>OZ020270.1:35463593-36688131 GCA_963971225.1 Melieria omissa
CTAAAGCTTTGAATACATTTTTTTGTATTTTTGCGCCTACTTGGGTCTTACATACGTTTGCCTATTTACAATACGTTTACAATTGCCTATTTAGTTTTTAAGAGTAAACTTCTCCTTTCAAAGGGTAAAACATCTTGGAGTAACACGCATGTAAAACCGATGACTTCGATCGGATGCCCTTAATTTAACTTTTATTTGAATACAACTTTGATTTCAAATTTAAAATTTGGTCCACTTGAATATGATCGAGTAATTTCACGTTGAAACTGTATTGTTTTACAGTATTTTGTATGAAGGTACCCGGGTACCTTCGTATAAAACAAAGGGGTAGTGTTCAAAAAACGGTTCTAAAAGTTATACAGAAAAAGTTTTCTTTCTATATACGATATATAAAATATCAGCATAGCGTGCCTTGACCGAAAGTAGGATATTTTTACTTCGAAAATGTAAAAGGTTCCCAGGTACCTTCGTATTGACAGAAGGATTAAGTGCCATATTCACTTACTTGTTCCTAAGAAAATTACACTGTAAGAATATTGCTTTGGTTAGAGTTACTCTAATAAATAAATCTTTTGGCTCCGCGCAATATTCACTGCCAGGGGCGTAGCCATGGGGGAGGGGTTCGCTGTCAGAACGGCCCCCCATGGCTTATAATTTGTCAACATTTTCATTCACTAAGCATGGTATGTAGGTTCCCACATTAGCAAAAAGGGCTTTACATCTTTAACCTTAGAAGGGTAATCATATTTTACATACGTTGTTGGTAATCTTCGTCGAATCGACGAAGTCGTATTCGACTCCGATTTTTGGAAATATTAGAAATCGTATAAACTCCAACTTAATTTTATAAGTATACTTAGACAGTTTTGTGTAAATTATTCGCACCGTATATATTTTTAAAAATTATTTGTGTATTTTTTAATAATTTGTATTGAGGTACATTTATTTTTGTGATCGGAATGAGGATCAGAAGTTAAAAAATAATTAAAATTAAAATAAAGTGAAGAACAATATATAGCTTCTTTATGAAGACAGAAACACAATTATAATTCCTTAAAAAACAAATAAAAAGCAAAAAATACAAAAAATATGACTAATTTTTTACAATTCTAATTAACTATTTAACTAACTTACTTGTACACTAATTATCTAACTAACTAATTTACTTAACTAATTAATAATTAATTAATTAACCAATTCCAAAAAAAGTTTTCAATTAATTCTTCCGATAACCCCGAATTCCGAGACATTTTGAAATACTGAAATGAAATGTATAATATTGTTACGAATGCTAGTTCTAGTGGGCTAGTACGTATCTCTGGATTGCGTAATTTGAAATAAACAAAACACACTTAGTTTCGCAAACGCAGGCAATAAAAACCAACAATCACTTTATTTCACCAATTTCACACATTACAGTCTTTACACTTAAGTATTTGCTCAATTACTCCGCGTGGCACCTTCACTAGTCAAAATCAGACTGACTCGCTGCGCCGCACCCGGCTGCTTTTATACCTGTCCGGCCATCGCGCAGATCGTTCTCGCACATTCCGGAGTGGACTAAAGGTTTCCATGATGATCGCGACCATCATTGCGGGGTTGGACTAAAAGTTTCCATCATTGCCAGGTTGGACTAAAAGTTTCCATCATTGCCAGGTTGGCCTAAAAGTTTCCCTTATTATCGCGGCCGTCGTTGCCAGATTGAATTATAGAACGGCGCGTAGCGACAGGGTTACTTTGCCCAGCGACACACTGTCTTATCGTCAAACTGCCCACCACTTAGACTTGTTCGTCCCGAACAAGTGGTTCCGCTGTGATAAGGCGCCAGGCGCTCCAAATGGACTACCTTCAGCTTAGCGCCTTTATTACTGCAACGTTGAATCCTGTATACCACGTCGTTTATCTTAGTCACGACTTCGTAAGGTCCTTCCCATGACGCTTGAAGTTTCGGAGACAAACCTTTCCTCCGCTGCGGGTTGTAGAGCATTGCCAGATCGCCTTCTTAGAACCCTGCTGAGTTGGCCCGTAGATCATATCTGGCTTTCGCCTTAACGCTGACCAGTTTGGTGCGGCTCCTTATAAACTGGTGAATATCCTCCAGTTCCGCCCGCTTATTGACCACGTAGTCCGTCTTAGCGCCTCCCGTCGTGCTGACTACCCCGAACTTCAAGTCAGCGGGTAACCGCAATTGTGTGCGGAACACTGCTCGGCCTGGAGTGAGTGAGGTCGTGTCGTGCGGGGCTGACCTATACGCCATCAGGAACAGGGGGATATGCGTGTCCCAATCCTTTTGATTCCTGCCTACCACTTTCCGCAGGTATTCCTCCAGTGTCCGGTTAAAGCGTTCCACCATGCCGTCGGACTGTGGGTGCAAAGGAGTGGTACGAGTTTTCTTTATCCCCAGCAGCTCACACACTTCCTTGTATACCGTAGACTCGAAATTTCGGCCTTGATCTGAGTGCAACTCCAACGGAACTCCGAACCTGGCTACCCAGTTGTTTACCAGCTTTTCCGAGATCGTAGTGGCCTCCTGGTTAGGAATAGGGTACACTTCGGGCCATTTGCTGAAGTAATCCATTTCCACCAGCACATATTTGTCACCTTGAGTGCTAGCTGGGAATGGGCCGGCGACGTCCATAGCAATCCATAGCATGCGGCCTCGAGATCTTCTTGTCGGCCCTTTCGTGGCTGAACATCGGTCGCAGCTCTTAATCCACTCGGCTACAGACTCCTGACATCCTACCCAGTAGAATCGTCTTTTTATTTTGGCGACGGTTTTGGTGATGCCCAGGTGCCCTCCACTGGAGTCGTTATGGTATGCCTCGATGACCTCGTTGATTCTGCATTTCGGCGCTACCATTAGGGAGTTGCTGGTCCGACCATCCGCGCTCTCACATTCGCGGTACAGGCAACCTTCTTTCAGCCGCAGACTTTTCCACTGTGCCCAGTAAGCCTTAGCGAGCGGGCTTTCACCGGCCATCTCCTGCCAGTCTGGACGTGCGCCTTGCTCCTTGCCTTCGACGATTTTTGCAAGATCCGCATCTTCGCGCTTTTCCTTTTGTAGCCTCTCCGCAGACCACTCTTCCTCTGGCATAACGCTTACCAACCGGACGTCCACGATCTGTTCGGAACGCTTCAGTCGCAGATGGCAGTCTCGTGATATGTGGCCTTGCTTGCCACATCGCCAGCAACTGACTCTAGATGACACTGCCCGCAGCCCCGCTGGTGCCTCCGAGCTCACTGTCTGGCTTTGCGTGACACGTCCAGATTGGGCTCGATGCTTTTCCGCAGATGAATGGCGAAAACTTCCTCTCCAGGCCGCCTCATACGTCATCGCGCTGGTCACCGTCTCACGGAATGTCGGCTTGCCCATCATCATAGCACTGCGACGTGTCTCTGCGTCTTGAAGACCTTCAATAAATGACTCAATCTTCATCCTATCGAAGTCATCAGCGCCGAATTTCGGGTAGCATAACTGTACGAGCCGCTCAATGTCTGCAGCGCCTCGTCGGCTCTTTGTCTACGGCTCTTCAGCTCGTAGACAGATAGTACAGCATTTTGTTGTGCTCGTCACTGTATCTGGCTGCCAGCGCCCTTATGACGGTGTCGTAATCACCTCTCAAACCTTCCGGAACTGTTTTTATTACCTCAGCCGCAGGACCTCTTAGGGCCAGTATCAGTCTCCAACCTTTCCTATAATCGGTCCACTGACTCTCCAAAGCAGCCATCTCGAATTGTAGTTTGAATGTGTCAAACGACGTAGTACCGTCATAGGTAGGCACTTCTACGGCAAAGCTTTCCTCAACTGACTGCACCCTTGCTCGCAGCTGTACCTCTCTAAGCCGCTCGTCGATTTTTCTGTGCATCGAATCTTCCAGACTGTCAACTCGTTTGTTCAAGGACTCATCTAGGCTGTCAACTCGTCTGTTCAGGGATTCACCCATTTTGTCAACTCGTCAACTCAATTGTCCATTCGCGTCTCGAGATGCTCAACTTTCACGTTCAGCCTATTGGAAATTTCCTCCACCTTCTGCCCTATGCGCGCAGAATTTTCCGCCATTTCTCGACTTGCAGGCTCGACTTTTGTCGAAATTTCGAGATTCGCAGTTTCCAGTTTTGCATTTGTGCCGCCATTTCGCGATTTTCATTTTCCATTTTGGCTGCCATTTCACGGTTGGAAGTCTCGAACATGCCTTTAAGTGCAACCATTAGCTGGCTCATGTCCAATGCTTGCAGTGGCGCCGCCGCTGCAGCCGTAATTTGCGGCGACGCTGCAACAGCAGGCGATTCCTCCACCTTGGCCGACGCCTCTAGCTCCTGCGTTCCGAACTCGTGCGCAGCCCAATCGATGCCTCGTGCCTCACAAGCCTCTCGCAAGCGCAGCTGCAACTCCACTTTTCCGCCAGCAGTGGGCAAATTCCAGGCAGCCAGCTCCTTCTTCAGCTGGTCTACCTTCAGCAGCTCGAGTTTAACCATGTCCGTGCTTTATAATTTTATTTATTTAGTTATTTATTTTTTTGTTTATTTTCAATTTCCCACAATCCCACTTCTGACACCAAATGTTACGAATCGAACACTTGAAACAGACTTAGTTTCTCAAACGTAGTCAATGAAAACCAACAATCACTTTATTTCACCAATTTCACACTTTACTGTCTTTACACTTAATTATTTGCTCAATTACTCCGTGTGGCACCTTCACTAATCAAAATCAGACTGACTCGCTGCGCCGCACCCGGCTGCCTTTTATACCTGTCCGGCTATCGCGCAGATCGTTCTCGCACATTTCGGAGTGGACTAAAGGTTTCCATGATGATCGCGACCATCATTGCCAGATTGGACTAAAAGTTTCCATCATTGCCAGGTTGGACTAAAAGTTGCCATCATTGCCAGGGTGGACTAAAAGTTTCCATCATTGTCAGGTTGGACTAAAAGTTGCCATCATTGTCAGGTTGGCCTAAAAGTTTCCCTTATTCTCGCGGCCGTCGTTGCCAGATTGAATTATAGCACGGCGCGTAACGACAGGGTTGCTTTGCACAGCGACAGACTGTCTTATCGTTACAATATTGTAACGTACAGTCTGTCGCTGTTACAATATTGTAACGTACAGTCTGTCGCTGTGCAAAGCAACCCTGTCGCTACGCGCCGTGCTATAATTCAATCTGGCAACGGCGGCCGCGATAATAAGGGAAACTTTTAGGCCAACCTGGCAATGATGGAAACTTTTAGTCCAATCTGGCAATGATGGAAACTTTTAGTCCAACCTGGCAATGATGGAAACTTTTAGTCCAACCCCGCAATGATGGTCGCGATCATCGTGGAAACCTTTAGTCCACTCTGGAATCTGCGAGAACGATCTGCGCGATGGCCGGACAGGTATAAAAGGCAGCCGGGTGCGGCGCAGCGAGTCAGTCTGATTTTGACTAGTGAAGGTGCCACACGGAGTAATTAAGCAAATAATTAAGTGTAAAGACAGTAAAGGCAGCCGCCGTGGCTCAGTTGGTTAGTGCGCGGTCCAAGCGAGTCGCATGCAGAGCGACTCTAGTTCGAATTCTGCATGTAGTAACACCTAAAAAAAAAAAATAACGGGAAACTCGTTTTCTCTTTCGGTGGCTGTCCTCTCAGCTGGAAATGGCAAACCTCTGAGAGTAAAAATTGCCTATGAAAAAGCTCCCAACCTGCCGTTCGGAACCGGCATAAAACTGTAGGTCCCTTCCACCCGCGTACAAAATTCACACGCACAACACGGGTGGTTGCGGGAAGCTAGGCCTTAGTCTCGCGTAAGCGGGCTGTCGTGCCAATCAATTATTAAAATTATTAAAGACAGTAAAGTGTGAAATTGGTGAAATAAAGTGATTGTTGGTTTTCATTGACTGCGTTTGAGTCAATGTGTTAAGTGTGTTTGGTTTATTTCAAATTACGCAATCCAGAGATACGTACCAGCCCACTAGAACTAGTATTTGGAACAATATGTACTCGTATTCAGTTGCAAAAAGTGACGTTAATGGTATTTATATTTTATATATTATATATGATATTTTTCTATAAAAAAAGAAAACTTACGCTGCGCTCGTGCTGCAAAACCTTGTATTCCGCGAAAGCACATCGCTAACTGAGATCATACGAAAAGAGAAAGCAATCAGATTGGAGAATAAGGAGAAATTTGAAGAAATGTATGTGGTGTTCGTCGAATCGACGAAGATTACCTTTCTAGGGTTAAACATTTAAAAGAATGATAAAAAAAATTTGTTGGGCGAAACTAATTCCTTTTTTAATAGTTCCGTTTAGGCTCAATACAGCGATTTGCATGATCTAAAAACATGTCTCGATGTTTTCAACATCGATGTTATGCGGAAGGAGGTATCGATGTTGACAAAACATCGGCTAAAAAACATCGATGTTTAAAGCATCGATGTTTTTTTAATGGAAATGTTAGCTGCATATATTTTAATAGTTTTCATTATTTTTTTATCATATTAAATAAAATCCAATACTACTTTTGTTCAGTTCACATCACCACTTGAGTATTGATTTAATCTACAAATCAAACCTTTAAATACATACATATGCAAAATTTCTTTACAAAAAATGAATGCTACAGAACTATGACGAAAAAGAGTGTGAATTCACATTATTACTTTAATTTTCAAAAATTCTTATTAACCCTTTCACTACAGATTTTTACTGGGAAACTTACAATTTTAAATTTTACGTTTCAGGCTTCTATGTGGTTATATTATCAACATTCCATATGAAATTTTTTAATTTTTATACTGGGACCTTGTATTTTAGAGTGTTTTTCTATGAGAACAACCACATCGTTATGGCTGTAATATTCTCATGTGAAATTTTGTAAAAATCAATTTTTTTCAACATATTTTGAATGTATCATCCTTGAAGAAGGTGCTGTCAAAATTTTATTGGAAAATTTCAAGTATTTCGGCTTCTACAGACATTTATATAACGAGCGGTCAAGGATTCTAGCGGTTAGTCAAAACTTTAAACGTGTTTTTCTCGGAACGCCTTTTTTTGAAATGGCGGGGATGATTTAAAAAAAACCATTCATCCGATCTCTCTGCGATTACTGTTAGCTATCGCCCCTAGTAAATTCACTCCGATATGTTAAAAATTTCATATTTTTTTTAATTGATAAAATCTTCAAAAACAAAAATTTTTTACTGTTCTAACTTCCAATGCCTGCCATTTTGTAAGATTCTTATGAAAAAATTCAAATTTACTACGGGCGAGAGGTACGTTCATACTGATTATGTTAAGAATTTCTTTGAAATTTATGTTTCAGATAATCCTGTGACTCAAAACAATCCCCGCCAGCTGACCATGACGCGGCAGAAGCCGTGTCTTTAATCGAAAAAAAGTGTTTGAAAAAATAAAAAAAAAAATTTTTAATTTTTTTATTTTTGTACCATAACAATGAATAAATTAAAGTGGAATATCTTTTTTTGATAATTCCTCGTATTCACAAAGGAAATAATTTCTGAAGAATGTCCATTTTTCCTGTCCGCGCATGAGAATGACCCCTTAAACATACAACTTTTTACGCGTAACGAAAATTTTGATATTTCTTTATTTACTTCAGCCAAAATTAAACAAAAACTTATCTAAACTGAAAGAAAACGTCAAATTAAAAAGTTATTTAATTTTCCTGCTTCTTCTTCCTTTACTCTGTCAAGATATATCATTAAAAAAACATGTATACTTCTCTTATACTTAAATATTCAGTTTATTAATTTCGTATTTTTGCTAAAACTTCAAGCTAAGTATTCTAAGGACCAACAAAAATGTAATTTTGATACCACAGAGGGTTCAGACGCCCACAAAGTAACATGTTGCCATATGGCAACAAAATAGCGAAAGGGTAAACAGTTTGTAAAAGTTCCCTTGCCGCTTGTCGCTGTGTACTTTCGCCGGAACTATAAGATGGCTCTACAATTTATATGCAGAGGTGCATTTTTTACTTATTGTGAGAATCTTTGCATGTAAAAAGTCTGAACCAAAATATTGCCTTACATGAAAAAAAAATTACTAAATTGCAACATCGACACAAAACATCGAACAGGTTGCAAACATCGATGTTTAAAACACTTGATGTTGATGCTAAACATCGATATTTATAAAACATCGATGTCGATGTCGCACCTCTAATGCGCATGTCATACAAGCAAACATTTTTTATGGTGGGTTCTAACCAGCGCACAGTGTTTCGCCTAGAACAAGCTAGCTGGACAAAAACGACATTATTATTTCCTGATTTTTCTATTAGATAATGAATGTCAACATTCATACATTAGGATTAGTGTGAAAATAACACACCTGCACTTTCAATATAGAAGTTATATAGATAAATATATCAGATTATCGTAAATTTTAATAATTTCTTCACATAGTTGGCCTGCAGTGATTTCTTAAAATAAATTCGTGTTAAAAATCGGTTACATCTTTTTTATAATGGAGTCTGCGCCTAAGAGTAAGTAGTATTTTTACAATTTCTTGTATTAGCAATTAAGCAATTATATTTATTAGTTGTAACGTGCCATGATTAAAAAGGAAAGCGATTTTTTCCCCAAATTTTTAACTTCAAAGGTGAAAAGTTGAGATGTCTCCTCATGTCACCTCACCAATTTTTATATACCATATATTCTGCTCATAAGTATGGACTAGTAGATGGAACAAAAACCCATTGCGAATTTTTTGCACATCTATTTTATTTTATTTTTTCAGATTTGGCTATTAGCATAACAAAATTTAAATTTTTGGAAATTTGGTTGGAATATTCTAATGAAACAAAAAATGAAGAGATAATGAGGCACATCTTATCAAAATTAAACGATTATGAAGTGACAGAAAATTCCTTAACCCTTTCCGACATGAAAATAAAACCATTCTGTATGAATTGTATGGGCTGTAGTCCAATATATTGGACATTGTGACTGAAAGGGTTAAGAAGCATAAAAGTCAAACTTTCCCAAATATCATCAAAGTTGCCCATGAAATGGAACAGCCTAGGAAGAAACCGTGAACGATTTCTAAATAAGAACCCTGAATGGCTATCTGGTTCAGAGATAATTTTCAACATTACTGTACGTTCAAGCATGCCATCGACATCTTCAGACAGCCAACCAGGTCCTGGCAGACCAAAGAAGTTGTTTGATAACTCTAGTCTGAGGACCAAACGAATAGATGACTTAATCCAATCCAGAAGTGCTGATGACGGTTCACAAAATTTTGGTGCATAGCACTACGTTATAAAATAGGCAATTCTGCCAATTGGTCAGCTTTCTGAGGAAGCTCATGAAGCTCGTAATAAAGACTGTAGGCGATTTAGAGCAAACAATACGCAAAAGCAGTCCCGTGAAGCCACGAATAGAGATTTAATGAATATGTTGCTAGTAACATCTGACCCAATAATTAACAGTTTTAGGGAGATCCTAAAGAAAAAACTTAAATCTTTATCTTCCGAAGTTTTGTATTTATTGATGCCTTCTAGTGTTAAGCAATCAATTGGTACCCCTGCTGTTTCTAGTTTTCGTGGTTCTGTCACTAATAGTAATGACTACTTGATAACTGATTTATCCGATGACAGTGATGATGATGAGTGAGGGAATCATGGAAACTGTAAGTAGGTAACAAATTGACAAGAACTTCCTGCTGTGCTAAGAATAAACGCCCAACAGTCGTATCTTAAACTGCTTGAAGTTTCCTTTTAGCACGCGTTTCATTCACATCAATTTGGATGTGGATACAAGCAGCTTTTGCCTTTCTAACACTATAAAATTACGGAAATACCTTATGACAAGCTTAGATACTCCACTTCCGAGGCCTTTTGTGTGCATGACTAGTCGATTGGCTATCTATATAGTAGAATAATAGTATAGTACAATAAAGCTCTAATATCTCAAACTTAAACGTCTATCATTTTTTTCGTTCAGAGAATCTTGAGTCTAATTTTTCGTAATTTTGATAACACTTGCTACATTTCGCCAGTGGACAATCGTGCAGATATCTCCGCAGCATAAATTAACTTATCAGTATATCTGGTATGTTTTAGGTCATCTCTTTTTCCCCGTTTGGTCCTAAGACTGGAATTATTAAATTCCTTAATGTATATATGTACCTATAGGTATGTGTATATACAGCTGCGGTCAAAATAATAGTAGTACGCATACAACGAAAAGAAAATTAAGAAAAAATAATCTGCTTTTCTTTACAAATATTTATTTTGTATTTTTTTTAACAAGTTATAAGTGTTAACAATGCAATCATAAAAGAAAACTTAAGAATTAAACTCAGTTTGGTTTGATTTAAATTAAATGCGTCAAAAGCTCCAAAATATGGACGGTCAAAAAAATAGTAGTTCGCTTTACTTTCATAAAAATTAAGCAACAATTGTGTTTCGTTTTAAAAGATTTTGTGGTTAAATAGTAATAACGTAATGTTTCTTGAAATTAATATTTAGTTGCGTGACTGTTGTTTGGCTATTACTGCAGCACAGAGCCGATGCATTGAAATAACCAAATTTTCATATCTTTCTCTAGGGGCGTGGTCTACTGCTTCTTAAAGTTGATTATTATTTAAAGGATTATTGTGAGCAACTGCTCTCTTCACGTCACACCACAAATTTTTAATTATATTGAAGTCTGGTGATTGTGCGAGCCATTCCATAACCCTAATCCTGCTTTTGCGAAGCTTCTTTCATGCGACCTTGCTTGTATGCTTTCGGTTATAATCCTGTTAGAAGATCCAAAGCATTGGCGTTTTTTCACGGACATACGGTAGCACGATTTCCTGCAAGATTCGTACACATACACATCGATCCATCGTTTTCTTGATCAAATAAATAGCGCCACCTCCATAAAACGTAAGACATGCATTTATTTATTGATTTAATTTAAATCAAACCAAACTGAGTTTGATTCTTAAGTTTTCTTTTATGATTGCATTGTTAACACTTATAACTTGTTAAAAAAAATACAAAATAAATATTTGTAAAGAAAAGCAGATTATTTTTTCTTAATTTTCTTTTCGGTGTATGCGTACTACTATTATTTTGACCGCAACTGTATATATGTATATATACATATAAAAAGATATAAAAAACTAGAAAAGTATATGTATCTGAAATAAAAAGCCGCTGTGCAGCGTTGCCGTTTTAATTATTATTTAACCAATTTTATTTAACCGTTATTTTTAACCAAAAATTGTTATTTTTATTTTTGAAAATGGGTTTTGGTTACTTGGTGATTTTTGATCCCATTTGGTTATTTTTTAGAATATTGTACACTGATACAAAATGTATCTTAAATATCAACGAGCACAATATTATTGGGAGTGGCAATAATATTGATACTGATTGTTGGCGGCAGCTAATAGCCATTGCTTTTTCTCGTAAAAAAGTAAGCAGCATTGTTTAAATCGATAACTGTGTTTTTAAAAAGTCAACAACACATTTTTTACGACTACTTTTTGTAAAAGTATTGTTATTTTGTAAAAGTAAAATATTTTTTTATGTCGAATAAACATTTTGGTTATTTTTGTTTCATTTTGGTTATTTTTATTGTTGTTCCTGGTTATCAATTTGTTTTTCTTGTGGCAACGCTGGTTCTAACATTGGAACCCGCGCTCTGCTCGTACCCAAGGTATATTAACAAGGTACGCCAGGCTCAGAGAGCCGTCAAAATAAGGGGGCCAAATCAGAGTTGCTTTTTGTTAGGAATGAATTGTTGGTTGCATCTTTTAGTATTTGTTCCTCAAACTCTAAAAACTGCGTTTATGTAGGACAAATGTTATAATTAGTTAGTTTTAATAGAATGCCACAAAGATAATTTGTTATTAATTGTTATAGTGTTGCTGAATGTCTTATACATTTTTAAATTTCTATGGAAGAGTTTTTGATAATTTTTAATTTACGTAAAATCTTTTTCTCAATTGTTTTTGTTTTAAACTTTTGTTTAAGTTCCTTATTCTAAAATACATTCTACATTAAAATAAAGTTGTTTTACTTCTTCAGCAAGCTGAACAGAATTAGGAAAAGAACATACAATTTCGCACAAATTGCTAACACATAAAATTTTCAATTTCAATTTATTTCATTCTTTCATTTGTATTCATTCCACAATATATTTAAGTGCGTATCAGGCTGGTGTCATGGGCTATATTTCGCGTATATGTATTTTACAATGTTACCCAAATCTGTACACAAAAGTATAGTTGTACAAACAATATCAACACTAATAGTAGTTTCTTTATTCTACAAAAAGAGCAACCGTTTACAAATAAGAGGGTGAAGAGAGACATTTAAAGCTGCCGCTCCCAGCCTGGCGTACCTTGCTAATATACCTTGCTCGTACCGCTCACGTATGTGGTGATAGCGTTACTTTACAAGTAAGAACCAGTGTTGCCGGTTTGGTCCAATTAGACAAAAATTGGTAGGTACGTTTCCTAAATGGAATTTTTTCAAGGAATTTTGGAAGGCAACACACTGCCTTAATACATTTTCTATTAATTTTTTATGATTTTAAAACCTCTGCTTTCGATATGCATTTATGTGCCAACCCAGTATTTGAGGAAGGATGAAAAAAGAAAACAGCAAAATGTCAGAAAGAGCCATTTACACGAAGGCTTTTCCTCCCGCGTTTTTTTCAATGCTCTTTCAAAGTTGCTGCGTAAATCTTCATGCATTTATAAGAAGACTCTTTACTTACAACGTTGCTTGACTTTTTTTGACATTTAAGCGGCCAAATTCATTCACATTTTCGCGTAGTTTTTGATAGTCTCATTGTTAAAAACAAAGGTTTAAACAAAGAAGAAATTATTGAAAATTCGCGCTTTTATTCATTCTGTAAAAAAGGTCCTGTGCAAGAAGACGAATCATGGACAGGTAATTTATTTGCAAAAGTTTTTTGAAGAAAATATTAATTTTTATTAAATTTAAAATTTATTTTGGTAGGCTGAGATTGATTTTAGACCAAGTTTGGTAGGAGAAAAAACTGCTGGCGAGAACGTAGTTTTATGTGTTGCGCTCTTTGGTTGCGCTCACTGCAGCGAGTCTGCGTTAGCACCAGCGTTGCCACAAGTAAACAAAATTTATAACCAAGAACAAAAATAAAAGTAACCAAAATGTGAGAAAAATAGCCAAAATGTTTATTCAGCATTACCAAAATAAATAACTCATAAATAAACTAAAAAATCAGTCATCGACTGCCACTCGACAGGTACGGTTGTGTTTAAGGCAGGTTTCTACCTTGTGCGGCCGAGAAAACATGTTTTTTTTTTTAATTTTTGATGGGAAGGTTTTTAAGATAAACACTGGACACTTTTTTCAGATGTAGGTATATGTTTATTGTACAAGTAAAAAAAGTTTCAAGATAAAATATGCAAAGGGGGGGAGGGGGCCATCGAGCAATGGCGGCAGGACTTCCTTACTCGCGGAAGTCCTGCCGCTGTTTGAGATGACTTGAAACACAAAAATGAAATTTTTTCTTATTCTGTATCCTTTTGTCTATGGCTGGAACTAGGATTTAAAAAAAAAATGAAAAATGAAGAATATATGCGATTTTGACTAAAAAACTCAATTTTTACCTACTTTTTTCAATACAAATTTCTATTTTTAATGAAAACAAATTATTATTTCTTGAAGATCCTAGTTCGGGCCATAGCTAAGACCTTGATAAATGACTGTTTAAAATTTCGTAGCTATTGCTCAACTCGTGTGGCCTAAATCACTTCCGCAAGGTCAAAAAATGTAGTTTTGAGAAAAACGCGTTCAAAGTTTTGCTTCAGTACTCGGCGCGCTCGACACAGCTACCTGTTTCGATAAATTGCTTCCGTAATTCGAAAGATTTCAACTTCAAATTTTGGGAGCGTATTCTACAATCATGTATTAATCCAAAAATGCATGAAAAAAAATCGATTTTTTTGACCGCACAAGGTAGAAACCCCCCTTAACAGTGCTTTCGTTCCGATTTTGCTTTCTTCATCTTCCCACCTCGCCTTCATTTATTTCATTTATTTATTTATTAATAATAAGTCAAAGAACAATTGTTTGCTTACTGACTAATAAAGAACAGTAACAGAGTAAATATTACGTAACAATCGATAACTTAATTAAAAACAGAGTTTAACAAGTTCATAAATATAGCTTTAGAAGCAGTGAAATCCACCGAAGAGTTCATTGAGATCTTATTAATTTCTATTAAAGCTCGCAAAAGAGGAGCATTTAAAGCTTTCGTTTTGACGAAACCAACATTGAAAAAATCAAAGTGCCGGAGAGATCTACAAGGGATGTTGAAGTGAATCCTCTCTAGGAGGGAAGGGCAGTCAACCAACCCGCAAACAACATCAAAAACAATTGACAAAGAAAGGATAGATCTTCTATCCTGCAAGGTTTCTAAATTAATGAGCTTACAGCGCGAGACGTAGGATGGAACAGGATCCTGAAAGTGCAGTGATTTCAGAGCGAAGCGTAGGAAAACCTTTTGAATACGTTCCAAGCGATTAACGTGGCAATAGTGATATGGCCTCCAAATAAACGAGGCATACTCCAACTTCGAGCGAACAAGACAGGTGTAAAGCAGTTTGAGAGTGTAGGGATTGGAGAACTCGGAACTATTGCGTCTCACAAAAGCTAACATGGCATAGGACTTGGCAATGGTGGAATTTATATGACTTGTGAAAGAAAGCTTTGCATCAAAAACTACCCCCAGGTCCTTAGTCTCAGTTAGAGATTCCAAATAAGGTTTGCGCACGATGAAATTAGTGCATACGTTTTACCTCCTAGTGTTCTCCTAGTTCAAATTTAAAATTTTTTCCACATCAAAATAGCTTTGTTAAACATGACTTGGTCCTCATGTAAAATTTTGAGACCATTCGATAGTTTTTGCCTTTAAAATTAGCAGTGAAATATAAGTGCGTGAAAACATTATTAGACTGTGCAATGAAAATCCTAATTTATCAAGCAAAGCAATTGCTCGAAAAGCACGGGTTTCGCGAAATACAGTTTAGTCTGTAATTAAAGTATACAATGAACGTCTGACGATTAATAGGAAACAAGGAAGTGGCAAAAAGAAGGGGCTTAATAACTCTGCTATGGGCAAGAAGTGATAGCTCTTTTAACAAAAAATCCCAATACATTAGGCAGATGCTCTGCACATTAAATAGGATGCTCTGAAACATTTGTTAGAAAAGATAGATAGATAGACAGATAGAAATTCGAAGAAGAACAGCGAGGCAAAAGAGCGAGCCAAATTATTCCACCGTGATTTCATATGGAAATTTGATTGCTGCATTATGGACGATGAGACCTATGCACTGGGTGACTTTTCACAACTTCCAGGTGTGGGTTATTATGCTGCAGATAGTAGAGGGAACGTCCAGGAGCAGTATAGACCCAAAAGAAGTCGAAATTCCCCAAGAAGGTTTTGGTGTGGCAGGGAATCTGTAGCTGTGGTAGACGAAGCCGTTCATTTGTAACAACTCGGGCAATGAACACCGATATATATATCCGGGAGTGTCTGCAAAAACGACTGTTGCCATTTATAAAACAGCACGCAGTTTCTGCTTTCATTTGGCCTGATTTGGCAGCATGCCATTACAGTAAAGCAGAAGTTGAGTGGTACGAAAAAAATAATGTAACATTAGTACCTAGATATGCGAATCCACCTAACTGCCCAGAGCTCAAACCAATAGAAAGATATTGGACTCTGGTAAAAAGGACCATGAAAGGCACAAAACAGATTGCTGAAACCACTACTAGTTTTTCCAAAAAATGGCTATCATCAACAAAAAAAATGCCTGAAAACACTATAAAAAGCCGAATGTCAGGCATTTCGGAAAAAATCAAAATTTTTTTTTAAAGTTAATCACACAAAATATTTTGTTTATGTATAAAAACATGAATTAAATTTCTTTTAATTTAACGTTTTTTTCTTTTTAATATGTTAACTAGTTCAGAAGTAATTTGAGTTTATTTGTGCACTAATTTCATCGTGCGAAAGCCTTAAGTATTTGAGATTCGGTAGGAAGTCTGAAGGACAGAGTTGCTTTTAGAGAATGACAATTTAAAGCACTTATTAATGTTCAGCGGCAGACGATTGCGAGAGCACCACATGTTGACAGCATCAAGTTCTGCTTGGAGTGCCTGAGAATCGGCGGAGTCCCTGACTGTAGAGTAAATTTTCAAGTCATCCGCATAAAGCAAAAAACTAGAACCTGAAAAACAACTGCTGATGTCGTTTATAAATAAAGAAAAAAACAAAGGCCCCAAAATACTACCTTAAGGTACCCCGGAAGTTGCAACAAACGGCCGAGATAAAATATTGTCGACAACTACCACACATCTACGATTACTCAAGTAGGACTTGATCCAAGCCAGGAAGACCGGGTGAAAACCCATGTCGGACAGCTTTTTGAGTAGGATCTGGTGCGAGACTCTATCAAAGGCTTTAGAGAAATCCGTGTAGATAGTATCAACCTGGAGACCCTTTTGAAATGCAGAGATGCAGTCCTCTGTAAAGACTGCTAGATTTGTTATCGTTGATCGCCCAGGGATAAATCCATGCTGATTAGGGCAGATAAGACTCTTCACTGCGAAAAACATTTTGTCTTTAATGATGCACTCAAACAATTTGGAAACAGAGGAGAGTTTAGAAATAGGTCTATAGTTAGCGACGTCACTCTTGTTTCCACTCTTGTAAATGGGGGAGACGAAAGCCAGCTTCCAATCCTCGATGAACACACCAGAGGAAAGTGATTTATTAAAAATCACCATCAACGGATATATAAGGGCATCACAGTTTTTGAGCAAAATCGCTGATATGCCATCAGCATCTGTTTGCGAAGATGTTTTGAGCCGTATTATACCATTTGCCACGTCTTCAGTGGATAGTGAAAGGGATCCAAAATTCACTGATGCTTTGATATTACTTAAAAAGTCAGCATCCCTATCAGTAACTGAAGTAAAATTGGAACTGAAAAATTCAGCGAATAAGTCAGCAGCATCCGCGGTGGAAAGCGCAGCCTTATCTTTAAAGAATAAAGCAGAAGGAATACTGGAACGAGACTTTTTTGACTTTACAAATTGCCAGAAGGCTTTAGGATTAGATTTGATGTTCGCTTCGTAGTTGGAAATATACTTTTTATACAAGAATTTATTCAAGCAATTGAATTTCTTTGAGTAATGCTTGTATTTATCAAAATAAATTATCTCACGATTTCTTTTGAATTTCCGATGCCATTTGTTTTTCAAGTTCTTTAGCTTCATAAGAGATTTAGTTTGCCATGCCAGTTTATACTTCTGTTTTTTAACAAGAGGAATATTATTTCGGCAAACTTCAATGACTTTATCCTTAAAGACATTGTAGCAGAACGCTACATCCGCATTAAGCAGCAAATTATCCCATTCTAGATCCGACAGCAGTAGATTTAAGCTATTCACACCATTATATATCTAATTATTCTTTCAGTTCTTTTAGTGAGCGCAGAGTAATTTTTCTACACTGTATAAAATTAAACCGAAAAGCGAATAAGAAATCAATCGCCAACACAAAAAAGCATACACGTAAAAACTACAACAACAAAAGCATCTATATTTTTCATACATAAAATTTCTTGCAGCGTACACAAGACAAAAATCAACGCAGCCACCACACGTGTTGCTTCGTTGCTGTCTGAACCAGCGATAAAGCGATTGGAAATTGGGAGAGTAAGCCGATTTTCGTGCGTTTTTTGCAATTCACGTACACAGTTCGTGTGTGCTGGCAGTGATCAACTCTTCAGTGTGTCTGCTCTTTTCCCGATATTAGGGATTAGGGATTCCTTTCAATTATTTGCTTTTTAAAGTATGTTCTCATTAATTTTCTGCATTAAATGCCAGCTCATGAACTTTTTTAGTTTCATTATGTAAATATTAATGAAAAATATACCAAAGAACACAAAGCTAAATGCATTGAATATGACGGGGTCAATTGTCGTCCTTTTTATTTCGCATTTCTTCATTTAGCGAATCTCTAACGATCAGATCAAATCAGGTATGCTTTTGATGCTAAATGCTGTAGTTTGACCGCAGGGTTGTTTTTTTGGATGCAGCTAATAAAATCTTAATTAAATTAAAAGCATACCCAAGGATTAGTTTGGCGCTTTTGGGCAATGATATATTTTTCTAGTCAATTTTATACAAACGTATTACGAAATGGCACCAAAAATATACAAATAAAAAGACAAATTTCTTTGGTCACAAAAAATGACTCACACCAGCAACACTGGAGTTTTGAAATGAACTAGAACAACAACCCCGTTTTAGTAATTTATATGGAGGAAAACCTACGATCCTGATCAAGCTTGGGGCCTACTAGTAGGCCCCAAGGTTGCAATTTTGCAATAATATTAGTGTAATTCTGTGCATGTATTTCTACCGGCTCTCCCAGTTTCACATCGCTTAATCGCTGGTCTGAACAACGACTGATTGAAAGAGCGTAAGAATGCGTGTGCTGAGCAGTGTGCTTACTTCTACCACATATATGTGGTAGATCTACCACAATTATTTTTAAAATCAAGTTTCTACCACATCTACCACGGAGGGCTTAAAATCTACCAAATTTTTGTGGAGCATAAATTTTTCTATTAACCAACCTATTACTCCAAGTAAATTAGAACTTTATGTTGTAAAATTGATGTTAGGGCTGCATTGAACATTATAAGTGAAAAAGTGAAAATGTGCAAAAAAAACGTAAAACTTAAAAACTGCTTCGAAAGCAGTGCACTACAAATAGTTGACAGTTTGACAATTGTTTTGGCGGCAGGTGTATCAGGTGTACAACTTTGCTTCCGCCGTTTTTTTTCCAAAATTAAAAGCTTTATTGCGAAAAAGTGCTTACAGATGTATTATTCAAAGTATTGTCCGTCGCTAGCGACAACTTTCTCCCATCTTTCCGGCAATTTTCGGATCCCGGCTCGAAAAAAGGAGTCCTCTTTTGACGCTATCCATGAAGCAATCCATTTTTCCAATTCTTCGAAGGATTGAAAATGTTGATCTGCCAGGCCGTGTGCCATCGAACGGAATAGGTGGAAGTCAGAAGGGGCGACATCTGGGGAATACGGCGGGTGGGGCAAGACTTCCCATTTCAGCGTTTCCAGGTACTTTTTGACCACTTTTGCGACGTGAGGCCGAGCATTGTCGTGTTGGAGGATGACTTTGTCATGTCGCTCTTGATATTTTTAAAACGTTGAAACCACTCCCGACACGTTCTTTCACTCAGAGCAGCATCACCGTAAGTTTCTGAGAGCATTCGATGCGCTTCAGCTGCATTTTTTTTCGAATTGTAACAGAAAAGTAAAACTTCCCGCAAATGGCGAGAATTGGGCACATAAACGGACATTTTCGAGCGTGAATAATACGAAAACAAGAACAACTGTCACTGAAACGGCGATGACAATTCGTTAGGCACTGTCCACACTCACTTTAAAGGCATTACCATCTATGTATTTCAATCAGCCTCAGCCGGTACAGCCACCTATCGGAAAACGGCGGAAGCAAAGTTGTACACCTGATAATTAAAATGGAAAAATTTCTAAAAAAGTTGAATAATTTTTGCCTTTATTTTTTAGTAACGTTTAGTTTTTTAGAAAATCGCATGGCGATGGCAATGCGCTTGGAGGGGACGAAGTTTTACGACACGAAGTTGTACCTGCTGCTGAAATTTGCGAGGCCGAGCTCCCAAAAAAGAAAAAAAAATATAGTCAACAATAGAAAAAACAATGAGAAGAAACCCGGCACAGGTTAAAGTGCATAGAAGAACGTAAAATACAATTAATGTACAAATACAATGAAATACAATAAATGTACAAATGCAATAAAATACAATTAATGTACAATACTAAAAATCTACCACATTTTTTTCCCTGAGTCTACCACATAAATGAAAAATTAAGTAAGCACATTGGTGCTGAGCGTACTGCTCGTATGAGTAAGCTTTGCCGACCAGTGCTCTATTGACTCTAACAAACCTTTAAACAAATTCTCGTGCTTTGCTGTTCACAAAGCTCTAAAAAATATTAGTACCGAAATCATCAAAATCGCTGAGCTCAGAGATGGAAATTTATTACTATTGGTAAAGAACAACACAATCGCTAAGAAATTTATAGCAACAAATCAACTACCGGGAGTCTGCAGTGTAAAAATCGACCTTCACCATAACCTTAACTCCACTAAGGGAACGATTTATGCTCCATGCCTAAGTAACCTCTCTGAAAATGAAATAATTGAGAATCTGAGCGAACAGGGTGGTTTAGGAGTATATAAATTTTCAAAATATGTGGATGGTAAACCAATTTCGAGTGGAGTAGTTCTACTTACTTTCGATTTATACCACTTGCCGGAAAAGATTGACATTTCTTGGTATACTACTAAAGTTAGACCCTACTACCCTAACCCTATGAAATGCAAGAGTTGTCATATTCTCGGACACACCACAAAAAGATGCAAGAACCACCTGTTTGCGACACATGTGCTTTTCCACCTCATTCACCAACTCCATGCTCTCGTACTCTCTGCGTAAACTGCTCAGGTAACCATCCTGCTTCCAGCAAACCATGTCCCAAATTCACTTAAATTAAACAAATACTCACTATACAAACAGACAACAAATGCTCCTTTCGCGAGGCAATAAACATTCACAAAAAGCAAATTCCTCCTGCACTCAATGATTCCTGTCCTTCATTTGCTAATTTACTCAAAAACACTTTCAACACTAATACTAACAATATCACTGCACAGTCTTCTCAAACTGAAAAACAAAAATCTCTCGATAACTCAAATATTTCATCTACTAAGAACAAAATACAAGAAAGCACTCTTAAAACAACTCGCCCACTTAATCCTACATTTAATGTTCCAGCAACAACAATTACAGTCGATGACTCTTCAACGAGCCAACTCATCAATAGTACATCCTGCACATCCACACCTATAAGAAACTCCCCCTCACCGTTCTCCCCCATCTCGCCAGATCCCTACCCCAATAAATAAGCCATGAAAATACTTCAGTGGAATCTACACGGTCTTTTTAACAACTACCCTGATTTAAACATCCTCATAAACGAAGTTTCCCCAAACATTATAGCCCTACAAGAAACCCATCTTCCATATAATAAAACCGCTTTCACCCCACACAAATACATTGGCTATTTCCATAATGCACAACACATTACCTCATGTAAGCAAGGTATTGCGTTGCTTATCAACAAAACTCTTCCCCACAAACTAATCCCAATTCCTTCCAATATCTCATCACTAGCAGTTGAGATAGATATCGGTTTCAAAATTACTATTATTACATGCTACATCCCTCCCCAGCAAAAATTCACCAACAGAGAACTCACAAATATTCTCAACCTTTTTCGTACCCCTATTATAATACTAGGCGATTTTAATGCCTGGAGCCCGCTGTGGGGCTCGAGAGCATCTAACCGCAGAGGCGAAATAATCGAAGATGTGATCCTCTCTGAAAATTTAATCGTTCTGAATGATGGCGCCCCAACCCACTTTTCCACCCACGGCTCCTTTACTCATCCTGACATTGTCCTTGCTTCTGCCTCCTTGGCTCCTAAACTTTCCTCCCACACATTGGATGACCTCCACAACAGCGATCACTTCCCCATTATTACCACTATTACCACTCCAAACCTCTCCTACATAAAACCCAGTCCAAAGTTTATAATTGAAAAAGCGGACTGGGAAAAGTATTCTTCTCTAACCGCTATCCTTACAGAAAAAAAGCCTCCTTTAATGAACATCAATGCTGAAGCTGCTGCCATAAAAACCATTATCCGCTCAGCAGCACACATAGCTATTCCCCAAACTAACACAAAAAAATTTACTACTAAACTCCCCTACTGGACTAACTTACTATCCACGCTAAGAAACAGCAAAAGATCTCTTTGGGCCAGATACAAGCAAAATAGAACTACAGAAAATCTTATAAGCTACAAAAAGGCAAACGCTTCCTTTAGAAAAGAATTGAAACTTGCAAAAAAACAGTCATTCGAAAATCTTACTTCCAAAATAAACCCAAACTCTAGTCCTAAACATACCAGGTATGCGAAACCGCGAAACTATGAAACCGGTAACGATATCTAGCGGTAAATAGCCGAATATTTATAAACTTCGGAACCGTACCAAATGTCATGTTTATTTCTTCTGTCATATGTCAACAATATTCAGTTCACAATTTGTCAAGTTTCATCCAACAACGCATTGTTTGACGCTCCGGAAAATGTCGGATTACGTTCCTACAAATTACGATTTGCGGACACAGTTAATTTTGTGTTACCATTTGAAGAAAAAAACCTTCTAAAACCTGGTGAAACGGTTAACGGTGAACGTTACCAACAACAATTGGCCGATTTGAACCGTGCTATACGCCAAAAACGCCCAGAATATGAAGCCAGGCAACACAAAGTGATTTTCCTCGATGACAACGCACCACCACACCGCACTAGAGCCACCAAAGAATTGGTTGCATCGTACAACTGGGAAGCTCTTGCTCATGCGGCTTACTCACCAGACTTGGCGCCTTCGGATTATCACATGTTCGCATCGATGGGCCACGCATTAACGGAACAGCGCTTCAATTCTCACGCAGAAGCCAAAAAATGGATCGATGATTGGTTTCAGGCAAAAGACGAAACATTTTTTTGGCGAGGCATCCATAAATTGCCTGAGAGATGGGAAAAATGTGTAGCTAGCGATGGCCATTACTTTGAAGAATAAAATTGTAATCATTTCCTCACAATAAACGTGTTTTTTTCAAAAATAATTACCGGTTTCATAGGCGCATACCTGGTATATGGGCGGATATTAAAGCTCTATCTGGTACATATAAATATAATAAAATTACCTTTATTCACTCCCCCCATGGTCCTATATACGATTCCAAAGACATCTCTGAGAGATTTGTAAAAACTTGGTCAGAAAATTCCCGCAGCTCGAACTTCCCCCCACATTCAACTCCATAAGTTCTCATATTACTCGAGAAATTTACCAAAACTTCTCCCCCTGCCCCGACGCCCTCCTCATTGAAACACCTAACATATAACACTCGACGAATTCGACTCCACAATTCTATCAATGACTGGTAAAACCCCAGGACCCGACAAAATTTCCTACCCGCTCCTTAAAAACCTCCCCTTTATCCTTAAATCCCGACTCATAAAATTATATAACTCAATCCTTGAAGAAGGTATCTACCCTCAAGACTGGAAAATTGCTGCAATTATCCCCATCGCTAAACCTAATAAGTCATGTATCCGTATCATGTATCCGTATTAAGTTTAGATTTCGAAAAAGCGTTCGATAGAATTGGAGCCCACATTGTGTTAAGAGAACTTAAACGATGGCGCATAGGCAACAAAATCTACAATATCATCAAATCCTTTTTGAGCAATCGAAAAATTTTCGTCAGCGTTAACAACCACAAATCAAAAACACTTCCTTTATACAACGGCATACCACAAGGTTCTCCGCTCTCAGTTATGTTATTCATTATAGCCTTCAACGAAATAAGCTCAGTAATCTCTTCCCACTCTTCCATCACACACTTGATTTATGCTGATGACGTGCTAATTTTTTCAGATTTAAAGGACTTAAGACAAATGCACATAATTCTTTCCAACATTTTAACTGACATCTTAACTTGGTCAAAATCATCCGGAGCCAACATTTCTGCTACCAAAAGCTCAACTTTTCATATTTGCAGAAATCATAAATGTACATTTCCCACTCTCTCCCTCTCTAATACCCCGATCCCACACACTAATACGTTAAGAATACTAGGCTTAATTTTTGATAAAAAACTTACATATAAAGAGCATTGTAAATACATTAGATTAGCATTAATATCTAGACTTCACATTATAAAATACCTATCTTCAAAACATTCTCTCATCCATATGTCAACTGTAATAAATATCACAAAAGCACTAATATTATCCAAGATTAATTTCGGACTTCCAATATACGGACATTGCGCCACATCTCACCTCAAACTCCTACAAGCTCCATATCACGCAGCAGCCAGGAGAAGCATTCGCGCCTTTCCCTCCTCACCTATTAAAGCAATTTTGGCAGAATCGGGTTTGCCTGACATCTATGCTATAGTAATAAACAACACCATGATGCTCATCCCAAACATCATATACTGTAAAAATAAGCTCATGTTGACAATATTACAGCCGCTGACACAGCAACGACAAGTGGCCAGCAAACCCTCAACGCTTACCCGATGTCTAATGTTGGCCAAACAACTAGACATCATAATTGCTCCAACACTTACCCCACCCTCACCGTTCCCGCATTGGCCAACACCAAAATCATGTTTCATCAAAAACCTACTAAATTATCCAAAAAACAACACAGATCCACAAACATACCGGTTACTTTACAATGAAGCCATCTGCCCCTATAAATCAGAATGGGAGCTCCTCTTCACCGACGGATCGAAAACAGACACCACTGTCTCGTTTGCAGTAACAAACATGCTTGGTGCCACAATAACTGTTGGGCTACTTCCAGAGTACTGCTCGGTATTTACAGCCGAAGCGGCTGCATTACATGAAGCTATATTATTCGCCTCCCAAACTGGGAAAAAACACATTATATGCAGCGACAGCAAATCCACTATTGAAGCCCTCTCAAATCAAGTTAATAACAATGTCCTAACTGATAACATTCGAAAGCTCCTCATCATCAACAAACATAACTTGAAAATCATGTGGGTACCTGGACATGCTGGCATTCGAGGAAATGAACAGGCTGACGTAAGAGCGAAACTAGCCTCTATGGAACCTTTGTACTTCTTCACCTTTTCCACACCGAAAGATATTTGGAAACATGCCAAGAACTTTAACAAAACCAAATTCATGTGCCAATGGGCCAACTATCAGCACCACTACAAAACCCATAATCCTGCCGGAAATAAAGCTATATATCCGCCTGAATGCGGATGCAAAAGCCTTCGGGCTTTTGTGCGCCTAAGAATAGGCCACACTATTACAACTAACAGCTACCTCTTAAATGGCACAGCGAAGCCGAATTGTCCTTTCTGCAATTCACAGGATCTAACAGTCACACATATCATTGACAACTGTCCATCTTTAAACCAACAAAGACGTGCAACATTTGGAAACATTAAGCCCTCTGGTATCCTCAAAAACATCAATACGGATAATATTAGTGCTATATTTCACTTTCTACGCTTATGTAAAATTCAAATTTAACTTAATTACATTTTTATAGTTTATCACATTTAATTAATAAGAGCCGAAGGCCCTGGCAGCCAGCGCTTTTCTTACTTTAGTGCAATAATTATTTATAATTATTTCTCTCTTAAATAAATAAATAAAATAAATAAAACTACAAAATTTAAGGAACATTTAAAAGTATTTTGGCACATATATATGTATGTGTGATATATCAGGTGTACAACTTTGCTTCCGCCGTTTTCCGATAGGTGGCTGTACCGGCTGAGGCTGGTTGAAATACATAGATGGTAATGCCTTTAAAGTGAGTGTGGACAGTGCCTAACGAATTGTCATCGCCGTTTCAGTGACAGTTGTTCTTGTTTTCGTATTATTCACGCTCGAAAATGTCCGTTTATGTGCCCAATTCTCGCCATTTGCGGGAAGTTTTACTTTTCTGTTACAATTCGAAAAAAAAAAAATGCAGCTGAAGCGCATCGAATGCTCTCAGAAACTTACGGTGATGCTGCTCTGAGTGAAAGAACGTGTCGGGAGTGGTTTCAACGTTTTAAAAATATCAAGAGCGACATGACAAAGTCATCCTCCAACACGACAATGCTCGGCCTCACGTCGCAAAAGTGGTCAAAAAGTACCTGGAAACGCTGAAATGGGAAGTCTTGCCCCACCCGCCGTATTCCCCAGATGTCGCCCCTTCTGACTTCCACCTATTCCGTTCGATGGCACACGGCCTGGCAGATCAACATTTTCAATCCTTCGAAGAATTGGAAAAATGGATTGCTTCATGGATAGCGTCAAAAGAGGACTCCTTTTTTCGAGCCGGGATCCGAAAATTGCCGGAAAGATGGGAGAAAGTTGTCGCTAGCGACGGACAATACTTTGAATAATACATCTGTAAGCACTTTTTCGCAATAAAGCTTTTAATTTTGGAAAAAACGGCGGAAGCAAAGTTGTACACCTGATAAAATAAGTAATTAACACGTTCACGCATAGTAAAAATTTCAGTAAATTGCTAAAATAGACAGGCTATATTCTTTTTAATTACTTGCGAATGTTTTGTTGACTCTTTTTAAAACATAGTTATCGATTTCAACGATGCTGCTTACTTTTTTACGAGAAACTGCAATGGGTATGAGTTGCCAGTAAGAAATATAGATAAATTTGTTATCAGTGTGCAATATTCTAAAAAAATAACCAAATGGGATAACAAATCACCAAATAACCAAAATCTATAGAGTCCGACCGATACCAAATTTTTTGGCCGATGCCGATTCCATAGAAAAAAAAAACACGAATGAATTCAATCAAAAACACAGCTTATTTTATAAAACAACAAAAGGAACTATTACATATATAGTACATTTCATCACATTTCATCACAAATTAACAAACAAAAACGAGAAAATAAACAACTAAAAACTAAATAAAATTACAAGAAAATTCAGAATTTAAATACATTAAACTAAAATTACCCCTAAATTTATAACACATAAAATTAATATTTCATGAAAATTCTATTTGGCACAAGCAATTAACAAAAGACCCAATAGCCAATATAGCTGAACAAGGTGTTGATGTAGCAAAAATAGATTAAAAATATCTGTAAAATATTGTCCTCTTAAATATTTGTCATGAAATCCAAAGAAATCTAAGGAGAAACCCCCTAATCAGGCAACACTGGGTTGTAACGTATAATAAAAATGTAATTAATATACAAAGCGAGATATGAAAAAAAAGACAGTGCGATTCAGCTGCAAATAAAAACAAACAAGAAATGAAAGCAGGAAAATCGACCAAAAAAAGCCGATGTGCCATCGGCCAAAAAAAGCCGATGTGGAATCGGCCAAAAAAGGCCGAAGCCAATGCCGATGCCGATTCTTTTTTTTTTGGCCGATGCCGATACTAGCCGATGCCGATACTAGCCGATGCCGATGCCGATTAATCGGTCGGACTCTAAAAATCTATTTTCAAAAATAAAAATAACCACACTGCTGCGGCGTGGGATGATTGGGAGATGAAGATTGGGAGATGTGTTTTTGTTGTTGCGCTGGCGAAAAGCTGAAATTGTAAAACAATTTATATTTTCTGGCTGGCATCTGTTTTTCTTCTATAAGCCTGCACGGCGTCGCATATTGCTCCTGAACTCACTGTCGACTTTAGTGTGCGCAAAATCATAGAAAAGAAAATAAAATATGGTTGGCATGGCGACTTATATGATCGCTACAAGCAATAAAAAATTAATAATAATAGGTAATCAACAAAGACAACTAAAAAGGGAAATGGAAAGAAAGAAAGACCTTTTTATTAGCCCGCAATAACTTTTAAAGTCCCGTTGTTTGGAAATTAGTTTTAGGTTTTTTTTAATGTTTTTATTTTTTTGATATTTTTTATATGTACATAGCCTCAATACCGATTTTTTAGGTTCCGACTGAAAGGTTGTGAAACAAAGCCAATCAGCAACACAAAAAAGCATACACACAAAAAATACAAGAACAAAAATCATTTGCGCTGTTTTGAATTACATTCGCTGAAACGACGATCGTTGCGCTGGCAAAGTGATGTCCTTGAGCGACCAAAGCAGCCACCAACAAGCAGGGTGCGGAGAACGATCAAAATACGATCTTTCTCACGAATAATCGCAACCAAAAACTGAGTGCTTCTAATTTCTCGCGAGCGATAAAGTTGCGCTGCGAGCAAAAGCATTTACGATCTCTCACGAGAAATCTAAATGTTCGGAAAAATCGCGAATGAGAAAATGTCGCTGCAAGCGTCGTCAGTTCGATCTCTTGCGATCGTTCGTTTGTTGCGAGCGCTTGTTGTAAAACTCAATCAGTAACTCGTATTGTGAAGATTGAATCTTTGAACGATCGCGATCGTTCGTCTGGGCAATAAATAATGTATATAGGAGTTTGAGCAGTTTGCTATTATACTCGGCTGCTACTGACTGCAGTTTATTTCCTAAAGGAAACTTATGTATAGAAGTTTGTAGATTTTAAAGATCTTTTGTTAGGAAAATTATAACAAAAAAATAGAAAACTTTGTGTTATGTTTGTATATGGTCTCGTAATGCCTTTTAGTGTTTCCTTATATGTATCCTTTAAGTTGTTTTCCACACAAAATGCACTTTGAAAAATCTGTGTCTTTATTATATGTAACAAGTTTCGTCTTGTCAATATTTGACACTTTGCCCATATTGATATAAAAAAGCAAACGCACAAGAAAATAATTTCACAAATCGTCCTTCGTCCGTATATATCGCAAAATAGACTAAATTCAATGATTGTTTGCAGCCACGCTCTACCGACGAACCTTACAAAAATTCGTTCGCGATCGATCAAAGATTCGCTCGCGAACGATCGATCAAACATTCGCTCGCGAACGCTCGTTTTGGGATTGTATTTTATCGCGAGAAATACTTGAGCAAACGAGCGGTTGCGAATGATTTTCTGCATCAGCGTTCTTCCCACGACCGATCGCTTTCGTACGCTCGTTCGTTTGAAATGTGTATACATAAACTCGCTGCATACGATCTCTCACGAACGAATACGTAGGCAATGCATTCGCAACCGCTCGTTTGCTCAAGTATTTCTCGCGATAAAATACAATCGCAAAACGAGCCAATATGAGAAGATCGAATTTTCGATCGTTCGCGAGCGAATTTTTCCGCACCCTGCCAACAAGTCAATTTACACACATGGACGTACTCAGGTGCCAAAACTACATTTGAAAATATTATAGAGTTCCAATAGAATAGAGTACAGAATTCTATATATTATTATTTATAGAACATAGACTTTCCAATTTTAGGGGGTGCAAATACCGATCCCTCACCCTACCCTGATCCGCCCATGTGTGTACAGGTGAAGCGGCACTTTTATTTCATGTGTGGTTGTTGGGTGAGTGTGCTTCAGCTTGCACAGCCAATGAGTGCAAACTGAAGCGCTCGCTCTCCTGCTGGCACCGCTCTTTCCGTTTTGTGGCTTCCCCTCGCTCTATGAAACTCGCAAACAAAAATTTGAATTTTTGAGCTCAGATATTCTTTGGTAAAACCACAGAACAAACAATATACAGAATGCGCATCTGGTGTAAAGAAAATTTTCTTTGCGGGTTCCAGCGGTAGGACCCGTTTGTAGATGCGGGGGAAGCAGTAAAAGGGACGAGAACGCACAGAGCGCGAGAGCGTAAGCTGAGAAGCTGCGACCGCGTACCACACACTGTGGTTGTTGTTGTTGGGAAACAAAGCGATGTGCCGCTTGCATGTTGGTGGTCAGTGCTGCCGTTTTCAATTTTTCTTCAGTAGTACAAATTATGATTTTTGGGTAGTATTTATGGACTTTGAGTAGTACACATGCATATTTCCTAAACAATGTAAAAAAAATGATTCAACAAAAATTTTCCCGTAATTTGTTTTATAAGTTGAAAATTACATAATAAAACTAAGTATTTTAAAAATTTTTTATTAATATCAAATATCGTTATCGAATATGGTTAAAAAAAATGTCAACCCCAAGAGAAATCGAACGATTTTATACACTTATATCAGGATATTCTAATGATTACGAGTTTCACCTTAGTTTAATTTTTCTGACTCGTCGACGTCCTAGCAACCACTTTATTGTCTTTATCAAATTTTAAAAGGTTCCTACAAGAATATACAAAAATGTATAAATTAATTTGTATTTAAATACAGTAATATTACTCTATTATTTCACGATGTTCATTTTTGGGTATCGCATCTGCTGCGTTGTTCTCAAAGTTTATGAGTCATAAATCAACAACAATTATGACTATCAACATCTTATATCATATGATTAGAATAATGTGAACTATTTATTATACGAACAGCATTTGGCAACGCGGTTCAAAAAGGTGCAATTGTCACTTTAGTCGCACAACGGTAACTCTACGACGAGCTCATTTGCTTGATTGAAAAAAGTCCATCAAAAAGTGAAACATACGGAAACACATGTGGTAGGGCTGCCCACGAACCAAAGATATTTGGTTAGAAATAAAAAACAGCAACATTGGTTGGAATTTCGTGCTTCGGCAATGTTCAGTTTGGTAACTTAAGGGGTCATTCTCATGTGAAATTTTGTAAAAATCAATTTTTTTTTAACATATTTATTGGAAAATTTCAATATTTTATTGGAAAATTTCACGTATTTCGGCTTCTACAAGACATTTATATAACGAGCGGTCAAGGATTCTAGCGGTTAGTCGAAACTTTAAACGTGTTTTTCTCGGAACGCCTTTTTTTGAAATGGCGGGGATGATTTAAAAAAAGCATTCATTCTCTGCGATTTTGTCACGTCATTCTACATACTCTTAGCTATCGCCCCTAGTAAATTCACTCCGATATGTTAAAAATGTCATATTTTTTTAATTAATAAAATCTTCAAAAACAACAATTGTTTCAGATTGTGACTCAAGACAATCCCCGCCAGCTGACCATGACGCGGCAGAAGCCGTGTCTTTAATCGAAAAAAAGTGTTTGAAAAAATTAAAAATTTTTTTTTTTAATTTTTATTTTTGTACCATAACAATGAATAAATTAAAGTGGAATATCTTTTTTGATAATTCCTCGTATTCACAAAGGAAATAATTTCTGAAGAATGTCCATTTTTCCTGTCCGCGCATGAGAATGACCCCTTAAACTTAGCCTTACTTAAAATATGAAAAGTCAACTGCTAAAACTTATATTTCAGAAAATAGTAGTACAATCGGCCTGTGGTTAGTACGGTAGTACAAATGATGAAATAGTAGTAAAATACTACTATAGTAGTACGTTCGGCAGCCCTGTTGGTGGTGGCTCGTGCTCGCTCTCCGCTTGTTTTTTTACAAACAAGAACAAGAAGTGGACAGGCAAAGTTTTCATAGAAAAATTGATTGAGCAATCGCCAAGGCACATAAGGTGGTAGCACTACGGGAAAAACCAAAATTCAATGAAATTCTGTTGGTCTGCTTGTAAAATAGAAGTTGTAAAAAGTACAAATGGCTACAATGAAAATAAATATATGTGTTAAATATTGAAACAACCAAGACGCATTAAGAAAATGATAACAAGTGGAAAACTATTGCTACAATGTTGTGCTAATTATCAAAGAAAAAAGTTTAATCAATTCTGGTGCTGCAACTACCTATTGAATTTGCCTTGGCGATCGCTTTGCCAAATCAACCATCATTTCAATGTGCCCGAGTAAAGCCAAGCTGGCTTGCTGCGAAAAGCAACAACATTGCGTGTTGTTGTCAAAATAAGAATAAAGCCCAAAACCATCGAATCTATGCGTATACAATACATCAATTCGCGCTTACTCTCTCGGTTCCCTTTACATTTTCCTCACCTTTGTTGCTTCCCGCCCGCGTCTGAAATGAAATCGCAAAATTATTTCAGATGCGCCTTCTGTATACTGTTTATTTTGTGGTAAAACTCACAATAAAGATATAATAATACACCAATACCTCACTTTGCGTCGTGGTTACGTTCCAACAAAACCCGACGCAAATTGAAACGACGCAAAGTGAATTATGATTTTCTATAGCAAACCATGTAAAGATCGAAGATAGGTTCCAGGGTTACGAAAATACTACTTTTTAAAAAGAAAATTTAACAAAGTAAACATTAAAAAAAAAATAATATAAAATTGTATTACATGCATACAAAAAACAAAAAACAAATTCAATTAAAACAAAATAAAATATTCAATTAATTTATAAAAACAAAATAAAAATTAATCACTGTCTGATGAGTCCATAGTGGCTGTTGTCGTTTGCCGAGTTTTGATGGCATGGCGCAATTAGAAACCAAAGTCGTGCCATCTTTTAGAAAAAAAAAGAAAATTTCAAAACAAAAAAATTAGAGACTCGAACCCAAAACAACGCAACTTCGAAAATCTAACAACGCACAGTGAAAATTATTACTAATTCAGCAGCGACGCAACTTCGAAGAAACGCAAAACGAAACGACGCAAAGCGAGGTATTGGTGTATATAAATTTGTTTCATACCTCAGTCAGTATATAAATGGTGATTTTTTAGCAACTTTCTCTTTGGCAACACTGTTTTTGGCAGCTCAGCTGTTTTCGTGTAATATGTTACTGTCAAACATGTTCAGTTTGGTCTATAATTTAATCATGAATCGGCTTACAAACGAACACCGCTTGCAGATTATTGAATTTTATTATCAAAATTCATACTCGGTTAAGAAAGTGCATCGTGCACTGCTTCCATTTTATGGTCAGTTTAGGCGACCTTCTGAGGCGGAATTTTGTGACTAAATTTTACACCAAATTTACATTATTTGACATTAAACCACCAACACGCATACGTAGCTGGCCACATGCCACACAGCTAGTGATGGGAAAAAAATTCAGTAATCGATTAATGAATCATATGGTTAATTGAAACAGAGCGATTATTAATTGCAATTAATCGGAAGAAATGGATATTAATCGAATAATCGAATGATTTTCTTAATATTTTAACTTAACCGTCTAATTTTAAGTATGTTTAAATGTAAATTTTTACCAATTGCCTTATAAAAATAATAACAATGAATTAATTAATAAAAGTAAGTACATATTAAAGGAAAAAATATATACTACTGTGTCCAAAAAATAAGGTGACATTTGAATTTAAACTGCGCGCGTCGAAGGATTTGGAGAATTATTTTTTTTTTTAGTCAACAGTCAACAAGGAATATTATTTGAACGTTATGCGTCGTTTGCGTAACGCTATCCGCCTAAAAAGGCCGGAATTGTGGAAAGACAATTCTTGGTTTTTACACCACGATAATGCACCATCCCATACTGCACTCGTAATTCGTGATCATTTCGCCAAAAACTCAACCGATATCGTTCCGCAACCACCGTATTCACCTGATCTGGCGCCGTGCGACTTCTGGCTGTTCAGCAAGCTCAAAAGACTGCTCCGGGGACACCGTTTTGATACGATAGAGGAGATTCAAGCCGCAGCGAAGACGGAACTGAAGGCCATCCCGGAAAGTGACTACAATCAGTGTTTCGAAGATTGGAAAATCCGTTGGCATAAGTGCATTGCATCGGGAGGGGATTACTTTGATGGGGATGAAATTGATTTGGAAGAATAAATAAAGAATTTTCAAAATAAATACAATGTCACCTTATTTTGGACACAGTAGTATTTGTATTTTATTTGTTCATTGCAGAGTTTAGAAATTATAGTTTTGACAGGCGGGAGATCGTGAACCTGTGCCTCTTTTCAGTGGCAATTGCACCTGCTTTTGAAAAGAGGGGCTCTGCTCACTGTTCGCGTTTCTTCACAGGCCTTGATGGCGTTGCGCTTTAGTTTCAAAACGGGAGCATTCAAAGAAAGCTAAGCTCATCCTGAATTTGGGTTAGGTCGTTATCTTTTTTGTGACGTTTGTGAGCCAGCAACTTTTGGTGGGCCCATAAATCAAATTCAATATGGCATTAAAGTGTCCGTCTCAAGTTTTTATTTTGCGCGAAGAAAAAAGGTAGTGAAACGTTTTCTTTCGATTATTTTACAATCTAATCGATTAACGTTTCAATTAATCGAAACCCATTTTTTGATACAACTAAATCGTGAATTGAAAGAAAAAAATCGATTGTTGTATATCAAATGATTAATCGTCCCATCACTACACACAGCACGCGAAACAATGGACCAATTAAGAGGTGAGTTCGGTGAACAGTTTATTTCACGTTTGGGGCCGGTCAATTGGCCGCCTAGATCGTGCGATTTAAAGCCTTTAGATTATTTTTGTGGGGCTATGTCTATAGTGACAAGCCCGCAACGGTTGACGCACTGGAAGCCAATATTGAAGAATTTATTCGTGTGATACCGGCTGATAAGTTGGAGAGCGAATGCCAAAATTGGAACCTGCGTATCAACCATTTGCTGCGCAGCCGCGGTCAACATTTACCTGAAATCATCTTTAAACATTGAATTATATAGATCGTTCTATGGACTGCATCAGCGTTCTTCCCACGACCGATCGCTTTCGTACGCTCGTTCGTTTGAAATGTGTATACATAAACTCGCTGCATACGATCTCTCACGAACGAATACGTAGGCAATGCATTCGCAACCGCTCGTTTGCTCAAGTATTTCTCGCGATAAAATACAATCGCAAAACGAGCCAATATGAGAAGATCGAATTTTCGATCGTTCGCGAGCGAATTTTTCCGCACCCTGCCAACAAGTCAATTTACACACATGGACGTACTCAGGTGCCAAAACTACATTTGAAAATATTATAGAGTTCCAATAGAATAGAGTACAGAATTCTATATATTATTATTTATAGAACATAGACTTTCCAATTTTAGGGGGTGCAAATACCGATCCCTCACCCTACCCTGATACGCCCATGTGTGTACAGGTGAAGCGGCACTTTTATTTCATGTGTGGTTGTTGGGTGAGTGTGCTTCAGCTTGCACAGCCAATGAGTGCAAACTGAAGCGCTCGCTCTCCTGCTGGCACCGCTCTTTCCGTTTTGTGGCTTCCCCTCGCTCTATGAAACTCGCAAACAAAAATTTGAATTTTTGAGCTCAGATATTCTTTGGTAAAACCACAGAACAAACAATATACAGAATGCGCATCTGGTGTAAAGAAAATTTTCTTTGCGGGTTCCAGCGGTAGGACCCGTTTGTAGATGCGGGGGAAGCAGTAAAAGGGACGAGAACGCACAGAGCGCGAGAGCGTAAGCTGAGAAGCTGCGACCGCGTACCACACACTGTGGTTGTTGTTGTTGGGAAACAAAGCGATGTGCCGCTTGCATGTTGGTGGTCAGTGCTGCCGTTTTCAATTTTTCTTCAGTAGTACAAATTATGATTTTTGGGTAGTATTTATGGACTTTGAGTAGTACACATGCATATTTCCTAAACAATGTAAAAAAAATGATTCAACAAAAATTTTCCCGTAATTTGTTTTATAAGTTGAAAATTACATAATAAAACTAAGTATTTTAAAAATTTTTTATTAATATCAAATATCGTTATCGAATATGGTTAAAAAAAATGTCAACCCCAAGAGAAATCGAACGATTTTATACACTTATATCAGGATATTCTAATGATTACGAGTTTCACCTTAGTTTAATTTTTCTGACTCGTCGACGTCCTAGCAACCACTTTATTGTCTTTATCAAATTTTAAAAGGTTCCTACAAGAATATACAAAAATGTATAAATTAATTTGTATTTAAATACAGTAATATTACTCTATTATTTCACGATGTTCATTTTTGGGTATCGCATCTGCTGCGTTGTTCTCAAAGTTTATGAGTCATAAATCAACAACAATTATGACTATCAACATCTTATATCATATGATTAGAATAATGTGAACTATTTATTATACGAACAGCATTTGGCAACGCGGTTCAAAAAGGTGCAATTGTCACTTTAGTCGCACAACGGTAACTCTACGACGAGCTCATTTGCTTGATTGAAAAAAGTCCATCAAAAAGTGAAACATACGGAAACACATGTGGTAGGGCTGCCCACGAACCAAAGATATTTGGTTAGAAATAAAAAACAGCAACATTGGTTGGAATTTCGTGCTTCGGCAATGTTCAGTTTGGTAACTTAAGGGGTCATTCTCATGTGAAATTTTGTAAAAATCAATTTTTTTTTAACATATTTATTGGAAAATTTCAATATTTTATTGGAAAATTTCACGTATTTCGGCTTCTACAAGACATTTATATAACGAGCGGTCAAGGATTCTAGCGGTTAGTCGAAACTTTAAACGTGTTTTTCTCGGAACGCCTTTTTTTGAAATGGCGGGGATGATTTAAAAAAAGCATTCATTCTCTGCGATTTTGTCACGTCATTCTACATACTCTTAGCTATCGCCCCTAGTAAATTCACTCCGATATGTTAAAAATGTCATATTTTTTTAATTAATAAAATCTTCAAAAACAACAATTGTTTCAGATTGTGACTCAAGACAATCCCCGCCAGCTGACCATGACGCGGCAGAAGCCGTGTCTTTAATCGAAAAAAAGTGTTTGAAAAAATTAAAAATTTTTTTTTTTAATTTTTATTTTTGTACCATAACAATGAATAAATTAAAGTGGAATATCTTTTTTGATAATTCCTCGTATTCACAAAGGAAATAATTTCTGAAGAATGTCCATTTTTCCTGTCCGCGCATGAGAATGACCCCTTAAACTTAGCCTTACTTAAAATATGAAAAGTCAACTGCTAAAACTTATATTTCAGAAAATAGTAGTACAATCGGCCTGTGGTTAGTACGGTAGTACAAATGATGAAATAGTAGTAAAATACTACTATAGTAGTACGTTCGGCAGCCCTGTTGGTGGTGGCTCGTGCTCGCTCTCCGCTTGTTTTTTTACAAACAAGAACAAGAAGTGGACAGGCAAAGTTTTCATAGAAAAATTGATTGAGCAATCGCCAAGGCACATAAGGTGGTAGCACTACGGGAAAAACCAAAATTCAATGAAATTCTGTTGGTCTGCTTGTAAAATAGAAGTTGTAAAAAGTACAAATGGCTACAATGAAAATAAATATATGTGTTAAATATTGAAACAACCAAGACGCATTAAGAAAATGATAACAAGTGGAAAACTATTGCTACAATGTTGTGCTAATTATCAAAGAAAAAAGTTTAATCAATTCTGGTGCTGCAACTACCTATTGAATTTGCCTTGGCGATCGCTTTGCCAAATCAACCATCATTTCAATGTGCCCGAGTAAAGCCAAGCTGGCTTGCTGCGAAAAGCAACAACATTGCGTGTTGTTGTCAAAATAAGAATAAAGCCCAAAACCATCGAATCTATGCGTATACAATACATCAATTCGCGCTTACTCTCTCGGTTCCCTTTACATTTTCCTCACCTTTGTTGCTTCCCGCCCGCGTCTGAAATGAAATCGCAAAATTATTTCAGATGCGCCTTCTGTATACTGTTTATTTTGTGGTAAAACTCACAATAAAGATATAATAATACACCAATACCTCACTTTGCGTCGTGGTTACGTTCCAACAAAACCCGACGCAAATTGAAACGACGCAAAGTGAATTATGATTTTCTATAGCAAACCATGTAAAGATCGAAGATAGGTTCCAGGGTTACGAAAATACTACTTTTTAAAAAGAAAATTTAACAAAGTAAACATTAAAAAAAAAATAATATAAAATTGTATTACATGCATACAAAAAACAAAAAACAAATTCAATTAAAACAAAATAAAATATTCAATTAATTTATAAAAACAAAATAAAAATTAATCACTGTCTGATGAGTCCATAGTGGCTGTTGTCGTTTGCCGAGTTTTGATGGCATGGCGCAATTAGAAACCAAAGTCGTGCCATCTTTTAGAAAAAAAAAGAAAATTTCAAAACAAAAAAATTAGAGACTCGAACCCAAAACAACGCAACTTCGAAAATCTAACAACGCACAGTGAAAATTATTACTAATTCAGCAGCGACGCAACTTCGAAGAAACGCAAAACGAAACGACGCAAAGCGAGGTATTGGTGTATATAAATTTGTTTCATACCTCAGTCAGTATATAAATGGTGATTTTTTAGCAACTTTCTCTTTGGCAACACTGTTTTTGGCAGCTCAGCTGTTTTCGTGTAATATGTTACTGTCAAACATGTTCAGTTTGGTCTATAATTTAATCATGAATCGGCTTACAAACGAACACCGCTTGCAGATTATTGAATTTTATTATCAAAATTCATACTCGGTTAAGAAAGTGCATCGTGCACTGCTTCCATTTTATGGTCAGTTTAGGCGACCTTCTGAGGCGGAATTTTGTGACTAAATTTTACACCAAATTTACATTATTTGACATTAAACCACCAACACGCATACGTAGCTGGCCACATGCCACACAGCTAGTGATGGGAAAAAAATTCAGTAATCGATTAATGAATCATATGGTTAATTGAAACAGAGCGATTATTAATTGCAATTAATCGGAAGAAATGGATATTAATCGAATAATCGAATGATTTTCTTAATATTTTAACTTAACCGTCTAATTTTAAGTATGTTTAAATGTAAATTTTTACCAATTGCCTTATAAAAATAATAACAATGAATTAATTAATAAAAGTAAGTACATATTAAAGGAAAAAATATATACTACTGTGTCCAAAAAATAAGGTGACATTTGAATTTAAACTGCGCGCGTCGAAGGATTTGGAGAATTATTTTTTTTTTTAGTCAACAGTCAACAAGGAATATTATTTGAACGTTATGCGTCGTTTGCGTAACGCTATCCGCCTAAAAAGGCCGGAATTGTGGAAAGACAATTCTTGGTTTTTACACCACGATAATGCACCATCCCATACTGCACTCGTAATTCGTGATCATTTCGCCAAAAACTCAACCGATATCGTTCCGCAACCACCGTATTCACCTGATCTGGCGCCGTGCGACTTCTGGCTGTTCAGCAAGCTCAAAAGACTGCTCCGGGGACACCGTTTTGATACGATAGAGGAGATTCAAGCCGCAGCGAAGACGGAACTGAAGGCCATCCCGGAAAGTGACTACAATCAGTGTTTCGAAGATTGGAAAATCCGTTGGCATAAGTGCATTGCATCGGGAGGGGATTACTTTGATGGGGATGAAATTGATTTGGAAGAATAAATAAAGAATTTTCAAAATAAATACAATGTCACCTTATTTTGGACACAGTAGTATTTGTATTTTATTTGTTCATTGCAGAGTTTAGAAATTATAGTTTTGACAGGCGGGAGATCGTGAACCTGTGCCTCTTTTCAGTGGCAATTGCACCTGCTTTTGAAAAGAGGGGCTCTGCTCACTGTTCGCGTTTCTTCACAGGCCTTGATGGCGTTGCGCTTTAGTTTCAAAACGGGAGCATTCAAAGAAAGCTAAGCTCATCCTGAATTTGGGTTAGGTCGTTATCTTTTTTGTGACGTTTGTGAGCCAGCAACTTTTGGTGGGCCCATAAATCAAATTCAATATGGCATTAAAGTGTCCGTCTCAAGTTTTTATTTTGCGCGAAGAAAAAAGGTAGTGAAACGTTTTCTTTCGATTATTTTACAATCTAATCGATTAACGTTTCAATTAATCGAAACCCATTTTTTGATACAACTAAATCGTGAATTGAAAGAAAAAAATCGATTGTTGTATATCAAATGATTAATCGTCCCATCACTACACACAGCACGCGAAACAATGGACCAATTAAGAGGTGAGTTCGGTGAACAGTTTATTTCACGTTTGGGGCCGGTCAATTGGCCGCCTAGATCGTGCGATTTAAAGCCTTTAGATTATTTTTGTGGGGCTATGTCTATAGTGACAAGCCCGCAACGGTTGACGCACTGGAAGCCAATATTGAAGAATTTATTCGTGTGATACCGGCTGATAAGTTGGAGAGCGAATGCCAAAATTGGAACCTGCGTATCAACCATTTGCTGCGCAGCCGCGGTCAACATTTACCTGAAATCATCTTTAAACATTGAATTATATAGATCGTTCTATGGACTCAAATAAAGATTTCATACATTTCTCTAAACTTTATGTATTTTTTTAAATCAAATCCGACGGCTCTTAAAAAATCACCCGATAGTATCTTCCTCTGGCGATAGTTCGTTTTTCGAAAAAAGGTTTAACGATTTATTTTGGAACTATGGAAAATTTTAGAAAATGTTTTCCGGAGGTTTTATTGAACACATAATGAGGTACGGAAAAAAAAATTTATTATGAGTTTTATTCAAAATGTCAGCGAAAGGCCTGGGATCACCCGGGTAGGTCTTTTGTATATAAAATGACAAAAATCAAGTTTAAGGGGGTGTTCTGTAGTAACAGCTCGTTTTCTTAGGTGTTTTTTGAAATCCTACTGTGAAGTAACTATTCAATTTTTTTTTATGCGGTTTTTTTCAATGTTTTATTAAACTTTTAACTACAAAATTCAGTATAGGTTTGAGAAAATATTGATTCGTTGCTGCACTGCAGCGCCGCAAAGTGATGCCCTCCAAAAGAAACATGCGTTGACGGTTCACACGATTGCTCCAGTCTGAAACATGGAAATCGGAAAATTTTTTGTTGTAATCTATATGAGTGCGATTATCGTCCGACGGGAGCTTTTTTGTTTTTCATCAAAATTCTCAAAATGGCGCGACTTGAAAGTAAACAATTTTTTTTCCCATTTTTTCAAATGAAAAAAATTTATTTAACACTAACTAATAACAAAATCGAAAAAAACGCTCGTCGGACGATAGCGACAACTTTTAGAAACATTTAAAAAAAAAATTATCAAAATCCGTCTACTGAATCATTTGTAATCGTGAAAAAGTTCGAAAAACATGGTTTCGGGAAAAACGCGTTTAAGGTTTTTTGTTCACTGAAAGTACTGTGGAAATTCGGCGGAGCGCGTGACGAAACCTCCTTTACAAATGACTTTCCGGTCCGAATTCATCAAAGACCTTTTTTTATACGATAGATAACAACATTACCTGTTGAAAAATGCAAAAAAAAAAAATCGATTTTTTGAAAATTTTACTACAGAACACCCCTTTAAACATGAACAAAATTTCGAAAAAAAATATTTGTTCATGTTATTGAAAATAACCTTCAAATTTGTGCAGTTGTTCGAAATCATAGCTAAATGCTTTGGTAGATATTAAACACTAGTAGGGCCCTGCGGTTTTGTACGCAAGCTTGAAGTCAATGGGCCAAATAAATCAAGTTTCTTCATACTACACTCTATGGGCGATGCCACGCCTCTTTTATGTAATGCCCAATCCATTCCTCCAATCGAAGGGTGTGACTCGGTTTCATTGATATGCGACTTTCAGTTCCAATGTTACAATGTTACAGTCACAAAAAATATGCCGCGCCCCTTGTTCAACGCCCATAAAATTTTGCCAGCAGAATGACACATCTATGGGACGATGGTATACAAAACTTCAAAGCTTTCCAACTTATTGTTCCGAAGCTATTCCACATTAAAAATTTGAGTTCAATGGGCTGTTCCATGCCCCTCGTCCACCTCATTCCCCATGTCGAAGGGCACAACTACTTCGTACGTTTGTACCGAGTGTCACTGATATGAACGCTATAGTTCCAAAGTTACACCGGCATTTAAAAAGTGCCACGCCTCTTGTCGAGCACCCATTAAATTTTACAAGTGAAACGGAACATCTAACCGGTGGCCCTGCACCAAATTTTAATTCTGTCCGACTTCTCATTACGAAAATATTCCATATTGAAAATTTAAGTTGTATGGGAGGTGCCACGCCTACCTATCAGGTCGTATTCGCACTATGTGGTTTACCGAGACTTACTCAGGACGAACATTCCGTGAAAAATTCAACTAATCGGCTGTCTAGTTTTTGAGTTTTAGTGTCGTGGGACCAACAAACAAATATACATTAATTTTTATATACCATACAACATATCGCACACGCACTACAAAAGTTTTAATTTTCGGGTTTATGTGTTAATACTGTGCACAATGCATAAATCTACCAATCAACAAAAGCTCAGTATATTTTATTGTTGTTAACTGTTGCAAAAATACAGTAAGGTCTCTCTTCATGTCAGAAGTTTGATGCTATTTGATCGCTGCAGCTCAATGCAAAAGAGTCCTAACTCAAATTGTGTCACTTTTGACGAAATAAATTTTTGTTAAAGTTAATTTTAAGCAAAATTCTGACAATTTTCGTATATATTTTTAAGTATTAAAATTAATTATGAATTTTAAAATTTTTTCTTTCAACTTTTTAACTGTAATTTGTAATTATTAAATTAAGAAAAAGTGGCATAACTTGAAATAATTCGGTAATTATTGATTTAAAATATCATCAGAACAGTCACCACTCAAAATTTTGGATTTTCTAGTGTAAAATAAAAAAAATTCTTGCAACTTATTATGAAGCATAATCTGTAAGGATTTTCTACTGAACGGTCTATTCGTTATTAAAAAAAAATGTTTATTTAGCTCAAAAACAGTTTTTTGCGTTTCCTAAAAAATCAAAAATTTTGAGTTGTGTCACTTTTGTTGTGCGTGTGCGATACAGATATTTGCTGCAATGACAAAATTTTTTTATATCCATATTGTTTTGCACAAATATACCACAGTTAATTTCTGTCATCATAATGGGCATTGCAGGAATACGTAAAAGGTGGGCGTGGTCAACCTTATATAGCTTATGTTTACCGCTATGAAACATAGAATCATTTTACATCAACTTTAATTTTCAGACACGTACCGAAGCTTTGTTATGTTAGTTTGGTGGGCGCGGAAAGTGGGTGTTGCCAATTATATTATAGCCTATGTTTGCCGCAATGACGCGCTGAATCCTTTGATACCCATATTGCTATGACAAATATACCATGGATAATTTGTTATTATAGTGGACGTGGCGAAAAGGAATATGAAGTGGGCGTGGTCAATCTGATGGATCCTATGTTAGCATCAATTAAACACGGAATCATTTGATATTAATACTGATTTACCGACATGTACCGTAGCTTTGTTTGTTAGTTTAGTGGGCGCGGAAGGTGGGTGTGGCCGATTATATTATAGCCTATGTTTGCCGCAATGACACGCTGAATCGTTTGATACCCATATTGCTATGACAAATATACCATGGCTGATTTGTTATTATAGTATAGTCAGCCCTGTTCCAGAATCCGAATCGGATCCGAATCGAAATGAAATCCGATTCCTATTTGAAGAGGTGTTCTGCAATCCGAGCGGAATTGTCACATTCAAAGTTTATTTCGAATCCGATTGTTAGCAAATTAACAAACCTTCAATCAGCTGTTTGCTTTTAATGTTCAAATAAAAAAGGAAATTGTAAAATGTTGTAAAATTTTTTATTTTATTTAATGAGTTGGGTTATATTATTGACAATATTGCTTGAGAACGAGCAGTCCGCCGTTGAAAAAGTAAAGCGAAGAAGTTCGCGAGACCACAGCAATCCGATGGAATTGCCAGATTCTTCGTAACTAGTACAAGTCATTTCAGTTATGTTCAAAATTTTCTATTTAAGGTTTATTGCTCAGTACCACCTTACCAAAGCAGCATTCAACTTGATCTTGACCGAAGGGAAACCTTTTCTTCGGCAATGCTCCATTCCGCCAGAATTGAAATTGGCGACGGCTTTGCAATTTCTTGCCGAAGGAGGCTATCAACGATCGGTAGAAAACGCAACCGCCTCTTTCATTTCGGAAAGTGTGTGCTTCTTAAAAGGTCCACCGCCGGTCGCTAAAGCTTCTCTTCTATTATGCGCCAGCTTCCTTCTTCACTTTTCCAATCAACTCAGGTCTATGATTGAAGAAAAAAAATGAATTGAATACAAAATGAATTGATTTAATTTAGTTCTCACCTTTTTCCACCCCGTTAGACTTTTTATAGGTGGTCCTTGCCCGTTCAGCAACTGCGTTAAATGCTTCCATTTATTTTCAAATTCGACTTTGTCGCCTTTTCAGAAACCTTTCGCGACGTCCGCATTCTCCTCCATAAAATCCAAGAGCATTTTGCTCTGGTCAGCAGTCTTATGCTTTTCAGTGATGAAAAATTAATTTATTAGTTTTATTTAACACGATGTTTCATATATTTGCTTACATTTTCGTTATTTGTTTTCGTTTTGCTGCTTTCCGATTTCAATTCGACTAGCTTTTTGTTTAACGGATTAGTTTCGACAAAAAATTCCGATAATCGGAATGTAGAACACCAAACTTCCGATCCAAATTCGTTCGAACTTAATCGGATTTGAGAACAGGGTTGCATCGGAAAATATTTCCGATAATCAGAATGTGGAACACCGACGGTCGGAATCAAATCCATTTCCGATCCGATTCGGATTCTGGAACAGGGCTGAGTATATTATCTTATATATCCTATGTTAACATCAATGAAACACGGAATCATTTGGTATTAATACTGATTTACCGACATGTACCGTAGCTTCGTTTTATTAGTTTAGTGGGTGCGGAATCGTTTGATACCCATATTGCCTTACAAAAGCATACCATAGATGAGGTTTGTTACCATAGTGGGCGTAATAAGGGGCGTGGTCATTCTCATATAGCCTATGTAGCCATAGCCATATAGCCATTCTCCCAGATAAAAAATGTTTGGTGCTTATTTCATCTAAATCGGTTCAGTGGTTTTTGCCGGATTGTGGCTCAAAAAAGCAACGTCACACTTGTAGTGTACACGCACAACAAAAGTGACACAACTCAAAATTTGTGATTTTTCAGGAAACGCAAAAAACTGTTTTTAGCTAAATAAAAATTTTTTTTAAATAACGAATAGATCGTTCAGTAGAAAATCATTACAGATTATGCTTTATGACAAGTTGTAAGAATTTTTTTTTATTTTACACTAGAAAATCCAAAATTTTGAGTTGTGACTGTTTTGATGATATTTTAATTCAATAATTACGGAACTATTTCGAGTTATGCCCCTTTTTCTGAATTTAATAATTATAAATGACAGTTAAAAAGTTGAAAGAAAAAATTTGAAAATTCATAACTAATTTTAAAAATTAAAAATATATACGAAAATTGTCAGAATTTTGCTTAAAATTCACTTTAACAAAAATGTATTTCGTCAAAAGCATATATGTAATACTTCTATATTGGCACTAAGCTCAAAGTACATTCGCCAACATCACAGTACAGCAATAGTGAAATATGAGCGAGAAAGCGATAAACGAATGTACTCTGACAGCTGTCAAAAGTGGCAAAAAGTCAGGTGCGTTCAGGCGGGAAAAAAATTGACTGGAAAAAAATAAAAATTTGTCGAAATTAACTGAAATTTCTTCGACCGCCCCTGGAGCAGTTTCACAGTTGTTCATGTGTAGAAGTGCACATGAATACACGCATAGAAATACATTCACAAAATTTCGTGTTTTCTGTCTCATCGCTTGTCTCCCTTTGATTTCCGAATGAAAACACATTGTGAAGATACGGAAGTGCCAATATAGAAGTATTACATATATGGTCAAAAGTGACACAATTTGAGTTAGGATATATTATAGCCTCTGTTTGCCGCAATGACACGCTGAATCGTCTGATACCCATATTGCTATGACAAATTTACCATGGCTGATTTGTTATTATAGTGGGCGTGGCGAAAAGGCATATCAGATGGGCGTGGTCAATCTTATATATCCTATGTTAACACAAAAATTGGTTTGGTGCCTATTTCATTTAAATCGGTTCAGCGGTTTTTGCTTGATTGTGGCTCAAAAAGGCAACGTCACACTTTGCTTCATATAATAGTATAGATGAATATTGAAAAGATCAACCGGTTGGGTATAAGTGCAGCGAAGGTTAAATCCAATTTCAAGAATTTCAATGATGATTTTGGCTAATCTTTTATGAATTACCGCCCAGTTTTGATGGAATCTACGATGATCGCTGATTTCATTTATGTCCTTTGGTTGGTCATCATTTATGTCTTGACAATGGTTTTTAAATCGCGTTTACCACTTATAAACTCCACCACTGTATAAACAATCATTACCACAAACTTGATTCATCAATTTCAAATGCTCGGTTAAAGTTTAAACATTTTTAAAATAAAAGTTAATATTGGGTCTTTGCTCGATGCTCATTTTTGTGATGACACAAACATACTTTCACTTCAGATGCAATAACTTCGCTTCCAGTGCACCATGCTTTCAATGCATTATGTCATGTTCTTTTCTTATGTGTCAACTTATCTGGCTCATTCTGATTTCTATCTTGTTTTACTTTTTTGTTTCCTGTGCAGTTGCTGCAGACGTTTGCAATACGCTGATCAAATTTAATACTTATCGTGAATGTCGAAATGAGTTTTGCTGGCGACAGGCAAACATGCGCACTAGGGATCGCAATTTTTTGCCATTTTGCGATCCCGGGATTTTCGGGATTGAAAAGTCAAATCCCGGGATCCCGGGATTTAATCCCGGGATTCATATAACAAATTTTTTAATAAAACAATTTTCCCGAATTGCATAAATACTTGTTTATAATATATTTATCATAAAAATGGACACATTTTAATCACATTTGGGTAGTTTCAAGATTTTTTATCTTGAATTTAATCACATTTTGTTTAACCCTTCAATTCCCATGTCCAAAATAGTGAAAAAGAAAATTTTCTTTTTAAATAAAAGAGCTTAGATACGTTTGGATAAGACAAAAAAATACATAAAAAATGTTTAAACTACCCTCATTTTTATATTGAAAGAAACCACACAAACTCGCACTGCTTTAATTACGCGTGAAACAAATGAATCAATTTTATAAATGACGTATCGCTAGTGTTGGTAGGAAAATTAAATAAACAAGTACTACTAATTGACTTTGCTATACAAGTGTTAGAATTTTAAAATAAAAACCTATGTGGTAGGAAAACAAATATTAAGCATCTGTCACCTACAGGTGACACTGGGAATTGAAGAGTTAACTTAAAAGTTTTTCATTTGACATTTAACTTCAGTTTCATAGCATTTTGTTTTATCCGAAAATGACACTTAAACATAACTTATTACTTTGCAACCGATGTATCATAAAGTGCATATATATGCATATTTGATAAAAAAAATTAAATAGTTAATTTGTTTGTGCTTTTAGTTTTACTTCGATTATTTCGATAAAAAAGTTAAGCGTTTTGATTAACTAAAAACTGAGATCTTAAAAATACAAAGGCATTAAGTGTTTCGTTCTCTTATCTAGAGCGAAATTTATTTCAAATGAACCCTGCTGAAGAGAAACATCCTTCAGATTCAACACTTGTTGGTTGAATGCTTAGTAAATAATCATAAGCCTTTTGCAAAAGACGCACTCTATCCCCTCCCTTCTCCCTCAAATAAGGAATTGGGTTTTTGTGCCTTAAAATTTATTTCATTTGAACTTTGAAGCATCTTTTGCAATCCCGAAAATCCCGGGATAAAAGAATTTGAATCCCGGGATTTTCGGGACTGGAAAAAGTCCGGGATCCCGGGATTGCGATGCCTAATGCGCACACATTTTCACTGTAGCGAGTTGGCTTGTCTTGGTGGTAGGGCGTTAATTGGGAAGACGGCGGTGGTGCGTCACATGCAATGGCATCGGCGAAAGCAACAACAACACCAGCAACAGCAGCAAGAAATAGAACAGCAGCAGCAACAGCTAGAAAATGTTGCCGTGACAACAACGCACAAGCCGGATTTTTTTGGTAAGAAGTTGCTAAAATGTTCCTTAAAAGTGTTCCTAAAGCCGATTTTCACACCAGAGATTAGCAATGAGTACCGCAATTTTGGATACCACCGCATTAATACTCATTCTTTTTACTACCTACTACTCATAAGCACCGCATAACATAAGTATCGCAGCCGCACGAATACAAAACCCGAACAAGTTTGCGATCATCGAATCATTTTGAGTATTGCTTACACGACCACTTGGTATTCGTATGCATATTGCACAATTCGTGTCTCGCAATTTTGGTTACCACAATTCGCAAAGCGTATGAAGTAGTACGCATTTGGAAGAAATGTTGGCGGCATGGATTTTACCAGCCCAACTGCTGCTATTTTTTAAAGCAAGTTGAAGTCTAAAAGTTATAGAATAAAGCAAAAAAAAATGGCTAAATACTTTAAAAACACGATGGAACTCCAATTACACTCGTCGACAAAAAATGGGTTCATCGCGTGCTCCTGAAAACAAAAGTATTTTTTAGACTAATGTTCGGCTGCTGAACACGAAACTGAAAATCAAGAAATTTTCTTAAGGAGCGTTTTCGAAAAATCTTCGAAAAACACGTTTTTCCCCTCTTATTTCAGTTATGAGCACATATCTTGTAAACCAACCATCCGACTAACACAAGTGGCCTGTCGTTCAGAAGGTAATTAACTAACCTTTCCAACGCTATATAGATTGTCAAAATCAGATGAGATTTGGGGAAGTAACTGACGGTGAAAGTTGTAAAAAATTTTTTGACCAATTTCAAAAATCATAAATTTTCGAAAATAAAAATGTTTGTTCGCACGGTGTAATAACGGGTTATAACTAAAAATCTGCACTAATTTCCATGGCTTGCTATTTTGTTCTTTTTATTTTTCAAATGCTAATATTATGCAATTAGCGAATTGATTGCATCATCTTTTTAACGTGTAATTTGTAATAGCTTACAAATTCAATTAGTGCGTAAAATGGCTTCTAGGCAGCAATACCTCCGCGAGCGCGTTGTAAATTTTTATAAAAAACATGAAGACGCAGGAAAAAAGTTTACATGTGTGCATTTTATGGTGGAAGGCGTCTCCAGAAGAACAATTTACTCAATACTAAGTACTCTGAAAATAGAAAGGCAACCGGGTTCTGGAAGAAAGCCGACTATTATGACGCCGAAAAACATTCGGAAGCTGAAGACTGCGTTCAACAATAAGGATTGCATAAGTCAAACCGAAGCCGCACGAAAATTCGAATGCTCACAGCCATATATCTGCAAAACGTTAAACAGATTAAACATTAAAGCCAGAAAAAAGCAGCGTTGTCCAGGGTACACTGAAGAGCAGATAAGGCAAGTGAAATCGCAATGTCGGTGGATGTGCAAGAATTTGAGTGGAAAATCATTCATTTTGGATGATGAGAGCTACTTTTCACTCAGCGGTCCGCAAATGCCGGGCAACGATATTTATTACACAAACGATGTGTCTACAAAGCCTCCTGAGATAAAGTACAAATTTTAAAAAAAAATTTGAGTCCAAAGTTATGCTCTACATAGCTGTTTCTGCTAAGGGTATTTCTGAGCCATTATTTAAACCAAATGGGCTAGCAATAAATCATGTGACGTACTTTAATCAATGTTTGGACAAAATTTTGATTCCTTTTATACATAAACATCATAAAAATGATGAAATCGTATTTTGGCCGGACAAAGCCTCTTCTCATTATGCAAATGCGACATTGGAGTTCTTGGTCGACAAAAACATCTACTTTGTTCCTAAAGAGAAGAATCCAACAAACTTACCACAATGCCGACCGATTGAGGATTTTTTTGGAGAAGTCAAAGCTTTAGTGTATAAAAATGGTTGGAAGGCCCAAAATGTGAAGCACCTGACACGTCGCATCCGGAAGTGCCTCAAGGAAGTTGATGTAATGGTGTACAACGTGCTTGCTCATGTATCCTGACTAAACTACGACGGGTTGCTGACAATGGCCCGTATTTTGAAGTTCATTAATTTTTTCCTTTTTAAAATAATATAATTGTACTACATGGAATAGCTTACTTTTGTGTTTATAGTATATTTTGAGTTACGCTGAAATAAAATTTGTGCAGATTTTTAGTTATAACCCGTTAAATGTAAAGTTGGTGTTTTCACTCAGTGCATCATAACTTTGTTATTTTTCTTTCAATTCTATTGATGTTAGGCTTAATATTTGCTCTAATAATATACCTTTCATCTAAGATTTTAAAACCAGAGGAGATCACTTATTTCACATAAAAAAAAAGTATTCGAAAATTTATGATTTTTGAAATTGGTCGAAAAATTTTTACAACTTTCATCCTCAGTAACTTCCCCAAATCTCATTGGATTTGAACAATCTATATAATGTTGGAAAGGTTAGTTAATTACCTTCTGAACGACGGATCACATGTGTTAGTCGGATGGTGTTTACGAGATATAATATAATATAATATAATATAATATAATATAATATAATATAATATAATATAATATAATATAATATAATATAATATAATATAATATAATATAATATAATATAATATAATATAATATAATATAATATAATATAATATAATATAATATAATATAATATAATATAATATAATATAATATAATATAATATAATATAATATAATATAATATAATATAATATAATATAATATAATATAATATAATATAATATAATATAATATAATATAATATAATATAATATAATATAATATAATATAATATAATATAATATAATATAATATAATATAATATAATATAATATAATATAATATAATATAATATAATATAATATAATATAATATAATATAATATAATATAATATAATATAATATAATATAATATAATATATTTCATAACTGAAATAAGAGGGGAAAACGTGTTTTTCGAAGATTTTGCGAAAACGCTTCTTAAAAAAATTTTTGGATTTTCAGTTTCGTGTTCAGCAGCCGAAAATAAGTCTAAAAAATACTCTTATTTTTAGGACCATTTTTCGTGTCGAGTAGTGTTATATGATGATTGAATCAATTGTCGGTAATTGGACCCACATCAATGAAATACTCTATGACAACGGGCAAAGCCATCGACTTTTCGACCATTCGTACTCTAAAAATTTTTAACATTACAAATTATTATTATAATCTATACGTGTATATGAATGAAATATTACTTTTTTCGATAAAGGACATTTTTTCATTTCATGTTTAAACCTATTACATTAAATTTATTATTTGAGTATGAGTATTACATTTATTGTAAAACATAAACAAAATTGGGTATATCCTAAAAAATGCCTGTCATTTCTTTTCTTTTCTACGAATGCTTAATCACAATAAGAGTCAGAGAATAAGGGCGAAGCGATATGAAAATGCGGTATTTCCAACTTTCGTTTGGATCATTGCCAATCATTGCCGAAGTGATATGAGAATGCGGTGGTGCGAATGATTCGAACGGATATTTGCATAGTTCGTTTGGTCATCGGCACCACCACATAGCCGAAGTGAAATGAAGATGCGATAGTTTGCACTCGTTTAGTATTGCAAGCTGATGATTCGTTCGTTCGGATTACTAGTGTAGGGGTATAGGTGTTTGTGTTAATGTAAGTGTTGTGTGTACTTTGGTCTATTGGCGGACCTCGCCTCAAAAGGTATGGCTAAGTGAGAGCCTCAGTGTCTTGCAGAAAGAATGCACGCAGAGTGACGGTTTTAAGCAAGCTGGTTTATTTTCGGAAAATTGGTTACTTAAATACTAATTTACAAACTGTTATACAACGGAGCATTTCCAGCGCTCCGCCCATTATTCCAGTGACCAAAGGCTACGTCCAATCAGCGTCACTGGACCATTGGGTCATCTCAGCACTTTCCTCAAGTGCCCGTGCCCTGCTGTAGGTGACATCACACAACATGCCGATCAGTGCATTTTTCCGTAAGTGGGACATTGCATTGCGGTAGGTGGTGGCGGATGGCACGCCGCTCGGCTAATCGCTGGCTCAGCCACTTGAGTGCTGCACTTGTCGTGCGCGTGGTGTCATTTGACACATGGGCATCTCCCAGTGGCACGGACGCGACATTCGCACGCTTTCAATTACACAAAAAACAAGAAAGAAACACAAAAAGTCGATATGTTTTTTTAGTGTTCTAGCGCGCTGAAATAGTGCTACATTTTAGAAATATATTGGAAATATTTAGTACAAATTAGTACAAAATAATAAGCAATTATGCAATGAAACGGACGCGACAAAAAAAAAAAGTTTTTTTGAAGCTCTTATAGACATATACAAAATTTAGCGATTTTTGGGAACCTTTTTTTATATCATATATATACATGCAAATGAAGGTCAAAGGATAACTTTTCTTCGTAGACTTATGAAATATGAAAATGTTGTCTTACCTTTTTTTAATTAGGTATATCATGAATACGGACGCGACATCCCGGACGCGACAAATTTTTCCAAGGGTATTCCCCTTATTAAATACAGTAATCGTTTTCATTATAACACTTCAACTTTTAATAAAAATAACACATAACAAGTTAAATTCAAGTTACAGCAATCAAAATAAGGAAAAATTAAAGTTAAAAGTTTTTAGTGTGGTTTATTTAATTTTCCTGAGGAACTCTATTGGAATTAGATCTTGTTTAATATCGCGCACACAGCTCTTACAATCATTAGCAATGCACCTTTCATTCATCACATCGCAGCAAACTGGTTTTAGAAATAACTTAATAAAATAATTAAATTAAATTATTTAACTAGCTGAACATATTTGTACAGTATTTTTCATTAACCCTTTCCGGAAATTTGTATGATATATCGTACAATTTTTTTAAAGATTTTTTTTTGACAGCGAACGTTTTTTTTATGAAACGGCTTTTAAATTCTTATTAAGTAGGTTATGTTTTACCATTCTGTTTCAAAATATAAATCACAATAGCCGTGGCTATACAGTGTGAGTGCGATTTGTAAGCAGCTCTTTGCAAGAATTTGGCGATGCGATGCTTCTGCGGCGGAATTTTTAAATATGTAATACTTTTTAGTAGCAAAAAGACAACCAATTTCAAAGTTCGAATCTCAGTTGATTTATAAAACTTATTAAATTTAAAAATTTTTACTTCTAAATATTTTTCCCGGGCCTTTAAAAAATTGTACGATACATCGTACAAATGACCACAAGGGTTGCAAAGCTTTGTACTATTTATCGTACAAATGGCAGGCAAAGGTTGCAAGTGATGTTTGCATTTTTTTTTAAGATTGGTAACAGAATTTTTCTGTTTGCTTGAATGCCACGCCCATCACTAAATCGTATGACTAATACAATTCGACTGATCGACTATTTCTATTCAGAAATAACAATTACTTAACGATTTTGTGTTTCACTGCGCAGACACAGATTATGTAAGGTTAGACATGAGTACTTGCCACTCCCACTACGATAATAAGAATCAGCTATATTCGGTATCTTTCTACAAAGCTATATAGTGTTTGGTTGATTCTGTGTTTTATTGAGGGGAAAAGGGCTTTGCAACAGCAATAACGGTTTTATAAGGCCTGATAGATGTTACTCAATTGTTTATATATATAATTTATATAGTTTTCGATCAATGAAATCACGTTTTGATTTTTGTTGTTAAATTTATATTTTCTTATCAAATAAACCAATGGTGGTGGTTCATAAAAGAAAAAAAACGAAAAAAAAGTTTCATGCATTTATACTCCTTTGCGGACCATTGTACGATATATCGTACAAAATTGCTGAAGCTGTTATTCTCAACCAAAATAATTTTTTTGATATTTTCTTGTATTTTATTGCTAAAATGTTCAATGAGAGTCAATATTTTGAAAAAAAATTGTATCTCAAGAAATGCGAAAATTTACCGGAAATCGAAAAACAATCGAATCGATTCAGAGCTTCCGGTTACGGACGCGACAAATTTTAAACACCCATAAAATTTTTTTCCGATTTTGCCGGGAACCAATTATTATATTTTCCTAACGGGAACAATGCACCTATTTGAAAACTGACAGCTACTTGCATTTGAAAAGTTTGTCAACTAATGGCAACAACTAATAAGGTGTTTTGGGCACGGACGCGACAATAGGATACAGGAAGAAGCAAACTAAAAAAACTTCCGTTCTTCGAACTCCACTTTCTCTCGTTGTTAGTAGAACACTTTTGCATTACAAGAAAAATATAATATTACTTGAATAAGATAAAAACGCAAAGACAAAATGTGCATATAATTCGTCAAAAGGCTCAGAAAAATGTTTTTTCTTTTACAGTAGTATATTTCGGTCAAAAATTAAAAAAAATTAAAAATTCTTTTACATTTATAAAATATAGATATTTAAGCTGTATTATTGGATAATAAAAAGTTTTTCTGAGCAATTTGAATTTTTCACTCGTGGTGGACCTTTTTTGGGAGATGCCCACATGTGAAGTAATAAGTGTAGCGCGATTGACTGGTTTCGGCATAAGTGGTCATGTGGTACCACTACACTAGTATTCGGAATGAATGCTTCGTTTGCGGTGGGGATACATACTCATATCCGTTTTTTTGAGTAGTGGCACATATTCGCACCGCATTTTACACGAATACATATTGAGTCATAAAAATATGACCGCATGCAGATCTCTGTTTCACACATGCACTAGACATGATGCTAGATGCTAGATGCTAGACAGAAAGTAATTTTTAACATAAACACCCGTGCTAGCAGGTCAGGAGAGAGGAGTTTTTTGTGGGTGTTTCAAGGCCCTCACACCGACTTTCAATGCTTTTTCACCTCTGCAAATAAAAAACACTATATATTGTACATATACAGCGCAGTGCCACCGAATTATGAACACCGCTTTTTTGAACGAAATTACGTTGACTTCGTGTTTTTTCAAGATTTTCTCAATCAAGTTGAAGCCTAACAATTTTACACAATTGTTCTCTGGTAATAAAACTAGAAAAGTATAAGATACGATAAGGCTTATTTGAAATATGTATGCAAAACTTTTTTGCAACATGTGTTATAACACAAATTTTAAACAGATGTGGAAAGGAATGGCAGTAAACCTTAATTTAGTTATTATTTTTATTCAAATAATGCAAATATAGAGCAGGTTGAAATCCGACATTCCAGAAGCGAAAAAGGAGCATTGCCGTTCTTCTTTTCTTCTGGATTGCAAGTGTAACAGCTAACTGCCCAGCACAGTTGCTGCATTTGGATGAAAATAGCCAAAAAATTAAGCCTCAGCGTGATGGCTTGGTGTACATAATTCAGTGGTACTGCAGTGTATGTATAGTATATATTTATATACATGAAAATGCACAAAAATAAAATATAAAAAACAAACAGATTAAGTATACAGTTTCATATACAAATAAATGTATCCATATTTATGTATATAGAGAATTAACAACGAAAAAAAAACACTACACATAAACATAAACATTCTATATTCTGTTTCTGTCAATCAAAAGAAAATCATTGCGTCCAACCGCTCTGGCCCATTAAATATCCAAGCTCCGGTGATGAAGCTGCTAAAGCGGGCGGCGCCTCAGCGTCCATTGTGCGCTGGCAACGTGTCGTCGCCGCAGAGGCCATGGCCGATGGCTGGATGGCCGAGGAGCACCGACGCGCGTGGTCCACGTCCGCGCCTACGTCGACATCAACGCCCCCGATGCTTTCGGACGCGTTGCCATTGCTGGCTGCGGCGGCGACCGCCGCTGATAGTGGTGCACTGCGCACAGCTGAGAATAACTTCTATATGCGCTATCGCATCTTGGCTGCCTCGAAAGTGGCCGCAGCGGCGCTCCTAGCGCAAGCGACCACCGAGGCGACCTCGCCTCGGACGACAGCGAATCTCGCGAATGAGGCTGAACGCGGAATGCTCGCAGAGGCGCTGCAGCAACGCTGGCCACCGCTGAGCTATCGGAAACAGGATGACGTAGAGGTTACAATCGAACAACAACTTGACCAGCCGCAGCCAACCAAAGATGTGTCAACGGTTACAAACGCCACAACAGCCGCAACAACAACAGCGGCAGTCGCGGCGGTCGTCAACAGCAATCCGCTGCAGATCACCTCGATCGACGGTTTCTTCAATCGAAAGCGCGGTCGGCCGCCGAAGAATCGCTTTGTGGAGGTGTACAAAAACGTGAGTAAACAGCGACACATCCATTTCTGCCCTGCAGACGAGGCAACAACTTTAGTTCTGGTCAAGACGCTGCACAATAACGTGCTGAGTGGGCATTCGCACAGCTACCAGCGTTGCCGTCGAAAGTTGTTCTGCGTTTTTAAGATTAGGTTGAGGCCCTTTCAAATCAACAACTTGTCCGTCCGAACGATGAATCAATGCATAACAGTTATGGTGTTTACAGTTCAGCGGTATCTAGTATGTTAAATTTCCCACCTGGCAATTTTCCCAAATTTTCCCATATGGTATCTCAATTGTTTTTGCTTTGCATGAAAAGCAGAGATACCGGTAGTTTCAAAATTTGCCGCACTGCAGAGCATGTTTATTGAAATAATCAAAAAACAAAGTCAAATGATTTTTTTTCCACTATCGGAAACATCAAATAACGATTTCTTTATTTGATGTTCAACGATTGTTTGCCATTTGAGCGAGGCATTTTTATTTTGAAACTTTTTCCACAATTATTTGAAAGATATTCATTGGGGTGCTCACAGTTAGATCGGTTTTTTTTAGGAAAAGTTGCCCGAAATAAATTTTCCCACAAACTGTGAATACCATAATTATGCTTATTTTTCGTTCTGGAGTAGTCCATATTTCCCCCACGAATTCCCATTACTTTTTTAAAGAAGTGTCCGCCTGACGTAAGCATTATTTCGTAAAATATAAAGAGAATCACATATGCTTACCCTCCCACTTACTATTGTAAATAGAAAGGAATGCATAGAAAATGCTCGGGATACTTCGTGCTTTCATTCCAAATACTGTTTACTTTTTCGTATAGTAAGGTAATGCGAAAGTGAGCGCATACCCAACATGCTTTACGCATCGTTGAAAAAGTAAGCATCTCTCCGAAGACATTCCCATTCCAAATGTACTTTCTTAGTAATGTAGCGGTATGAAGGAAAACGTAAGGGGAACGTAATGTGCTATTGGAATGGGCTAAAAATTATAAAAATAAAATGACCTACTCCGTTTATGCCTTTCTCGCTACACAGATAGTGTAAGCACTGCTAATTTCTGCACTTACAATACAGTACACTACACTATAAATTATAAGCTGACTTGTGCGTTTTTTGTAATTCTCAACTGCTTCATGTGGATAGCGATGGAAATAGATGAGTGTTCAAACAGCCCGCGCTAGGTATCGAACCAGGGCCTCTGGCATGAAAAGCCAGCGCTCTACCCTCTAGACTATCGAGCCCAACCCACTACGCTTGTTCATTCACTGTTTTCTTCCAAACTTGTTTTACTTATATGTACATTCCACATACATTACAAAGTAAAGTGCACTTGGAAATGACGGTACGCACAATCATTCCGGTTTTTTTATCGACTTTTTTCAGACTTCTTTTGGTTTTTTGTTTGCTTTCTCGGCGTAAGCTACAATCGGAGATACTCAGAACATATCGAGCCCTTCCCGCGATTTTATCGTATGAGCCATTTTTACCGAAATTCATTTTTTACCGCTAACGATAGCACTATAAATTTGTCATCAGTCCGTAAAAGCTCACATTTCTACGATGAACCGTTACGAAGTTTGAGAAAAAAGAATTTTATCGTATGTCAACTTCAAATTTTTCCTTAATTTTTTGTGCCTTTTGTACATTTTGAAAAATCAACCTCCGTTAAGCCGGGATTTTTTGAAATTCGGGGTCTAAAGGGGCAAATCATGGGTTAAGGCAGCGTTTTCCAAACTGGGAGGCGCGCCTCCCTAGGGAGGCGCGGACTAGTCTAAAGGGAGCCGCGAAAATTAATCACAGTGAACAATTTTCCAAATTACTGTTACAACACAACAAAGAAACAGCTGATATAGGTTCACCATTTTTTTATTTGCCGCACAATAATTACATAGAAAGTGATGGCAGAGTAATGTCAGAAAAGTATCAACAAAAGCAACTGCGAATACGATTTTATGATGGCAAACCATTTAAATATTCAGTTATAATAGAAAACGCACATAAATCCTTGTTCCGGGATAGTTTTTCATATAAAATAATATTGTTTGACCAAGGCGGTTACCCTGGCAGATTCGCGAACAATTAACAGCTGATTGATTTTCACCTCGCAGTTCAGCAAGATGATCAAAAGGAAATTTATATGAAAATTCACTCGTGTATAATGCACGACTGTAGCGACATAAACTAAAATGAACAATATGTGTTGATTGCAAATTACTAAGAACTTGCTGTGGAACTTTCCTCCGGGTCATATGTAAATGAAAAACCAATGTTCATTATTTTGCATTTTCATAATGGGCCAGTTACTCATGACATAACTTAGTTTTACTTGTCAGCTAGCACGACCTGGCATACCCGAAAGCTGTACAACTGGTTACCCGAGACTTAGAACATAAACTTAGAACTTAACCGTAAACTTAGAAATCTGTTTCGTTTTGGTTTCTAAGTTTATGTTTACGGAAAACGAAAAAAATGTTGCCACTCTCTTCGGAATAAATTGAAAAGTAAACAAATTAAAATAATTTGTAAAATATACAAAATGGATTGCAATTTTTATTAGTTTCGTAAATATATCAATAATTTTAGTCGTTGGATGCTCAAACATTTAATAATAGCAAGTAAAAAAATGTCGTGAAAAGTTTGAATTTGATTGTTCACGAGATGGAGAAATCGAAGTGGCAATATTGTCGCTCAGCTAATCAGCTGATTTTTAAGTTTATGTTTACGGAAATAAAGTTTTGAGTAATCGCTCAAATTTTCTAAGTTTATGTTTATGGTTAAGTTTAAGTTCTGTGTCATGAGTAACTGGCCCATAAGCCGCGAGCTGCCACGTTTGATAGATAAATTTTTGGCGCGGAAATGTATCTACAAAAACAGCTGTGTACTTATTCACCACTTTTTCACAGAGAGCAAAATTTAAATTGTATGAAAAATTACCAACGGATTTTGCAAAACCAATATGTTTCGTGTCACAGCTTATATTAAATTGGTTCAGCAGTGTTAAGTTGTGTTTCTATTGTTATGGACGTGATTGCCCACTGATCATAATAGTAAGTAATGTAATAGTTTCATTTTTTTGGAATAATATAGGGAAATTCTTTGTAAGGTGCCACTCTTTGTAAGGTGCCACCCCTGCTCGATTTCGACGTTCCAGCAATCCAAGAAAAAAAATTCCTATTGTCATTTAAGGTATATATGTCAACATCAATTTTAATGTGGGTTTTGAGGGAACAGACGCAATAACACGGTCTGGGTAAATACAAGTGTCAAATTTGGTTAAGAAAAAACATAAAAATGAAAACTGAAGGTTTTTCTTGCGGTGAAAAAGTAACCAAAACCTTTTAAAAAACTAAGGTAAATATCAGTGTTGGACTTAATTTCTAATGGTTTTTCATAATCCGAAATTATATCCGAGCATATCGTAAAAGGAACAAATTTATACAATGATTTCCAAAATGGCATAACAATGTAAAGTGCCACCTTTCTTCTTCTTTGTAAGGCGCCACCCCCTTTTTTTTCATTGTTTTGTGGTCCTATATCGGTAAAATGCCTTTTTGTTGCTCGGAATCGTCATTAAAATTAATTTTAAGTGTTCTTAGCCAATTTTGCTCTAATCCTATCATGAGGAATGAATTAGTTCAGTTTTGTTTATTAATTTCCATACAATTATGCGCTTTATTCGTTACCATTCAATTTGCATTTTACTTTCGGTCATTTTCTATTCAATTCAAATTAAATTCAAAACTCTTTCGTAAATTTTCTAAATCGTGCATTTTTAATTGAGATTTTTACGTTTTTAGCGGTTTTTTTAGGGGGTGGCACTTTACATTAAAAAATTTTAGGGTGTCGGTTTTGAACACTTTGGGAAATTGGCTATGAAATTCGTATTTACGAAAAATTCAAATGAAGTGTTACCTTGGATCATAGCTCTTTAAACCCTCTTTCTAACGGTATATTAAGATTGGCGATACGTTAATTTTCTAACGAGTTATGCGCAAAAATGCTATCGGGTGGCACCTTACAAAGAATTCCCCTAATATTATTCCTAATATTTTCAGACAAATGGATAAGTTTTTGGTAGGATATGTATGTCAGTACAGTACAGTATGTTCTGTATAAATCTGTATACAGATATCATTTATGTTATGCGGTTTTTCCATTCCAGAATAACACGCTATAACAAAAGGACTTTCCTTTGGAAACCCTACAATTGCTCCTAAAATTGGCCATAAAACCCTGTTTGAACTTTTAAATAATTTAAGGCCATCAATTCCTATATCAAGCGAAACTTCGCTCCGTTCATTTAGATAATTAAATGAACGTGAGCGAAAGAAAGATTGAATACCTAAATAGATGAATTCGCCATCATCAATTTCACTTATGTCCACTTTTCCTTTTTTTGTTCCTAGTAAAGTTTTCGCAGTCGCAGGAAAACCATCTACTCCTACTTTTTGTAAAGTTTGCAGCAAATCGGTTACTGCATTTTGACTAATTTTGTTTCTGATTACCCACTGTTTTAATTCCCAAGATTTCTTAACGCATTCATCGGACACGGACTCAATTGACTGGACGGACTCAACGGACGCTACAGAATCCCCGTCGCCCTCAAATTCACGATTTTTCTCTATGTTGCAGTCCCCACGAGCAAAGATATCGAGATTCTTAAATTTTTTTATAGAAGCTTCGAACTCTCGTTTCTCCTTGCTCACAAGGGCTGCAAAACTTCTTTTTTTTTCATTTTACACTTTCACTTTTTTGCACTGTCACTTTCACTTTTTTGTTTGAACTTATTATTATGTACTTATCTCTGTTTGTTAATGGTTTCCGTTCCTTCCTGTTCTCACTGCTTATCGCTGCTTCCACGCTTTGTTTAGTCCTGCAAAATGCAATAAATTATTAATAATAAATAATTTTAGATAAAATTTAAAATTTCTTACCTTCTTCGCAATTTCCAGTTCACAACACAAATGGCGCGAACTTCAATGACATTTCGAACAGGTGTTTCTATTGCTATCACCTTCTAGCACACGTAGGTAGCAATTATGAAAGTTCAATGACTTTCTGAACAGGTGCGCTTTTCTATCACATGTAGGTAATACATGTAGGTTGTAAAGGGTTTATTTCATTCTAGCTTTAGCAAAAGTAATATGAACAATTCAACTGACAACAGCTGAAAAGCATTTAACAACAAAATTTTGCTAAAATACATGTGCATGTATTAGTAAATCTGAAAATTCCTATCAATGTGTTGGAGTTTTGGTCAGGCAGTTCTTGTAGGGGAGTAGCTATATCGTTACAAACACCAAGATTTGATAAATTTTGTGCTAATAGACAAGCACATCCATCTCATTAAAAACATGTTTAAAAAATGTTTGTGTTTTTATTTTATGAAATCTTCAGGAGGCGGGGGGGGGCGCCAAATGATTAAATATTTGTAAGGGAGGCGTAGTAACATCAAGCTTGGAAACTACTGGGTTAAGGTGTTGAATGAAATGCGATGTAACCCTTTGAAGCATACATTATTCAGATAACTTTTTTTCAATGAAAATAGTCGCCCTGGGGGTTTTCGGGGTCGCTGATCACGAATATGTAACCACATTTTTTAAATTCAGCAATCCAATATGGCGGATCCAATATGGCCGACAACATTAGTAAAACTTATTCATATCGATATGGAAATTTGTATATTTTGCCCACCGATTACCAGTTTTTAAAGTTTCACGTCTTGCGTCCGCGTTTGGCATCAGCATGAATGTAATGGAAGCTCTAGCGTAGAGGTCTGCATTCAGGGATGCCAAAAAAAATACCAAAAAAATGGAGACGATAGCTGCTGCGTCCTTGTTCGTGTCTCCGGGCTTGGTTGAGAGCTGTAGTAATTGTTGTTACCAACTTGAAAAAATGTTCCTTTCTTGAACAACAAAAAATATGGTACCTATACTTATGACTTCTATATTGTGTCCGCCATATTCCACCCGCAATTTTGAATTTCGAAAATCTAATAATAAATTCGGAATCAGCGACTCCGAAAACCTCGTCATTTAAAACCTAATAATAGTAATTATCATGATAATCCGTTGAAAACTTTTCCATATAATGAATTTTCTTTGCAAAAAGTGACTATTTTTACTATTTGTTTATTGATATTGACAAATTGATGAACAACATTCGATAAAAAAGTAAAAATTTTGAACCATGAACATGTAAATACAGTACATTTCAATGTAGAATCATAAAAGTCGAGTCACAAGAACTTGAAAACTGAAAAAATTGTAGTATTCTAGGTGGTATATACGTCTTACCACCGTGCTGCAAAGGGTTAAGAGGCCTATTGATTTAAAATTTGGTGAAAACACTTCAAAAATAATGCGACACGTATTTTTTATTTACCTTTTGAATTCAAAGGTGGTGAAAACATTTGTAATCGAAAATAATTTGACAAGTGTTTCTCATCTTTTTCAAAATCAAAATATAAAGGGGCGAACCAAGGGTTTAAAGTTTGAAATATGAAAGAATTTCAAACTTCTTCTTCTTCAACCTTGGTTAAATGTTTGTTTATTTCAAATGTGAAATAATTCAATATTTGTTTTTCATTTTTTCGAAAACCGATATTTAACGAGGTTAACGATGGGTTAAGAGTTTATATGGGGAAACATGATTAAATGCGCCAATTGACTTAAAATATAGTGAAAGGTGAAATTATTTCTCAAATGATAAATAATGCGATAAGTATTTTTTTACAAAAATCTAACGGGATCAACAAGGGGTTAAGAAGAACTTGATTTATAGGCCTCATCGACTTTAAAAGTGCGTGAAAAGCCACGGTGCCCAGCTAGTCATGAATATTTAGATTTCAAAATTGATGGAATGACAAAAGATGTACTACAGCGATTAGGCGATGTGAAAGTGGGAGAGCCGGTAGAAACACATGCACAGAATTTCACTAAAATATTGCAAAATTTCAACCTTGGGGCCTACTAGGAGGACCTAGTGGTTTGGTAAGGTATCAGTAAGGTACGTTCCGAGTACCTCCGGTTGTAGCTTACGCTAAGAAAGCAAACAAGAAGGCACCAGAAGTGCAAAAAAAGTCAATTTAAAACCCGAATGATTGTTCGTATCGTCATTTCCAAGTGCACTTTACTTTGTAATGTACGTGGAATGTAGATTTAAGTAGAACGAATTTAAAAGAAAGACGTGATTTTACAAGCATAATAAGTTGGCCTCGGTAGTCCAGAGGGTAGCGCGTTGACTCTTCATGCCAGAGGCCCATGTTCAATTCCCAGCGCAGGCTGTTTTAAACACTCGTCTAATTCCATCGCTATTCACATGATTACGTCTACCTTCCATCGTAAGTGAAGAAATTAGAGTGCTTACATTATCCGTAGCGAGTAAAAGGCACAAACGGAGTAGGTCATTTTATTTTTTATTATTTTAAGCCCATTCCAATAGCACATTACGGTCCCCTTACGTTATCCTTCATACCGCCACATTACTAAGTAAAGTACATTTGAATGGGAAGCCGAACAATTCCGAAAAATTTTGCTATGATACCATTTTTACTTTACAAAATCATGCATGATCCGGCGGCCATGCTCTGTACAAAAGCAATGGGCGTTTGGCAAGGAAGTTGGAATGCTTGCTTTTGTATCAAAGTGAGTTAACTCACTTTCAAAACTGAGTTAACTCAGTTTTGCCTTTTACAGACGTCTAACAGAATATGTTATGTTAAAAGCTGGAGCAATTTTGACAAATGTACAAATTTTGATAGCATGCTTTTCGGCGCTGCAAGAGCCGTACGAACACAAACAAAAAAGGGGATTCGAATTGCGTTCGGTGTGGAAGATTTTTTGCTAAGACAATTACTTTTTACTGCATTTTTCGCAAAAATACTGTTACGAAAATTACTTCCCGGGTTCGTTTGGATTGGTTTTGAAAATAAAACAACTTCAGTTATCCAGCGCAACGTAGTCAAAACTAACAATCGCTTTATTTACAAATTTGCACTTGTTCTACTTTACACTACTACTATTGCATGTTTCCCCATTGCTTGCTCAACACAGACTCGACCCCTTGCGCTGCCACTGCTGCTTTTATACCAATTTTCTTATCGCGCCGAAGTTTCTTGCAACTTCTAATTGGAAAGCGCTCGACCATTCTCGCACAGCCCATTTCTTCGAGAACCATCCTTGCCATATCGGACTATACCAAGCGAATTTATAACAGTTTTGCTGTACTTCACAGTGCATGCCTAAAAGTATGCTTGGAAAACATTCGTGCGGAGAAAAGCATTGCGGCACAGACTTTCTCATCGTATCACTGTCCATCGCTTAGACTTGTTCGTCCCGAACAAGTACCGAGGCTCCGCCGGAGTAAGACGCCAGGCGCTCCAAATGGACTACTTTCAGCCTGGCGTTTCCGCTGCAGCAGCGTTGAACCCTGTACACCACGTCATTAATCCTAGTCACGACCTTGTACGGTCCTTCCCATGACGTTTGAAGCTTTGGAGACAAACCTTTCCTCCACTGCGGGTTGTAAAGCATTACCAGATTGCCTTCTTGGAACCCCTCTGGGTTAGCCCGTAGACCATAGCTCGCTGTCAACCTGCTTTCAACTAGTTGAGTGCGGCTCCGCGATCTTCTCCTCGGCCCTTTCGCAGCCGAACACCGATTACAGCCTCTGATCCACTCAGCGACAGACTCCTGGCATCCTACCCAATAGAACCGCCTTCTTATCTTGGCGACAGTTTTTGCGATGCCTAGGTGCCCTCCACTGGAGTCGTTATGGTTTTCCTCGATGACATTGTCGATTCGGCCTCTCGGGACCACTATTAGGGATTTTCTGGTCCTGCCATCCCTGCTCTCCCACTCGCGGTATAGGCAGCCATCCTGCAGACGTAGACTTTGCCACTGTGCCCAGTAAGCCTTCGTGATCGGGCTCTCACCAGCCATCTCCTGCCAGGCCGACCGTAATCTCTGCGCTTTGCCTTTGATGATCTTCGCGAGATCCGTATCCTTGCGCTGGTCCTTCTGTAGCCTTTCCGCAAGCCAATCTTCCTCTTGCAGAACTCTTACCGACCGAACATCCACAATTTGTCCCTCGTTTTCGGCCTGCGAATTATGCCTGCGTTCGGTCTCGCACGAATGGTGTGGCAGAGCGTCATCCCTTCTTGGCAACGTCTTTTGTCCGGAACGCTTTTCTCGCAGATGGCAGTCTCGTGATATGTGGCCTTGCTTGCCACATCGCCAGCAACTGACTCGAGATGATACTGCCCGCAGCCCTGCTAGTGCCTCCGAGCTTACTGTCTGGCTTTGCGTGACACGTCCAGATTGGACCCCATGCATCTCCGCAGATGAATGTCGAAAACTTCCCCTCCAGGCCGCCTCATACGTCAATGCGCTTTTCACCGTCTCACGGAATGTCGGCTTGCCTATCATCAATGCACTGCGTCGTGTCTCCGGGTCATGAAGACCTTCAATAAACGCCTCAATCTTCATCCTCTCGAGATAATCAGCGCCGAATTTCGGGTAGCACAACTGTACGAGCCGCTCAATGTCTGCTGCATACGTCTGCAGCGCCTCGTCTGCTCTTTGCCAGCGGTGCTTCAGCTCGCAATAATACAGCATTTTGTTGTGCTCGTCACTGTATCTGGCTGCCAATGCCCTCATGACGGTCTCGTAATCACCTCTCAAACCTTCCGAAACTGTTTGTATTACCTCAGCCGCACGACCTCTTAGAGCCAGTATCAGCCTCCGACCTTTCCTAACATTGGTCCACTGACTCTCCAAAGCAGCCATCTCGAATTGTAGTTTGAATGTGTCAAACGACGTAGTACCCTCATAAGTAGGCACTTCTATGGCAAAGCTCTCCGGCGGCAAACATTCTCGTGGCTGTACCTCTCTAAGCCGCTCGTCGATTTTTCTGTTTACCGAATCCTCCAGACTGTCAACTCGTTTGTCTAAATGTTCTACTCGCGTCTCCAGGTGCTCAACTTTCACATTAATCCTGTCTGAAATCTCTTCCACTTTCTGCTCCAAGCGCTCAGAATTTTCCTGAAGCTTGCTGGACAACTCGCGATTCGCATTTTCAAATTTTTCCGCATTTTCCTGGAGTTTTGTTTCCATTCGCTCTGCTATTTGCGCTGAAAGTTCCTGATTCGTGGTTTCCAGTTTCGCTGCCATTTGCGCCGACATTTCGCGATTTTCACGACTGACATTCTCAATTTTCGCAGAAGTTTCCTGAAACATGCCTCTCATTGCAACCATAAGCTGGCTCATGTCCATTGCTTGTGGTGGCGCAGCCGCTGCAGTCGTACTTTGTATCGACGCAGCACCCGCAGGCGATTCCTCCACTTTGGCCGACGACTCTTGTTCCTGCGTTCCGAACTCGTGTGCAGCCCAATCGATGCCTCTTGATTCACACGCCTCTCGCAAGCGTAGCTGCAACTCCACCTTACCGCCAGCAGTCGGCAAATTCCAGGCCGCCAGCTCCTTCTTCAGCTGGTCAACCTTCAGCAGCTCCAGTTTAACCATGTCTGCGTTTTTATAATGTAATTTTTTTTATCTTCAGTAACACAATCCTCACTTTCTGACACCAAATGTTACGAAAATTACTTCCCGGGTTCGTTTGGATTGGTTTTGAAAATAAAACAACTTCAGTTATCCAGCGCAACGTAGTCAAAACTAACAATCGCTTTATTTACAAATTTGCACTTGTTCTACTTTACACTACTACTATTGCATGTTTCCCCATTGCTTGCTCAACACAGACTCGACCCCTTGCGCTGCCACTGCTGCTTTTATACCAATTTTCTTATCGCGCCGAAGTTTCTTGCAACTTCTAATTGGAAAACGCTCGACCATTCTCGCACAGCCCATTTCTTCGAGAACCATCCTTGCCATATCGGACTATACCAAGCGAATTTATAACAGATTTGCTGTACTTCACAGTGCATGCCTAGAAGTATGCTTGGAAAACATTCGTGCGGAGAAAAGCATTGCGGCACAGAATTTCTCATCGTATCAATACATATCGTCTGTCATAATCAAAGTCAAAACTTCTATTATTTGCCAATAATAAATGCTGAAAGAGAAAATCAAAAACGTGAAACTTCTAACTAACCCTCTTGACATTAAAAATTCATACAGCTCTGGTATCAATCAGTTGACAACTTTCATAAATGAAATAAACATTGACAAATGAAATAAATTTTCACAAATATGAAAACGCAGACATTCCTAGACTGTTGAGAAGGAAAGCGAATTGGTTTTCTTGCAGTAGAGGGGCTACAAGAAACCATACATACGTATACAAGGAGATGGCGGCGATGGGTAAGTGGTGGCTGCCCAGAAATAAATGCAGAATTTGGCTTGACCAACTAAAAATGCAAACAAAAACCAGCTGTTGCATTTAACTCAGTTTTGGTGGAAATGCTTGACAGTTGTCAAGCTTAACAGAACCCTTAAATGCATTTAAGCGGTGGAAATAGGCTATTATTTCGCATGCTGAAAACAGAACCTTACAGAAGTAAGGTATTCGTAAGCGAAGTTATGAATACTTCAATTTTAAGCTTACAAAGTAAGTAAGGCAAAGTATGTATGAAAATTAAAAAAAGATATAAGCTACCAAAAGTAAGGTATTAGTAAGGTATGTTCCGAGTAGCTCCGAGTTTGGAAGAAAACAGTGAATGAACAAGCGTAGCGAGTTGGGCTTGATAGTCTAGAGGGTAGAGCGCTGGCTTTTCATGCCAGAGGCCCTGGTTCGAATCCTGCGCGCGCTGTTTGAACACTCATCTATTTCCATCGCTGTCCACATGAAGCAGTTGATAATTACAAGAAGCACACAAGTCAAACTATCGCAGGCAATAATACAATTACCAAATAAGCCTTCCATCGTAAGTAGCGAGTAAGGCATAAACGGAGTAGGTCATTTTATTTTTATAATTTTTAGCCCATTCCAATAGCACATTACGGCCCCCTTACGCTTTCCTTCATACCGTTACATTACTAAGTAAAGTACATTTGGAATGGGAATGTCTTCGGAGAGATGCTTACTTTTTCATCAATATGTAAAGCATGTTGGGTATGCGCTCACTTTCGCATTACCTTACTATACGAAAAAGTAAACAGTATTTGGAATGAAAGCACGAAGTATTCCGAGCATTTTCTTTGCATTCCATTTCTATTTACAATAGTAAGTGAGAGTGTAAGCATGTGCGATTCTCTTTATGTTTTACGAAATAATGCTTACGTCAGGCGGCCATTTCTTTAAAAAAGTAATGGGAATTCGTAAGGGAAATATGGAGTACTCCACAACGAAAAATAAGCTTGCCGTAATGCATTGATTCATCGTTCCATTTCCGACTGGGTAGTTGGGCAAAGCCAGCTCGGCGTATTCGCAGTCACCGATGTTATGGCGCGTTTCTATTTAATTATTATTGTTATTTTTTCATATTTCTCCTTGCCGTTACTTTACGTACGCGCACTTATTACTCGTTTTTCTAATTGAAAACTAGTAGGGCACTGCGGCTTTGCACGCAAGCTTGGAGTCAATGGGCCCAATAAATCAAGCTTCTTCATACTACACTCTATGGGCGATGCCACGCCTCTTTTATGTAATGCCCAATCCATTCCTCCAGTCGAAAGGTGTGACCCGGTTTCATTGATATGCGACTTTCAGTTCCAAAGTTACGCGGAAAATTTCAGTCGCAAAAAATATACCGCGTCCCTCGTCAACGCCCATAAAATTTTGCCAATAGAATGACACATCCCTGGGACGATGGTATACAAAACTTCAAAGCTTTCCAACTTTTTGTTCCGAAGCTATTCCACATTAAGAATTTGGGTTCAATGGGCGGTGCCATGCCCCTCGTCCAATACCCACTCTACTCTCCCTGTCGAAGGGCACGTCGAAATCGTAAGTATGTGCCAAATATCTTGATGCGTGATTTGCAGTTCCAAAGTTATTGAAAACAATAGGGTCGCTTAAAAAGTGGCACGCGCCTTGTCCAACGCCCATACAAATTAACCACTTGAACGACAATCTAAGCCATGATGCTATATCAAATTTCAATGATGGCCGACTTATAATTCCGAAGCTATTTCGTATTAAAATCTTGGGTTGTATGGGCAGTGCCAGGTCCCTTCGTCCGATACCCACCCCATTCCCCATGTCGAAGGGCACATCTAAATCGTAAGTTTGTGTCAAATCTCTTTAATGTGTGATTTGTAGTTCCAAAGTTACTCAAAACATTTGAGTTGCTAAAAAAGTGCCACGCCCCTTGTCCAACGCTCACAAATTTTTACCAGTGAAACGGCACATCTAAACGGTGGCCCCGCACCAAATTTTAATGCTGGCCGATTTCTCATTACGAAGATATTCCATATTTAAAATTTAATTTGTATGGGCGGTGCCACGCCCCCTTGTCAAAAACCCACCCCATTGCCTCTATCGAAAAACACAACTAAATCGTACGTTTGTACCGAGTGTCATTGATGTGAACGCTATAGTTCCAAAGTTACACCGGCATTTAAAAAGTGCCACGCCCTTGTCCAACGCCCATTAAATTTTACCAGTGAAACAGCACATCTAAACGGTGGCTCCGCACCAAATTTTAATGCTGTGCGACTTCTCATTACGAAGATATTCCATATTGAAAATTTAGTTTTATGGGAGATGCCACGCCTACCTATCGGGTCGTATTCGCACTATGTGGTTTACCGAGACTTACTCAAGACGAACATTCCATGAAAAATTCAGCTAATCGGCTGTCTAGCTTATGAGTTTTAGTGTCGTGTGACTAACAAACAATCAAACATACATACACTCCGGGCCACCAGAATAGGTTCACATTTTTTTCTGGAGGAAAATTAGTAGTGTTCTTACAAAACACAGTTTAACCTCATTTATTGGTATCAAGATGCTCAAGTCATCTATTGTGAACCTACCTGTCCAAAACACAATTTGACATTTATTTCATTTTTCTGTTTTGGCCCACTTTTGTAAAGTTAACCCCAAAACTGAGTACATTTTAGTGGGCCACCAGAATAGGTTCACTCTGAAAATTAAGATTGAAACAGTGGTAAATGCAAATAATATGGACTGTTTGGTAAACAACACTTAAATTTATTGATTTTAAAAGCGAGTATGGCCACCTTTATTTAGTATGGCTTCAAAAGTTCGCGTCAACATTGACTCGTATAAAGACTTAATTAAATCTAGAGAAATAGTCTCCCGCACTGCTTCAATGGCACCAATAAGTTCATCCTTGTTGTCGAACTGGCGTCCGAAGGCATAGACCTTCCTCACCAACCATCCCCATACGTTTTCAATGATATTAAAATCAGGAGAATAGGGGGCCCGCTCCAGCTGATCAAAGTTTTGCTGCATCAACCACTGCTTCACGACCCGTAAAGTATGGATGGGTGCATTGTCCTGCTGGAATATCCACTTAATAGGACCAAACAAGTCAGACAATTGTGGAAAAACTCTCTCAAGCATGGTTTTATAGCCCATTACCGCCATTCTGGCTGTTTGAAATTTCAGCTTGACAGTTCCGTAGTAGGAAATCGCTCCCCATATCATAATTCCACCTTCTCAACCGTGGTGGCGTGTTAAAAAGCGTTCCTTTTTTCTAAGGTCATGGAAATACAAATTGTATTCATCGGGTCCATCAAGATTAAACCGTTTTTGGCCCGAAAACTCGACGTACTTCCTTTTGTCGTTCCATGCCATATGATTTCTGCGAAATTCCAAACGGTTTTCTTGGCGCTGAGCAGTTAGCGATGGTTCTTTTTGCAGTTTTTTTCTTTTTAGGTTGGGGACATTCCGAATGACACGTTTGATAGTAGAATAGCTTGCAGAAAGTCCAGTTTTAGCCTTGATTTTGGCAACTGAGTCAGCGGAATTTGAAGCACATCGCAGTATGGCACGCTTGTCTGCAGACGTTGTCACCGAATGCGTGCAGCCTTTCATGTTTTTTCCATTAGTGCTTTTATTTCGCAAATAATTGCTCACCACAATTTGAATTCTGTTTATTTTAAACACTATTTTATGCAAAGAATAATTTTCGCTTTCAAGCACTTTAATTTGGGCGATTTCTTCGGAAGTTAGAGCTTTTCCGTGACCCATTTTCATACAAACGTTAAGAAAAACATTTAATGGAATGATCAAATTTGGTTTTGCTCCCAAAAGTCCCGTTATTCGCCAAAAAAGCAGCGATTTTGAATGTGAACCTATTCTGGTGGCCCACTAAAATGTACTCAGTTTTGGGGTTCACTTTACAAAAGTGGGCCAAAAACAAAAAATGAAATAAATGTCAAATTGTGTTTTGGACAGGTAGATTCACAATAGATGCCTTGAACATCTTGATACCAATAAATGAGGTAAATCTGTGTTTTGTAAGAACACTACTCATTTTCCTCCAGAAAAAAATGTGAACCTATTCTGGTGGCCCGGAGTGTATGTACATTTATTTCTACATACCTACAATATATAGATATTTGCTGCAATGTCTCGCAACATTTTTTTATATCCATATTGTTTTGCACAAATATACCACAGTTAATTTCGTTCATCATAATGGACATTGCAAAAAGGCGTAAAAGGTAGGCGTGGTCAACCTTATATAGCTTATGTTTACCGCTATGAAACAAAGGATCATTTTACATTAACATTAATTTTCAGACATGTACCGTAGCTTTGTTTTGTTAGTTAAGTGGGCGCGGATGTTTGCCACAATGACACGCTAATAGAGTCCGACCGATACCAAATTTTTTGGCCGATGCCGATTCCGATTAATCGGTCAAAAGGCCGCAAATCGGCCGATGCCGATTCCATAGAAAAAAAAACACGAATGAATTCAGTACAGTACAGAGTACAGTGTCTGACCTTGTACTGTGCAGACGTGTTTCTGTGCTCCGCGTTTCGTGTCTTATTTCTTTATTTCCACTTCTCTGCGCGTGCGAGAGTGAGGCGAGTCGCTCGTTTTCACTTGGACACTTTTTCTCTATTTTATTATCGCTAAATGCCGTGTGTTTGTGGTCAAAAAGTTGATCGAGGTCAGGCGAAGCTGCAATGTGCCAAATGCAACGAATTTTTTCATTTGGACTGCGTGAACTTTCAGCCTGCTGACCTCGAGTTTATGCAAAAAAACGGTAGACCGTACCATTGTAATGGCTGCTTAAGTGCGCGCCGAAATTCTATTCAGTCGCCCCTAACGTCTACCGCCCGCGCCGATCGAGTGTGCTCGGACAGCGACATATCACAACAAGTGCAGTGCAATAACCAGAGCTTAGCTTTGCAACAACAACCACAACAGCCTAAGCCGCAACAACAAGCACTGCAGCTCAAACCGCAACATCAAGCTCAACTGTCTAAAGCCCAACAACAAGTGCATCAGCCTAAACCGCAACAACAAGCTCAGCTGCCTAAACCGATTGTCTCTCAACAGCAAAAGAGTGATAAGCAAGAAGTTACGCTGAAGACGATTTTCAGTGAGCTTGTCGCCCTAAGAGCTGTTGTCGCCTGTTGAACTCTTTGCAAGATGAAAAAAAGCTTCTAGCCGAAAAACTCGAATGCCTGCAAGAAGAGCTTCATTCAATACAACGCAAGTTAAGTGACAATGATACTGTCCCTAAATTATCTGTCCTAACTAACGATGTCAAAGTCATTGGAAATAACATCTGCGATCTTCTGGATAAGAGAGCCACTTTGGTACCTCACACTCGTACTCTCTCCAACAATAGTACTGCGTCCTCGGATGCCCGTCGCTCTGGTGTCGTTGAGCACGCTCAACCAGTCGTTTCCGCCCGTTCCAATGCGCATTGTCCGCCTGCTGCTGCTGCTTCCTCGATTCGTGCTGACCGTTCTCTTCCTGCTGTTTCTACTGGCCACTCAAAGCTTCCTTGCTCTTATGCTGCCACTGCTGCCGCCGCTACCGCTGCCTCCGCTGATTCTGCTGCTGCTCTGCCTTCTGCTGATTCCGCTGCCGTGCGTCGTGAAGTCTCCTCGCCTCCCAGACAGCCCACTACACCTGGCTGGGTTACTGCTGGGAAGAAAAACAACAGACTTAAACAATTGCGTGTTGTTGGATCTAATGCCAACTCCGAACTTGGCGTTGCTGTTCGACTTAAGTGGCTGCACCTTTCTTCTTTCTTGTCCACTGTTACTGCTGATAACATCATTGAGTATGTTATGAAGCATGCAAACATCGAGAAGAGCGTTATTTCGTGCTACAGTCTTGTCAAAAAAGACACCTCGGTGGAATCTTTAAGGCGAATAAATTTTAAGCTGGGTGTTCCTGAAAACGCAATTGAAAAACTGCTTAGTCCTGAATTGTGGCCGGCAAATGTGACCGTGCGCCCTTTCCAGTTTTTTCTAAAGCAAGGGCAACAACCGGCAACAGGATAGTTTCATCGTCTAAGGCTGGTCCTGTGCGCAATGGAGTTAAGCTGTATTTTCAAAATTGTTCTGGACTTAGAACTAAAGCTGAATGTGTCCGAAAATTTAGCACACAATCGGACCACGACATTTATGTCATTGTGGAGACTTGGCTGACTGCGAACTCCTTTGACTCGGAATATTTTGATCCTAATTTATTTGACGTCTTTCGCAAAGACCGAGATGCTACTATGACTGGGTGTAGTAGAGGTGGTGGTGTAATGATCGCTGTTCGTCGTAAACTTCGGGCGACTTTCATCCCACTTGCTAATGATAACACTATCCTGGATCAACTCTGTGTAAGCTTGCAAGGTTCGTCTGGCCTGCTGTTCCTGTGCTGCTCCTATATCCCACCTGCAGCCCACCAACGGTGTGTTCTGGGTGATTTTAATCTAAGTGGTATCTGTTGGTCTCATTTGGATAATAATTTTTCTCTCACACCGTCTAATGTATATAGGCCGTTCGAAACATTTGTTATTGATAACACCGTGCGACAACAAATTTTACACACGAAAAAATCGGTATACTCGCAAAACTAGGGGCCAAACGTAGTAAAACTGCGTTTTTAGTTTTTCTCTCTGACGTCAGGATTTTTTTTAAAAGGACTTTGAAATTTGAAGGACATGTTTATTTAAAAAAATTATTTTCAAAATTGAACGCATTATAGAATAACAATATGGGTATCAAATGAAAGAGAAAAATCCTTAGAATCTTAAAAAAATAATTTGTTTGGTGTAAAAGGACGAAGAGGTATTGAAAATGTCCTTTTAAAACTTTATCCTTGAATATCCTTGAAAATTTCCAATATTTTTTTGGGAAAAAAATATATCTTAAGGAGTAATATGTACACTACCACATCCTCGAATTTCGTTCTTCTAACTTTAATAGTTAAGGATATAAAACATTTTAAATTTCTCATTATAAAACAAAGATATATTGCACCGTACGACAAAAATAAAATATTTAATTAACTCATGTATAAATCGTTATGCTGCTAATACTGGAGGTTAAATACACTAATTCTGCAACTTAAAAATTGCGTTTGAACCTAAGTATATGTTTTCAAAAGACATTGAAAATTAAAAAATTGAGTTTCCTTGGATAAACCTCATCCAAGAGTAACAAGATGAATGCATGAGGATACGTACTTACTGTGAATACTAGTGCTCATAACTTAATTTAAAAGTTAACAATAGTCATTTCAAATGCATTTTATGACTGATTTATTTTGAAACACGGCACAGCGACCAACAATACTCGGAAAGCATGTGGCACATATCTTTTCCCCGAAAGCGATTTTCAATTAGTGCAATGTCTTGGTGGAAGCGCTCTCCGTGTTCATCACTAACATCACCTAATTTTCCGGGGGAAAAGTCCAAGTGGCTCTCTAAAAAATGTATCTTGAGAGACATGTTGACCCCCATTTCGCGATAGGCGTCAATCATCTTGCGGACAAGTTCTTTATAATTCAAAACTTCTTGTTTCCTAAGAAGTTATTTATTACATCGCTTAAGCTTTGCCAGGCAGTTAGTTTCACCGGTTTCAAAAGATCAGCAAACTCCTGATGCTGCAATAATTTCGTCAACTGCCCGTTTAAAACCCCTGAAAAACATATAAAAATTAATAGAAACAAAGTTTTACAATCGGGTAACGTACCAGCGGAAATCTTTGCATCGCTTAGTTGTGGAAAAAGTAGTTTCAAATAATTAATAGCTCGACCATCTGCGTCAAGAGAGCGAATAAAATGTCGAATCAGGCCTAACTTTATGTGGAGCGCTGGAAGTATTATTTTTGATGAAGGGACTAGAGGCATATGATCGATGCTGTCGCGGCCAAGTTGATGAGTTATGCGAGGCTCCCATTTGTGGTTGATATAGTGTAATTCACGGCGTCGACCTTTCCATAGACATAAAAAACATTGCTTTTTTGAGAAGCCCTTTTTCAAGCCCGTTAGTATAGGTACTACTTCGTCGCTGTGCCGTGACACGTACCAAAAACATAAGCGGCAAAGTAAACGCATACATTTTTCTTAAACAATTTGTTTCAAAATAAATCAGTCATAAAATGCATTTGAAATGACTATTGTTAACTTTTAAATTAAGTTATGAGCACTAGTATTCACAGTAAGTACGTATCCTCATGCATTCATCTTGTTACTCTTGGATGAGGTTTATCCAAGGAAACTCAATTTTTTAATTTTCAATGTCTTTTAAAAACATATACTTAGGTTCAAACGCAATTTTTAAGTTGCAGAATTAGTGTATTTAACCTCCAGTATTAGCAGCATAACGATTTATACATGAGTTAATTAAATATTTTATTTTTGTCGTACGGTGCAATATATCTTTGTTTTATAATGAGAAATTTAAAATGTTTTATATCCTTAACTATTAAAGTTAGAAGAACGAAATTCGAGGATGTGGTAGTGTACATATTAGTCCTTAAGATATATTTTTTTCCCAAAAAAATATTGGAAATTTTCAAGGATATTCAAGGATAAAGTTTTAAAAGGACATTTTCAATACCTCTTCGTCCTTTTACACCAAAAAAATTATTTTTTTAAGATTCTAAGGATTTTTCTCTTTCATTTGATACCCATATTGTTATTCTATAATGCGTTCAATTTTGAAAATAATTTTTTGAAATAAACATGTCCTTCAAATTTCAAAGTCCTTTTAAAAAAAATCCTGACGTCAGAGAGAAAAACTAAAAACGCAGTTTTACTACGTTTGGCCCCTAGTTTTGCAAGTATACCGATTTTTTCGTGTGTTTTGGAATTTTTTGATTTTTGTCGCACGGTGTAATCTGTTAAGTATTGATTTGGCTCAGATTAACGGCTTTGTTAATAACTTCAATCGTATTTTAGATTTAATTTTTATTAGCAATAATGTAAATTTTTAGTTATCTCGTAGTTCCTCTACAATTTCCCCGTCGAACTTGCATCATTTTCCATTAACTTTAGACATCGAGTTTTATAAATTTTTTGAAGTGCCTTCTGCCAGCAGGAAAATTTCTTTCAATTTCAATTTGTGTAACTTCGCTTCTCTTGATTCTTTTTTTCTTAATACTGACTGGGTCGCCCTTTTTTTGAATGCTGATGTCTCCAATTGTTATAGCAAATTTAAATCTTTGATCTTCGATATTTGCTTAGCTAATGTCCCCATTTTTGCTACTCGAACGTATGTTATAAGCTCCCGTGGTACTCAAAAGAATTAATGCATCTTAAGAATCTGAGAAATAAGTTCCACAAAAAGTTTAAATTAACTAAGAACCTTGTTTTCTATGACAAATATCTTCAATACCTTAATGAATTCAGAAACCTGGATGAAATACTATATAATAATTACATACAGAGTTTCGAACGAAATATTAAACGCAATCCAAAGAATTTTTGGAGCTTTATTAAATCTAAAAAAACGTGCTCCAATATTCCATCCTCTGTTTCCCTTTTAGGGAAATCAGCTGACTCATTGGAGGATGCTGCAAACCTCTTCGCAGAATTTTTTCGTTCTAATTTTGTTACTGATGACACGTTTGAAGTCAATGAGTCCATCAATACTAATGCATCTCTTGACTTTGGCTCTTTGGTGTTATCTTCAGACGATGTAGCAAAGGGTATTCGCGATGTAAAGCTTTCGTCGCAAACTGATATTGATGGTCTCTCCTCTGTAAAAAAATTGTCCTTCCCTTGTGGAACCTTTGAAAATTATCTTCAATAAGTCTCTTATATCTGGAGTATTTATCGAAGATTGGAAAAAAGCCTCAATTACTCCAATTTTCAAAAGTGGTAACAAAAATGATGTGTCAAATTATAGACCTATCTCAAAGTTATCCACGGTTTCTAAACTTTTTGAAACTATAATTAAAGATAAGGTTTATTTTGCGGTTAAAAATATAATTATCCCCAATCAACATGGTTTTGTATCTGGTCGGTCCACCGTATCCAACCTGGCGGTTTTTTCTGAGTACTGCATCTCGGCTTTTCAGAAGGGCTTACAAATTGATACTATTTATACTGACTTTTCTAAAGCATTTGATAGAGTCTCTCATAAAATTTTACTTGCCAAGCTGTCTAGTTTTGGTTTTCATTGTGTTTCTTGAATGGTTAAAATCCTATCTTAGTGAACGTCTCTGTGTTGTGTCATTCGACAACACCTCTTCCCGGCCTTTTACGGCGACCTCCGGTGTTCCCCAGGGTAGTATTTTAGGTCCGCTATTATTTGTGCTCTTTATTAACGATGTTTATACGTGCTTTTCAACCTCCAAATTTCTATTGTATGCAGACGACCTTAAAATCTACTCTGAGATTAGAACCCCTGAGGACTCCTCTGCGCTTCAATCTGAGCTTAACATCTTAAATGAGTGGTGTGTCCGAAATCGTCTCTTCCTTAACACCAACAAATGTTTCCAACTGACTTTCGCTAAAAAACGTATTTATTTTCCTGCCTCCTATTTTATTTCAAACTCGGGGCTTAAAGCGGTCAGTGTGATCAAAGACCTAGGTGTCTTCTTCGATTCTAACTTCTCTTTTTCTGCACATATCGACTCTATCATTTCCAAATCGTATTCTATGTTAGCCTTTGTTCGTCGCAACTGTTCTCCCTTCTCTGACCCTTATACTTTCAAGTTACTTTATTCCGCCTTTGTTCGTTCCAGGCTAGAATATGCAGCCGTAATTTGGAGGCTATTTTATGCCTTAAGTATAAATCGCCGCGAACGAGTGCAGAAGGTCTTTATTCGCTTTGCCCTTCGTTCCCTGAATTTTGCAGACCCGATTCCCTCCTATGACGCACGTTGTCAGCTTCTAAACTTGAAATCGCTACTTAATAGAAGATCTTTTCTCTCATTAAAATTTTTATATAATATCGTGAATGGACTTATTGACTGCTCGTTTCTTCTTGAAAAAATTAATTTTAATATTCTGTCAGATCTCTACGGCGGTCTGATCTTTTTAATGTTGGCTTTAACAAGACCAATTATGCCAAAAATGCTCCTATTACAAGAGTTCTAATTGAATTCAATAGCCTCTCAAATTCTTTGGATATTGATCTCGCATTACCTTTAAGCGTATTTTGTACCTTGTTATCTAATTATAAGTATCTTTAAGAATATTTTTCGAATTTGTTTGAATTTACACCCCTCATTTCTTAAAGTCTGTAATTTGATTAGACTTAATTTAATAAACAATAATAAACAATAAACAATTCAATCAAAAATACAGCTTATTTTATAAAACAACAAAAGGAACTATTACATACATAGTACATTTCATCACATTCATCACAAATTAACAAACAAAAACGAGAAAATAAACAACTAAAAACTAAATAAAATTACAAGAAAATTCAGAATTTAAATACATTAAACTAAAATTTCCCCTAAATTTATAACACATAAAATTAATATTTCATGAAAATTGCTCATTCTATTTGGCACAAGCAATTAACAAAAGACCCAATAGCCAATATAGCTGAACAAGGTGTTGATGTAGCAAAAATAGATTAAAAATATTGTCCCCTTAAATATTTGTCATAAAATCCAAACAAATCTAAGAAGAAACCCCCTAATCAGGCAACACTGGGTTGTAACGTATAATAAAAATGTAATAAATATACAAATCGAGATATGAAAAAGAAAGACAGTGCGATTCAGCTGCAAATAAAAACAAATAAGAAATGGAAGCAGGAAAATCGACCAAAAAAACCGATGTGGGATCGGCCAAAAAAAGCCGATGTGGCATCGGCCAAAAAAGGCCGAAGCCAATGCCGATGCCGATTCTTTTTTTTTTGGCCGATGCCGATACTAGCCGATGCCGATACTAATTTTATTGGCCGATACTAGCCGATGCCGATTAATCGGTCGGACTCTACACGCTAAATCGTTTGACACCCATATTGCTGTGACAAATATATCATGGCTGAGTTGTTATTATAGTGATCGTGGCGAGAAGGCGTATTAGGTAGGCGTGGTCAATATTATACATCCTATGTTAACATCAATGAAACACGGAATCACTTGATATTAATACTGATTCACCGACATGTACCGTAGCTTCGTTTTGTTAGTTTAGTAGGCGTGGAAAGTGGGGGTGGCCGATTATGTTATAGCCTATGTTTGCCGCAATGGCACGCTGAATCGTTTGATACCCATATTGCCTTAAAAAAGCATACCATAGATGAGTTTTACCATAGTGGGCGTAAGAAGGGGGCGTCTCATATAGCCTATGTAGCATTCCCGCAGATAAAAAAATGTTTGGTGCTTATTTCACCTAAATCGGTTCAGTGGTTTTTGCCTGATTGTGGCTCAAAAAACATCACACTTGCTTTTACATAATAGTATAGATAGGGTTTTCCAACAAGAGGTGTTATTTTGAATCACCTGGTATTTGGTAGCTGTCACTTTTGAAGCTTTTATTCTTTGACATTTGACAAGTAGAAACTACGCCATTACTAAAAGTGGAACGATACACGCTTCAACAACGCATTGAAATTATTAAAATTCACTACAAAAATGGTGAAAATCTTGCAGTCACAGTTCGCAAAACTAAGCATTTTTGCGTCGTCGTGAAGCACCTTGGCGGACCGCAATACAGAAATTGGTGGACAAATTCGAGCTGTTGGGACAAGTTAGTGATGTGAAGAATAAAACCCGTGCACGTCGCTCAAGAACAACTGAGAATATTGCTGCTGTAGCCCAAAGTGTTGAAGAAAAGCCAGGTTTGTCGATTCCTCGCCGTTCTTTGGAACTGGGCATTCCAAAAACGTCATTACACCGTATTTTGCAAAAAGACTTGAGTCTTAAGGCTTATAAAGTTCAGTTAACACAAGAACTCACGACGACCGATCATCAACAACGTCGTGTCTTTGCTGATTGGGTCCTTGAAATGCATGAAAATGATCCGGAATTCCATCGAAAAATGAACTTGATTGATGAGGCCCATTTCCACCTCGGTGGCTACGTTAACAAGCAAAATTGTCGCATCTGGGGCTCGGAAAACCCAAGAGTTATTGTTGACAAGCCTCTCCATCCTCAACGTGTGACTGTTTGGTGCGGTTTATGGTCCGGCGGGGTCATTGGACCTTACTTTTTCGAAAATGAGGTTGGATCAACAGTTACGGTGAATTGATTGCGCTATCGAGAGATGATTAATGATTTTTTATGGTCGGAGTTGGATGGTATTGATCTGGACAACGTTTACTTTCAACAAGACGGCGCTACGTGCCACAAAAGCAACGAAACCATTGCTCTTTTACGGGAAAAGTTTCCGGACCGTGTTATCTCTGGAAGAGGTGATCACAATTGGCCACCGAGATCTTGTGATTTAACACCTTGCGACTTCTTCCTTTGGGGCCACGTGAAAGATAAGGTGTACGCCAACAGCCCAGCGTCGATTCAAGACCTCAAAGATAGAATTCGTGAGGCTATCGAGGACATAGGGCAGCCACTTTGCGATTTGGTTATGGAAAATTTCATGAAAAAGAGATGGTCCTGTAAGCGTGGTCGTGGTGGCCATTTGGCTGATGTTGTTTTTCATTATTAACGGCATACCTTCCACTTTATTAACGCAATTGTACTAAGGTGCGTAACATAATTGTAAGAAACTCAGAAAATTTCACTTTGCAACTTCGCCAAATCTAAACAGTAATTTTTTTTAGAAAAGCAAAAACGCAGAATAATTTTGTGAGGTATCAGTTTTAATTTTAGGCATAACATAGTATTCCTAGAAATTCCTGTCAAATATACCGTTAGATTTTATGAAAATGAGTAATATTTTGGATAGCTGCAATCGTAACAAAATTATAAGACACATAGGTTTTTTTTGGTTTACGTTAACAAATATTTTATTATTTTTTTGAAAAGTGAAATTTTCTGAATGTCTTATAATTTTGTTATGCACCTTAGTTACTGTTGCCATTGCCACGGCTGCTTGTTACTCACGGTAGGCAGAAAGCATCGATAGGTAGCACAAAAATGTCGACAAAAACTGCAATCTGGGTTGTATTTGTTGATGATTATATATAGGTGAAAAATCCGTTCGAATTGAAATCCTACCTGCTCCTTTTCAAAATTTATTCATATTTTTATATTTCAGATCGGGACAATTTGTAACACAGGACAACAAAAAACACTTTTTTCTCTTGTATGGAGTTTTTCTACTGTTTCTTACTAAATTGGGTGCGTTAATTTCGAATCTATCCTCAGATTTTTTCTAGCAGCTATAGTTTGTGAGATATAGGTACCGTGTCATTTTTTAAGTTTTTCGTCTACTTTTTCCATATTTTTGATCGTAATTTCTAAACCAAGAAACGAATGGATTTTGCACTTATAATCATCAACAAATACAACCCTGATTGCAGTTTTTGTCGAAATTTTTGTTCTACCTATCGATGCTTCCTGCCTACCGTGCACTATTGTTGTTTTGGTTTGTTTGAGGTCGCGTACTTAAATGGTCGTTTTGGGCCATGCACTGTACCTACGCGCGCATTCAAATTCAATTTGAATGCCCGACTCTTAATTTAAGTTAATTTTTTTACAGACAAAAATTATGACGCCAAGCGCTTCCCAAACGACTGCCGTTGGTCAAGTGCGAACTTACTCAGCGTATTTTTCCAAAAAAAAAATTCGCTATAAATTTGAAATATTGGCCTTGTAATTTTTAAAAACTTTTTTAAAAATGCCTATGTATGTGGGATCGCCTAACAAACGAATGACAACACGTGGACGGACCTTTCAAAATACATCACTGACGGACATGGAAAACGGACAAACAGCAAGACAACAGAAAGCGGACAGACAACGAGAGAAAGCGAACGGACAACAGGACAAGCGGAGTCGTTGTGGTGAAGTTAGCGGGAACGGACTTACCATCGGACAGCATTCAATAAATTTAAATAAATAAAACTACAACTACTACTTAAGGCAAATCAGGCATTTTCATTTACCCGGAGTAGGACACCAATCCTACTATTAGGACATCAATCCTACATGTATTAGGTGCGCAACTAAGTTCTCGCTGTTTGTTTTTTGATGAAAACTTAACTTTATTTAAAAAAATGGTTACAAATGTATCATTCAAAATATGGCCCAACGCTAGCTGCAACTTTTTCTCATGTTTCTGGCAGAGCTTAAATACCTTGACGGTAGAAGTGTTCGTCTTTTGAGGCTATCCACGCCCCAAGCCATTTTTTGATGTTGTCACCATATAAGCAGAACTGCTGATCAGCCAGACCATGCGCCATCGAACCGAACAAGCAACGATCAGACGGTGCAATATCTGGGGAATATGGCGAGTGAAGTAGGACTTCCTATTTGAGGTTTTAACTAGTTTGGCAACGTGAGGTCGAGCGTTGTCATGCAGTAGAATTACTTTTTTTGTGCCTCTGCTCGTATTGTGACCGTCTTTCAATAGCATCAATTAATTTCGATAGCGTTCACCAGTGATGGTTTCGTTCGGTTTCAACAGCTCATACTAAATAACACCGACCTGGTCCCACCAAATACACATCATAACCTTCGCAGCGTGAATATTCGGCCGAGCTAACGACGTAGAAGCGTGACCGGGCAGCCCACAACAAATGTTTTTCTCTTTGAGTTACTGTTATGAATCCACTTTCATCACCCGTCACGATGTGATGAAGAAAACCCTTCCTGTTTTTCCGCTAGAACAGGCGAACAAATTACGCTCAACATCTCTTGGCTTCAAATCATAAGGAGCCCAAGCTTCTTGCTTTTGAATCATTCCCAACGAATCTAATCGCTTGGAAATGGTGTGGCGGGTAACTCCTAAAGCTGAAACAAAGTCTTCTTGTATTAAGCATGAATCCTCATCAAGCAGTGCCTCCTATTCAACGTCTTTGAATCTTTTTGGACTTCTTTCACGCGGACGGTCATCAACATCGAAATCACTGTGAAGCAACGGAACTAATCCCGGCACGTCGCACAATGGGGTAAACATGCCAAAAACCCGCGCATTACGGCTAATCTTAAAGTTACGGCCGTTTTTGTTGTTTCGTAATCTGCATACATGTAGCAGGCAGAAAACGCTTTTTGCATGGAAATTGGACCAAAACTGGTTGCTATATAGCCATTCAAAGTTGGGTGTTTTTATACTCAATTTCATTTTATCGACGCAACTTTTTGGATGGGTGTGCAAAAATCTCAATAAAATTGTTGTTTATAAATATAATCAAATAATGTTTAGTACATATTATTAGGCGTTATGCTTATTAGCATATTCCTATAATTAATTTGACATATAATTCTTTGACATATCACATTTTCTTGTAAAGATATAAGTTCTCAAAGTTTGGGCAAAAAGGAAGATTTTTTAGGAAAATGTCCTACTTTTGTGGTGTATAACTTTTATGGTTCATCATGGATCCTCGAAAATCTTTAGGGAAGGTAAGTAGGAACCTTCATAAAAAAAAATTATACCCAACTTGTCTGCGGAAAGCTCCGGAATGGTTAGATTTTTGTACTTTTATTCACTTCTCCTAGTAAGAAAATAAATATATAAGAACCGAAAATTTTTTAACGCGCGTATGGGTCGGTACGTTTATAACACTTAGTGCATATTAAAAAAAAATAAATAAAGTAAAAATATATGTTATTTATCACCTGAATTAATAAATATGTTAAAACCAAATTTTGTTATCAATTTTTTCAGCTGGTACGCAGGATGATTCTTGAAAAAGCCAATATATTTCAAAAAAATTTTGTAAGGGATTTACAAGTGGCCTAAGTAAACTCTGACGTAAAAATGGGCATGGTACGCCCACTTTTAAGTAGGGTTGCAATATAAGCATACTTTGTAAAATTAGGAAAATTTATTACATTTATATCTACGTCATCTGCACTTTTGTGGTTATTTATAACGGTAAGTGGGAGTGGTACTCCCCATTAACCCGTTATGAGCCGTATCAACCCGTATCAAATGGTATTAATTTAAATACGAGTTACCCTACATGTATGTGTTTTATGTAGGTGTTTTATGACAGGAGGCGAAAATCGGGGCGTGGCTACAATCTAGAATATTCATTAGTCAGTTTGGTTCGATTTAAATACTATAACTTTGGTTTTGTGTTTTCTAATGAAGATTTAAAAAATGAATTTATCTTGAACCGTATAGATACTACAGCATAAAATAGGCAATGCGTGGGTTATTGGCATGTTTAGCCCAATGTGCGTCGTTTCGCTCAGAGCAGCATCTCCGCAATCTCGTTGGAGCTCTCGATGCACTTCAGCCGCCTTTTTCTTCAATTGAAAGAAGGAAATCAACACTTCCCGCAAATGATTATTTGGCACAAAATCGGACATTTCCGCACACCAGCAGCTTCCTTTTTATGATGGAATATGACGCTCCAGTATCCAGTGTCAACACGACAACTTTCCATCTATCCGTCCTTCAATTGTCAAGCTGCTGGGCTGTCGTTTTAGCTGTGAGACAAGGATGGTGGGCGGCAGATTGTGGGGATCAGCTCACGCCCCTTTGGGCTGACCCGTTTTAGTTTAACGACTCACCGTCCTCAGCCCTGCGCTTGTTGGCTGGGCCTCGATTGTCAGTATTCCTCGCTTCAGGCGATTGCGATCGAGAACGGGAACGCCTCTTTCGTTGGCGGCAGTCTCGTGATATGTGGCCCTGCTTGCCACATATCCAGCAAACAACTTTAGAGGAGACCAGCCGTGGCCTCTCCAGTATCTCAGAGCTTATGGCCTGGAATGTCGTTGCCCGCCTGAATCTGGCGTGTCCCTGCAGGTGCATACCGAGTGCCCCCAATTCATGCCGCTTCATATGTCATCGCGCGTTTCCTTAAATGTCGGCTTGCCCATCATTAACGCACTGCGACGTGTTTCTGGATCATGAAGCCCTTCAATAAACGACTCAATCTTCATCCTCTCGAGATCATCAGCACCAAATTTTGGGTAGCACAACTGTACGAGCCGCTCAATGTCTGCTGCATATGTCTGCAGCGCCTCGTTGGCTCTTTGCTTGCGGTTCTTCAGCTCACAGTAGCGCATGGTTGTGCTCGTTGCTATACTTCGCTGCCAACGCTCTCATGATGGCACCGTAATCACTTCTTAAACATTCTGGAACTGATTTGATCACCTCGGCCGCAGGACCTTTCAGCGCCAGTGCCAACCTCCGACCTTTCCTGATATCTGTCCACTGATTTTCCAAAGCAGCCAAGTCGAATTGCAATTTAAATGTATCGAACGGCGCAGCACCATCATAAGTAGGCACTTCTGTTCTGGCAGCAAAACCGTCCTGAACCGGTGGCAAACATTCTCGTGGCTTTATAATTTTATTTATTTATTTTTTTTTATTTATTTTTTTTGTTTATTTTCAATTTTCAACAATCCCACTTCTGACACCTAATGTTACGAATACTAGTTCTAGTGGGCTGATACGTATCACTGGATTGCGTAATTTGAAAATAAAACACACTTAGTTTCTCAAACGCAGTCAATAAAATAAACCAACAATCACTTTATTTCACAGATTTACACTTCACTGTCTTTACACATAAGTATTTGCTCAATTACTCCGTGTGGCACCTTCACTAATCAAAATCAGACTGACTCGCTGCGCCGCACCCGGCTGCCTTTTATACCTGTTCGGCCATCGCGCAGATCGTTCTCGTACATTCCAGAGTGGACTAAAGGTTTCCATGATGATCGAGACCATCATTGCCAGGTTGGGCTAAAAGTTTCCATTATCGCGGCCATCATTGCCAGGTTGGACTAAAAGTTTGCATTATCGCGGTCATCATTGCCAGGTTGAATTATAGCACGGCGCGTAGCGACAGGGTTGCTTTGCCCAGCGACAGACTGTTTTATCGTTACAATACAATATATTGAAACGAAAAGGCACTCTGTGCTGTGCATGAACGCTTTTGCAAGCATACTTTTAGGCATGCACTGTGAAGTACGGCAAACTGGTATAATTCGCTTGGTATAGTCCGATATGGCAAGGTTCGCGAGAAATGGGCTGTGCGAGAATGATCGAGCATTTTCCAATTGGAAGTTGCAAGAAACTTCGGCGCGATAAGAAAACTTGTATAAAAGCAGCAGTGTGCAGCGCAGTGAGTCGAGTCTGTGTTGAGCAAGCAATGGCGAAACATGCAATAGTAGTAGTGTAAAGTAGAACAAGTGTAAATTTGTAAATAAAGCGATTGTTAGTTTTGACTACGTTGCGCTGAATAACTGAAGTTGTTTTATTTTCCGTAACATTTGGTGTCAGAAGTTCGGATTGTGTTACTGAAGATAAACAAAGAATAAATAAATAAATAAAATTATAAAATTATAAAAACACAGACATGGTTAAGCTCGAGCTGCTGAAGGTGGACCAGCTGAAGAAAGAGCTGGCTGCCTGGAATTTGCCGACTGCTGGCGGAAAGGTGGAGTTGCAGCTGCGCTTGCGAGAGGCGTGTGAATCACGAGGCATCGATTGCGCTGCACACGAGTTCGGAACGCAGGAACAAGAGGCGTCGGCCAAGGTGGAGGAATCGCCTGCTGGTGCTGCGTCATTGCAAAGTACGACTGCAGCGGCTGCGCCACTACAAGCATTGGACATGAGCAAGCTAATGGTTGCACTTAAAGGCATGTTCGAGACTTCCAACCGTGAAATGGCAGCGAAACTGGAAACTGCGAATCAGGAAATTTCGGCAAAAGTCGAAACGACAAATCTAGAAATAGCTAAAATGGAAATGGCGAATCGAGAAATGGCAGCGAAAATGGAAACGTCGAATCAAGAAATGTCAGCGAAACTCGAAAGTGCGAATTGCGAGTTATCCACCAAGCTTCAGAAAAATTCTGCGCGTTTGGAGCAGAAAGTGGAAGAAATCTCCAATAAGCTAAATGTGAAGGTGGGGCACCTGGGAGCTCAAGTCGAACACTTGGCCAAACGAGTCGACGACGTGGATGATTCCCTGAACAGACGAGTTGACGGTCTGGAGTATTAGGTGAACAGAAAAATCGACGAGCGGCTTAGAGAGGTACAGCTGCGAGCAAGAGTGCAGTCGGTTGAGGAAAGTTTTGCTATAGCAGTGCCTACTTATGATGGTACTACGTCGTTCGACACATTCAAACTACAATTCGATATGGCTGCTTTGGAGAGTCAGTGGGCCGATGTTAGGAAAGGTCGGAGACTGATACTGGCTCTAAGAGGTCCGGCGGCTGAGGTAATAAAAACAGTTCCGGAAGGTTTGAGAGGTGATTACGAGACCGTCATAAGGGCGCTGGCAGCCAGATACAGTGATGAGCACTACAAAATGCTGTATTATTGCGAGCTGAAGAGCCGTAGGCAAAGAGCCAACGAGGCGCTGCAAACATATGCAGCAGACATTGAGCGGCTCGTACAGTTGTGCTACCCGAAATTCGGCGCTGATGACCTCGAGAGGATGAAGATTGAGTCATTTATTGAGGGTCTTCGTGACCCAGAGACTCGTCGCAGTTTGTTGATGATGGGCAAGCCGACATTTAAAGAGAGGGTGACCAGCGCGATGACGTATGAGGCGGCCTGGAGGGGAAGTTTTCGACATTTATCTGCGGAAAGGCGTCGAGCCCAACCTGGACGTGTCACGCAAAGCCAGACAGTGAGCTCGGAGGCACCAGCGGGGCTGCGGGCAGTGTCATCTAGAGTCAGTTGCTGGCGATGTTGTAAGCAAGGCCACATATCACGAGACTGCCATCTGCGAGAAAAGCGTTCCGGACAACAGACGTCGCCAAGAAGGGCTGACGCTCTGCCACACCATTCGTGCGAGACCGAGCGCTGGCATAATTCGCAGGCCGAAAACGAGGGACAAATTGTGGATGTTTGGTCGGTAAGAGTTCTGCAAGAGGAAGATTGGCTTGCGGAAAGGCTACAGAAGGACCAGCGCAAGGATACGGATCTCGCGAAGATCATCAAAGGCAAAGCGCAGAGATTACGGTCGGCCTGGCAGGAGATGGCTGATGAGAGCCCGATCACGAAGGCTTACTGGGCACAGTGGCAAAGTCTACGTCTGCAGGATGGCTGCCTATACCGCGAGTGGGAGAGCAGGGATGGCAAGACCAGAAAATCCCTAATAGTGGTCCCGAGAGGCCGAATCGACGATGTTATCGAGGAAAACCATAACGACTCCAGTGGAGGGCACCTAGGCATCGCAAAAACTGTCGCCAAGATAAGAAGGCGGTTCTATTGGGTAGGATGCCAGGAGTCTGTTGCTGAGTGGATCAGAGGCTGTAATCGGTGTTCGGTTGCGAAAGGGCCGAGGGGAAGATCGCGGAGCCGCACTCAACTAGTTGAAAGCAGGTTGACAGCGAGCTATGGTCTACGGGCTAACCCAGAAGGGTTCCAAGCAGGCAATCTGGTAATGCTTTACAAGCCGCAGCGGAGGAAAGGTTTGTCTCCAAAACATCAAACATCATGGGAAGGACCGTACAAGGTCGTGACGAAGATTAATGACGTGGTGTACAGAGTTCAACGCTGCAGCAACAGAAATGCGAGTTTGAAAGTTGTCCATTTGGAGCGCCTGGTGTCTTACTCCGGCGGAGCCTCGGTACTTGTTCGGGACGAACAAGTCTAAGTGATGGGCAGTGAAACGAAAAGGCACTCTTTGCTGTGCATGAACGCTTTTGCAAGCATACTTTTAGGCATGCACTGTGAAGTACGGCAAACTGGTATAATTCGCTTGGTATAGTCCGATATGGCAAGGTTCGCGAGAAATGGGCTGTGCGAGAATGATCGAGCATTTTCCAATTGGAAGTTGCAAGAAACTTCGGCGCGATAAGAAAACTGGTATAAAAGCAGCAGTGTGCAGCGCAGTGAGTCGAGTCTGTGTTAAGCAAGCAATGGGGAAACATGCAATAGTAGTAGCGTAAAGTAGAACAAGTGTAAATTTGTAAATAAAGCGATTGTTAGTTTTGACTACGTTGCGCTGAACAACTGAAGTTGTTTTATTTTCCAACACAATCAAACGAACCTGGGAAAACTTGAGATTTTCGTAACAATATAGATAGAAAAATGAGAACGATTTTGGGTATTTAAGGTATTCATTATATTTTTCGTTTAGTTTTTGGCAATTCCACACCGTTATCAAATAATGTCCAGCATACCTCATCTATAAAGGAATGAGCACTCTTGCCTTTATATCGTTCCTCAATAGGGGCCATTGGCGGATTCAGGGGGGTGGGGATTGAAACCCCCTGAAATATTCGGATCGACCTCAAAACTACATTCAAATCTTATAAATATTAAAGAATTACTTTTTGAAACCTCCTCGAAATATTTTCCTGAATCCGCCCCTAATGGGGGCACAGTTCTGATGAAATCGTTCCCCATGTTCATCGGATTCTGTTTCCAACGAAGTAATCCATATGAGAATTCAGAACATGAATTTTTGGTGAAATATGAACACCTAGTTTTTCGAATGCACTCATCATGGTGTCGACGTGTATTCGAGCAGCAGGCGAACGATTTTTGCCTAGAGCAATGTCAATGAATCCTTTATTACTTTTTATGCGACTATCTCATTTGGTGAAAGCATTTGAACGAATTCGCAAAAACGAACAAAAACACATGTTGTAATGAAAAACTGAGATATTAAAAATTTATTGGTTTGAAACCAATATGAAAAAGTAAAGTTTTAGCATTCATACCTTCTTTTATCTTTGCTTCGCTTAGTTTTGAAACAATGTCTTTAGAAAGTTAAATGCCGATCCATTTGTATCCAAACACAAACAAAATTGTTTACCATACCAAGTTTTATATGTAATGGTTGTAAATGAATTGCTTGCCTAACGTCCCTTTAGCTCTCGGATCCCATGTTTTTTTGGAATATTGGTTGCTATCTCACGTGCAAGTTTTGTAGGAAATTTTAGTATCAATTTTACGAAATAAACATTTAAACACATTTTCAGTTTTGGCTTAATTCTGGCGTTCGACTTAATTTTTTTGCTTTGATGTATTAAGAGACCTATAGTAGAATTTGATGGCAAATATTTTCGTGGTACAATAAAAAGTCCTGTTTTACAGGACATTTTTGGCATTTTAGAAAAAAGGATCAAATTGATCCATACAAATAGGAGCTACAAGGATAAAATTCTCCGCAAAAATGTTCGTCGTAGTGTTGTACACCTAATTGCTGAACACATCATACACCTAAAATGTGATGTTATATGGTTTTGAACTTTGAAAACGCTGACACACGTATATTTTTTTTTTGGTCCCTCTACCAGAATCCGTTGCCAGAGCCTTGTTTTTTTTTTGTGTTGTGCAGTGTTATACATAAAAGCAAAACAATACATTTTTTAAGTCCAAGTCCAACGATTCAAATCCAATGTGATTGCTTTTGATTTTTTTAATTAATTATTAATTTCATTATTAATTATATAGTTAATAAGTATATAGTATGTAATTATTAATTATATATTAATAGTCAATTTGATGTTTTCAAATTTACGACATATGAAACTAACCAATTCGAATCCACCGGCTTTAGTGCAGTGGTTTTGGCTGCCAAAAATGTCTCTCACACTCTCATACACACACACACATAGACACACCAATGTACATATTTAAAAACGTCAAAACAATCAACAGTCCAATTCCTAATTAAAAAAACAACGACAACCTCTCTTTTCATTGAGAAATAGTAACTTAAAACAACTACAACAAACGAGGAAAAAATGTTATTGAATTGCGCGCAGGCATAAAAGCAGGAAACAAGTTTTTGTTCTTGTTGGTTTTGTTTCTTTTATTTAAAACAACAAACAACAAACATAGCAACAACAAAAAATTATGGAAAAAAATAAAATGAAATAAATAAAAAATACTTAAGTACGGGTGCGGTACTGCGGTACCGGTGCCGACCCGCGCGTTTGTCCCTATTCGATTGGTTTTCCATATAAACATTTTTTAACTTGGCTCATTTTTATGGAATTTGTGCGTGGAAAAAATATGAATGTGAAACTTACCGCAAACACCGTGTAACGTTTGGGCTATGAAAGCGTTAAAAAGCGCTAACGTGTTTTAAAGACACAATATCAAGACAATAAACAAAAGTGCAACAACAACAACTACGAAAAAGTTATGAACAGTCAAATTCCTGCATTGGTCATAGATACATATGACAAGTTAATGGCAATCAAGGCAACAACAATAATACAAACAATACGACAACAACAACCAAATCGCCAAACTTTGACGATTGATTTCGAGACTATGTAAAAAGTACGAGGATTTCGTTTCAAAGTTTATATTGAGCACATATTGAAGTATGGAAAAAAATGATTGCTATTTGTATTCAAAATGGCGGTGGAGGCATAACGCTTTGAAATTGCCTTAGTTTTTAACTCCTAAACGGGTAGACGGATTTCTCGTAAAGTATAATAGACCTGAAACAAAAAACAAATAGGTTAACTTCGGGTATTGTGGTACACCTATTTGTGTTTTGTCTAAAAGCATCACAGTCAAATTTGGCCCAAATTGAATACAAACCAACTGGAAAAGGCTTCTGATGAAAATTTTTAGATATTTCTTGAAAGTTTGTGAAACAGGGCATTGACAAAATTTGCCTAGTAATGTGGTAATATATGCTCGGGTAATGTGGTATCCTTCTTTTTTCTATGTGCTTGATTTATTCGATTGATTTATTGATATATATATATTGGTATTGATAAATATTGATTTATTGATATATTTACATTATTATTTATCATCATTCGGCGCATTCTGGTGGCTTTTAAGGGGGGTTAAGGGTTTCAGCGTAAATAAAACACTTTTTTATGATTTTTTTTTTAAAGTATGGATTGATCAAATTTATTTAAGCCTTTTGTACATTATTAAGCATACTTTTAACAATATTCTGCAATTTTGTCATGCAGAAATATTATAAAACAAGCCGGTGACAGAGCTTGCCCCAGAACGTCTTTGAAAAAATAAAATTTGCGGTGTCACTGTATCTCGGTCGGAAATTATCTAAAATCAAAAACCATTAAAATTTAGTCAAAGTGTTATCAAATCCTCACCCCAACGTTCTCCGATTTTTTTTTTTCATTTAAAAATTTTTGGTGGCCATCTAAAGTGTAAACTGCTATTTTCCACGAAAAATTCCGCCATTTTGTGGGTGGGAAACCCCCTTAATGTAAAAAAAAAATTGTTTACTAAACGTTGGGGTGAGGAATTTTATATGTAGAAAATGTGTACCAAGTTTCAAATGAATCGGTTTAGTAGTTTTTAAATTACAGTGATCACGGACTTTGAAAAAGTAGTTTTGAGAAAAACGTGATAGAAGAGAATAAGCTGTACACCTGCACTAAAGGACAGGGGACTAACTATAGACCATAACTTCAAGAGTTTTGCTCCGATCGACCCCGCCCCCCACCCCCCCTTAAAGATAGTGAAGCGCCGCAGAGCTGCTGTCAACAATTCTATGTCCGTTTTATCTTCTCAAGGCGTCTCACCAGAGAGTTGGGATCCAATCTTTGTCTATATTTGTTCAACAAAACTTCCAGAAGAGAAAGTTGCCTGTTCATGATCGAGTTAAGGCAGTATGAACTCTCAACTTGTGCATAAGCTGCCTGCCCCATACTTGAAGTGGGATTGCATAAGTCAACACACTTGTTCGCAACGTCAGAAGAAGCATACCTCTATGCTCCATGTCGCTGCTGACATCATCCCAAATCAGCGACGGAACATCATCTCACAAATTTTTACAACTCAACCCCGGAGTCCCCCAAAAAGCTCATCCGTCTCGAGAAGGTTCTGGAGTTCTCAGAATGAGTCATCTTCCGACGAGCATCTCAGCACATCGCGAAGACGGGTTGTGCAATCTTTCAGCACAACGATTGAGGAAAAAGCCCTTCTCTCCATGTCTCCACCTAGGCAACTTGGGCATCTATCACTAGTGGCGCAACCCCCGCGCAATATTTACCAGTCAGTTGCAAGTCGTAGACGACGATCACAGGAATTCGACATCGCATACCGTCCGCACGCGAGTCAGCCTCTCCCTCGCGACAGCAGAAACAGCCAACGGAGATCTGAGATGGATTAACCCTTTCGGTACTTCTTTTTTGGTTTTAACTTTAAAAATCATTCTTTTCCATTTTATTACTGTTTAAGCCTACATAATGAATAATCAAACGTCATTTTTTAAAATATTGTTCGAAAAGTGGTTTTTTGGGCACCAATGGCATAGAAAGAAATTAAAAAAAAAAAGTACAGCCTTAGTGAACTATATTTGGGATCTTACTTTTTTTACACTTACTAAAGCAATAAATACCTACTAGATTACTTACATAAACCTATAAAAAAAATTGATTTTTGTAATAGAATAAATAAATAAAAGTACGAAGTGGCCTCTTTTTGTAAAATACGCAGCTAGATAGGGCTGCGCACTTTCTGAACCCCTACAATTTACTTGGTACACTAATCAAAATATTTTTTTCATTATCTATACTTCTATACTATTATATAAAAGCAAGTGTGATGTTTTTTGAGCCACAATCAGGCAAACACCACTGAACCGATTTAGATGAAATAAGCACCACACATTTTGTTATCTGCGGGAATGGTACATAGGCTATATGAGAATGACCACGCCCCCTTCTTACGCCCACTATGGTAACAAAACTCATCTATGGTATGTTTTTTAAGGCAATATGGGTATCAAACGATTCAGCGTGCCATTGCGGCAAACATAGGCTATAACATAATCGGCCACATCCACTTTCCGCGTCCACTAAACTAACAAAACGCAGCTACGGTACATGTCGGTGAATCAGTATTAATATCAAGTGATTCCGTGTTTCATTCATGTTAACATAGGATAGATAAGATTGACCACGCCCACCTGATATGCCTTTGCCCCAGGATCACTATAATAACAAATCAGTCATGATATATTTGTCACAGCAATATGGGTGTCAAAAGATTTAGCGATTCGATAGGGGGAATGGGGTTTTTGACAAAGGGCGTGGCACCGCCCATACAACTTAAATTTTCAATATGGAATATCTACGGAATGAGAAATCGGGCAGCATTAAAATTTGGTGCGGGGCCACCGTTTAGATGTGCCGTTTCACTGGGAAAACTTTGTGTTGGACAAGGGGCGTGGCACTTTTTAAGCAAATCAAATGTTTTGAATAACTTTGGAACTACAAATCACACATTAAAGAGATTTGACACAAACTTACGATTCAGATGTGCCCTTCGACATGGGGAATGGGGTGGGTATCGGACGAGGGGCCTGGCACTGCCCATACAACCCAAGTTTTTAATATGAAATATCTTCGGAATTATACTTTAATTATAATTATATATAAGTCGGCCAGCGTTGAAATTTGATATAGCGTCATGGCTTAGACGTGTCGTTCAAGTGGTTAAATTTTATGGGCGTTGGACAAGGGGCGTGGCACTTTTTAAGCGACCCTATTGTTTTAATAACTTTGGAACTGAAAATCACGCATCAAGATATTTGGCACATACTTACGATTTCGACGTGCCCTTCGGCAGGGAGAGTAGGGTGGGTATTGGACGAGGGGCATATCACCGCCCATAGAACCCAAATTTTTAATGTGGAATATCTTCGGAAAAATAAGTTGGAAAACTTTGAAGTTTTGTATACCATCGTCCCATAGATGAGTCACTACTGGCAAAATTTTATGGGCGTTGACAAGGGACGCGGTATATTTTTTGCGACTGAAATTTTCCGCGTAACTTTGGAACTGAAAGTCGCATATCAATGAAACCGGGTCACCCCCTTCGACCAGAGGAATGTATTTGGCATTACATAAAAGAGGCGTGGCATGGCCCATAGAGTGTAGTATGAAGAAACTTGATTTATTTGGCCCATTGACTTCAAGCTTGCGTGCAAAGCCGCAGGGCCCTACTAGTTTTGTATAAACACCTTCAGAGAAAAATACAAAAATTTAAAAATATAGTATCCACAAGTTTTTGACCTAAAACAGGCACTGAAAAGAGGTTATGCCATATGGCATAGAATAACCGAAAGGACCCTTACAACCCGAGCCATCCAATCCCTAATGGAGTTCCGGGAGGTCTCATTAATGCACGAGTGCATCCGGCCCCTGGATGCTTACATCGCTGAACACCGCCTGTAGCGCGGCTCCGAAAAATTAAGTACTTTGTCAATAATATTATATTGTATTCTGTTTGTCCCTTTATAAGCTTATATGTACGGATGCCAACCCTGGCCATTTCGAAGGGAGCTTGCGCTCTGATCCCGCGATCACGACAAATTTTTATCAACATTAAACAATTCATCATCACTCTTATATATTAACCCATTCGAGACGATGATTTTTTTCGAACAAGGAGCGAAATTTTTGTTTTCTTTGTATTCATTTTTAATATCACCCGATTCGTAAGTGAATTCACATAAATAAGATCATGGCACACCGGGTGTGCAGCTCGCTCCTCGGAAAATTTTTATTTCGAGGAGCGGATTGAACTCCATGTGTGCAATGTAAGGTAAAATGAAAATACATCATAAAAAAATGTATAAACATTTATTTCAAAAATAGTTAGATAATATAAAATCGTTATTTTGCTTTCAGTAATAAAGAACAAAATATAATACAAAGAAAATTTTTAAAAAGTAGTAAAAAGTTTAAAAAAAAATTAGTGAAATAGTGATTAGTGAAATTAGTGATAAAACATTGCTATTTGATGGGCAAAAATACAGTGGAAACAAAAGCATGGCTTGATAAATGTTATAATACATCTGTATTTTTGCCCATCAAATAGCAATGTTTTATCAAAACACGAAATTCACTTTTTTCCATTGTTTACAAAAATTCAGAGGTAGCGTCACTTCGAAAGCAATAACTTGAAAACGAGTCAACCAAATGTCATGAAACTTTGACAGAATCTAAGTTAAGGATGGTTTTCCATGTACAACACAATAATTCTTAATTTTTGGCGCCATCTCTATGTCAGGCCAAAGACTTTTCAGCCCATGTAGTATCTGGTTTCCCAGCTCTGGTTTGTGTGAGAATTTCTTATATATGTGTTGTGTGTGTGTGTGTGTGGGTGTTAACCTTTAACAGCGCAACTAATTATGAATTCTGCGTAACGAAGTTTTATTGCACATTTTTATGTGTGCTTTCGGCATTTCCGCGTGATTTTTTGCTTGCCGCTTTTTCCATCAAAATATAACAAGAAACAGCGAAGGAAAAATGCCAGAAAGTTGGTAACTATTGGAGAAATGCCGTTAACTTTGCATAGGCCCAATGGGCTACTCGTTTAATCTAACGTAACCTGGTTCTTGGTTCTTTCGGTTTTTTTTGCTGCCACGGTTTTTTTTTTACTTTGTACTCGCTTCGTTTTTGCCCCTTTTTTCGACCATTTTCAGTGAAATTTGTTTGGAATTCCTTATGTGCTGCGCTATTTATGGGTTCGTTGTTGTTGTTAGTGTTAACTTAAACATTTATTGCATTTATGGATTTTTAGTCATTTTATTGGTTTTGCTTAGTTTTTGTTGTTAAATTTTTTTTTTAATCATTACTTGCTTTTTTTATGTCAGTTATCTACTACTGTGGGCAAAAAATAGTAAAACTTTTTAATTTAAATTTCGCCAGCCTCGATAGTCCAGCGGGTAGCGCGCTGGATTCGCCGTTCGGATTCGGCGTTAAACTGTAGATCCCCTTCCCTCCCTTTCCCTATTCGCTTGAAATGTGTGCTGTAACATATTTTGGAAAGACAGTGTTGCATACACATTTCAAAAAGGGTGAAATATGTGGTATCACAATGGGCCTCATAATAGGCCTTCGAGTGTGTCTCTTATAGAGGCAGCCACCTAACCTAACCTAATTTAAATTTCGGGCGGAAACCCATTTATCGAAATATTTTTTCATTTTTTTTCTAGGTTAGTATGACCACAGATAACTAACTTAAAATGTTGTTAGTTCAAGAACGCTGTGAAGTAGTTAAAAATTTATTGGATTTTGCAAAACGGAAGTGTAACGAATTGGGTATGGATATTTTTCGAAGTCGAACTAAAATATCTCTGCCGAGCGAGCAACACCCAGACGTAGCTATCACATTGGAAGAAGAAATAAACAGAGCAATGTTAGAGTGTCTAGACCGGTTTAGTTCCGAAATGGCAGATCGTTTTTCAAAAATGAAAATCGTTGTAAATACTTTTCAAATGGTCAATTGAAATTTTATTTTGACTTCTACACACACCGACATCAATGAAGCCATAGACAAGCTTATTGTAACATACAACGATTTTAAGAAGGTAGAAATATTTGAAGAAGTGTTGCGACTTAAGCGTCACTTATCGACTAGCAATATGAAGACAGCAGAAATTTATCTGTGGTCTGGACTAATTTTATTAGAATTTATTGTAAAATGGGACTTTATTGAAACACTTTCAAATTTAAGTTTAATCGTGCAATATTTCTTTTTAAATAATTTCTGTATCGGTGTGAAGTTGCGTAAGAAGTTTTTCAGAACTGAAACTTGTTGCCACTGTCATCAATTGAAAGAGACACAGCATCGACAATTGACTTTGAAAATGCAATAGATGAATTCAGTTCAATAAAAGCAAGAAAACATCAATTCTAAATAACATTTATTTACAAAAAATTCCGCCTGTTACTAGACAGTAATGTCTAGTAATGTCAGTAATGTCGAATGTAAATAAAAATTAGAAAAATGATTGAAAGTGAATGTTCCTTTATTTTTGTTAACTGTTAGTGACTTTCTGATGTGTTTTTCTTCTTAGTATATGCATTTTTATGTTTATATGTACTTTAAGACACAAGACTGCCAACAATTATACTTTGTATGTATGTCGAATGCAAATAAAAATTAGAAAAATAATTGAAAATTAATGTTCCTTTCATTGTGTTTTTTAACTGTTATGTGTTGAATTAAATGTTACCTTTTGTTAGTTTACAATTGATGTTGGCCTACAGACTTGTTTTCTTTTTATATGTGCATTTTGAAGCTACTTTATTTGCATACTTTTGAATAAAAGAAATGACAGGAGTTACATAATTTTTTTTTTAATTCATAAAATTTAAGAATTTAGGGGGGCCCCTCAGCCGTCGCCGCCCCGGCCCCCGAGCACCTTAAGCTGCCACTGCTCCGGGGAAACCGTTTTGAGTCAATTGAAGACATTAACGAAATAGATTTGGAAGAATAAATAAAGAATTTTAAAATTATGAACAAAGTCTTACTATTTTTTGCCCACAGTAGAATATATCGCACACGCACAACAAAAGTGACACAACTCAAAATATTTGATTTTTTAAGAAACGCAAAAAACTGTTTTTGAGCTAAATAAAATTTTTTTTTAAATAACGTATAGACCGTTCAGTAGAAAATCCTTACAGATTATGCTTTAGGATAAGTTAAAAGGATTTTTTTTTATTTTACACTAGACAATCCAAAATTTTGAGTTGTGACTGTGTTGATGATATTTTAATTCAATAATTACGGAATTATTTTAAGTAATGACACTTTTGCTGAGTTTTATAACTATAAATGACGGTTAAAAAGTCGAAAGAAAAATTTTGAAAATTCGGAATGAATTTTTTTATTTGAAAATATATACTCAAATTGTCAGAGCTTTGCTTAAAATTAACTTCAACAAAAATTTATTTCGTCAAAAGTGTCACAATTTCAGTTAGGACTCCTATGCATTGAGCTGCTGCGATCAAATAGCATCAAACTTCTGACATGAAGAGAGAGACCTAACTGTATTTTTGCAACAGTTAACAACAACAAAATATACTGGCACCTCCCATACAACATAAAGTTTTAATATGAAACAACTTTGGGATACTCACCATCATTTAGGTGAGTCATTTCACTCGTAAATTTTCATAAGGGCTAAACAAGGGGCGTGGCACTTTTCAAGCGACCCAACTATTTTGAATCACTTTGGAACTACAGGTTACACATCAATGACATTTCACACAGACCTACGATGAAGACGTGCCCTTCGACAGGGGAAATGGGGCGGGCATTGGACGAGAGGGCATGGCACCGCTCATACAACCCAAATTTTTAAAGTGGAATAGCTTCGTAATTATGAGTCGAACAGCATTGAAATTTAGTACAGTGTCATGGCTTAGACGTGTTGTTTAAGTAATAAAATTGTATGGGCTTTGGACAAGGGGCGTAACACTTTTTTTGTGACTCAAATTTGTCTCGTAACTTTGGAACTTTAAGTCGCACCTCAATGAAGGTTAGGTTAGGTTGCGGTGGCTGCCTCTATAAAAGACACACTCAGAGGCCCGAAAGGTCCATTGTGATGCCACATATTTCACCCGTTTTTGAAATGTGTATGCAACACTGTTTTGCCAACATATGTTACAGCACACATTTCAAGCGGATCGGGAAAGGAAGGGGACCTACAGTTTAACGCCGAATCCGAACGGCGATTTGCAGTTTTTCGTCACACTTGGAGGTTTTGCCATTGCCTGCCAAGAGCGCACTTGTGCGATTCTTGCAATTCTCATTCCCTTCATGTGGATAGCGATAGAAGTAGACGAGTTTTTCACCAGCCCGAGCCAGGAATCGAACCTGGGGCCTTTGGTATGAGAAGCCAGCGCGCTACCCGCTGGACTATCGAGGCCGGCGCACCTCAATAAAACTGGGTCACACTCTTCAACTGGAGGAATGGATTGGGCATTGCATAGAAGGGGCGTGGCACCGTCCATACAATTCCAATCTATATAGGTATAATTGCCTAACGGATTGACTGCTGATTCACCGGCCAGCCCAAACTGCTGTAACTAAAAACATGAAATTTAAACTGTAAGTGTATCTTAAAAAAGGAACTTTCGTTTAGACAGAATTATTTGAAATGCACTGTCTTTAAACTTGCGTGCAAAGCCTCGGTGCCTTGCTAGTGTACCTATAAATGTATTGTTGTTGCAGAAATTGACATATTTCTATTTTTATTTTCATATAGCATGTGGGCCGAGTTGAGTTTTAAGCGAGCTGCTGAATGAATATTTAGGATTGATTTGGATTCAACTTAAATTTTTATAATTTTAATTATTCATTTTAATTTTTTTATATTTTATTTAATTTTTTAACTTTGTTTTATATAGGTAAACTGAGTTTTAATAACTAATTTTTGTTTTATAATTTAGAGTTTAGTTATTTAGTTTTGCTAAATTTAATTTCCTCATAATTTAATTTCCATAATCTGCAACCGACAAACCTTTCTGCCTCATTGCGGACACAGCAATCGCCGCAGGCGATCTTTACCAGTTTCAAACTGGAGAAGCAGGGCGGGCAGGTGTACGCTGAGTCGCCGACTGCCGGTGGTAGTCCCGTACTTATGGGCGCGGTCAAGGAGTGCGGCGATCGACTGCCGCATCCGCCCAGCCCTTCCTCCACTGCTACGTTTAAGGCCTCAACTGATGTAATTGCTGGCGGCGCGGTTGCTTTTGAAGCAATAACAACAACAATGCCGCAACACCAGCCACTGCCTACAGCCACTGGCGGCGAATATTTCCGGCCGCTGCAACAGTTCGACAAGCAGCCGCCGCCGTTGCGAGACGCGAGCAAGGTGAGTGCCGCAACTCAAACATCGAACGCGCCTTAAGTGAGCCGGGCTGCCAGCCGACCGACATTAAGCTCGTTTGATTTATGCGGTAGCGAAGTGTGCTGCAGCGAAGACAGCAACCTATGAATGGTGTGTTGGGTCAAGCTCGGCAGCGGTGTGAGTGTGTGGTGAAGTCGAAACTTTGTTTCAACTCGAGTGACGCCTCACTTTAACCTGAGTCAGCGAAATGATTGAATACAAAAATAACAGGTTTTCTTTTTGAGCTGAAAAGATATTAACAAATATTTAAAAAACATTGACATTTTTTTATTTTTTATTTATGAAATATATGTAAAACAAGCATAAAGTGAAGAGCTAAGAAATATGTTGTTTTCATATTTTAGTATTTGTTCTGTTTGGCTAAATTAATTCTGTATTATTGTTTTAAACATTTTTTATTTTTATTTATTTAAGGGGGTCGTCTACGTAGCGGCCTGATTTTCGAACCTGTTTTTCAAAATTTATTACGAAGGAACGAAAAAAGATATTCACTCACTTTTTTGTTTTTTGCTTATTTAATCGTAATCTTTCAAGAGGCAAGGTCATAAAAATTATATTTCTACATATTTGAGTGCAGGTTGACATTGAACGTGCCCTCATCAGAATTTTGATATCAATTTTCCTGCAAGATTTTGGGCCAACCACGTAACCTACAACAAAAAATGAAACTAATCTATAATTGATATTACATCAGCTATGCTTAGACACGAGCTTTTTGTAAAATTCAAAAATCTCTCGAAATGGTGGACATTTTTGAAAGAAAAGTTATTTTTCCTTTGTTTTCAAATGTTTATTGCCTGTTATAATAAAAAAAACAATATTTTGTCAAAAGCTCGTGTCTAACCATACCGACACGTTTTCTGAGCAAGCAAGCAAAAGAAATCAAATCGATGCGTGTAAAACTTTTCTTAAAATCGTGCAAGTTAGAAAAATACGACTTTCGGGAAAACCCGTTTAAAGTTCACAGGGAGCGCGCGGAAACACCGTGAGCGAGCGTGCTCAATGCTCTACAGCTCAATAACCAATAACACTACTCGACAAAAAATGGGTTCATCGCGTGCTCCTAAGAACAAGGGTATTTTTTAGACTAATGTTCAGCTGCTGAACGCGAAACTGAAAATCAAACAATTTTCTTAAGAAGCGTTTTCGAAAAATCTTCGAAAAACACGTTTTTCCCCTCTTAGTTCAGTTATGAGCACATATCTTGTAAACCAACCATCCGACTAACACTTGTGGCCTGTCGTTCAGAAGGTAATTAACTAACCTTTCTAACGATATATAGATTGTCAAAAGTGAAAGTTCAAAATAGAAAATTTAGTTAAAAGGAGACAATTTTCCTCTTTTATTTGATACCCATATCTTCATCATTGCACAATCGCAAATATTTCAAAAAATATTTTAAATGTGTATATCCTTAAAATTTTAAAGTCCTTGGGTTTTTGCCCGACTATGACTATGCCCGGATATTATAAATGACCTCTAGTTTCACGTCTATATCAACATTTGGATGGGTCTCGGGAAAATTAAAAAATTTTTTCGCACGGTGTAATAAATGAAAAGTTTGTGTTTTCACTCCGTGCATTATAACTTTGTCATTATTCTTTCAATTCTATTGATGTTAGGCTTAATATTTGCTCAAATAATATATCTTTCATATTAGATCTTAAAACCAGAGAAGCTCATTTATTTTATCTATAAAAAAACCATTCGAAAACATCTCATTTTTGAAAATGGTCAACAAATTCACTTTTTTACAACTTTCATCGTCAGTAACTTCCCCAAATCTCATTGGATTTGAACAATCTATATAATGTTGGAAAGGTTAGTGAATTACCGATGGATCACATGCGTTAGTCGGATGGGTGGTTTACGAGATATGTGCTCATAACTGAAATAAGAGGGGAAAAACGTGTTTTTCGAAGATTTTTCGAAAACGCTTCTTCAAAAAATGTTTTGATTTTCAGTTTCGTGTTCAGCAGCCGAAAATTAGTCTAAAAAATACTTTTATTTTTAGGAGCATTTTTCGTGTCGAGTAGTGTAATCAAGAGTTTACCCAAATCCTTTGAAAATAACATTCCTCACGTCTTCCAAATGAAAATTATGTAACACAAAAACGATTTTTTGAAACTTTATACGTAAGCGACCCCCTTAATAGTTTCTTGTCCATTTTTTAAAGCCAGAGCGCACTGAAGCGTTGAGAAATTTGCATGCTTTAGAATTTTTATAGTCTGGCTGAACTTATTTGGCCTGTTTTTAATTTTTGTAATGTTTTAGATGTCGTCTTTGTTGTTGGAGACGCACAGCTGCGATGCGTTTGTCGACGGTTGCAACAGCGCACCACGCGCCGACCACGAGCATTCCGCCGGTGTATTTAACGCACAAAAGGCGGAAAAAATTTCGGGTACTTTTTAAAAATTTATGCAAATGTTCAATTTTCTGTAAAAAAGTTTTATTGATTCCAAAATTAACAAAACGTTTTTCTTTAATACTTGATTTTTCATATATTTATGTGACACGGCAGTTGTGCGCGTTGCGGGCACCTATTACCCGGAGAACGGCGCAGAGCAGTCGGCCCATGCCGCCAAAACGCTCCATCTCTTCAACGTCGGCGGAAGCACGCAGCCGAGTGAAAAGCGCAGCGCAAGACTTGTGGCGGTTACGTATGGCGGCCAATTTGAAACACAACGCGTTAGCTCACAAGTCGACGATGCGAATGTGCCGCAAGATTTGCGCGTCAATAGCAAACAAGACATGCAGGCGGAAACAGCAGCAAACGCACAGCAACCAACGGCGCTGTGCAGCCACAGCAGAGAAGCGAACAGCGATAGGCGCGAGAGTGCCGCTGCAGCCGCCGCTTCCATCGGTTTACACTTCAAGCAGCTGATGCAGTTATATCAGCAGCAGCAACAACCGCAGCAGCAGCCATATTTCTTAGGCCTCGATAACGCTACGGCGTCCGCACCCGCCTCAACTGCCGCTGGTTATTTGTCGCTACTATCTTCGCCCGTAGCGCTTCCAGAACTGGAAAACCAACAACAACACGACCACTTTCCGCTTGCAATAACGCCACCTGCTGCAGCAGCGTTGTCGCTACCTTCTCGGCATTTGTCGCCACCCGCCCGTTCAGTAAACGGCATCGGTGCGGCGACGCCGTTAGATATGCACTCTGTCGCCTTTTTCAAGAGGTTGACACCAGCCGCCGCCGCCGCCGGTACACAACAGAATTTGTTCAACATAATGATGCTGAGCGCCGCGGCTATTCGACGTCCGCTTAACGGCCTACTAACGCAACAGTCGACGCAATCGCAGACGGCGTTGCCGACAACGGGCGCCTCTGCCGCACTGCGTCTAAAGCAGGACGCAGTCCTCCAGACACCTGTTGGCTACTTGAAGTTTCGCTTCAATGAAGACTGCGGCTTCGCCAAGTGCGGCTACCGCAATCGCCAGTCGCACTTCCACTGCAATCGGCGCGACTGCCACTACAGCTTTTGCGACAAGACGCGCTTCGTGCAGCACACGGCGCGCCACGAGCGCCTCGACACGCTTATGGGCGACGACTTTCAGCAATATCGCGCTAACATGAGCTGCGGTTACGCGCACTGCGCCTACGATCGCGGCGGCGGTGAGGCAGTGCCGAAAAAGTCATCGCACTTTCACTGCCTAAAGTGCGACTTCATCTGCGCGGACACGAACAAGGTGGTGGCGCATCGGCGGCTGCACAGCAAAATGGAATACATTCGGCTAGCCGGCTTCCGTAAAGTGCCCAGCACCGAAAATTGTGGCCCGCGCCCGCAACAGCAACAGCCGACAAACGCGTGCGCCTACAGCATGAAGCACACGCACTACCACTGTCTGGTGTGCGACTGCAGTGTGCTATCGCGCACGCAGCTCGCATCGCACCGTCACAAGGCAACCGCCGCGACGGCAACAGCAATAACAACAGCTGCAGCCACAGCAACCGGTGCTGCAATGCGGCCAGCGGAAACGGACTCGCAGCACGTTTAGTAGCAGTTGGGTCAGGTCTCAAGAGTGCGAGCTTGAACTAGAAGCCGAAGCAGCGCTACGAAAGTTCGCTGGGGTATTGTGAGGGCAAAACTAAAGGCGCGAAAACTTAAAAAATATATGCTAAAACAAAATATTGCGAAAATCTTAAAAGTTATTCAAAGAATTTTATGATTTTTAAAAGCAAAGTACGTTTAGGAATGAAAAAGCGGTGGAGAATGTGTTTGGGAGTGTTTGGATGTTAAATGTGTATGTAATTATTAAACAAAATATATATATAAAATATTGAAAAAAGTAAAAATCCTAAATATATTTTATGATTTTTTTTGTATAGACAAAGCTATAAATTTCTTTCAAGAACAGCTGAAAAAATTTAGTAAAATTCAGAATGTGTTTCTGAGTGTTTGGGTGTTTAATATATATTATATAATAATAATAATTGATTGGCACGACAGCCCGCTTACGCGAGACTAAGGCCTAGCTTCCCGCAACCACCCGTGTTGTGCGTGTGAATTTTGTACGCGGGTGGAAGGGACCTACAGTTTTATGCTGGTTCCGAACGGCAGGTTGGGAGCTTTATCATAGGCAATTTTTACTCTCAGAGGTTTGCCATTTCCAGCTGAGAGGACAGCCACCGAAAGAGAAAACGAGTTTCCCGTTATTTTTTTTAGGTGTTACTATAGGGTGTTTTTTTAAGAGGTATAGAACTTCGAATTGAAATAAAACACAAGAAAATCGTTTTAATGTCCATCAATTTGGCTTTATTGGAAGGATAATTTTATGCCATTAATGTTTAAATATGATTTCGGGCATGTGGCCGCCGCGGCTGGCTCGAATAAAGCCAATTCTACAGGTCCAATTTTTAAAGTTGATGGACAAAGCTCCAATTGCTGTGCATGGTGGCGAATCGATTCATTCGGGTCCTCTTCAACATTTTACTCTACAGCGGCAATTGTTTCTTCGGTGCGCACTGTTCGACGTCTCTGCGGATGCGTATTATCACATAGAGTAAACGTAGTGCGAAACCGACCCATGGTTAACCGATGGATGGACTGCTCTGATGGACGATTATGTCGACCATAAAATGGACGGAGCTTGCGGTAAACTTCGCGAACTGAACCATTATTTTCGAAATATATTTGCACGATTTGCAAGCGTTGTTCTTTTGTCAACCTGTTCATGATGAAATGGCAAACCAAACTGAACATAAATGACATTAGAGTTGCCAGATTTGACCACAAAATGCCAGTTTTATCTCTATTTGAAAAACAAACCTCTAAAAAAACACCCTATACATGCAGTATTCGATCTTGCGTCGCTCTGCATGCGACACGCTGGACGGCGCACTAACCAACTGAGCCACGGCGGCTGCACAATATATATTATATACATATTATATATATATAAATATATATATATATTATAAATATGTATATATATTTTAAATATTTATATTATGTATATAAATATTTTTTTTATGTATTTTATTTTTATTTTTGTAAAAAAAAGTAAATGAAATAATACATTTAGGAGCCGGCTGAAATCAACCCACGTTGTTTGTTCGAATTTTGTTGCTGGTGGGTTTTCTTATTTACACACCACTGTAGCTAACAACAAATTAGAGTAAAATAATGTTTAATAGTGAAGATTTCAATAGAATTAATAAAAATAGATCAAAACAAATAAAAGACAGTGAGATAGAACCAAATAACAAAGGTCAACGTAAAGAACAGACAATTAGATGAAAGTAAATAAAAAAAACGAATACAAATAAAAAACAATGCGCCTTGTAGCCGCATTTGAGCTTTATTCATATTTTTTAATCTAAATATATAAGCGCATAGTCATAGTCGAAATAAAGTACACTTTAAGTTCAATAACCACTCCCCCCTCACGAACTTGGCAGGATTCCATTCAAAGCTCCCCCCTCACGAACTTGGCACCAAAAGAAGAAGAACGTCCGTCGAGTGAGCTAGACGTGTTATCCATTTGTCCCGCTGACTCTACTAAATTTTGGGTTGTGAGCGTTGTGTTGGATTGTACGTTGAATATCGCCCAAGACTGAGTTATAAAATTAAGTGAAAAATTGCAAAGATAGTGACTTTAATAGATCTTTCACAAAAGTGGTATTGAACGAGGCAAGATTTCGCCGCCTGAATGCAAAGATTGTACAGTGAAATTGATACAAATGGACGAAATGATGTCTTGTTCTGGTGGATGTGGCTGTAACTTCTGTCTGAAATGCAGTAGAGTTAAAAGACCTGAACTTAAAATAATGAGTGAAAACTTGAACCTAAAGTGGTTTTGTAATCAGCGCACCCTATCGGATACAAATACAAAATTTGTCGAAATAAAACACTTACTATCATACAAAAAAGTGAACAAAACAAAATTGGTCATACCGAAATAAAAAACATAGTACATGAAGCAATAAATCTTAAATATATTCAAATGAAAAATAGTATAATAACTGACTTTAATGCGCTCCTAGTACATAACATCGAAGTCAAACTAAATCAAATGAAAAAAGAAATTATGGATGAAATGTCAGAAGAACTTAAAAAGAATAATGATAAACTAAACGAACTTTGTACAGATAAAAACAAAACAGCGAACTGCCAATTGTCATCCAATGTAATGACATATGCTCAAGCAACGAAAATAAATGAGAACAAAATTGTAATAAAACCCAAAGACAAAGCTAAAAGAAGTCGGGAAACTAGAGTTGGGCTTAAAAAAGTAACTGAACCTACAGAGGGCTTAGTAAGTGGTGTGAGAGAGACAAACAGTGGTGGATTAATCGTTCAATGCAAAAGTAATAGCATAAACACAACCAAGTCGTCGTGCGAATTTATTCGCACCGAAAAATTACGCAGTGCGTCGTCGTCGTGAAAATACGCACAGTTAAACAGAATGATGCGACATTCGCATCAGCTATTATTCCTGCAAACACACAATTGCCTTTTATTTTGAGTGAAGGAAATCAACATGAATTCGCTAAGTCGAGAAAACGAGCATATGGGTACGTCGTTATTGTTGTACTTTGAGGGCGGTTAATCTGACTGTGTATATAGGTTACAATCACGATGTGGTCACAAACTATTTCTCGCGCGGCAAGAAACAGGGTCTGCTGTCATTATTCAATTACGCCAAGGAATGTCTGCTGCCGACGAGCAGCAAGAAGTCCTTCTGAAGGTGCAATGCAACACTTACTCGCTCGAGAACCGCTGCCGAGATTCATGTTCATGTGGATCGCGCGATTAAAAGCAATTTGTATTAAGACATATACCTGGCTAAGGATTTATTTATTATTATTTTTTTGTAATAAGCAGCGTGTTTACAAAACAAACATGAGATTCGAATACAGACCACCACATATACCAAAATACGCCTTCGTTGCCATATCCACGAACAAACCTGTCTCGACCACGACCGGTATGAGCAGTAAATCTTCATTCACCGCCTTCCAGTCGTAAACCGTTGTCGGCTCAAAGTGCCAGTCAAGTATGAAGTTGCCATTGTCCGTGACGCACGGCCCCGCCTTGGCTACCGCCATGCATGGCCGCAATGCGCTGCCTTATTGGCACATATGCCATGGGCACCACCTCGATCGGAATCCCCTTCTTGTAACATACTGTTCGCCCAGGCGCTGCGAGTTCTTGGTGTAGTCCGCTATGACAATAAGCTGCTTCGCGCAGGCGGCCACTATTTTCTCCTGAAGCAGACAGCCGCCGCCGCCCTTGATCAGTACCATGTCGCTATCGACCTCGTCGGCGCCATCGATGGCCACGGCCAGCTTTGGATGCCGGTCCAGATCGCCCAGCTGCAGCTGATGCCCGACAATCGGCTGATGCGCCTGAAAGCTAGTGGGCACGCACACCACCTCCAGTTCCTCGGAGCGCACCCGCTCTGCCAGGCGCTCGATGGCAAACACTACCGGGACACTAACGGGCGTATTGCCATATGCGCAAACTTGATTTGTCCAGGCGACGACTTTTGCTACTTTCGGGGCAGCAATATTAGCCAAATTCCTTAACGGCAGCACAAAACCACCTGCAACTCTAACCAGAAGCGCAACTGCTAGTGCGGGCACGATTTCTTTCGCAATTAGGAGCTCCGTCTTGTCCATTTTCTAAAACATACGAAAGGGAAAGACAAAATAGATTATTTGGCACAATTTTTTATTAAAATTTGAACCACTTACAACTTTGCAACCTCAAAAAACCACAAATCACAAAATTTTACCACAATTTTTCGTTTGTTTGTTTTTTCGTTTTTCACCGCTGACAGCTGCACAGCTGATTGGTTCGCACAACGACTGCGACCAAATTAGAATTTGTTCTATCGTCGTACGACCGGTCGTCGGTCGAATATCGCAGTCGTCGTCGTTGTGGGCAATCACATTTGCTGCTGTGTGTTTTAATTTTGACAGCGTACGTTCGCAGCGTAAATATCGCACGACGACTTGGTTGTGTTTATACTATAAAGAAGCATGCGAGCAGTTGCAGCAAAAAATCACAGAGAGCATCGGAGACGACTACGAATTGGTGAAAACAAAAGATAAAAGCGAGGTGAAAAAGATTTTTAAAGCAATCGGCTTAACAGAGAGGATTAGCAATGAGCGCCTAGTTGAGTGCATAACTAAACAAAATGACATATGCGCAGGCAAAAAATTTAGAGTAATTAAAATCTATGTAAATGTAAACAGGAGAGAAGAATGTTACAATGCTCTTATTGAAACTGATCTGTTGACGTATGAGAATATATTAAAACAAAAGAGAATTAATGTGGAATGGGATGCGTGTGTCGTATCTGAGCATGAAAGTGTTCTGAGATGCTTTAAGTGTTTAGGATACAATCATAAATCTAATGAGTGCATTAATAAAAAAGCCTGCAGCAAATGCGCAGGAAATCATGAGGTGAAAGATTGTAGGTCCAGTATATTAAAGTGTGTGAATTGCTGCGAATTGGTTCACAAAAAATTATTAGATGTTGATGTAAATCATTATGCGTTCAGTAGAGAATGCCCAGCTTATAAAAGATATCTACAAAGTAAGACAAAATCACGTAAATAGCAATTCATAAATAAAGATTTAAATTGTATTTATCTTAATATAAACAGTATTCTATCAAATAAATATGAACTTGAAAAACTTATTGAAACTATAAAACCAGCTCTAATCTTATGTGCTGAAACATGTACCCCACAGTGGAAATTACTAACCAAGAGTTGAACATACAAACTTACAATTTGGTACGATGCGACTCTTATAGCAGGCACACTGGTGGTGTCTTAATCTATGTACAGTGTACATCCTGATGAATTTCTAATCAACAGCAAAAAAATTTCCAATTATCTCTATTCGTTCAGGAGTTATTAATTTTGCAACCTGAAATGACAAATTGAGCCACTGTGCGGCGTGTGTCCAGGGACTACGTTGCCGCCACCGTAGCTGTACAGGTCGTGAGTCGTTGCTCACCCGAGATGACATCAGCTTCGTCCACGATGAGATTAAAGGTCGTGTGTGCTGTATCGATCGGGTCCTCCACCATCCATGCTGGCCCAGACCACCACAGAGGATGGGTGAGGAGCTCGTCAGGAGTTATGCCGCGGCTAGCGCAATCAGCCGGATTCTGCGTCGATCTTACATGATGCCAACAGTCCGATAAGGTTAGCTCTTGGATTTGTCGAACCCTGTTCGCGACGTATGGTTTGAAAGTAGTAGGTTGTTTCTTCAGCCAACACAAGACAATGGCTGAGTCCGTCCACAGGTAGTACGGCGTGTCCGTCAACGTCAGGGACACCCGCACCTCTTGTAGCATGTTTGCCAACAGGAGCGCAGCACACAGTTCTAGACGTGGGATTGTAGTGCCCTTGTGTGGAGCTACCTTGGTCCGAGCGGTGAGCAATGAGACCCACACGTCGTCTTCTGCCAATACCGTTTTGGTATAGATGGCCGCTGCATACGCGCGTGAACTGGCATCGCAGAAGCCATACAATGTTGTCTGGTGAGACCGGCGCATACCCACCCAACGTGGGATTCGAACTTGGTTGAGAATCTCCAACTGACACCGGTACGTGCACCATTCCTCCTGAAGGTCGCGAGGTAGTGGTGCATCCCAATCCACCCCCGCTGACCACATTCGCTGTATCAGTAGTTTGCCGGAAGTGACCACTGGCGCCAACAATCCAGTGGGGTCGAACAGCCGCGCCACTTCGCTAAGAACATGTCTCTTTGCAGGTGGAGGCCAAGTGTCCTTAAGTTGTACATAGAAAAATAGGTCGTCAGTCGCAGGATCCCATCGCAGGCCAAGGACGGATGCAATCGGTTGGCTGATATTGCACCCCGTGATGGTAGACAGATTCCATTTAAAAAGTCCATTACCCGTGTACTATTGGTGTGCCATTTCCTCAGTTTGAATTGCGCTGCAGCCAAAACAGTTGAAACATTACTCGCCAATCGGATGGCATGCTCATCGTCATCACAGCTTATCGGGAAATCATCCACATAAAACGAATTGAGAAAGGCGTCGTCGAGATTCAGTCGCCAGTTTAGAGTCAGGAATGATGTGGAAATTGTCATGAGCATACTGATTCAGTGCGCGCACCGCGTTGTAAGGGCTGAAGGCCATGCCGTACGTGACCGTCGTCAAACGATAAATGCCCAATTCTTGTGATGGAGCTTCTCTCCATAAGATGCGCTGATAATCTCGATGTTCTGGTGCGATGAGAATTTGACGGAACATTTTTTCGATATCCGCCGTGAGCGCTACCGGATATTGTCGGAAACGGTAGATGATATGTGTAAGCGTGTCATGGATGGTTGGACCGATAAGTTAAATGTCGTTGAGTGACAGCCCGTTACTAGTGCGTGCCGAGGCGTTGAAGACCACTCGGAACTTGGATGTCACTGCGTGATGCGGAATGTACATTGTGACCGAAGTTTCCGGAAATTCTCATTTAAAATTCGCGCGCTGTATGTTTTTCGATATTTTAAGTTTCTGTAGGTTGGTAGCACTGTCCTTAATTACTATGCCAAAAATGAGCGCGATCTGTCAGACAGTTTGTTTACGGCAGCTGTTGAAACCAGTTCACCTCAGTAGTGCGTTGCGATTTTGTTGAGAATTTTCTTCAAAATGAGTACCGTGAACAGGTCTCTTTGGACGTGCTTGATCGTACCAATTCCGATCCAACTTTCATGGAACGCATCATAACTGGTGACGAGACATGGGTCTACGAGTACGACATGCAAACAAGCCAACAATCATCGGAATGGAGAGGAAAAGACGAGCCGAAACCGAAAAAACCACGCCAAAGTCGCTCGAAAATCAAGGCAATGCTGATTGTTTTCTTCGATATTCGTGGTGTGGTACATCATGAATTCGTCCCTGAAGGACAAACAGTCGGTAAAGACTATTATTTGACTGTTTTAAGACGTTTGCGTGAAAATATCCGCCGTAAACGGCCTCAATTGTGGAAGGATAATTCATGGATTTTTCATGACGATAATGCTCCCTCGCACCGAGCCAACATTATCAACGATTTTAAGGCCAAACATTCAATAAATACCACCGAACAGCCACCGTATTCACCTGATCTTGCACCGTGTGACTTTTTCCTGTTTCCCAAACTCAAATTACCACTCAGAGCATATGTGTATCGCTTCTAATGGAGCATATTTTGAAGGAGATAAAATAAATATTGATGAAGATTAAGAATTTTGCGTTTTATTTAAAATTTCCGGAAACTTTTCGGTCACAAGGTAGTAGCTATCGGTGTGATCGTCCAGCTGATCAATGCGCTCCATATGCCCCAACTCGGCATACTCGCTCATAAATGTTACGTATTTTTTTCTAAGCTCAGGATCAGTGCCCAACCGACGCTCTAACCGGTTAAACTGTCGTAACGCCTGTGGATACGACTCTCCAAGTGGTGTGGCGTCACGTCGGAACAAAAGTTGCACAACATAACGGCCGTTACAAGTGCGGGAATGGGTTGCCGTAAACATTCGCGCACACTCCTCCTCTATATCGCAGTCAGAGAGGGAGTTGTCCTCAGCTCCAAAAAACTTCTTTAGCAGTTCGGCCAACGCCGTCTCATCGTCACGTAGCTGGGTGCTGAGCGCGAGCGTTATAGGTGCTGGAGACCGAGAAACTGTTGCGGGGCCGAAGACGACCCAGCCAAAATGTGTCTGTTGGGCGTAGGGTTCATCGGGTCTACCCCGGACGATGGCACCCTCCACAATGCGCCCCCAAGTATCCGCGCCGACCAATATATCTACTGCTCCGGGCGTACCAAAATGCCTATCAGCCAACTCCAGGCCATCCAGATGTCGCCACTGATTGACGTCGACCCGCACCGTGGGGGTCCTCGACGTAATAGCGGGAATCACTAATGCTGGTATCTGAACCGTAAAACTGCTGTACGTAGACTTCAATGTAAATTCAACGCTGCCTCTAGTATGTGTACTGGCCACGGCACCAATCCCTTGTACTTCCGCTTCGAACGGACTCCTGTGCAATTGTAAAGTGTTAGCCCGGCGATCAGTTATGAAACTCACCTGCGATCCGGGATCGCATAGGATACGAGCCAATCGGGGAAAACCCGCGCCTCCTTCTGCAAAAACACGTGCGGTAGCAAGTAGAACTACCGGCTTGGCTCTAGCTACGCAGGTGAGTGGCGCCTCTAGTCAGGCGAGGCCAGGCTTTGACCCGCCCACCTGGGTAGGGCCCAAATCGTCTTGTCGGCCCACCACCGGTCCTGAGGTGTCAGCCGATGATGGCTGTTGGGAACCGCCACGACAAAGGATCGTATTGTGGCGCTTGCCGCACTGTCTGCTACTGCCTGCCGAACACTGCTGCGCCGAATGCCCAGCCTTCAGGCAATTGTATCACAACCTTTCCCGTTTGGCCACTGCGAACCGCTGCTCCAGAGTCATCGATAAGAATGCCAAACATTTCGTGAGGCGATGCTCGCCGTTGCAATGCAAACAATGTCGGGCGTCGATGGCTGCAATGTGGCTTCTCACCGTTCGTTGTGTCGAACGTGCCGCTTCATCGCTCTGTCCCAACCGGGGGCATAAGCTGTGTGCCCGCCGTTCCAAAAACTGCAGCAAATCTTTCAAACGCGGAATTTCTTGCGATGTATGATGCATCATCCAATCTCGTCCTGTCGCAACGGGAAGTTTAGACACCACAATCGCGTCCCACTCATCTACCGCAACCTGCATGACCCGCAGCGCTCGGAGTGACTCCTGCACCGTGTCCACAACATTCAGGAGCGCCTTCGTGGTCTCATCCGCCGCTGGACGCAGATTAAGGAGCCTGAAAACATGAATCTCTGCGAGCTGCTTTTTGTTGTCGTAGCGCTCTCGCAGTACCTGCCACACCTCCTCGTAACCGCCAGTATATATGCCACCAAGGAGTGAGACTGCCTTTGCATCGACGGCCTGCCGAAGTTTGCCCAATTTATACGCCTCCGGGTATGCCGTGTTATGTACCAAGGTCTCAAACGCATCCTTAAACGCCAGCCAGTTTCTTATATCGCCGCCGAAAGATAGAATGGCCGGCGGCCTCAAATCAACCACGTCGCAATCCGTATTAGGCTTGGGTCTGGCCGGAGCAACACCACCCAGCGCACGATTGATAGCCACGCATGCGTCGTTGTGCAGGTCTTCCACCTCCTGCCAGAGCCCCTCATGCAAGAGCAGTTCCCCCCGCAAGTGACTTCTGCTCCTGTTGCAGCTCGTAGAAATCCGGTGGATCTGCTCTAGGTGCGCAGACACACGTGTGCAGGCGTTTGATGGCATTGACTGCCGATGTTCGTAGGTTCAGCTCCGCCATCACCATTCGTTGAGCAGCAATTGTCTCGATGTTTACTCACTGTTGGCTGGCCCGGTGCCTGCAGGAGGTTTCAAATAACAACCACGCTCTAGTCGTTCAATTCAGTGCGCTCGGTTTTATTTCCTAATATTAGTTACAAAATATGATATTAGTAATTAAAGTTTAAACAATTTCAACTCACGCTTTTGTGCGTCCTCCTGCCGCCGAATATCCAAAGCCAGTGAGAAACTTCCATCTTGCCATCGCCCATCTTGGCTTCCCCATCAGGGTTGCCCTTTGTCCTAACGAGACGGATCGGCACGGTTGCAATCCGGCGGCTGGAGTGCGCATTCACAATTGTTCTTAATTATAAACATATCCCAACATCCCAGCCTCCGTGAATCTAACTCCTAGATTCACCCAAATCCAGCTTGGCCAGAATACAGGCAGGTCTCTTGAAGACTCCAACCTTCGTCGTCACCTCAGCTGCTCTTACTTGGGAATCCTGCCCAGGATATACCTTGGTCACTCTGCCCATCGGCCACTTCGATCGATGCACTCCAGCGTCGCAAACCAAAACGATGTCATCGACGGCTAGTGGCTTCACAGGCTGGTGCCACTTCGTCCTTCGGCACAGGTCAGGCAGGTACTCCGACAGCCATCTCTTCCGGAACCGATGCTGCAGCTGTTGGACGATCCGCCACTGCTTCCTGGTCGCACGAAATCTCTCCTCTAACGGGTTAGGTGTTTGCTCCGAATTTGCCGTACCTAGAATGAAATGATTAGGGGTAAGCGGTTCATCGGTAGGCGCGTCTAGCGGTATGTGTGTCAACGGTCTCGAGTTTAGTATATTCTCAGCCTCGCACATTAGGCTGTACAGGCTGTGCTCCTGAAGGCTCGCATCTTGCAGGGTATCGCCCATGGCTCTCTTCACACTGCGGACTAATCTCTCCCACACGCCTCCTGCGTGGGGGTTGAGTGGACAATTGAAAATCCATTCGATGTTCCTCTTCGACAATGCATCTGTTATCCTGCCGTTTTCCAATTCAACCAGCTGCCGTTTCAGCTCTCTATCAGCTCCAATAAAGTTCGTACCGTTGTCCGAACGAATGCGTACTGGCGTCCCTCTCCGATTTGTAAAGTTTCGGATGCACATCAAACAGGTGTCCGTCGAAAGGTCTCGCGCTAGCTCCAGGTGCACCGCCCGCGTAGTTAAACATGTGAATAATGCGATCCAACGCTTCTCGTTGCGTCGCCCAATCGCAATCGTAAAAGGTCCCATGTAGTCTAGTCCTACATACGAGAATGGTCTCACGAATGGCGTAACTCTGTCCTCAGGTAGTTGTCCCATCATGGGCACTGCTGGCTGCGCGCGTCTCTTCTTGCAGACCAGACAGTTTCTGGTGGCGCGACGTACTGCTGCTCGCAAATTGGGGACCCAATATTGTCTCCGTATTTCTGCAACTATCGTTTCGTCGTTTTGGTGGCGCCAGGCGCAATGATAGAACTCGACGATGAGGTCAGTTACGTGATGCCGTTTTGGTAGTATGACCGGTCTACGGGCATACTGGGAAATGGCTACAGCTTTGTCCAGTCTTCCACTTACACGCATTACCCTGGCCTCGTCCAGGTACGGCGTTAGTCTCCACAATGAACTTCTGCGCTCCACGTATCCGCGCTCCTCTAAGGCGTTGTAATCACTGCTGTACGCGTCCATTTGAGCGCTGCGACAAATCGCTAATCCGGCATCCCTCAGCTCGGACACACTCAACTCGCCAGATCTCCTCTTGAATTTCTGTAAGCAATTGTTATAAAAACGAAACATCCAGGCGATCACTCTTCTCAGTCGCTGAAATGACGAAAACTTCTCAAAAATTATACATTTTTTATGAATAACGATAAACATTGGTGACGGTCGTAGTTCTTCTCTCGTTTCCTCAGGTGGCATTGGCTCCGGCCATTCCGATTCGTCCTTCCGTAGAAACTCCGGGCCCTTTGCCCACGATGACTCGCGCTTCCCGCTGCTAATCCGTGTTCCAAAATCTGCTGGGTTGAGCTTGCTCTGTACCCACCTCCATTCTTGTGACTCACTGCTTTCGAGTATCTCATTCACCCTATGCGCCACATATGGTTTATATCGTCTTTGATCGGACCTAATCCAGGAAATTGCTGTCTTGGAGTCGCTCCACATCCATGTTCTTGCGGGTTCTATGTCATGACTTCGTAATATCAACTGTCGCAGTCGAGTCGCCAACACTGCCGATTGCAGTTCCAAGCGTGGTATAGATGTCAGCTTTAGAGGTGCACATTTCGTCTTGCCTGCTATGAACGACACGTGGGCTTCTCCGAAATTTCCAACCATTCTCCAGTATGCTACGGCCGCGTACGCCAACTCGCTGGCGTCCGCAAAGATGTGCAGTTGAACTGAAGTCCTCATAAAACTGGTTCCGTAGCACCGCGGCACGTGCAGTTTACCCAAGTCCTTAACCATCAGGAGCCATTTCTCCCAGAGACTGTGCGCTGCTGGCGGTATTTCGTCGTCCCAATCGACCTTTTCTTTCCATGTGAGCTGTAATATAAGCTTGGCGATTAACGAATATTCCGCTGCCAACCCAAACGGATCAAATATCGACATGGTTATGCTTAGTACTTCGCGTTTCGTGGGTGGTCTTCCACCCTCCAGTAGTTTTGGGTCGATCTTCACAAACGAAGTAGCAAAACGAAGCTCATCTCGACTCGTGTCCCAGCACATCCCAAGCACCTTCTGATACGGCGCGCCTTCTCTATCGAGACTCAGGATAGATGCTTCATCTATCTGCTCACCGAAGTTCTCGTTGACTACCTTGGAATTAGATACAAATCGCCTTATTTCGAATCCGCCTTGCCTGTGTACCCAAATTATATCCCGGATGATCCTTTCGGCTTCGCTTTCGCTGGAAAAGGAATGAACTAAATCGTCTACATAGTGATTATTGATAATTGCGCTGACGGCCTCCGGAAATCTATCTACAAACTCGAGTGCGTTAACGTTTTTAACGTGCTGCGCGGAACAAGGCGAACAAGTTGCTCCAAATGTCATGACCGTCATCGTGTATTCCTCTATTGGCTCACTAGGATTCGCTCTCCATAGGAAACGTTGCGCTGTCTGATCCTCGTATCGTATTCTCACCTGATGGAACATCTCTACGATGTCTGCGCAGACTCCAATCGCTCGCTGCCTGAATTTCATCAACACTGTCGTCAGAGGCTGACACTGGTCGGGCCCGTTCAACAACGCTGAGTTTAGTGAGTAGCCGTTTACGCTGGCGGCCGCGTCAAAGACCAGGCGCAGCCTTTTCGGTTTGTTCGGATTGTGCACCGCAAAGTGTGGCAGGTACCAGACGCGGCCATTGTCGATTTCCAGTTCGTCTACACTGAGTTTTCTTGAGTATCCTTTCTTTTCATACTCCGTCATGACCCGCACGTAGTCCTGCTTAAAACTGCGGTCTCGTTCGAATTTCCTTTCTAATGCGTAAAGTCTCTTTTCGGCCATTGCACGACTCCTTGGCAGCTTCGTATCGTCATTCTTCCATAGTAATCCGGTTTCAAATCGTTTCCCAACACGAACCGTTGTAGACTTCAATAAATGTTTGGCTCTCACGATGTCATCAGCTTCCACGTGTCTCTCAACATCCCGCACTCCCAATTCGTCGCTGGCAATGAAGTTCTTCACCAGTTGCTCCAACCCGCCGTCGTCATCACAAGTTCGCGTAAAAAGTAGTCGATTGTGTGTTCCTTCCGAGCTTCCTCCTGCAGAACCATACACGACCCAGCCTAATTTAGTTAAAATAACTGCTGGACCCTTCCAACCGTCTCTCATTACGCGTTGCGCTACTCCTAGATGAGCATTATCGATTCCTATCAGTAACTCTGGTACGGCCTTATCGTAGTCATATATCGGTATCTTCATGTGTCGATACTTCGGCGACAACTCCATTACGTTCAGCGTTTGGGATGGCAATTGGAGATTGGGAACTGTACAAACAGACCTTAAATTGTACTTTCTACAATTATTCCCGACTCCGGAGATTCCCACATCGACACGGCTAGACCTCTGCGTCACGGTATTGTTGCCAAACCACTGTAGTGTTAGACTTTCTTCCTTTCCTTTTAAGCCGAGCTTGGCTGCCAAACTCTCGTTCATTAACGTCACGGCAGACCCTTCATCAAAAAAGGCAAAACTATCAATTCGCTTACCGTTTGCATACAAACGCACTGGCAAAACTTTAAATAAAACCTGTTTGCGCGCGGGTCGCACTACCGCGCTCGTAAACATTGGCTGCTGCAGCGGTGCATTGTCCCTTCGCTCCTCCCGAGCCTCACTCAAGAGCTTGTGGAACCTTCGCACCTCGTTCGTCTCTGGACTGCGCTTAGAGCAGTGGCTCCCTCTATGTCCCTGTTCCAGACACGCGAAACACAGCTTTCGTTGGCGGGCAATTCTCCACCTTTGTCTGCAGGGCATTTCCAGAAACTTCTTACACTTTTCAATTTCATGTTTACCTGAACAAATTTTGCAGCCTTCTTCGTTCTTCTCCACTTCGTCAGCATGGAAAAATCTCTGGCGCGGCTCACCGCGCGTCGCTGCTTGCTTTGGCTGCTCATTGGGTGTTGCACAGACAACACTAACAACGCGTGCCAGCTCCTGAAGCCAGTCGCTAAAGTCCACTATCGTCGCTCTCGGTTTAATGGTCATAGCGTGCTTGGCCCACTCCAGCCTCCGCTGAACTGGCAACTTCAACGTCATCTCATCCATGAGCGTTGGATTGCACAGATGATGATCGCAGTTCGCCGACTTCAGAAATGAAGCTAAATTCTGCACCTTCGTCGCGAATGGTATGAGCAAGTCGATTCGGTTGTCCGCGATGCACGCTACGCTGCGGATTTTCGCTATCTGGCTCTTCACTAACAAGTCCGGACTACCAAATCGCTCCTCTAAGGTCTCCACGACTCGGTTTACATTGCTACTGTGTATTAACAGGCACTCGACAGTGTCTCTGGCTTTCCCTTTTAAAGCCTTCTGTAATCGCAACATATTCTGCCTATCATTATAACCGTACTCATCGGTGGTCATTTTAAACGCTTCATTAAACATTAGCCAATCTTCGGGCCGACCGTCGAACTCGGGCAAGTCGTATAACTTGCGGTTTTGTTGCTCCGGCCTGGGAGCCGATAGCGTACGCTGCAGCTCGGTCAATACCGAGGTCAACGTAGACACCGTTTCTTCGCTTCCAGCTTCCGTCGTTAACGCTACAGGAGTATTCGCGCGCGCCCGTTGCGCTTCGCATTCTCTCCACCTACGATTGCTGTCAGCCACTTCTGCTTGCAGAGTGTTGATTTTCTCTAACACATGTTTCAACCTCGACTCTATTGTCGAGTCTGTAAGTGTAGCTGTTTGCTCACGCAACGTCGTATCTAAATCTTCGCTATCTCTTTCTGGCGTTCGCCCTGTATCGGTCGCTGATGTTGAACGCGTGGTCGGCATGACGAAATTCAACTGCTGATATAACGGAAATTGTAACGGTTTCGACGCGGGCTATACCGTTGCCTGCTAACGGATCGTGACACACGCGCGCTCTGCCTATCTGACCACCTAACCTACCTAATCACCACTAGGTACTTTACCTGAGTCACTTTACTCACTGCTGGTTAGTGTCCACGCTGCAGTCTCGCCTTTGTATTCCTCACGCCGCTGATGGACTACCTGCTCGATGCGTTGCTCCAACGCTGCAGTCTCGCCTACGTATGGCGCCTCTGACGGATCGCTGCCTCAATGCGCTGCAGTGCTGGTTAGTGTCCACGCTGCAGTCTCGCCTTTGCACTATTTGCGCGCTGCTCGCTTCCACCGGCGAATTAAGCTGCCGCTGTTCCACGTTTTCCCGCTCTAACAAGGAATCGCAATCGTCTAGCTGTCGCCCGGTGCTTCCGAAAAGCGAAATAAAAATTTGTTGGCTGGCCCGGTGCCTGCAGGAGGTTTCAAATAACAACCACGCTCTAGTCGTTCAATTCAGTGCGCTCGGTTTTATTTCCTAATATTAGTTACAAAATATGATATTAGTAATTAAAGTTTAAACAATTTCAACTCACGCTTTTGTGCGTCCTCCTGCCGCCGAATATCCAAAGCCAGTGAGAAACTTCCATCTTGCCATCGCCCATCTTGGCTTCCCCATCAGGGTTGCCCTTTGTCCTAACGAGACGGATCGGCACGGTTGCAATCCGGCGGCTGGAGTGCGCATTCACAATTGTTCTTAATTATAAACATATCCCAACACTCACTGAACCTCACAGGAGGCACCAAAAAGTGTAGAGGACTTCTCCTTTATTGATTAACAATCTGCGCTAACAATAGTTATGGCGGATGGCCAAGATATTCTCAGATTTAAATATACTGGGCTGGGCGCACCATACCCGCAAAAACGTCGTCAATACAAAAAGGAAAAAGTAAAAAGAGAACCCTGCCCTAGTTGGCAGGTGGCAGGTTGCCGGCTCGGTCGGGTTCTGCTGATCGTGCAGAGAGTTGCCACCTCGAGCCCGTCGTGACAGGACATAACTTATGTCGCAACTGCCATCGGGATCTCAGACAAAATCTTTAAAATAAATAAATAAATATTAGAAACAAGTTGTATTATTTCCAAAATATTGGTAATAATATTACTGACAACACTGGGCAACAGCCACAATTTTTCCGAGTTTCCTTTTCTAAAAGATTTTTGGGCGCAGATCACAACTGCGAACTCAGATTTTAGATTGTAAGAGCGGTTTGTCAGTTATTGGTGGTTTTTGCTAGGAGGTTTTTTCCACTTTTTTCATCTTTAAATTTTTATGGGATTTATATTATGTTGAAAACAGGATTTTTTTTTTTATGACACAATAACCAATTCTCAAGATAAAATTTGGAACCTAGTCGATTTCAATTGGTTAAGATTTAACATGGCTATGGTCATTCAAAGTTCAATTTTCTCGAATTTTCCCTAAAAGTTCATGTAAATTCGGGGCTGCAATTTTTAACTAGGACTTAGTGTGCGATGTATAGTGTAAGGTTGTAACTTAAACTTATAGAACAGATTTTTATTATTCCATGTGCCATTCCCGGCCTATAACATACTCATTAAAATGTAAATGCGAATTACAGCCCAATTCTGGCAACCGTAACAATAGTCACCTCGGTAACAATTGAATACTTGGTAACAATTGTCACTTTTTGGTATTCTGGAGCAAATTCCAAAGCTCAAAAGGTGACAATTGTTTCGAAATTTGTTATCTCCGTAGGAGCAGGTGACAAGCACACAAAAATTATAAAATTCAAATTTCATGTTCAAATGTGCCTTGAGAAACTGCAAAAAAAATGCTTCAGCTGCTCCTGTGTCGCGACGTGTCGTGCGCTTAAACTTAGGAACTCTAAAAACCAAAAGAATATATACACTCATGGACAAAATAATAGGTGTGAGCACTTTTATGTCAATATTTAGAAAGCGATTTAAGGGGTCATTCTCATGTGAAATTTTGTAAAAATCAATTTTTTTTAAACATATTTGGAATGTATCATCCTTGAAGAAAGTGCTGTCAAAATTTTATTGGAAATTTTCAAGTATTTCGGCTTCTACAGACATTTATATAACGAGCGGTCAAGGATTCTAGTGGTTAGTCAAAACTTTAAACGTGTTTTTCTCGGAACGCCTTTTTTTGAAATGGCGGGGATGATTTAAAAAAAACCATTCATCCGATCTCTCTGCGATTTTGTCACGTCATTCTACATACTGTTAGCTATCGCCCCTAGTAAATTCATTCCGATATGTTAAAAATTTCATATTTTTTTTAATTGATAAAATCTTCAAAAACAAAAATTTTTTACTGTTCTAACTTCCAATGCCTGCCATTTTGTGAGATTCTTATGAAAAAATTCAAATTTACTACGAGCGAGAGGTACGTTCATACTGATTAAGAATTTCTTTGAAATTTATGTTTCAGATAATCCTGTGACTCAAAACAATCCCCGCCAGCTGACCATGACGCGGCAGAAGCCGTGTTTTTAATCGAAAAAAAGTGTTTGAAAAAATTAAAAAAAAATTTTTTTGTTTTTTTATTTTTGTACCATAACAATGAATAAATTAAAGTGGAATATCTTTTTTTGATAATTCCTCGTATTCACAAAGGAAATAATTTCTGAAGAATGTCAATTTTTTCCTCTCCGCTCATGAGAATGACCCCTTAAGGAATTCAATTAACTACTTTTTATTTCGATGAGTAGCAGTAAAAACACAAAGAAAAGTATAAAAACTTGTAACATTTCGTTTTATATAAACGGTTATTTATTCATTTTTTCAATATTGCTTGGACAAAATAATAGGTGTAATAAAATAGGCAGCGAATTCACGGCTAAGTTTTAAACTTACATTAATTTTTAAAATATAAACTTAGTAACGGTACTAGTTTCCTGTATAACCGCCATTATTTTGTAAAATTTTGCAGACTCCTCTGGGCATAGAGGCTATTAAGTTTTGGCAGGTCTCCAATGGTATTTTAAAGCAAATACACCTAAGTCTGTTTTTACACGGTCTTTTTTTACACGGTTTTGATATAACACGGTTTGAAAATTGAATATTTTTAATTTTTTTACACGATTTTATTCCATTTAGCACGATTTGAAATTTTATGTACTTAAATTTTTTTTGTCAAATTTAATTTTTGCGAAGTATGTTCATATCACAAAAAAGTATTTATGAAAGAAAAAAGTCTGAAACCATCGATAGTATCGATAGTGCTATCGATAGTTTGCGAACACTAGCTTAAAGATTTAAGTGAATTCCCTTTTAGCGCGTACAAGCAATTTTTACTGGTCAAAGCAAATGTGAATAGCACTAATTTAGGGGAATTCCCTTTATGTGCATACAATAAAATTTACTGGTCAGAGCAATTGAAACGTGTTAATATTTTGTGAACTGTCAATGCAATAAGACGTGTTTGGTAAAGAAATTTTAATAGGTTTTAGAGATTAGGAACAAATCACCCATTTTTGTATACGATCAATGTCTTTTTTTACACGGTTTTTTTTTACACGGCTTCTTCTGGAACCAATCTACCGTGTAAAAACAGACTTAGGTGTATCCGGGACTTTCTGCCATAATTGGTTTTAGTTTTGGATACTAATTGTAGCTAATTGTTGTTTTAGATCACCGTCCACAAATTCTTAATGGTGTTTAGATCGAAGGACTGACTTGGCCATGTCAATACTGTCACATTATTGTCCTTGAACCAAACATTCAATAGCTTTGGTGTATGCTTGGGATCATTATCCTGCTGAAATTTCCAAATGAATCACATGTTTTCTTCAGCATAGGGGAGCATAACGTCTTGCAAAATGTTTTTGTATACCGTACTGATCATGGTGTTCTTTATTAGGTAAATAGCACCTACACCCCTGCCAAGAAAAATAACCCTAAACCATGTTTCCCCCGCCATGCTTTATGGTCTTCTTGGTGAAGCGAATGTGGAATTCCTTGCCTTTTGGTCTTCGAACGTTCCTTCCGCAATCATTGCAAACAAATTAATTTCTGTTTCATCGCTCCAAAGGATGTTTCGGACCACGCCATTCGTGATGGGTTGATGCAAATTCTTTTCTCATGGTTAAATGTCTTTTTCTAAGAAGAGGAACATTGAGGGCTATTCTTCCAGGCAAATTTGAATCTATCAACCTAAGCCGAATCGTTCTGGAACTGATCCGAAACGGCATATCAGCTAAAATTGCCTTTGACGACTTGAAGGGGTCCTGTTTGGCGAGAAAACCTATGCGATGGTCATCAGTTGCGCTAGTCAATTAAGGACGCCCACGTGTTTCCGCGCCGGATTTGAGCTTTAAAGCATTTGTAACAAACTTCTGAGACCAACACAATGCATTTGTTATAAATTTATTCGTTTTCTCAGGCTTCTCAGCTCTTTCACAAGACGTCGTTCTTCTGGCGTGCAATGAGGTTTACGACCCATCTAAAAACACAAAAATCATTTTATGCAATGCATCAACATTTTATCACGAAATACTTTTTTTAACATATTAATTTTCAAGCCTTGAAAAATTATCGGTATATAGCACAGAGAAAACCAGCGAAGTAAAAGCAACACACCTATTTTTTTGTCCAATATATTTTTTCACTGAAAACACAAAACGCATGCGCACAGTCGAAATAAATTTTTATGATTGACAAACTGAGTGTAAATAAATTAAACATGTCGCAGGTGCTAGCAGATAACGGCAAAGTAGTTCTAAAAATAAATTTTTCCCCGATAATTCGCAACATCTATCAATGGTACCTTCACACTAGGGATCGCAATTTTTTGCCATTTTGCGATCCCGGGATTTTCGGGATTGAAAAGTCAAATCCCGGGATCCCGGGATTCAAATAACAAATTTTTTAAATAAAACAATTTTACCAAATTGCATAAGTAAGGGAGAGGGCTGGGTTGTGAACCAGGCTGGGTTGTGAACCATTACTGTTTTTTCTTTCCCTAATTGACATATCGCCAATCTTTCAACTGTCAAGTTTGTCTTATGATATGACTCTGCTTTTGTGGTTACACCGAAGTGTAAACACGTATTGCTTGTGGCAGCAATCGAGTTTGAAAGACATCGTGTTTGAAAATCGACTGCGAAAACTTGTTGGCTTTTTTTTTAAAGTGCTATCCAAGTGACTGAAGTTATTGCAAAAATGTAAGTGTAACACATATTTATTTAGGGTATTGATTCTATTTTACGATCCAATATTTGTTTATGTTGAAATATGATTGGAATTGTCGTTATTTTAAAAGTTTACAAAATGGCATCGTGGTTGGGCTGTGAACCACTGTGGGGGCTGGGTTATGAACCACCTGGTTTTCGGACTACATTTGCACTAGGACGGTCAAATATCGCCGGATTTATTAAAATAAAGAAATTTTATGTAATGTCCCTCGATTTCGGTGAGTTCACTTTAAGTGAGCCAATGCGAGAACGCGTTCGTATTTCATATGCAAACATTGCGACACCGATTAGGATGAAAAAAAAAACAAATATTGAGCACTTGCATTCATTGCGATTTTTTGGCCTAAGTGGCGTTATTATAACCTTTTTTCACGTCTTGAGCCTTCCTGATTAAATAAATTTTCAACTTATTTCAAAATTATGGGTGTTTTCTTCGTATTTTTCGACTTTAATTGCGATTTGCCAGATGGTTCACAACCCAGCCACTTTTTTGGAAAAGCGAAAAATCACATCCTTAGAAAATTGGACGTAGAGAGTTAAATGTTTATCAAAACGGTAATCTGTCTTCATAACAAATTTGCGCGTTATATTTACCTTTCCAACGGTATCTTCGATTTTTCGATATCTTTATTCTGTGAAAAGTTAGAGCCAAAAAACAAAACCCGGTTCACACCCCAGCCCTCTCCCTTACTTGTTTATAATATATTTCCCATAAAAACGGACACAGTTTCATCACATTTGGGGTAGTTTTAAGAGTTTTTATCTTGAATTTAATCACATTTTGTTTAACTTAAAACTTCAGTTTGATAACATTTTGTTTTATCCAAAAATGACACTTAAACATAACTTATTGCTTTGCATCACATGTATCATAAAGTACATATGTATGCATATTTGCTAAAAACAATAAAATAGTTAATTTGTTTGTACTTTTAGTTTTACTTCGATTATTTCGATAAAAAAGTTAAGCGTTTTGATTAACTAAAAACTGAGATCTTAAAAATACTAAGGCATTAAGTGTTTTGCCCTCTAAAGCGAAATTTATTGCAAATAAACCCTGCTGAGAGAAAACATCTTTCAGATTCAACACTTGCTGGTTGAATGCTTAGTAAATAATTATAAGCCTTTTGCAAAAGACGCCCTCTATCCCCTCCCTCCTCCCTCAGATAAGGAATTGGGTTTTTGTGCTTTTAAATTTATTTCATTTGAACTTTGAAGCATCTTTTGCAATCCCGAAAATCCCGGGATTAATGTATTTGAATCCAGGGATTTTCGGGATCCCGGGATTGCGATGCCTACTTCACACTAGGGATCGCAATTTTTTGCCATTTTGCGATCCCGGGATTTTCGGGATTGAAAAGTCAAATCCCGGGATCCCGGGATTTAATCCCGGGATTCAAATAACAAATTTTTTAAATAAAACAATTTTACCAAATTGCATAAATACTTGTTTATAATATATTTACCATAAAAATGGACACAGTTTAATCACATTTGGGGTAGTTTTAAGATTTTTTATCTTGAATTTAATCACATTGTAAGGCGGAAAGGGAGGCAGTCGGTGTTGAGTCGTCGAAGTGGTTGGTTGTGCGCGGCACATCACCAAAATCCAGTTGTCATTTACAATCAGTTGTCAATTACATTCAAAATTGTCAGTTTAAATTTAAATCAAATAAATAAACATAGTCATCCTTGACAACATTTTGTTTAACTTAAAAGTTTTTCATTTGACATTTCACTTCAGTTTGATAACATTTTGTTTTATCCAAAAATGCCACTTAAACATAACTTATTGCTTTGCATCAAATGTATCATAAAGTACATATATACGCATATTTGATAAAAAAAAATTAAATAGTTAATTTGTTAGTACTTTTAGTTTTACTTCGATTATTTCGATAAAAAAGTTAAGCGTTGTGATTAACTAAAAACTGAGATCTTAAAAATACTAAGGCATTAAATGTTTTGCCCTCTAATCTAGAGCGAAATTTATTGCAAATAAACCCTGCTGAGAGAAAACATCTTTCAGATTCAACACTTGCTGGTTGAATGCTTAGTAAATAATTATAAGCCTTTTGCAAAAGACGCCCTCTATCCTCTCCCTCCTCCTTCAGATAAGGAATTGGGTTTTTGTGCTTTTAAATTTATTTCATTTGAACTTTGAAGCATCTTTTGCAATCCCGAAAATCCCGGGATTAAAAGATTTGAATCCCGGGATTTTCGGGACTGGAAAAAGTACGGGATCCCGGGATTGCGATGCCTAATGTACCCAGTGCTATTGAATATATCATTAAATATAACAAAACAATAGATAAAAACCTTTGGTGTATATTTGTAAAAAAAAAATTTTTAAATTTAGGGTTAAAATGCTTCAAATTTTAACCCTAAATGGCAAATTGGGCTAGTTTACCACTCACCCAGCTCAAGCGATGCTAATTTTATTAATTATCTGAGTAACGTTTTAGGTAATACCTGTGAACTTTCAGAAAGTAATATTCTCGTAGGTGATTTTAATATAAACTTAAATAGTGTAACAACTTATACCACACAGTTAATAGAACTGTGTAAATCACATTCGATGTATCAAAAAGTCGATTTCGATACACGTATAACCGATACATCTAAAACAAAAATTGATTTACTTTTTACAAACTCTAATGACATTGTGTGTGAAAAACTAGAAGAATATCAAATATCCGATCATGAAACGATCCAATTTAAAATTAAACATAGCCCTAAATTTCATATGCGAAGCAGGATAAAAATAACTTCATGGGAGTGTTATAATAGTGTAGCGTTTATAAATCAACTACGCCTATGCGACTTCAGCAATTTTGATGAAATTGACTTGGAGAGCAAGGTGTCGTTGATTAACTGCAGTGTTCTTAATGTGATGCGAAATTTGACGTATGAAAAAGAAATTCAATTAAAAGTCATGAACAAGTGGTATGATAATGAGTTAGCCAATCTTAACAAGCACAAATTTGAATTGTATAAAACGGCCAAAATATCGGGAGACTGGGAGGAATATCGAAATATAAAGAAAGCATACAAAAAATTAGTAAAAACTAAAAAAGTGAAACATATGGAATTTAAGATAGATAACAACAGACACGATAGTAGAATGATGTGGAAGTGCCTAAAACAAGCAATAAGCATGGGGAAGGAAAATTCTTCTATTAATAAGATTGTTATCAATGGTCAAATGTTTGATAATGAGCTAGCTATTGCAGACAATTTAAATAAGTTTTTTGTAGATAGCATTGCAGATATAAGCAGCAATATAGAAGTTGTTGATAGAGACACTAATATATCTCATCAGTCAAATACTCGCTTTAAATTTAATCATGTAACAGCTAAGGATATCGAAGATATAGTCCAGAAGTTTAAAAACAAGAAGGGAGGAACAAAATTACTATCTGAAGGCGTTGTAAAGGATTCTGTGCCGTATTTAGGTTTCTTTTATGCACAAATCATAAATGAAAGCCTAAGCAGTGGTGTAGTGCCAAACTTGTGGAAAACTTCAATTATAGTCCCAATCGGAAAAGTTAAAAACGCCATAAAAGCAGAAGAGCTGCGGCCAATAAACACACTACCCTGTGATGAAAAAATTTTAGAAACTAGTAAAACACCAATTAGTGCAATATTTAGAAAGTAATAAGATACTTATACCTCAGCACTCATGATTTAGGGAAAAGCATTCCTGCGAGACAGCTTTAAACATGGTTGTAGCTGAGTGGAAAGAGGAACTTAACAATAAAAATTCGATACTAGCGGTTTTTGTCGATCTAAAAAGAGCATTTGAAACAATTGACCAACAAATATTATTGGATAAATTGTCAGCAATTGGTATTAGAAGTGTAGAGTTGAAGTGGTTTGAGAGTTTTTTATCTAATCGTAAACAACGCACAATATTGGTTCGTCAATTTCAAAAGAGTGTGACGTCAAGATTGGCCTACCACAGGGTTCAGTTCTGGCTCCCATCTTATTCAATACTTATATTAACGATATTCCATTTTAAAATTTAGTACAATAAAGCTGTTTGCTGACGATGCATTAATCTCGATATATGGCACAAACGAAAATGACATAAGAGAAAAGTTACAAACTGATTTAGATGCTCTCTATATTTGGCTTTGTGCTAACAAATTAAAAATTAATATTGATAAAACAAAATTCATGATCATAACAAGAAGAACTGTTGCAAATATCATAAGTCTTAAAATAAATAATAAAGAAATTGAAAACGTACAAAGTATTAAGTATCTGGGTATTCAAATTGATGCTAGATTGAAATTTGACGACCATATTGACCTCACCATAAGCAAAATAGCTAAGAAAATATGGTTTATTAAAAGAACTTGCAAACATTTAAGTACACCTTATAAAATAAAAATATATAGATCAATTGTTGAGCCCCATTCTATCTACTGTCCCACAATTTTGTTTATTATGAGAGATTTTCAAATTGAAAAGCTGCAGAAAATGCAAAATAAAGCTATGAGATTCATTTTAAATAAACGCTATGATACCCCAATAAAAGAAATGCTACATAGCTTAAATTGGCTAAGCGTAAAACAACAAATTTTTTTTCACACCATGAAATTTATATATAACATTAAGAACGGATATTTGCCAGACTATTTAAGAACTAATATTAAATTTAACTACGAGGTTCATGACAGAAACACAAGAAAGAGAAACGATTTTAAATTACCTTTTTATAAAACAGAATCGGAAAAACAGTCTCTTTTATAAAGGGTTAAAATGCTACAACGAGTTGCCTGAGAGTATTAAAAGCTGTAATATAAATTTACGGACAGCCGCCGTGGCTCAGTTGGTTAGTGCGCGGTCCAACGAGTCGCATGCAGAGCGACGTAAGATCGAATACTGCATGTAGTAACACCTAAAAAAAATAACGGGAAACTCGTTTTCTCTTTCGGTGGCTGTCCTCTCAGCTGGAAATGGCAAACCTCTGAGAGTAAAAATTGCCTATGAAAAAGCTCCCAAGCTGCCGTTCGGAACCGGCATAAAACTGTAGGTCCCTTCCACCCGTGTACAAATTCACACGCACAACACGGGTGGTTGCGGGAAGCTAGGCCTTAGTCTCGCGTTAGCGGGCTGTCGTGCCAATCAATTATTAAAATTATTAATATAAATTTATACAGAAACAAATTATATGATTACACTAAAACGTTGGAGATAAGATAAATGCTGTCGTTTTGTAGTACATAGTTTTATATTTGCAAATTGTTATTTAATATTAAGGTATTTTGAATTAGGTTTGTAAATCCGTAACAAATAAAATAAATAAATAAAATAAAGTATACTTTTAAATAAAGTAGGCTCTAAGTCAATCATAGTCGAGTTATAGCATACTTTAACGCTTAAAGTACACTCTAACTTTAAAACAAGCAAAAGCTGTTGCTAAACCAGTTAGCAATGAGTCAAAATAAGCAGAAATGTTACGTCATTGTGCTGAGACGGCGAAAAGAATATAAAAACCGGATTGATCCCTTCGAGTTCGATGACGAAGACTTCTATAGTCGTTACCGGTCGATAAAGTTGCTGCTCAGTTTGCCATTGATGTTTTGAACATTCAAGAACCAAGCGGCAATAGAATACAATTGTTTTATTTACCCCGTAAAGTAGGCAAACATTTTCATATCGATCAGCTGTTTGTTTGTTTTGTTTATGTCAGAGATGGGCAGATTAATCCTCGGAAAATTGTGCAGTCGAGTTAGGACAAAATTGAGTTATTACCACCATTGCATTCGTCGTATTCAAATGTACTACTACACAAAATACTAAGGCTTTTGCTCATAAAATGAATGTTTTACGCCCAAAAGTCTAAAATGTATCTAGTATAAGGTCTGTTTGGCCAGATTTCCAGTAAAAATTATCCAGTAAAAAATATCAGGAGAGTAAGCGAGTTTACGCTCCCAAAAATGAAACTATCCAAAAAAGTGAACAAACAGCAATTTGTAAGAATTTGCAAGTTTTAGCTCTTGGTTACACCACTGGGACTTGGCTCACTCACACTACACAGTAAAAAGGGTGTAAACAGGAGGGTTAAAAAACGAAACAGCTGATCTAAAAGTTTCATTTAAGGTTTGAAGTGGTAGGGAAAATTAAGTTAAATCAGACTTTTAATGCAAAATGCAAATATGTACTTCTTCCTTTTGAGCTTCAGCGGGTAAAGCTGAGCAAGACGGTTGTGGGTCAGCCGACTTGCGAACGCACAATTTCTTTGCTGTTTCCATTTGCCTCCAAATGTTTTCAAAATTTATCTTTCTTTGCAGCCGATCATATGGCAGCCAGTCATATGTTTTTCTTGTTCTTTTTCTTACTGGCAAAAAGTTACTGGACGAAATTTCTCCAGTAAAAACTTGCAAGTTCTCACGAAATGAACTGTCACTTTACGCTCTTCTCGTTACTGGAGATTTGGCGTCAACAAACAGGATCCAGTAAAAATTTGTACAAATTCGTACAAATTATTCTCTGCCAAACAGACCTATAATCTAAAGCAAATTCAAAAATTAAAAGTACTCTCCTGAAAACTTCATAAAATCGACTTTGGCTGTTATTCCTTACGGCCACAGAATTGTTTAAATAAAAAAATACGCAGCAAATAAGCGAATTGTTGTAAGAGGCTGTGAGAGTGAAAGCTTTAGCAGCAGTCCTAAGACAGCGCAGAAAGGCCCGTAAGCAAAAGAAAAAGTAATGCCCTATTTCGGCGGCAATTAAGACATTTTCTCAGTTCATCCTTAATTTAGCTTTAAATTGAACTCAATTTGTTATACAAAAATCTTAATTTGACAAATTGCAATTAGCGTTATATTAAGGGGGTCAATACGTGTAAATTTACCAAATTTTCAAAAATTTGTTTTTTGTGAAATATACTCCAGGGGGTCTTAAGAATATCCCCCTCAAGTGGTTTTTAATTCTGATGACCCGTTCCCCTGCAGCAGCGCTTTATTGATGGTCAATTCGTTCCGCATTATATCGGCAACGCAAAGTTTAAACCGAATTATTTCGAAACACTGGTTTTTAATAATGAAAGTAGATTATCTCGGCAAGTTTTAGTCCCACTGATCTCAAATTTGGGCAGCAACTTTTTGAAACATAGAACTTCTAAACTAACTAAAATTTCATTGTTTTTGAAATTTGAAATTAAGAAAAAAAAGGTCATTTTTGTATTTTCGAGAAAATATTTTTTTTTGTTAGTTCGTTTAGAAGGTACATACACGGGTAAAAATAATTCAAAACAATTTTATGAACGGCGTTCATAAGGTTTATGATTAATTTGGAATTTTTATGAAAAATTCATAATTTTTTGAATTTCTTCATAAAATTTATGAAACGGTTCATACATGTTTATGAAGGCGTTCATAAAAATTGTGAAACTTTGTTCATAAACCGCTTCGTAACAGCCGAATCTCACATTTTTTGTTCGGGTACAAGCCGAGCGGGCAAGATATCTTTATTTTGAACTTTTTGTGAAACATTTTGATTTTTTCATAAAACAGTTTACACATGTTTATGAACGCGTTCATAAAAATTGTGAAACTTCGTTCACGAGCCGAGCGTGCAGGCGTTCGACGTGCTCATACTCATGCATGTGAATTTCAAATTTCAAACTAATTTTTCGAAGTTGGCCATGACTTGACTTCTTAGAATCTCAATTAAAATTTCTTAGAATCTCAATTCAAATTTTTAAATGATGACATAGCTTTTTGGGAAGGAAGCAATCACTTTAAGACGAGCAGCCAGAGAGTTGAGTCGAGTTTAACCAAAGAAAATTTTTATGTTATTTGCTGAGAAAATTAAAAAAAAAATATTAATGAAGTGCCATGTCTGTGGAAAAACGTGCAAAAATGTGAAAATTTTTATACATCATATTAAAAAAGTGCATTTTGTAAAAAGTGATGACAGGTTGTGCTGCCAATTCTGTGGCCAAGTTTTTAGTGGTATTGCGATTTTTAAAAGGCATTTAAAAAGAAAGCATTCGGCTTTCAACTCGAGTGAAGATGAACGAAACGTATGCTGTGAATATCTTCGCAATGACGCTGTATTCCGAGTCACCGAGTGGGTGCTCTGCGAGTACCGCGAGCGGGAGTTCTGCCAGCACACCCTCTGCTGCTGCTACTGCTGCTGCAATAAACCTTGAGTTGTCGAGAGATGAGTTTAATATCAATCAACAATTAAAACATCTTTACGAAAACTCAATGCAGTTTATGACTTTTTTGCACGGCAGGAGCAATTTTTCAAGAAAAGATTCAACCGACGCACAGTGTTTCGCCTAGAACAAGCTAGCTGGACAAAAACGACATCTTTATTTTCTGATTTTTCTAATAGATAGTGAATATAAACATTCATACATTAAGATCTGTGTGAAAATAACACATCGGCGCCTCTTATATAGTGAGTAATATAGACGAATATATCGGATAACCGAAAATTTTAATAATTCGTTTGCATAGTTTGTCTGAATTGTTTTATATAAAAAAAATTACTGTGAAAAATCGGTGGCATTTGGTGGTAAGAAGTATTTTTACATTGCCTTGTATTATAAATTAAGCTATATTAATTATTTGTAAGGTGCCATGATTAAGAAAGTAAGCGATTTTTCCCCAAAATTTTAATTTCAAAGGTGAAAAAATAAGATGTCTCCCGATGTCACCTCTGCAATTTTTATATATATTCTGCTCATAAGTGCCTACTAATAGATGGAACAAAAAACCATTGCGAATTTTTTGCACATCTATTTTATTTTATTTTTTTTTAGATATGTTTACAAATAAAATTTAATTTTTTTGAAATGTGGTTGGAACACTCAAGTGAAACAAGAAATGAAGAGATAATGGAAACATTTTTATCAGTGGTTACACTGATGAATTTTCATTCGTTCCCTTGCAATTTGGGGAAACGTCTCGACCGCCTTCTACCATATATTGTCGTCTGCCATATATTTTTTTTCCAAAGAATCAAAGATTTTATTGTTTCTGAAACGAACAAAGTTTTGGAAGAGATAAGCTTTATAGTACCGACAAAGGGCATTCTAGAAGAATTTAAAGTTACTTTCCAACATAATATGCTTCTAACCATGACTGGGAAAGTTTGTTGTAATGATTTGATTGAAATGTCTTCTACTCAAAGGTGCTTTATATGTGGAGTAAATCTAAAAATAATGAATGACGAGACAAAAGAGTTTGTACCCAACCGAGAAAATCTAGGTTTTGCTTTATCTACACTGCAGGCTTGGATTAGGTGTTTTGAATGTCTGCTCCACATTAGTACCGTCTTTATGTAAAAAAGTGGCAGCTTAAGGACGATAATGCCTACTAGTGTTAATGAACCAATTGGTACCCCTGCTGTATCTAGTTTTCATGGTTCTGTCACTCATAGTAATTACTAATAAATGAACAGTGATGATAATGTCTGATAGAATTAAGAAAACTGTATGTATGTAATAAATTGACAAGAACTTCCTGCTGTGCTAAGACTAGATTATCAACAGTTTTGTCTAAAACTGCTTGAACTTTATTTTAAGCGTTTCATTCACATCAATTTGCTCTGGATAACAACCAGCTTTTGCCTTTCTAACACTATAAAAAGACGGAAATACCTTATGACCAGCTTGGGCTCCACTTCCGAGTCCTTTTGTGTGCATGAGTAGTCAATTGGCTATCTACGTAGTATGCTAAAACTTCTTCATTACTCAAAAATCTCGCATTTTTTTTAATTTTTCTCGTTCAGAGATTCTTGAGTCTCACTTTTCGCAGTTTTGATAACACTTGCTGAATTTCTCTAGTGGACAACCGTACAGATATCTACGCAGCATAAATCAACTTATCAGTACTTCTGGTAGGTCATCTCTTTGTCTCCGTTTAGTCCTTAGACTGGAACTATTTAATTCCTTAATGTATATATCCATATATATGTGTATGTATATTGTTACGAATATTAAGTCTAGTGGGCTGTCACGTATCTCTGGATTGTGTGATTTGAAAATAAAACACAGTCAGTTTCTTAAACGCAGACAAAAAAATACACCAGCAGTCACTTTATTATTCACAGTTTACACTTTACTGTTCGTACACTTAAGTAATTGCTTGATTATTCCGTGTGGCAACTTCACTTGTCAAAACCAGACTGGCTCGCTGTACCGCATCTGGCCACCTTTTATACTCTGTCCGGCCGTCGCGCAGATCGTTCTCGCACGTTGCCAGATTGGACTAGAAGTTTCCCTGATGACCGCGACCATCGTTGCCAGGTTGGGCTAAAAGTTACTATCGCGGCCGTCGTTGCCAGATTGGGTTATGGCACGGCACGTAGCGGCAGGGTTGCTTTGCACCGCGACAGACTGGCTCATCGTTACACTGCCCACCACTTAGACTTGTTCGTCCCGAACAAGTGCCGAGGCTCCGCTGTGATGAGGCGCCAGGCGCTCCAAATGGACTACCTTCAGCTTAGCGCCTCTATTGCTGCAACGTTGAATCCGGTATACCACGTCGTTAATCCTAGTCACGAATTCGTAAGGTCCTTCCCATGACGCTTGGAGTTTCGGAGACAAACCTTTCCTCCGCTGCGGGTTGTAGAGCATTACCAAATCGCCTTCTTGGAACCCTGCTGAGTTGGCCCGTAGATCGTATCTGGCTTTCACCTTATCGCTGACCAGTTTGGTGCGGCTCCTTATAAACTGGTGAATTTCCTCCAGTTCCGCCCGCTTATTGGCCACGTAGTCCGTCTTAGCGCCTCCCGTGGTGCTGACTACCCCGAACTTCAAGTCAGCGGGTAACCGCAACTCTGTGCCGAACACTGCCCGGGCTGGAGTGAGTGATGTCGTGTCGTGCGGGGCTGACCTATACGCCATCAGGAACAGGGGGATGTGCGTGTCCCAATCCTTTTGATTCCTGCCTACCACTTTCCGCAGGTATTCCTCCAGTGTCCGGTTAAAGCGTTCCACCATGCCGTCGGACTGTGGGTGCAAAGGAGTGGTACGCGTTTTCTTTATCCCCAGCAGCTCACACACTTCCTTGAATACCGCAGACTCAAAATTCCGGCCTTGATCTGAGTGCAACTCCAACGGAACTCCGAACCTGGCTACCCAGTTGTTTACCAGCTTTTCCGAGATCGTGGTGGCCTCCTGGTTAGGAATAGGGTACACTTCGGGCCATTTGCTGAAGTAATCCATTACGACCAGCACATATTTGTTGCCTTGAGTGCTAGTTGGGAATGGGCCGGCGACGTCCATAGCAATCCGCTCGAAGGGCGCTCCCACGTTGTACTGCTGCATGCGGCCTCGAGATTTTCTTGTCGGCCCTTTCGCGGCTGAACATCGGTCGCAGCTCTTAATCCACTCGGCTACAGACTCCTGACATCCTACCCAGTAGAATCGTCTTTTTATTTTGGCGACGGTTTTGGTGATGCCTAGGTGCCCTCCACTGGAGTCGTTATGGTATGCCTCGATGACCTCGTTGATTCTGCTTTTCGGCACTACCATTAGGGGGTTGCTGGTACGACCATCCGCGCTCTCCCATTCGCGGTACAGGCATCCTTCTTTCAGTCGCAGACTTTTCCACTGTGCCCAGTAAGCCTTAGCAATCGGGCTTTCACCGGCCATCTCCTGCCAGTCTGGACGTGCGCCTTGCTCCTTGCCTTCAACGATTTTGGCAAGATCCGCATCCTCACGCTGGTCCTTTTGTAGCCTCATCGCAGACCACTCTTCCTCTGGCATAACGCTTATCGACCGAACATCCACAATTCGTCCTTCGCTTTCGGCTCGCGAGTTATGCCTGCACTCGGTTTTGCACGAATGGTGTGGCAGAGCGTCAGCCCTTCTTGGCGACGTCTGTTGTCCGGAACGCTTTTCTCGCAGATGGCAGTCTCGTGATATGTGGCCTTGCTTGCCACATCGCCAGCAGCTAACTCTAGATGACACTGCCCGCAGCCCCGCTGGTGCCTCCGAGCTCACGGTCTGGTTTTGGGTGACACGTCCAGATTGGGCTCGACGCTTTTCCGCAGATGAATGCCGAAGACTTCCTACCCAGGCTGCCTCATACGTCATCGCGCTGGCCACCGTCTCCTTAAATGTCGGCTTGCCCATCATCAACGCACTCCGACGTGTCTCTGGGTCATGAAGACCTTCAATAAATGACTCAATCTTCATCCTCTCGAGGTTATCAGCGCCGAATTTCGGGTAGCACAACTGCATATGTCTGCAGCGCCTCGTTGGCCCTTTGTCTACGGCTCTTCAGCTCGCAATAATACAGCATTTTGTTGTGCTCGTCACTGTATTTGGCTGCCAGCGCCCTTATGACGGTGTCGTAATCACCTCTTAAACATTCTGGAACTGATTTGATTACCTCAGCCGCAGGACCTTTCAGAGCCAGTATCAGTCTCCGACCTTTCCTAACATCGGTCCACTGACTCTCCAAAGCAGCCATCTCGAATTGTAGTTTGAATGTGTCGAACGACGTAGTACCATCATAAGTAGGCACTTCTATGGCGAAACTTTCCTCAACTGACTGCACCCTTGCTCGAAGCTGTACCTCTCGAAGCCGTTCGTCTATCTTTCTGTGCATCGAATCTTCCAGACTGTCAACTCGTTTGTTCAAGGACTCATCCAGGTTGTCAACTCGTGTGTTCAGGGATTCACCCATTTCGTCAAATCGTTTGTCCCAATTGTCTATTCGCGTCTCGAGATGCTCAACTTTCACATTCAGGCTATTGGAAATTTCCTCTACCTACTGCTCCAAGCGCGCAGAGCTTTCCTGAAGCTTGACTTCCATTCGCTCCGACACTTGCGCCGATATTTCATGGGTCGCCGTTCCCATTTTCGCTGCCATCTCTTGATTTGCAGTTTCCATTTTCGCTGCCATCTCTTGATTTGCAGTTTCCATTTTCGCTGCATCTGCGCCGACATTTCACGATTTTCACGATTGGAAGTCTCGAACATGCCTTTTATTGCACTCATTAGCTGGCTCATGTCTAATGCTTGTAGTGGTCCAGCCGGTGCAGCCGTACTTTGGATCGACGCAGCACCCGCAGGCGATTCCTCCACTTTGGCCGACGCCTCTTGTTCCTGCGTTCCGAACTCGTGTGCAGCCCAATCGATGCCTCGTGATTCACACGCCTCTCGCAAGCGCAGCTGCAACTCCACTTTCCCGCCAGCAGTCGGCAAATTCCAGGCAGCCAGCTCCTTCTTCAGCTGGTCCACCTTCAGCAGCTCGAGTTTAACCATGTCCGTGCTGTTATACTTTTATTTATTTATTTAGTTTTTTTTTTTTTGTTTTGTTACTTTTCGTTTATTTTCAATTTTCTACAATCCCACTTCTGACACCAAATGTTACGAATATTAAGTCTAGTGGGCTGTCACGTATCTCTGGATTGTGTGATTTGAAAATAAAACACAGTCAGTTTCTTAAACGCAGACAATAAAATACACCAGCAGTCACTTTATTATTCACAGTTTACACTTTACTGTTCGTACACTTAAGTATTTGCTTGATTATTCCGTGTGGAAACTTCACTTGTCAAAACCAGACTGGCTCGCTGTACCGCATCTGGCCACCTTTTATACTCTGTCCGGCCGTCGCGCAGATCGTTCTCGCACGTTGCCAGATTGGACTAGAAGTTTCCCTGATGACCGCGACCATCGTTGGCAGGTTGGGCTAAAAGTTACTATCGCGGCCGTCGTTGCCAGATTGGGTTATGGCACGGCACGTAGCGGCAGGGTTGCTTTGCACCGCGACAGACTGGCTCATCGTTACAATATATATTCCTATATGTATATAGTTATCAAAAAAACATATTAAACTAAAAAAATATATGTATATGAAATAAAAAGCCACATATGAAACGAAAAATCCTGAAAAATATTTTTGTCCAGCTAGCTTGTTCTACACGAAACACTGTGCGACGTGGCAGTTAGTGTTCAAAATATCATATTGCACCCAATTATAAATGTTTTAAAAGAGTATGTTCAAAAGAATATTCTTAACTTTGATATAAAATCGGAAATATTAAGCGTTATAAATTCATGCCTTATGCCTTTTGAAACAATTAAATCTGAATATATTCACACAAAAACATTGGTATCAGAAGGATACATTAACTAGTTAAACGAATTTGTAATTAACACTGAGCAAGATTTTGGCCTCAAAAAAGGTCAGCTCCTACCCGTCGAGAAAAAAGCGAAGATGGTTACTCTGCCGTTATTTAATGCCTTTAAAACTATCTTAGCAGCCGCCGTGGCTCAGTTGGTTAGTGCGCGGTCCAACGAGTCGCATGCAGAGCGACGCAAGATCGAACACTGCATGTAGTAACACCTAAAAAAAATAACGGGAAACTCGTTTTCTCTTTCGGTGGCTGTCCTCTCAGCTGGAAATGGCAAACCTCTGAGAGTAAAAATTGCCTATGAAAAAGCTCCCAACCTGCCGTTCGGAACCGGCATAAAACTGTAGGTCCCTTCCACCCGCGTACAAAATTCACACGCACAACACGGGTGGTTGCGGGAAGCTAGGCCTTAGTCTCGCGTAAGCGGGCTGTCGTGCCAATCAATTATTATTAATTATTAAAACTATCTTAGAGAAAGATGACTTACTTTTAAAAATGGTAAGTTACATGAGTGAATTAAAAAAATCGAATAAGTTTACAAACATTTTCCAAAGTGATTTGTGGCAGCGTAAATGTGCTTTATATCCCGAAAAACTCTTAGTTCCATATTTTTTATACACCCCGTTTCAAAATTATAACAACATTAGATTTTTACTAATATCTTTTGTTGTGGGCATCAGAACACGTTTCCACTTTTACCATTAGATAAGTGTGTTGACAACAATTGTTTGATATAAAAAAACAAAAACAACAACAACATTCACACACACAAAAATGTACATGCGGGAAATACCGCTGTTTCAAAATTATAACCGCATATAATTTTTTTGATCAGAATATATGTTTATTGTAAATTTTAGTAATGGGTTATGTTTCCATTTGTTGGTATAAGCTCAAAAATTCTATTTGACATTGAGTCAAATAAATGTTGGATTTGCTGTTGGCTGAATGAGTCCCAAGCTTGCAAAATAGCTTCTTGCAGCTCTTCCTTCGTTGAATATTGGGTATTTCCTCCATAAACAATGCGTACTAAGGCACCCCATACATTTTCCATTGTATTGAGGTCAGGAGGAAGTGACGGCCACTCAAGAACGCTAATGTTATGGCTTTGTAACCAACGCAAAGTAGCTCGTGATACGTGGCAAGCCGCATTGTCTTGTTGAAATACGAGTGATTCGTCCGCACGTTCATACAGAAATGGTAATAAATTTGTAGTTAACACACCAATGTATTCTTCTGAGTTCATCCGAGTGGTTGGAAAATGGAGATTGAGCTTTCCAAGGACACTAACTGCACCCCATACCATTAGTGACCCACCACCGAAATTTCTTTTTGAAAAATATCGTTATTCGTGTCGTAAATCCCGCCAGTATCCATTGTAGCCATCTGGGCCATCCAGATTGAACTTCTTCTCATCAGAAAAGATGATCTTAAAAGATAATTTTAAGAAATCGTCATTCTTCAGAAATTATTTCCTTTGTGAATACGAGGAATTATCAAAAAAAGATATTCCACTTTAATTTATTCATTGTTATGGTACAAAAATAAAAAAACAAAAAAATTTTTTTTTAATTTTTTCAAACACTTTTTTTCGATTAAAAACACGGCTTCTGCCGCGTCATGGTCAGCTGGCGGGGATTGTTTTGAGTCACAGGATTATCTGAAACATAAATTTCAAAGAAATTCTTAATCAGTATGAACGTACCTCTCGCTCGTAGTAAATTTGAATTTTTTCATAAGAATCTCACAAAATGGCAGGCATTGGAAGTTAGAACAGTAAAAAATTTTTGTTTTTGAAGATTTTATCAATTAAAAAAAATATGAAATTTTTAACATATCGGAATGAATTTACTAGGGGCGATAGCTAACAGTATGTAGAATGACGTGACAAAATCGCAGAGAGATCGGATGAATGGTTTTTTTTAAATCATCCCCGCCATTTCAAAAAAAGGCGTTCCGAGAAAAACACGTTTAAAGTTTTGACTAACCGCTAGAATCCTTGACCGCTCGTTATATAAATGTCTGTAGAAGCCGAAATACTTGAAATTTTCCAATAAAATTTTGACAGCACCTTCTTCAAGGATGATACATTCCAAATATGTTAAAAAAATTTTTTACAAAATTTCACATGAGAATGACCCCTTAAACAAAATGCATTTGAAATTTTCTGCTTCAGAAATGTTGACATTTGTAACACATTTTCCCTTAATGCTAGGTGATTTAATACCACCTGATAACGAGGTTTGGCAATTTATACTATTATTAATTGAAATTATTGACAATATTTTAACTTTTGAAGTGACTGACCTTGCGTCTTTAAGGCAGGTTCTCACCTTGTGGATCCGAAAAAGTGCACTTTTTTTAGGAAAACGGTTTTTTTTGAGAAAACGGTTAAAGATACAAAGCTGAATTTTTCTGGATATGAACACACATTTATTTAGAGAATACAATTTTTCAAATTGAATGAATCAAAAAAAGGGGGGAGGGGGCGTCCATCAGTGGCGGCATGTCGGCGAGGAGGTGTCCCGCTACCGGAAGTAATTCCGTCAAAACCCGTGATCTGAAATACAAAAATCGAACACATTCTTAATGTGTACCGTATTGTCTATTGAATGAACCAAGATCATGAAAAAAAAATCGAAATTACAAAAGTTATGTGGTTTTGAAAAAAAAATTAAGATTTTCGCATTTTTTTGTTCACTGATTATTTTTTTAAATAAACAATTTTCAATATTTTTGTGACTGATCGTGGTTTGTTTATTAGAAAAAACCCTAAGGAATATTTAAAAAAAAATTTGGTGACGATTGGTTCATTCCAGCGCCTTCAATCACTTCCGTAAGGTCCGAAGATGTGGTTCTGAGAAAAACGCGTTTAAAGTTTAAAGCGCGCTTGGCCGGTGCTCTACACTGCTCTATGTAACGGCCCGTAACTTTTGTAATTTTTCAGATTTTGATCTGAAATTTCTGAAGCACATTTTTGAAACATATATCTACACGTATCTACATCTAAGGAACATTTTAAAAAAAATTTGGTGACGATTGGTTCATTCCAGCGCCTTCAATCACTTACGTAAGGTCCGAAAATGTGGTTCTGAGAAAAACGTGTTTAAAGTTTAAAGCGCGCTTGGCCGGTGCTCTACACTGCTCTATGTAACGGCCTGTAACTTTTGTAATTTTTCAGATTTTGATCTGAAATTTCAGAAGCACATTTTTGAAACATAAGTATATCTACACGAAGTATAAGTATATCTACAAAAAAAAAATTGTTTTTTTTTCCACAAGGTGAGAACCTGCCTTAACAAGTAAAATTGAGTTACATAACAAAAATTATATGAAGTTATTTGGTGAAACTTTAAAGCCTAAGTTTCACATTTTACCTCACTATGTAACTGTCATGAAATCATGTGGCCCTGTAAGAAAGTTTTGGAGTTTCCATTTTGAGTCCAAGCATAGACAGTTTACATTATATGCTCATGCAATAACTTCAAGAAAGGGTATATGTCTATATGTCTATCTATTGCTTAAAAGTATCAGTTTTTATTCGCCAATTATCTTTTAAATAGTTTAACACAGCCAGAAACTCTTTATAATTCAAAAATGTATGCTTCTTCAGAAAGTCTTAAAAGTATAATTAGTTGTTGGCTGGCAAAAATTCCTCCTCCAAACCCTCCACGTGGGTGCCGGCCGGTAATGGCTAAACAGTTCACTTTAGTTCACTTTAGTGATAGCCAGCCAAGGGTTGAGTCTCGCTCGTGTGACCTCACTCTTCAATAGTGAAGACGCATGAGTTGTCGCTCCTTCCATAGGATCGAGGTAGGGGCCGGACCAAGGTGTAATACGACCCGTGCCGATGGTCAGCCTGGCTGGGGGCCCTCACAAATAGCCCAGTCGCGAACGGAGTATCCGGATACCTGGCGCCCTCCGGATTACATAGCCTTACCTGTGCATTGCGGATCTCTGCACAGGTGGACCACCCCTTCTCCGCCACTCGTGGGACTCAAACATGGACAAATCAACAACAAAAACTACAACAAAACAAACTAACGCATACGGAAAGACGGAACCAGAGGCCGGCCCTCTCAAAAAGCCGGGGATGGGTGAAGCACGTAAGCCAGCGCCCACCGCCAATAAGGACGCATCCTTGGTTGATCAGAAGATCCAATGCCAAGGCTCTGTGTCCGCAAGTGTAAAAACTGACACAAGTGCCATACCTGACCGCAGCAACACCATGGTTGCTAAAGCCGGACCTTCGTCCAGCAAAAGCAACAAACACGGTGAAGCTATGGGTGCAGAGGGCACGCGACATATAAAGGACTCAAAAATCCGCTATAGAGAGCGCCAGAGTGCCAAGCGCGTAATTGAACGGATACAAAGTATCCCGGAAAACCGCAGGACTCAGCGCGAAAAAGCCTCCTTCACCTGGGCTACTGCCAGGTTAGAGGAGCTCGAAAACGCCTCGAACATCGAGACCGCAGCCAAACGACAGCGATCTACAGATGAGGAGGCTCCACATGCCAAGAAAGTGCGCAGTTCACATAGAACGACAGCGTCCTACAGCGAGATCCTTAAGGATAGTCTCGTCATGGCAGTCGTTGACCGCTCTGACCCCGACGGTAGCATATCCCCTACCAACTGGAAGCTGGTGGAGGATTTCCTAGCCGATATCTTCCTGGATGTCATAAAGGAGTATCCAGGCCCCGTGCTCACATACCAAATGTGTGGCTGGCATCAAGGCCATGTAAAACTGGTCGCGTGCGCAGACAAGAGGGCTCTGGATCTCTTTTGCTTGGCAATCTCCAGGACGGGAGAAATCTGGCCGGGTGCCAAACTTGAAGTGGTGCCCAGGGAATCTATTCCCAGCAGACCTAGGACTAGAGCCTGGATCCCAATGAAACGGATCCGGCAAGAGTCCTCGAGACATTACAACTGTCCAACCCGGCACTTCCCACGCACAATTGGAAAATCGCCAAACTGGAGGAGCTCAGGGGATCTCGTTGTGCCACCATTATCGTGAACAAAGAATCCCTTGAGCACCTAGCGAATTCCAATGGTGTTGTGGCCTTCGGGTTTGGACACATAAAATTAAAAGTGTACAAGAAGGATGAGCAAACCGTGACTAACGTAAGCACCGACTCTGGCGAAAGCGGCCCACAGGGGTTACTAGCCACGACCATTTCCGGCGAAGGTGGCCTGCAGGGGCTGCCGGCCAGCACAACCAGCACACAAGAGGCGATGGACGACCAGCCATCTTCCCCTAAGCCGTTACGTCGCCTATCCCGAACAGTTTCGATCTCCTCTTCGGGATCGGATATGGCCACGTCTTTTGGGAATTTTTGGAGAGAGTCCGAGCTTCTCGAAACCGATGACGACCTTGACGCCACTGTGGTGGAAGCGAAGCTGAACGAAAAAGATCATGGTCCGAGTAGTTCAAGTAAACCTCCACCACTCTAAAGCGGCTTCAGCCGCACTACTCCTACGCCTCTCTAAGGGGGGCGACGACATCGCTCTCATCCAAGAACCCTGGCTTGTAGCCAACAAGGTTTGTGGATTGGGAGCGACCAACTACAGGCTGGTCCATGCTCATAATGCAGGTAGACCCAGATCCTGTATCCTAGTGAAAAAATCACTAAAAGCATATCTGCTCCCAAATTTCAGTAACGATGATCTAGTCTCCATCTCCCTGGTACTAAAGGGCAAGTGCCACTGGATCGCCTCCTGTTATATGGCTCACGGCGACCCAGAGCCGCCACCGCCAAATCCTCTCAAGGAGCTGGCAAAAGAAGCCGCAAAATCCAGCATCGACTTGATTATTGGATGCGACGCAAACGCTCACCATAGCATATGGGGCAGCACGGACACTAACGACAGAGGTGAGTCTCTCTTTGAATATTTATCTACCACCAACCTTTTAGTATGCAATATAGGGCGTACACCAACCTTTGTTACTAGAAACAGAGAAGAGGTCCTAGATCTCACCCTTGCCTCTGTAACTATAGCCGATAGGGTTAGGAATTGGAGAGTTTCTAGTGAACACTCCTTTTCTGACCATAGGTACATTGAATTTGCTCTTGGAAGCAGCGCTCAGAAGACCAAACCTGTCCTCAATCCTAGAAAAACGAACTGGGATCTGTTCGTTCGCACAGTAGACAGACACATCAATGCGACTCAAATCACTGAAATCAATAGTCACGCGATGTTAGAGACGGCTGTTGATCACTTAACATCGGCCTTTTCACAGGCACAAAACCTTGCCTGCCCCTTGTTTGTACCAAGGGGGAAATACAAACCCCCCTGGTGGAACCAAGAACTTGGGGGGCTCAGAAAAACCTCCAGGAGACTCTTCAATAGAGCGAGGAGGACCAAAACTGCAACAGACTGGGACCTTTACAAGGACTCCCTCAGGTCCTACAAGAAATGTCTTAGAGATGCTACGAGAAGCTCCTGGAGCGACTTCTGTGGCAACATTGAAAGTGTCTCCGAGACTTCTAGGCTTAGGAAAATACTAGCCTCATCACCATTTGTTCCAAGTGCTTTACAAAAACCAGATGGCTCTTGGACATCTTCAGAAGCTGAAGCACTCGAGCTTCTCACAAACACTCACTTTCCGACCAGCCTCAACTCGCTGGCAGAAGACCAGATAGACACGAATAGGGTCGCTAATGTAGACAACCTCATATCGGAGGACAAAATAAAATGGGCTATCACAGGGTTCCTTCCATTTAATTCACCGGGACCAGATGGCATACTCCCAGCACAGCTACAAAGGGCTGGACCGTCAACCTTTAGGCTCCTCAATTCTTTTCAGCCAGTATAAGCTTGAACTACATTCCAGCAAACTGGCGCAGAGTTCGGGTGGTGTTCATCCCGAAAGCGGGTAAGAACTCTCACACTAATCCTAAGGACTTCAGACCCATTAGTCTATAATCTTTTCTATTGAAAACACTGGAAAGACTACTGGATCTACACCTACGTCTAACTATAAGGCATGACCTCATCTCAAACAACCAGCATGCCTACATCAAGGGTAAATCCGTAGACACTGCTCTACACTCTCTGACTCAGACGATCCAGAAATCTCTTGATTACAAAGAATACACGTTAGCAACTTTCCTGGATATAGAGGGAGCTTTTCATAACGTCGAACCGTTGGCTATCACTGGCGCACTCGCCGGGCTTGGGGTGGAGCGTGGCCTGGTGAACTGGGTGGATAAGCTTCTGCGTAGCAGAGTTATCTGCGCTGAACTGGGTGAATCGTCCATCTCAAGAGCGGTGAGTAGAGGTACCCCACAGGGTGGGGTCCTCTCCCCTCTCCTTTGGAACCTTGTGGTCAATGAACTACTTCAGTCCTTAGGAGGGGGTGGATGCAAGGTGACTGCTTACGCCGACGATATAGTTCTCGCCGTCTCAGGAAAGTTTCCTCACTCGATCAGAGACCTCATGCAAGCACTGCTAAACAAGGTCAACGACTGGGCAACCTGTCGTGGCCTAGGCATCAACCCCGGGAAAACGGAAGTGGTCCTCTTTACGAGGAAGTACAAGCCATCTTCCATACCCCTTCTAAAACTTAACAACACAGCAATCCCATATAAGAATGAGGCTAAATTCTTAGGAGTCATTCTTGACAGGAAATTAAGTTGGAAACCAAATATCGTCCATAGGGTTGAAAAGGCAAGGGTTGCCTTATACACCTGCAAGAAGGCACTGGGTAAAACCTGGGGTCTAAGACCAAATCTAACATACTGGGTCTACACCGCCGTAGTTCGGCCTATCCTAACGTATGGGTGTTTGGTTTGGTGGGAAGCTTTAGAAAAAGTCACACTTCTCCAACACCTTCAGAAAGTTCAAAGGGCAGCCTGTGTCATCATCTCAGGCGCTCTAAGAACTACCCCAACCTCAGCCTTAGAAGCTTTACTTCACCTCATCCCACTAGACCTCCATTGCAAAAAGTCGGCGGCAATTACAAGCCGAAGACTTCGTGCTTTCGGCCATTGGTCGGAATCAAATACGGGTCATAGCAGGATTCTCTCTCTCTTAGGACAAACTGGAGAACTCGATTACTCTCCTCCTCAACTTCTCTTCAACAAGAAGTTCCTCTGTACCATCCCAGATAGAAGCAGCTGGGAGGACGGTTTAACACCACTAACAGGCAGCTCATGTCAGGTCTTCACCGATGGCTCCAAGCTAAATGGAGCGGCCGGCGGAGGCGTCTTTTCGGACTCATTGGGTATAGACTACTCCTTTAGACTACCGGACCACTGTAGTGTGTTCCAGGCGGAAGTGACGGCCATTGAAGCCGCCCTGAAGCTAGTCAACGAGCGCAACATCTCAGTACGAGATGTTAGCATACTCTCTGACAGCCAAGCGGCTAACAGGGCCCTAGGGTCTCATGTCCTAACATCAAAAACAGTGATCAGCTGCCGCAGATCTCTCGACGAGATGGCTGAGCAGCTTAACATACACCTATTATGGGTCCCAGGTCACAGAGACATCCCGGGGAACTGTAGGGCGGACGAACTGGCCAGACTACGCACAACCAAAGGGCTATCCGCAGAATTTGCTGGCTTGGGTGTCCCGCTAAGCACTTGCAAGCTGATGCTAGAGGAGGCCGTGACTAAAGCCGCCAACATCGCCTGGGCGGCCTCGGAGACAGGCAAGACAGCGCAACAAATCTGGCCAAAGTTGGACTGGATGCGCACCAGAAGTCTGCTAAACCTCAAAAGGGGCGCGCTCAGGGCTGTTGTTGGGGTAATCACTGGGCACTGCATCCTCGGTGGCCACGCAAGAAGGCTAGGGCTGGGCCATCTAGCCAACGATTTCTGCCGTAGCTGCAGAGACGTAGAAGAGGAAGAAACCATTCTACACTTCCTTTGCACCTGTCCTGCTCTTTGTAGGACTCGCAAAAAACACTTAGGTTTTTACTACACCGCCAACCTAGCCGATATATCAAATGTCGACACCAAAGGCCTAATACGCTTCATTAACTGTTCAGGTTGGTTTGAGACCTACTAAGTTGAAGGGGATAACGATCCAGTGGCATCACAATGGCCCTATTTTGGCCTACGTGTGCTCTCGTAAGGGCCGCCACATCTACCTACCTACCTATAATTAGTTGTGTTACGAGCATACCACAAGAAAATTTAAAGTTGTATAATAGTGTTACATATAATTACCTTTGCTACAAAAAGGGCTTTTACGTAGGTACATTTTCAGACGATTATAGTATGAAAATGTCGAAATGTTCTTTGACAAGAGTACTAACGGAATATAATTACCTCTCAAATTCTTTGGATATTGATCTTGGTCTATCTAAAAATGTATTTTGCAATACTTTGTCTAATTCTAAGTTTCTTAGGTAATTTGAATTGTTATCTTTCTATCTGTTACTTCTGTTAGTCTGTAAGTTGTCAGACTGAAATAAATAAATAAATACATAAATAAATATCATAAAAACAATTTTAGTACACGATGAAAAGATTTTATTATTTTGTCAAGGAGTGCGAAATGTGTTATACAAAAAACATTATATGGCTTTTGAAATCGATAAAAATTTGCTTGGAGAATATTGCGCTCTTTCTATTTAAGATGTGATTGGACCGCCAGTTACTTTAAGGGGGTATCCTCATCAGTAGTTTGGAAAAAAGGTAGTTTTTCAGGATTGTTTTTTAACATGAGAACAACAAGAGAAACAAATGATCTTTTGCATATTTTTTAACATAAACGTATTCAACAAAAAAAAGTTTATGTAATTTCAAAATAAATAAAAATGGCCGATTTATGAACAATCTTGCGCAGCAGCTCGACGCGGACAACTCAAACTCCGTGCAAGACTCAGCCCGTAATTTTTACCTGAAACAAGAAATTGAAATACTTTTTTATTCAGAAGGCTTTCCTGCATAGTATAGACTATTATGGTGCTTAAAAGATGTAATTTAAATATTTTTGTCATTCTTTTAAAACGTACTCGATTTTTCGGCCTTGTATTTAAGTAAGCGCGTTAACTACATTGTAACATAAAAATCTTTTAAAAAATTTTTTTAGTTCAGTCTATGCACAATTAAATAATCTAAAAAACAGTATCTTACTTGTATACATAGCTTTTATGGTTTATTTTAAATCGTGCACGGAATTAAAAAAAAAATGGTTTTCAGAACGTGGGCTGTAAAGTTTTCACTTGGCTCGCGCTTGCCCCGCGCGAGACTCTCCCCGAACCTGTAACTCCTAAACTAGTTTGAGTTGAACTCTCAAACTTTGCAAGAATATTCTCAGATAAAAGTTCTAACGATTGAAACAAAAAAAAAAATAATCGATTTTTTGAAACTGACTGATGAGGAGACCCCCTTAATTAAATCTGCAAGAGGTCTTTTTTTTGTTAAACTTAAGGATAACTTTCCTTTATAACTTTAATAATTTTTTAAATTTTCATTCTTATAACTTCTTAAATTTCAGTGATTTCGTAAATATTCTTAAATTTTTAAACTATTCTTAAGGTTTTAATAAAATTTGTGTTTAAATTTTCTTTAATTTTCTTATAAAATTTTTCGTCATTTATTATTTGCTTAAATTTTTGAGTAAATTTTCTTTTATTTTCTTAAATTTTCACAAAAGCTCTTTACGGCAGCCGCCGTGGCTCAGTTGGTTAGTGCGCGGTCCAGCGAGTCGCATGCAGAGCGACGCAAGATCGAATACTGCATGTAGTAACACCTAAAAAAAATAACGGGAAACTCGTTTTCTCTTTCGGTGGCTGTCCTCTCAGCTGGAAATGGCAAACCTCTGAGAGTAAAAATTGCCTATGAAAAAGCTCCCAACCTGCCGTTCGGAACCGGCATAAAACTGTAGGTCCCTTCCACCCGCGTACAAAATTCACACGCACGCACGGGTGGTTGCGGGAAGCTAGGCCTTAGTCTCGCGTAAGCGGGCTGTCGTGCCAATCAATTAATTAAATTATTCTTTACTTCTAAATCAAAAATGGACGCAAACTTTGAAGACTTGGTGACAGATGTGCGCAGATGATAATGTGTTAATTCCAGAGCAAAGCACGCATAACGTTGACGAAGTAAAAACTGCTGGAGCTATGGAAGGTGGAGGAGATGTATGACTTTTTCAAAGGTATAACATTTCATATTCATTGCTATGGTATTGTTTTTAATATATTATTCTTTTTTTTAGATCAACATATAACCATTGAAGTACTAAAAGTAATGAAGATAGATCATTTGAAAGAGTTGCTCCAAAACTTTAAGATGGGCGACAGAATACTTTTTGAGTTTAATTTTGAAAAGTGGAGAAACGAAATTGATAAGCCACTTGGTGTTTCTCCAATTTACACTCGTTGCCATAATTGTTCTCCAAATATATTTCCTTCGAGATCCAGATCGGGATCACCTGCTGAAGGCGTTATAAGTGATTCAACACAAGACTTTCAAAACACAAAAATAATTTCACTCTCAACAATATTAAATGCTAACAACAAAACTGCTTTTGTTAAAAATTTCTACACTTCACATCAAAAACTTGATGAAGCTCACCGGATTATACTTCTTAACATAATAGTAAAACATTTCATCAGTAATGATATTCACATGTCTCTTCAATTAAGCTACTATCTTGAAAAAGAAATTCTAGATTTGTTTCCAACTGAAAAAATTAGCTTCTATAGAACAGAGAAACGAGGAAAATTATATGCTAAATATTGCTACTTAAAAAAAAATTTCAATACTAATTTTCTAAAATCTAATCTGAAAAAGAAAATAATTATGTTTCAGAAACAATAGGTACGTATAAAAAACTATTTCTGAATAAAAAACACTATACCCAACTTTTTTTTTATTTCTAGTTCCTGAAGATTAAGCAGAACGTATTGTAAGGCGTATTAAGTACGATAATTTATCCGCAGAAGAGTTTGACAGTTGCTGGCAGGCCTGTTATCGTATTCGCCAGATAAAAGATAAATATCAGAATATTCCTGAAGTGTTTAATGAATGGCCTGAATATAAAAAGGCTCATGGATATCGACTAGTAAGAATGCACTAAACTCTTCTCAAATTGATTTTGATTTCAAAGTGCTATATCCAAATCATGACGATTTGCTTATTAATTGGCAACAAAAACTTTTGAAGTTGTTCCTGTATCTAAAACGAAATAATATTTTAAAAGACAAAAGCGTCAAACTCATTCTGAAATCGATGTCGTAGGATGACATAAAAGAAGGTATGGTATATTTTAAAATTTATAATTTACTTAATAATTTAATATTCCATTTTAAACATACATATATATATAATAACCATTATATAATAATTAATTCTGTAATATATAATTCTGATCTAAATGTGGATATATTTGTATTTTGTGTATTTCTTTAGATGAAACAGCATTCCGATTTAGAACATTGTGGTGCCTACATGGATATTTATATCCCACAAATAAAACTGTACAAAAGGACAACAACGGGCAAAAGAACATCTGCAGGTTCACAATCAAAGATTCGCAGGAATCGGTCGTGTTTGTAGGACAGTCGCTGCAGATGATACACGGCTACTTGGATAGGGGCACAATAAACCTACTAGGTTGCAGTGCGCAAGGGCATTGTCCCTACCCATTATCATTACATTACATTACAACCATTTATATTAGAGAGTATATAAGAGTTACGCAAAATTTGACCAATTTAATTTATATCTAGATGGTACTAAGATTCCTTTTAATAATTTTTTGCGTTGTCTGGATATATGCTTTAAATCCTTTCATATATTTAATGTAAATTATCCCAAAGCTGGTACCAATTTCTGGACTTTTATTGAAACCTTTTTCTATAACATTTCTGTATCTTCAAACAAAACATCTAAAATTCATATTTTAATGCAAGAGCTTAATAATTAAGTAATTATAATCAATGAATTTATATAATAAATAATTATATGTTACTTCTAAATTATTTTAAAAGCTGGAATTTTCCAAAAAAAGTGAAAATCCAAAAAATACCGATATTTTCAATTTTTAGAGATTTTGAATTTCAGGAATTTTTCTTATGAAAAAATTCATATATTTTATGAATTTCGTTCATAAACGTTTGGGTTTATGAACAAGGCTTATGAATGCGTTCATAAACTTTTGTGAATATATTAATAATTTTTATGAACGCATTCATGAGCGTTCAGGTCACCCGAAGGCGTACAGTTTATGCTCAAATTCACAAATTTTATGAACGTTTTTCGTTCCGTGTATATTTTCTGATGATGATTTTTGAGGAGCCGGCACAACTTCTACTAGAATTTGGGACCAACGTTGGACCCCCACCACCTCCGCCATTTGAGCACGCAAAAAAAAATTTTTCTTGCAATGCTACCTTTTAATAAAAGAATAAAAAAAAATGCACATTGCATTAATTTTTTCCGGCGTATGCGCGATTCCAAAAATATACCGTTTACACGTATTGTCCCCCTTAAGCTCGATTTGCCATGCAAAGCTTTGTCGTGCCTTTATCGATAGACAAATTCATTCGCAATTGACGGATCCAAAACAAAAGTGAGAAACGGACAGCAGCGAAAGATCTTTGTTTGCATTTGTTTGCTTTGAAATATCGTTTAAAAAATGTGTGCATTTGTAGGGATGATGAATAAATACTACTAAATGTTTTTAAAAACTTTTTTTTATAAATAAACAAAACACCTTTTTTCCGCCAAAACAAAAGCATGTTCGATAGCAGCTAAATTGCGGTGTGTGAACAGCAAAAGCGATAATTCAATTAAAAATTAAACTGCGTCAATTGATTTGGCTACCTGCGCAGAACATAACGTCCATTTGACGTAATTTAGATTTTACGCAAAACAAAAATGCTTTGCATTCACTTTTGAAATGGTTTAGGTGATGAAATCTTAGTGTGATATAACAAGAGGTTTCTAATGGAACTATTTTCATAGTTCACATTTATCCCCAATTCAAGCCAATCCACTTCAACACTTAAAACGTTTTGGTTTAAAAATTGTTGTTGTTACACTCTGTTAATTGTTTTATGTTTCAGTTTACGTGTGCAATTATGAATCAATTTAATTAACCCTTTCCGACATGAAAATAAACCTGTTCTGTGTGAATTGTATGGGCTGTAGTCCAATATATTGGACATTGTGACTGAAAGGGTTAAGCTAAAAAATTAATTTTTCAAATTTGTTAAAGCGCTTGCATTGTAAGTCAAAAGTTTCGCATCTATAAACATTTTTTCTTGACTGCGTAATAAAGATACATCAAGTGTGAAGAAAATCAATTTTGATCCTGTCCTCGACGGTTTTTCAAAGTTAGTTGAAGAAAATATTGATTTATTATTTTTATTTCCGTTTAAGTTCCATTTAAAAAGTCTCAGGTTTCAGCGCGCTTTTGCTTGTCTTCCTTTAGCCAAGTAGTTGATCCAGTTGGTAGTTGTCTACATGCGTATATAGGACATCAGCAGCTTAATGGCAAACGCCTCACGCAACTCTGCTCGAAGCCGATGAGTGCGTGGTGTCGCTTGAAAAAGTGTGAAGCGTGTGGGGTCGGATTGGCGGCTAGGGGAGCCGGAAGAAGCTAGATAGATAGTGACAAACAGTATTTTCTCGTAGAACGCGGCAAAAATGCGAAAAAGCAAATTAGATTACAAAAACCATAAAAGCTGCAGCATCAACCATCTTGTATAATAGCAAAAACAACACGCCAATACACACACACCCCCACACACACACAGAAACAAAGGCAACGCTGTATATAAAGCGTTGTCACTGGCACTGACGCTGTCGCTGCAATCAATAAGACAAAATGTCCAAGGGGCTTTTTTCTTATGCTCTCCCCTTCACCACTCCCTTTTCGGCATTTCGCGGCCCCTTCCACTAAAAGCGAAAAATGTATATCACAAACGCAGAAGAAAAACGCTAGCACGCACATAAAAAATAAACAAAAAACAAAACGAAACGCATAGAGAACGCCGGAAACCAGCAGAACCACCACCACTGCCACCGCCACCATCGTCACTACCATTTTGCCATTCGAATCGCCATCATTGTGCGCCTCCGTTTAACCGCCGCGTCCGTGCGTCGCCGTTCAGCAGCTCGTCACCGTCATCAGCGTAACTACAGTAATAATGCGAAAAAAATGAAAATAAATAAAAGCGGCAACAACAAAATGCGCACAGCCACCCCTACCATTCAGTCCATCCCCCTACTATACGGCACAATAGCAACAATAACAAAAACCAACAACCGCCCCCTTGCGCGCCGCTCCGCAGCCTTTGACCAGCAACGCTAGCAAGAACAACAACTATTATAAAAGAAACAACAACAGTAGTAGCAGCAGCGCTCAGCTCTATGCCGCCAGCGCCCAGATAATAATGAACAATAAATACGAAATCCATGAAATGGACTTTTTATGGCACAGTCTTCCCACCCGCGGCTACTTTTCACTACGCTTTTTGCAGGTTGTTTGTTGCTGTGCTGGCTGTTTTGTGCGGCGCTTGGGCATTCGTTTGTCTTTAACAAGCTGTATGCGACATTTTATGACGGCAGCGAATGTTTACCACTATTTCATTTCTTTTTTATATTTAATGGTTTTATTTTTTATACTTATACTTTACTAGCTAGGCCCCGCGGCTTCGCACGCAAGGTCCCTTGTTTCACCCGATACAAATTTTGAACGCATTGTTGACCCCTTCAGATTTTGATTTGAAAAAAAAAAACATGTGTCTATTATCTTTGATGGCAAGTGGTTCTAACACCTGTGAAGTCAAAAGGCCCTTTAAATCATGAGTTTTCACATTTAAAACACTAAACAAATTCTTAAGGGGAGGTTCTTTCAAATTTGGCCAAAAAAAGGCCTAAGTTTGGAAATGATTTGTGGCATGATGAAAAAACATAGAAACATCCGGTTTTGACGGTTGAATGGGTATTTTATTATACAATAATTGTCACAAAATTCAAAATGGCGGCTGAACAATGGCGGCTTTCGTCGATCACTGCCTGAAAAATCTCGTCTCCGAATTTCAAGCCTACAGCCTCTTGTAGTAATCTGAAATAAAAAAGTTTTTTTTTAAATGAAAGTAGATGAAATTTTCTATGGCTTATACTTACCTAACTAACACTTCGTTCAATAATGTGTGTGACTAACTAATTAAAACACATTTTTTTTTTCCAAAATTCGTTTTTATTCATCAACATAGTCCCCTTTTAGGGAGATACAATCATTCCAACGCTTTTCCAATCTTTCGATACCGCCTTTGTAGAACGATTTTTCTTTGCCTTCAAAATAGGCGTTAGTTTCGGCGATTACTTCATCATTTGAGCCAAATCTCTTACCACGGAGCATCTTTTTGAGGTCTGCGAAGAGCCAGTAGTCGCTGGGGGCCAGATCTGGAGAATACGGGGGATGAGGAAGCAATTCGAAGCCCAATTCATGCATTTTTGCCATCGTTTTCATCGACTTGTGACACGGTGCATTGTCTTGGTGAAACAACACTTTTTTCTTCTTCATATGGGGCCGCTTCATCGCGATGTCTTCTTTCAAACGTTCCAACAACGCTATATAATAGTCGTTGTTGATTGTTTTCCCTTTCTCAAGATAGTCGAATACCAATAACAAATGGTTCTTTTTGATGGAGCAGAGTCCGAATAATGTTTTTCAAGCCATTCCTGGCATTGAACAGTATTTTTTTGCATTAAAAAACAATGATAAATCAGCACACGGAATTGCTTTGAATTCATTTTTTTTGAAAACTCAAAAGTAGTGTCACTTAAAGCACTGTAACTTGTAAACTAATGGTCGGATTGACATATAATTTTGACAGTAAGCCTAAAAAGGTTCACAATTTCAAGATATTGATTTAGTATTAGTGCCGCCATCTATGTGTCAGTCACACACATTATTGAACGAAGTTTTGACCAAAAATTGATTGAAATGTGAACGCTCGAAAAACATTTTTTTTTTGCCACTTTTTTTGTTATTAAACCTTAATTATAAATAACAATTTAATAGTAACTTATGCTCGTTTTAGGTATAAGCCATACAGAAAATGATCACCTTTCAAACATGCTTTAGATTAAGGAAATTAGAACAATAGATCAAGAGATATCCTTGAAATTCAGATGGAAAACGTGGTTCCGAGAAAAACGCATTGAAAGATAGCAGCTCCGGGAAAAAACTGGGGAAAACACTGTAGAAGAAACAAACTCGTGTGCGGACAAGGCGATTTATAAGGTGTAGTAGCCCTTTCCTTTCGTACACATATTCTACGGACATACAGCTTTCATTTTATGTGAAAAAAAAGATTTTTTCAAAAAAATTTGAAAGAACCTCACCTTAACCCTTAGTCTGCCACGGTAGATTTCGATTTTCAAAAATATGAAAAGCACATTTTAAGTATTTCCCGATTGAAGTGCTTTTTGTCTAAGTTTAAAGTCAAAAGGACCAATAAATCGTGTTTCTCTATACAAACTGTTAACCCATTGTTGACCCCGTTAGATCTTCACTTTCAAAAAAGTTAAAACACGTGTCAAATTATTTCTCACTAAGAATACTTTTACAAAGTTTAAAGTCCGTGGCCCCATTAATTCATGTTTTTTTTACAGTTTGCCATACAAACTTTTAACCGGTCGTTGACCCCGCCCGATTTTAATATTCGGAAAAAATGAAAAACACGTATCGAGTTATTTTACATTTGAAGTACTTTCACCAAGTTTAAAGTGAAAAGGCTCTCCATACATATTGTTACGAAAATCTCAAGTTTTCCAAGGTTCGTTTTGATTGTGTTTGAAAATAAAACAACTTCAATTATTCAGCGCAAACGTAGTCAAAACTAACAATCACTTTATTTACAGATCTACACACTTGTTACCACTTTGCTTGCTCAACTCGACCCCTTGAGCTGCCACTGCTGCTTTTATACATATATATTTTATATATATATCGCGCCGAAGATTCTTGCACATTCCAGTTGTACTTTCTATCTCGATTGTTCTAGCAAAGTTTATTACCTTTCGCGAACCATCCTTACCATATCGGAATATCCAAGCGAATTATACCACATTTGTCGTACTTCAAAGTGCATGCCTAAAAGTATGCTTGGAAAAGCATTCATGTACAGTACGGCACGGAGTTTCTCATCGTATCACTGCCCATCACTTAGACTTGTTCGTCCCGAACAAGTGCCGAGGCTCCGCCGGAGTAAGATGCCAGGCGCTCCAAATGGACTACTTTCAACCTGACGCTTCTGCTGCAGCAGCGTTGAACCCTGTACACCACGTCATTAATCCTGGTCACGACCTTGTACGGTCCTTCCCATGACGTTTGAAGCTTTGGAGACAAACCTTTCTTGCGCTGCGGGTTTTAAAACATTACCAGATCGCCTTTTTGGAACCCCGCTGTGTTAGCTCGTAGATCATATCTGGCTTTCATCTTATCGCTGACCAGTCGGATACGGTCCCTTATAGACTAGTGGATTTCTTCCAGCTCCGATCGCTTATTAACTGCGCAATCCATCTTAACGCCTTCCGTCGTGCTGACCACTCCGAACTTCAAGTCAGCAGGCAACCTCAGCTCCGTGCCGAACACTGCTCGTGCTGGAGTGAGTGATGTCGTATCGTGCGGGGCTGACCTATACGCCATCAAGAACAGCGGAATATGCGTGCCCCAATCCTTTTGATTCCTGCCTACTACTTTCCGCAGATATTCTTCCAGCGTCCGATTGAATCGTTCCACCATGCCGTCATACTGGGGATGCAAAGGACAGGTGCGAGTTTTCCTTATTCCTAGTAGCTCACACACTTCCTTTAATACCAGAGACTCGAAATTCCGGCCTTGATCCGAGTGCAACTCCAGTGGAACTCCAAATCTGGCCACCCAGTTGTTTACCAGCATTTTCGCAACCGTGGGGGCCTCCTGGTTAGGAATAGGATACACTTCGGGCCATTTACTGAAATAGTCCATTACCACCAGCACATATTTGTTGCCTTGAGTGCTAAGTGGGAATGGCCCGGCGACGTCCATGGCAATTCGCTCGAAGGGCGCTCCCATGTTGTACTTTTGCATGCGGCCCCGAGATCTTCTTGTTGGCCCTTTTGCAGCCGAATATCGATCACAGCCCTTAATCCAATCGACGACAGACTCCTGGCATCCTACCCAGTAGAATCGCCTTTTTATTTTGGCGACAGTTTTTGTGATGCCTAGGTGCCCTCCGCTGGAGTCGTTATGGTATGCCTCGATCACCTCGTTGATCCTGCATTTCGGGACTAAAATTAGGGAATTGCTGGTCCGGCCATCCTCACTCTCCCACTCGCGGTATAGGCAACCATCAGACAGCCGCAGACTTTGCCACTGCGCCCAGTAAGAATTCGCGATCGAGCTCTCACCGGCCGTCTCCTGCCAGTCTGGACGTGCGCTGGTCCTTTTGTATCCTCTCCGCAGACCACTCTTCCTCTGGCATAACGCTGACCAATCTGCTCTTTACTTTCGGCTCGCGAACAATGCCTGCATTCGGTTTTGAACAGACGGCGTGACAAGGCATCGGCATTTCCATGGCTGCTATCCTTGCGATGCTCTACCGTGTAGTCGTAGCTCTGCAGTCGCTCGATTCACCGCTCGATGCCGCATGATCTGTGCACAGGCGAAACTTTTGCCCATACAGGTATTTGTGGAAGTGTTTCACGCATTCCAATACTGCGAGGAACTCCCTTCGTGTCACACAGTAGTTTCGTTCAGGCTTTGACAAAATTTTGCTGTAGTAGGCTATCACTTGTTCTTGGCCATCTATTATCTGTGATAGCACACCACCAATACTATGCCCACTTGCATCTGTATCCAGCACAAACATCTCTCCACGCACGGGGAGGGCCAGAATTAAAGCAGTGCACAATTTTTCCTTCAGTCGTGCAAAAGCCTGCTCGTGTTCTGTACCCCACGCGAAGCCTTGATTGAATCCAGGAACGAATCTTCGGTAGTATGTGCACAGGCCCAGGAAACTGCGGAGTTAGTGTAGATTGCGAGCACTTCATGGGTTGAGTTTAAGGCCGGCGTTTTGTATTCGCCCAAATACCTCCTTCAGCTTTTCCAGGTGGTCGTCGAAGCTTTTACCCATTACGATTATGTCGTCGAGGTATACCAGACACGTCCGCCATGACGGTGAACTGCCACAAACCGTCGCCAACACTAAAATCTGTTTTCTCCTTGTCCTGGTCTGCAAGCTCCACCTGCCAATAGCCGCTGTGTAAGTCGAGTGTGGAAAACCATGGTGTGCCTGACAGTGTGTCCAGGGTGTCATCGATCCGAGGTAGTGGATAGCTGTCCTTCTTGGTCACGTCATTGAGCTTTCGATAGTCCACACAAAATCGGGTACTGCCATCCTTTTTCTTGACTAGCACGACCGGCGAGCACCAAGGACCTGACGAAGGCTCTATGACCTTTTCTTTATGCATGCTTTCATTCAAATTTGTCCGATAATTATGTTGTCGTATCATTGTTTTGGCGCTTCTACAACCCACAGCCGACTTAACCCATCGTCCTAATCCACCTTCGCCCACACAATCGCCTCGGAATTCGCTGGTATCTTCTGGTGTTGAGACGAGACAACTTTCCTTACCGCCACGCTTCGCTCATAGCCAGTGTGCAGCGGGAATTCAACGTTGGCATACCTCAGCACATTTTCTTTCAGGTCCAGCGTAAAACCGTGCCTAATCATGAAATCCACGCCGATAATCACGTCGTCTATTATATCCGCGACGATGAACTCATGTCAGGCTGCTGGTGCCGATAGCAATTGTTTTTGTTACTTTTCCTCTTATCGGCGCACGCTCGCCAGTCGCAGTCCTCAGCTGTATGCCATGCAGCGGTTCCCAGTTCTTCAGGAGCTTCCTTTTAATGATCGAATATGACGCTCCCGTATCCAGTGTCAACACGAACAACTTTCCATCTATCTTTCCTTAAATCGTCAAGCTGCTGAGTTGTCGTTTCAGCTGTGAGACAAGGACGGTAGGGCCGCAGGTTGTGGGGATCAGCTCACGCCCCTTTGTGCTGACCCGTTTTAGTTTAACGACTCCTCGTCCTCAGCCCTGCGCTTGTTGGCTGGGCCTCGATTGTCAGTATTCCTCGCTTCAGGCGATTGCGATCGAGAACGGGAACGCCTTTTTCGTTGGCGGCAGTCTCGTGCTATGTGACCCTGCTTGCCACATGTCCAGCAAACAACTTTAGAGGAGACAACCCGTGGCCTGCCCGGTGTCTCAGAGCTTATGACCTGGATCGGAATGTCGCTGTCCGGCAGGATTTGGCGTATCCTTGCAGGTGCATACCGAGTGCCTCCAATCCATGTCGCCTCATATGTCATCGCGCTGGTCACCGTTTCCTTAAATGTCGGCTTGCCCATCATCAATGCGACGTGTCTCTGGATCATGAAGACCTTCAATGAACGACTCAATCTTCATCCTCTCGAGATAATCAGCGCCGAATTTTGGGTAGCACAACTGTACGAGCCGCTCAATATCTGCTGCATATGTCTGCAGCGCCTCGCTGGCTCTCTGCCTGCGGTTCTTCAGCTCACAGTAGTACAGCGTATGGTTGTGCTCGTTGCTGTACTTCGCTGCCAACGCCCTCATGACGGCCTCGTAATCACTTCTCGAACATTCCGGAACTGATTTCATTACCTCAGCCGCAGGACCTTTCAGCGCCAGTGCCAATCTCCGACCCTTCCTGATATCGGTCCACTGATTTTCCAAAGCAGCTAAGTCGAATTGCAGTTTAAATGTATCGAACGGCGTAGCACCATCATAAGTAGGCACTTCTGTTCGGGTGGCGAAACTTTCCGGAACCGGCGGCAAACATTCTCGTGGCTGTACTTCTCTAAGCCGCTCGTCGATTTTTCTGTTTACCGAATCCTCCAGACTGTCAACTCGTTTGTCTAAATGTTGTACACGCTTCTCCAGGTGCTCAACTTACACATTAATCCTGTCTGAAATTTCTTCCACTTTCTGCTCCAAACGCTTGGTGGACAGCTCGCAATTTGCGCTTTTGAGTTTCGCTGACACCTGCTCCGATATTCCATGGGTCGCCGCTTCCATTTTAGCCATTTTTTGATTCGTAGTTTCCAGTTTCGCTGTCATTTCTCGATTCGCCCTCATGTCTCATGTCCATTGCTTGTGGTGGCGCACCCGCTGTAGCCGTACTTTGCATCGACGCAGCACCAGCAGGCGATTCCTCCACTTTGGGCGACGCCTCTAGCTCCTGCGTTCCGAACTCGTGCGCAGTCTATGTTAATCGACGCCTCGTGCCTCACACGCCTCTTGCAAGCGCAGCTGCAACTCCACTTTACCGCCAGCAGTCGGCAAATTCCAGGCAGCCAGCTCCTTCTTCAGCTGGTCTACCTTCAGCAGCTCGAGTTTAACCATGTCTGCTTTTTTCTAATTTTATTTTACTTTCAGTAACACAATCCCACTTCTGACACCAAATGTTATGTAATCTCAAGTTTTTCAAGGTTCGTTTTGATTGTGTTTGAAAATAATACAACTTCAATTATTCAGCGCAAACGTAGTCAAAACTAACAATCACTTTATTTACAGATCTACACTTCGCTTGTATCTACACTTGTTACCACTTTGATTGCTCAACACAGACTCGACCCCTTGTGCTGCCACTGCTGCTTTTATACTAGTTTTCTTATCGCGCCGAAGATTCTTGCACATTCCAGTTGTACTTTCTATCTCGATTGTTCTAGCAAAGTCCATTACCTTTCGCGAACCATCCTTGCCATATCGGACTATCCAAGCAAATTATACCAAATTTGCCATACTTCAAAGTGCATGCCAAAAGTATGCTTGGAAAAGCATTCATGTACAGTATGGCACGGAGTTTCTCATCGTATCAATATTTTTAACCTTTCGTTGATCCAGTTAGATTTCGATTTTGAAAATAATGAGAAACGCGTGTATGATTTTTTTTATTTCAAGTATTTTTAAAATTTTTGAAGTCAATAGGCCTACCCTTGAACAAAACTTAACCCATTATTGGTCCAGTAAAATTTTGATGTTCGAAAAATTATAAAAAACGTGTCGAATTATTTTTGGTTTAGAGTATTTTCAGGAAGTTTGAAATCAATATGTTTCTTAACCCTTATTTGTGTGATGGGATACCCGGGTACCCAAATCACTTTGATACTGAAATTTTACATACTTGCGGATAACCTAGAAAGGTGAAACTTCATGACAACTCCCAAAATGGTATTATGTCTTTATTTTCGAGTGTTTGAATTCATTTAGTTGCTGGGGAACCCGGATAACCCAACACATTTTTTATGGAGTTTCATCGATTTCTTAGATACTTTTTGTAAGTAAAACGTTCTAAAGCAAATAATTTGTAATAGAACAATTTTATCAACAAAAACAAGCATCGTTATCGAAAACTTTAAAACGTAAAAATTTGTTTAACCTGTCGAAAGACAACTTTAAAACTTAACAAAAAAGGTAAAATGTCTTACAGTGCAAACAAAAAGTGCGAAATTTTTGTACAATTTGTACCCATCACATGGGTAAAAGTGTCCTTTTTCAGCACACACACTAGGGTTAAATCACTTTTCTTCATACAACACCTTAACACATGTTTTGCACCTTTACACCCCGGCGGAGGTTCATTTTTCAAGATGTATCTACAGTTCAATTTTAATGTTTGTAGCTTCAGCGGCTTGGTCTGAGCGATGATCAATCAATCAATCAGTCAGTCAGTTAGGGCAAACAATCTATGTATATAAAAATGGAGGCGGTGCCACGCCCTCTTGTCCAATGCTCACAACTTTATCCTAGTCGAATTGTGCTACTAAGTGGAAAGTTTGTACCAAGCTTCACTGATGTGTGTGTACTGCATAACTGTTGGATTATCAAAAATGTGACACGCCAGTAGTATGACACATCTATGAAACGACGGTACACCAAATTTCAATGCTGTGCGGCTTACAACTCCGAAGCTATTCCATTTAAAAGATTTGAGTTTTATGGGCAATGCCACACCCCCTTGTTCAATACCAACCCCATTCCCTCTATCGAATGATATGATTAAATGGTAGGTTCATACCAAGTTTCATTGATGTACGACTTACAGTTCTGCTGCATAAAAGATTTACCACGCCCCTTGTTCAACGCCCATACAATTTTAACAGTAGAATAACACTTCTATGGGACGATGTCGTATTAAATTTCAATATTATGCGGCTTACGATTCCGAAGCTATTCCATATAAAAGATTTAAGTTGTATGTGCGGTGCCCTTGGTAAATACCCGCTCCATTCCCTCTGTGGAAAGATATGACTAAATGGTAAATTCGTACTAAGTTTCATTGATGTGCGACTAACAGTTCCAAAATTATGCGGATAGTTTGGGTCAAACAAATGTGTCACGCCCCTTATCCAACGCCCATAAAATTTTAACAGTAGAATAATACATCTATGAGGCGACGCTTCACTAACGTTCAATGCTGTCCGACTTACAATTCCGAAGCTATTCTATTTAAAAGAAATGAATTGTATGGGCGGTGCCACGCACCCTTGTTAAACACCCGCCCCATTCCCTCTGCCGAAAGATATAATTAATTGGTAGGTTCATACCAAGTTTCATTGATGTACGACTTACAGTTCTGCTGCATAAAAAATGTGCCACGCCCCTTGTTCAACGCCCATAAAAGTTTAACAGTAGAATGACACATCTATGAAACGACGGTACACCAAATTTCAATGCTGTGCGACTTACAATTCCGAAGCTATTCCATTTAAAAGATTTGAGTTGTATGGGCGGTGCCACACCCCTTTGCTCAATACCCACCTCATTCCCTCGGGCGAAGGACATGATTAAATAGTAAGTTTGTACCAAATTGAATTGATGTGTGATGTGACTTATGCTTCCAAAGTTATTGTCTAAAAATGTATTCTTGTGGTGCCACGCCCCGTTTTCCCGACTTTTCTTTTTTCCTAAACCTTCACGTAACAATTTCAAACAAACCCCCCGAAGGAAGTATCCAAGTCAGTCCAGTCGTTTTGAAGTTTTAAGCAGCCGAACGGACCACGATTCATTTTTATATATATAGATATGATATATAAGGCTTTAGTTTATTATACGTTTAATAAAAAATAATAATGCTTTGCATTTTATATTCAAGGTTTTAAGTTTGTGTTACGTTCTGTTCAATGCGAGTTCCTTTCAAACTTGTCTGCTAATAAGACGAGGCCAACTCTCGAACTTGACCTTGAGACACACATGTGCACAACACGTGTGCAACACACATGTGTTGCGCCCCTTACATGTGCACGTGCAGGTCCCCCTCTCCAAATTCACTCCATTCACTTGGCGCTGACTTTCACCATTCAGCTTTTTCCGAACGTTTTCTAGTGCGCGGGCAGAGCTCTGTGTTTGGGCAGCGGCTGGTGTGAGGTATCGTCGCGTGTCTTGAGAGAGATTTGGGCCACTCAACGAAAGCGACAGAGAGCTTAAGTAGGGACAGAATTGATCAGGTAAGGCTAGGACATAAGGCTTATCGCATAACGTCCTAATAAACTCGGGCCCTGTTGCCTAATGCTGCGGACCCATTGTCCCAGTTCTTGTCTAAATGCCCCAGTGTTGTCTGCAGTTCTCGTCTCAGTGTTCCAGTTCACATCTCAGAGCTCCAGTTCTCGCCTCAGCATCGGTTATTGCTTCAGTATCTCTGTTTTAGTCTCAGTTCTTGTCACAGTGTTCCAGTTTTCGTTTCCTCCAGTTGTTTGCTGCAGTTTTTGTTTTGTTTTTAGAAATCCTTTTTCAGAACTTTAACTTTTCAGTGCTCTTTAAAGCACTGTTTACGGTCTCCTTCAGAAGGCTTTGTGCGTATGGTTACAAAGAAAGAAGATATCTGTATATGGGGCATTTCACGTCAAGCGGACAACCAAAAAAAAGTGAGGTCGTGAAATTTGTTTATATTCTGGTCAGTTATACTTCTAGTAGACGTGGATGTGCACACTCAATTTTTTCCGTATGAAGTTTTTTTGCTGAGTTATGAGCTTTTAAAAATTCACTAAGAATAAAGTGATACATTTTTCGATGCTGATTATCTGTATCAATTAATTTGTAAAAAAAACTAAAAAGTATTGTTTCTGATAGTAAAAAAGTTGTTTTTTGTTTTTGTCGAATTCTAAATTTTAATTTTTTACGTATAGTAAACCGGAAGTGAAAATTTCAAATCGATGTTTGAAAAACTTCGACACTTTTCTTTTTAATTCTTTTAACATAAATTAAAGCTTTAAATGTATTAATTCTCCACAAAAAAAATTAAAACGTGATCGCCAACCGTTTAAGACTTGGAGCACATATGTTACAGTACATACACATAGCTGAAAACAATAGATTTTATGTAATTTTGTGTCCAACGCCAATTACATTTTACCGGTGGAAAGACACGTTTACGCCCTGACACTGTTTCACATTTAAATACTGAGCGACTTATAATTCCTAAGATATTCCATAGTAAAAAATTTAGTTGTATGGGCGGTGCCACACCATTTGTCCAAAATCCACATTATTACCCCTGCCGAAGAACACGACCAAATCCTTAGTTTGTACTGAGTGTCGTTGATGTGAATGCTATAGTTCAAAACTTACACACTGGCACGTTACAGAATTGTGTAGGAGGTTAACCCTCTAGTTCCCAAGGTTTTAAGGGGAATAACACCTTTGAGGGTCCGAAAAATTGCTTTGTTTTTTTTTGCTTAAATGACACTTTTATGTATACAGAATATAATTCCATGAACATTTAGTCGGTGAAGACCTTTTTCATGTTGAAAATAGCCAAATTTATACGTAGCTTCTATGCGCGTGGAGATAAACTAAAAAACTTCAAACTTGATTTCTGAAAAACACCTTTTTTCAAACTGGTGTACATCAGAACTCCCACAATTTTTATCAGATTCACTTGAAATAAAATTTTTTCTTCTCTCAATAGACTTTTCCATGGAAGTACGTAGCCATTTTTTAATTGAACTGTTAGTTTGTTTTCGGGAACTCATTTAATGCAAGATTTTTGAGTATAAATGATACGTTTTTTGTTCAAACGAGTGTCAAATTCACAAAAATTAATGTTTTTCAAAAATCCTACGTACTTCCACAGTTAATCTATCAATAATTAATAAATATATTGGATTTTTGTTGTAGGTCACACCAGTTAGCCGAAATCGTGTACACCACCCGGACTCACATGACGCAAGTGGTCCCTTAAAACGGTCTGAATTCAGTGTTTGTTTATTGATTTTCTACTTAAAAAAATTTTTTTGTAAAACTTGAATGTATAATAAAAAGATAACTAAAAGTCTTTTTTCAATAGCTCGATTTCTTATTCATTAAAAAAAATCGTAAAAAAGAGGCCGAAATTCAAGCTTCAAGGTGTTATACCCCCTTAATCTTGTTAAAAAATTACCGGTGATAGTTTTGGGGTGGAGAAGTAATGTTTGTTCGGGGAAAAAAATGTCATGTCCATAGGAGGCGTGATAGAGGGTGTAGAAACTAGAAGGCCTACAGGCCTGCTTGGGAAACAAAGCCAAAAAAATCCCATTTTTTTGTAATTAATTTAAATTTGTAACTTTTTTTTAATATATGTAAGCATAAATAACGGGTAACAGTTTCAGTTCATACACGTAAGATACCATAAATAAGAAGGGGTGGGGTAAGGCGAGGGGTAATGTGTCGTGGGGTAGTGTATACACTGCGCTTTTGGGGGGTGTATAAACATGGAAAACTAAAAAAAATTGGTATAGGTATATGGCGGTTCTTATTATTTTTGAATGCCTTGTTATCTTTTCACACAGATGTCGACAAATATACTCCATGAAATAAAGGACTAGGGGAGACTAGTTCTTTCATCAACCCCCGCGGAATACGCCTAAGTATACATTTTTGCAGTAACATGATCTGTTTTACATGGTGGTGTATCAAAATTTCGGTTCAAATCCATAAATATTGCTTAAATAGCGAAAAAACATCATCAAGGATCGTTAATTATTTAGGCTTTTCATCCCCAGGTCTACAGACACTCTAGGGTTTGGGTTAGGTAGGAGGAGTGTAACAACTTTTTTTTTCATAATTTTCTTTTATTTTCTCAAAGAATACATTATCAGCTACTCACCAATAATTTTTTCTAGTTTTATTGAGGCTCTCAATTTATTTAAAAAATTTGTTGTTTCTCACACAATTTCAAAAATAATTATTTGCTTACTTTGTCACGAAACTTCAACTTTGTCTTACAATTACTGCCGTTGTGCATGTGGCAGTGTTAACTTACTACATTTATTTTATAGAATGGAGATTCCCCTTTCCATATGTGTAAAATCAGCTAGAAAAATCATAAGGTGTAATTTACAGAATTTTTTTAAGCTTAGGATGTCTACCGGCCTTCTTGGGAACTAGAGGGTTAAGAAGAGCGACAAAAATGTACGTGTTTCACAATTATAAGGTCAACTATGATTTCATATTTAATGTAATAAACGTCAATATTTATTAAAAAAGGATTATTGAATATACTCTCCTCTCTTATTATAAAGATCTTCAATCCGTTTTTTCATACTTGTAATAAGACTATTATTTAGGTCTTGGTCAATTTTTTGCCACTCTTCCTTTACAGCGGTTATGAGAGTTTCAGTTGACTCAAACCGTCGATTACCCCCATACACTTGTTGTGTAAGAATGCCACACAGATTTTATATGGGGTTGATGTCAGGTGAGCATGCAGGCCACTCCAAAACTGTGATGGATTTCGACGGAAAACACCGTTTTGTCTCTCGGCTAACATGGATTCGAGCATTATCTTGTTGGAAACGCCACTCTGTGTCACATTTTTCCTCCAAAAATGGCACCAGGCTACTCTCAATATAGTCAACATTCTTCATCCGACAAGATGTTATTTGGAGTTCCAAGCAACCCTAAGCCGAAAATGCGCCGCACACCATTACACTGCCACCACCAAAATTCCGTTTTGTAAACTGCAATGGTTCCTTCCGAACATCACGCCAATAGCCTCGAAAACCATCTGGCCCATCGAGATTCCACTATAGTTCGTCGGTAAATATAACCTAAAGTCGTTTGTTTCAATATAAGGGACTATTACAAAGCTGATAAAAACAGGACATGCTCTTTCCCAATGGGTGTGGAAGTTTTTTTAGAGCAAAATCAACTCTTACCTCCTTGTGGCGCTTTGTTAGCTTAGGCATTCGTTGCTGCTTCTCAAATTTAATCTTTTGAGTCCGCTTTAAGGTCCTCCAAATGGTTGCGTTTGACACATTTGCTTGTACCAACGTCCTTAAGCCTGTTTATGAAGTGGATGAGTTGCTAGCTTCGCGTACAATACGAGCCTCGGTGCGCGAATTGAGCTCTGTCATGGCTCTAGGACGCTTCTGTGTACCGTAAACTTGCGGATTTTGCAACAAATTTTGCACAACACATAGGCTACGGTTAATTTGTCTCCCGATTTCCCTCATCGCTACTCCGCGTTCGCGTAATGCGGTAATTTGACCTTTCTGAAAATCCGAAAGGTGCGTACCTCGTGGTATTTTTACGATTTTACAATTGCGATAGATTTACTATTTACCTTATAAGGTGCGTAAAATAATTATAAGACACTCAAAAAATTTCACTTTGCAGCTTCGCCAAATCTAAACAGTAAATTTTTTTAGAAAAGCAAAAACGCAGAATAATTTTGTGAAGTATCAGTTTTAAGTTTAGGCACAACTTAATATTCCTAGAAATTCCTGTCAAATATACCGTTAGCTTTTATGAAAATGAGTAATATTTTGTGTAGCTGCAATCGTAATAAAATTATAAGACACATTGAATTAAAAGTATTCACAGAGCGCAGATCGATTTTTTTATTTAGGCGTTGATTTCCGGGTTTCAATTCAATTAATTTAAACTAAAATGCCTTGTGGTAAATTACTATCTGAAAAGGAACAAGGCGAAATTACTAATTTTAACGTTGCCGGGCGTGGTGTAAGCGAAATTTTGAAAGAAATCGGTCGTTCTCGGTGTGCTATTGCTGGATTTCTACGCGATCCACATAATTAAGTCAAACGACGAAGTACTGGTCAAAAACAAAAGCTGTCTGACCATGACAAGCGCAGAATTTTGTTCAAAGCGAGCAATTCGTTCGCCTCTTGTTCGCAGCCTTTAGCAGCCGACCAGGGTCTAAAATGACCATTTGGCGTTTGTTAAACAGCTCCGAACATATTGTCCGAGCTGTTATGAAGAGGGCCCCGACACTCCTACCGCGCCGCAAAGCTGCACGACTCCAATTTGCGCGAAATAATCTGAATACTTGCTGGGACACGGTAAACATTTTTTTATATGCTAAGTAACATGACAACAAATGCATATTTTTTTCCAAAATATTATCTTTTCTGATGAAAAGAAATTTAATTTGGATGGACCAAGTGGGTGTCGATGATACTGGAGGGTTTTCAGTAAGGAACCCCATAAATTTTCTAAAAGAAATATCGGTGGCGGATCTGTGATGGTGTGGGGCGTATTTCACAAACATGGAACGGTCGATTTCCGCTTCACGAGCTCAAGAATGGGCAGTATAGAATATACTGGAGTATTGGATCGCAGCCTTCTTCTATTTTGATTAGAAAACAGATATAAACCATATATTTTTATGCAAGATAACGTGGTTGAAACGGTTGACGCACTTTATCCCGGTTGAAAATATGTGCGGAGTACTTGCCATGCGTGTCTATGGGGAAAACGAAAATACAACTCTGTTGGGGACTTAAAAATTGCTACTTTAAGGAGTGGAGCCATCTGGAGCCCCAATTATTGGTTAAGCTTATAAATTCCATGTGAAAACAGTTGTTTGATGTTGGAAAGAAAGGGGCTGGTATCATTAATAAATGATTCAACGTTTATTAAAAAAAACAATAAAATATTTGTTAACGTAAACCAAAAAAAAACCTAAGTGTCTTATAATTTTGTTACGATTGCAGCTACCCAAATTATTACGCATTCCCATAAAAGCTAACGGTATATTTGACAGGAATTTCTAGGAATATTAAGTTATGCCTAAAATTAAAACTGATACTTCACAAAATTATTCTGCGTTTTTGCTTTTCTAAAATAAATTACTGCTTAGATTTGGCGAAGCTGCAAAGTGAAATTTTCTGAGTGTCTTATAACACCGTGCGACAAAAATCAAAAAATTCCAAAACACACGAAAAAATCGGTATACTTGCAAAACTAGGGGCCAAACGTAGTAAAACTGCGTTTTTAGTTTTTCTCTCTGACGTCAGGATTTTTTTTAAAAGGACTTTGAAATTTGAAGGACATGTTTATTTCAAAAAATTATTTTAAAAATTGAACGCATTATAGAATAACAATATGGGTATCAAATGAAAGAGAAAAATCCTTAGAATCTTAAAAAAATAATTTTTTTGGTGTAAAAGGACGAAGAGGTATAGAAAATGTCCTTTTAAAACTTTATCCTTGAATATCCTTGAAAATTTCCAATATTTTTTTGGGAAAAAAATATATCTTAAGGATTAATATGTACACTACCACATCCTCGAATTTCGTTCTTCTAACTTTAATAGTTAAGGATATAAAAAATTTTATATTTCTCATTATAAAACAAAGATATATTGCACCGTACGACAAAAATAAAATATTTAATTAACTCATGTATAAATCGTTATGCTGCTAATACTGGAGGTTAAATACACGAATTCTGCAACTTAAAAATTGCGTTTGAACCTAAGTATATGTTTTCACAAGACATTGAAAATTAAAAAATTGAGTTTCCTTGGATAAAACTCATCCAAGATTAACAAGATGAATGCATGAGGATACGTACTTACTGTGAATACTAGTGCTCATAACTTAATTTAAAAGTTAACAATAGTCATTTAAAATGCATTTTATGATTGATTTATTTTGAAACAAATTGTTTAAGAAAAATTTATGCGTTTACTTTGCCGCTTATGTTTTTGGTACGTGTCACGGCACAGCGACGAAGTAGTACCTATACTAACGGGCTTGAAAAAGGGCTTCTCAAAAAAGCAATGTTTTTTATGCCTATGGAAAGGTCGACGCCGTGAATTACACTATATCAACCACAAATGGGAGCCTTGCATAACTCATCAACTTGGCCGCGACAGCATCGATCGTTGCCTCTAGTCCCTTCATCAAAAATAATACTTCCACCGCTCCACATAAAGTTAGGCCTGATTCGACATTTTATTCGCTCTCTTGACGCAGATGGTCGAGCTATTAATTATTTGAAACTAATTTTTCCACAACTAAGGGCCGTTTTCTCATCTTCCCGTTAACTTTAAAGTTCACTTTAACGGGCCGATAAACGCATTTTCGTTTTCTCATCTGCCCGTTAAGCTATCCTCCCGATAAAATTTACCGGGAGGATTGAGTGCCTGTTAAACTTTAAAGTGAACTTTAAGTGGAAATGGTGCCAAGTACATGCATATGTTTGTTTACAAACAAAAAACAGCTGATAATGAAGTTACAATTTGAAATGAAATTTGAATTTGAGATCTTTCGGTATGGAAAATAGGCGTGTTTCTTAAATTCATGCACTGGAAAACGCTTTTGAAGGTAGGGAGTCGCAAAATGCGGCAAATATAACATATAACAGCCAATTGGACTATTTCACTGCTTTGCACTGCTGACATGTCCAATCGCTGCTGGGCCGCCACCTGTGCGATACGTCTCGCTCTTCTGCGCTGCAAGTTCCCGCTTGGACTTACGCTTCAAGCTGTCAAACTTGTCCCTCAACGAGATTTCCAACGTCGGGACACGCCCCATTTGGCAGTAAAAGCATCAACAAGATTTTGCCAGGCAACATTTTTATTTTTTCCTTCAAAAATAATTATAATTTTTCACAAACAGCTGATTGCGCCGCCAAGTGCTGCCCATCGTAGACCAGTGTTGCCAAAAAATCAGACTTGTTAAATTTATATTTATCAGGAAGATGAGAAAACGAAAATATTTACCGGGCACTTTAAAGTGACCTTCAGCTAAAGTTCGCTTTAGCTACAGGTCACTTTAACGGGAAGATGAGAAAACGGCCCTAAGCGATGCAAGGATTTCCGCTGGTACGTTACCCGATTGTAAAACTTTGTTTCTATTAATTTTTATATGTTTTTCAGGGGTTTTAAACGGGCCACAGTTGAAGAAATTATTGCAGCATCAGGAGTTTGCTGATCTTTTGAAACCGGTTGAACTAACTGCGTGGCAAAGCTTAAGCGATGTAATAAATAACTTCTTAGGAAACAAGAAGTTTTGAATTATAAAGAACTTGTCCGCAAGATGATTGACGCCTATCGCGAATTGGGGGTCAGCATGTCTCTCAAGATACATTTTTTAGAGAGCCACTTGGACCTTTCCCCCGGAAAATTAGGTGACGTTAGTGATGAACACGGAGAGCGCTTCCACCAAGACATTGCACTAATTGAAAATCGCTTTCGGGGAAAAGATATGTGCCACATGCTTTCCGAGTATTGTTGGTCGCTGTGCCGTAACACGTACCAAAAACATAAGCGGCAAAGTAAACGCATACATTTTTCTTAAACAATTTGTTTCAAAATAAATCAATCATAAAATGCATTTTAAATGACTATTGTTAACTTTTAAATTAAGTTATGAGCACTAGTATTCACAGTAAGTACGTATCCTCATGCATTCATCTTGTTACTCTTGGATGAGTTTTATCCAAGGAAACTCAATTTTTTAATTTTCAATGTCTTGTGAAAACATATACTTAGGTTCAAACGCAATTTTTAAGTTGCAGAATTCGTGTATTTAACCTCCAGTATTAGCAGCATAACGATTTATACATGAGTTAATTAAATATTTTATTTTTGTCGTACGGTGCAATATATCTTTGTTTTATAATGAGAAATATAAAATTTTTTATATCCTTAACTATTAAAGTTAGAAGAACGAAATTCAAGGATGTGGTAGTGTACATATTAATCCTTAAGATATATTTTTTTCCCAAAAAAATATTGGAAATTTTCAAGGATATTCAAGGATAAAATTTTAAAAGGACATTTTCTATACCTCTTCGTCCTTTTACACCAAAAAAATTATTTTTTTAAGATTCTAAGGATTTTTCTCTTTCATTTGATACCCATATTGTTATTCTATAATGCGTTCAATTTTTAAAATAATTTTTTGAAATAAACATGTCCTTCAAATTTCAAAGTCCTTTTAAAAAAAATCCTGACGTCAGAGAGAAAAACTAAAAACGCAGTTTTACTACGTTTGGCCCCTAGTTTTGCGAGTATACCGATTTTTTCGTGTGTAAAATTTGTTGTCGCACGGTGTAATTATGTTACGCACCTTAATTCAGTCGACTGTCGACTGTCATCCGGAACGGACGTTTTCTTTTTGTGCTCCGCTATGACATTGTGTTCTAAGTGCAAGTTGCATTGCAGTGCTATTGACTTGGTGTCGTGTGGCACCTGTTGTTCTGAGTGGCACCTTAAATGTGCAAACGTCAGTAGGGAGGCTGCAGAGATTATCAACATAAATCACCATATAATTTTCTGCTGTGAGTTATGCTTCGGTAAATCAAGACCTGCCTGCCCATCCGTTGTGCCGTTGCTGCTGGAGAAGCTGAGCGGAGTTCGTGCTCTCATTGACTCGCTAGCGGTACCCCAATCGGGAAAGACTTGTGCTGACAACTTGAGTACCAAGTCAACGACTGCGATCAAGCCGACACCAGCCGTCTCTCGCCTCACTCGCTCTAAAGCTGCGGACGCTCGCATCGCGGCATCAAACTTGGCTGTTGATGTCGCGCGCTCGCCTTTGCTGAGAACTTCTAACAAGAAAACTGGGAGAACTTTGCCGTCTTCACCTAACACTACTCTCGCTGCTAATTCTGCTACTACTAGCGCAGCCGCTGCTGTCAAAGTTGGTGCCGCCACTGTAAACGCCACTGCTGCTAATGTTAACGCTCCTGCCGTCAAGTACGCCGCCGCCAATGTAAACGCTGCAGTCTCTGTTAACACTGCTACGACTTCTACTGCACCTGCTAATGCTGCGACTGCTGATGTGAACGCTCCTGCTAACAAGAACGCTGCTGGTAATATGATCGCTGCTGCGAGCGCCGCTGCGCTTGCTAATGAAGTCACTGCGGCTGACGCTATTGCTACCGCTGCTATAAGTGCAGTTGCACCCGCATCCCCAGTTGTATGTGTGGTTCCTGATGCTGCTTCTCTCTTTTCCAACGCTGTCGCCCATTCTCCAGCCGCTAACTCGCTGCTTCAACCATCATCTGCTGCCTCTCTTATTACTGACGGTCCACCTTTACACGCTCGTTCGTCGCTCGCTTCGGATGCTGAGCCGCCAAATGCCGCTAATGCTTGGGTCACTGTGCGCGACAAAAAGCGGAATAAACAAAAGCTGGTTGTTGTTGGATCCAATGAGAACTCAGGCCTTGAGGTTGCCGTGAGGAAGAAGTGGCTGCATTTGTCATCATTTTTACCATCAGTCACAGAGGAGAACCTAATAGATTATGTGGCTTGTCAAACCTGTATTGACAGGCAGCATCTCTCTTGCTATAAATTAGTTAAGAATGGTGTGCCTTCAGACTCGCTTAAACGCATAAATTTTAAATTAGGCGTTACTTCATCTTTTTACACTAAGCTTCTCAATCCCGCAGTTTGGCCAGCTAACGTTAAGGTGCGCTCTTTTCGTTTTTTTCCGAGAATAGAGCTCCCGCCGCCAAGTGCATAGCACACTCTGCAGATGCTTTGTCTTTTCCTGTAATTGCTAACCCAGTCAATGGTAGCTCACAGTTATCTGATAAGCCTGGTAGTTTAAGTAATAATTTAAATATCTATTATCAAAATGTATCTGGTATGAGAACAAAGGCTGATCAAGTGCGATTGTTGAGCTCTTCACTGGACTACGATGTCTTTGTAATCACTGAGTCTTGGCTTAATTCTACATTTTTTGATTCGGAATTTTTTGACCCGCACCTTTTTAATGTGTTCAGGAAGGATAGAGACTCCCTCAAAACGGGCCTTAATAGGGGTGGTGGTGTTTTGATTGCTATCAAACGTAATCTACACTCAGCATTGCTGCCACTTGTGAACAATGATTCCCTGTTGGATCAACTTTGTGTTCAAGTCAGGGGAGCGACCGGCCTGCTCTTCATTTGCGTATCGTATATTCCTCCGAATAGTAGTGATACTTTATACAAATTACATGTCGACAATGTTTCGGCATTGCAAGCTCGGATTGGTGAAAACCAGCTGTGCGTTTTAGGTGATTTCAATCTTGGTAGTATTACATGGTCCCATATGGGTAACTCTGTTGCTCTGACTCCCTCAAATGTTCACTGCGTGCTGTTTTCTTAGCTTTGGGTTGCTCCAGATCAATGCCCATCCGAATAAACTTAATCGTTTTTTGGATTTGGTTTTTATCACGAGTAACCTTAACTCAAATATTGACGAATGCAGCTCGCCTATTTCGCAGGCATGTTTGCATCACACACCGCTTGTTATCAATCTTGAATTCTATGAGTTCGTTAATGCCCCTTCAAGTTCAAGGCCTATTTCTTTTAATTACAAGCTCTGTGATTTCGATGCATTGAACAATTTGTTCCTTGACGAGCATTGGGAGGAAATACTGTCCAATTGCGACATTGCTACTTGTTTTTCTACATTTAAATCTCTAGTTTTTGACCTTTGCCTGAAGTCGATCCCTATCTTCCCTGGGAAAGTTCATAAACTGCCGTGGGTTACAAAGGAACTTAAGAAGCTGAAAAATTTAAGAAATAAATATTATAAAAAGTTCAAGGCAACTAAGTGTCCCATCTACTTCAGTTACTATCAATCACATCTTAAAAGTTACAACAAGTTGGCTAAGTCGCTGTACAACAGTTACATTCGTAACTATGAAGATTGTCTGTCTGCTTTTCAGGAAGGAAGTCAAGTAGATACTATCTACACGGATTTTGCTAAAGCCTTTGACAGAGTTTGTCATGCAATTTTGATTTCGAAACTAAATTGCATGGGCTTTCACTCATCATTTCTTGACTGGGTGAAATCATACCTTTCCAATAGACAGTGTGTTGTGACTGTTGATAATCACCTTTCTCAGCCGTTTGTTGCTAGTTCCGGCGTTCCTCAAGGTAGCATACTTGGTCCTCTGTTGTTTGTTTTATTTATTAACGACATTGGCTCCTGCTTTTCGTTTGCAAAATTTCTTCTATATGCGGATGATCTGAAGATTTATGCTGCGATTAATACTATGGCTGACTCTCTGGCACTCCAGGCTGACCTAGATAGAGTTTAATCGTGGTGTACGAGAAATCACCTTTTCTTAAACATAAGTAAGTGTTTTCATGTATCTTTTTCTAGGAAACACAGCCCTCTGAACTTGTCCTACTTCCTGTCTGGCTCACTGTTGCAGTCAGTCCAAGAAATCAAAGATTTAGGTGTGTTTTTCGACACAAAACTTTGTTTCTCTGGCCATATTGATTTCATTATTTCCAAAGCATATGCCATGTTGGGGTTCGTTCGTCGGAATAGTACGTCATTCTCTGACCCATATACGTTCAAACTGTTGTTCACGGCTTTCGTCAGATCAAGGCTGGAATATGCTTCATTTATATGGAGGCCATATCAAATGACTCACATTAATCGCATTGAGCGCATCCAGAAGGTTTTTATGTGGTTCGCGCTAAGGTCGCTGAACTTTACTGAACCGTTGCCTTCATATCTTTCCCGCTGTCGCCTTATAAACTTATTAAGTCTAAACGCTAGGCGAACCTATCTTGCGTGTTCTTTCATTGTTGGGTTATTAAAGGGGTCTATTAATTGCCCGCCCCTTTTGAGTAACCTATGTCAATGTCCCTACACGTAACCTACGGCACATAGGGACTTTCTACCTCAGCTTTTACAGGTCGAACTATGCGAGGAATGCGCCTCTGAGTAGAGCCCTTGCGGAACTAAATAGTGTAACCGACTTTGACATTTCGTTTCCCAAGGAGACATTGTTAAATTTAATATTGTTTAAATTAAGTTGAACATCTTTACTTGTGTTCCTTTATTGTTCCTATAGTCAGTAAGATCAAAATGTTCATTGGCTAAATAAATAAAATAAATAAATAAATTGTGAAACACCTGCATTTTGTTATTGTTGTTCTATAAATATTCCGTTAGTTCAAAAATGTTTATCAGCTGTTGCCTTTACTTGTTATTAGCTACTCATTTTTTTCGGGAGTGTTGATACGCTATAGTCCGTCATTTGATGGGTATTGTTACGAAAATCTCAAGTTTAGAATAGAATAGAATAGAATAGAATAGAATAGAATAGAATAGAATAGAATAGAATAGAATAGAATAGAATAGAATAAAATAGAATAGAATAGAATAGAATAGAATAGAATAGAATAGAATAGAATAGAATAGAATAGAATAGAATAGAATAGAATAGAATAGAATAGAATAGAATAGAATAGAATAGAATAGAATAGATACGGGAGCCGAGCATCAACTGCCCGAGATACTGCGTCCAAAGAGAACTATTGTGTCGTATCCCTTATTCTTTATTGGAGGAGTTCATCTCCCCCAATATTGTCCAGGAACTCCTTGATTTTTCCCAGATTAGTTCCAGACAGCTCTTTTGTCTGAATTAGTTCCCATCCCAGTATACGCTTCCTTGCGTGTAAGAGAGCGGGACACTCGGTTATGATGTGCACGGATGTTTCATCATCTTCCATGCAGAATCTGCATAGTTCGCTATCTGTTAATCCCAGTCGCGCTTTATGCATATTTAGCAGGCAGTGCCCGATCAGAATTCCCGTCATGAACTTAAGCTCCTTTCTGCTTAGGTCCAATAGGTATTTAGATTTGCCTTCCGAATAGGCCGGAAAGAATAGCTTGGAACAGCGTTGTCCCACCGTATTGGACCATTTCTGGTTGGCCCGATTTTTGAATTCCTGTTTGACACAATGCCTGAAATGAGCTCTGCTGACACCTATGATTGGCTCAGGTCCATAGGGTCGTTTTGCTGCCCCTTCCTTTGCCAATCTGTCCGCTTCCTCATTTCCATCGTGCCCACAGTGCGCAGGAACCCAGTATATTATCACCCGGTTATCCTTTGAAATGTCTTGGAGAACATTTGCTGTCTCCCAGACTAGATTGGAGTCAAACGTCGTCGAGCTCAAAGCTTTTATTGCAGCCTGGCTGTCGGACATTATGATTGTCCTCTTTCTCCTGACATTGAGAGTCAGTATCTTCCTGGCACACTCGTTTATGGCAAAGACCTCAGCCTGGAAGACTGTGGCCGTGTCTCCCAGACTGACTGCTAATTGGAGCGAGTATTAAATATTCCAGCTCCCGTTCCGCCTTCCATCTTTGAGCCATCGGTGTTCCAGACAATGTCATCACATGTGAGACTGATTCTATTAGCAGCCCAGTCTTCCTTATGCGGTATGTACGTAAAGTAGTTCTTCCTGAAGAGGTGTCTCGGTGGCATCAGATCCAAAGGCATCCAGAAGCCTCCATCTCGCCTCCTATCCTTCAACAGGGATAGGTGACCGATTGCATGTGCATCCCTATGTATGGATCCACAATTTTTTTTTTTTTTTTTTTTTAATATTTAACGAGGAGGAAGCATCGAAAGCCTAATCCCGTCAGTGTGAGACTTTAACACACTAAACCTCCTCACGTCATGTACCGGTTACCCCTCCGGACACTACGGTCAAGTTTTTCGTCGGAGGGCGGATTTGAGCGCTAGGTTCATCGTTTGTCACTGTTCTTGTGCGGTTTGTCTCAAGCTGCACATGCTTGCCTCCCAACTGCCTGTCAGCTAAGTACCGCCCTTTTCGGTTCTTCAACCACCCCACCCGGTTGGCACTATGTCCCGTCTGTTGGTCGCCGTACTAGGGCGTCTGTCTCTATTGCCAGCGCTGGTCCTCAGCTACTGTTGCCGGAGCGCGACGCCGCTGCTCAGCCTTTCTCAGCTCGTTGTGGATGTGCACCGCCGCATCGCTCACCGCATTCCATACGGCTCGCGAGATTAACATTTTGGACGTGAGGTTCTGCGGGTTTATGTCCTCATCCGTCAGCGCATTGATGCGACCTCGGGCCACTGCAAAACGAGGGCAGTGGAACAGCACATGCTTCGCGTCTTCGTCTACCTGGCAGACTGGGCATAGTGGCGACTCGTCGTGCCCGAATCGGTACAAATAGCTGCGAAAAGCTCCATGGCCGGTGAGCAGTTGTGTCAGGTGAAAATGGATGGATCCACTATGCATTAGTCTGTGTGCGCTGATGGTTGCAGCCATTTGCACATTTAGTTCCAGCGGCAGAATCCCCAATATGACATTTAGGGCTGCCGTTGGTGTGGTACTGAGACATCCTGTTATACAGGTATTCGCTAGTCTTTGAAGTTTTCCCAGCTTAGTCACAGTTGTTATTTCCGTGGTTTTCCTCCACCACACTATCGCCCCGTAGGTGATAGTCGGCAGAACTATTAGGGAGTATAAACTCTGAAGCCACTTCGGTCTCAGTCCCCAATTTTTGTCACAGATTCTTTTGCAACTCCAGAGAGCATTGCCTGCCCTCTTGATGATGCGATCAACATGAGGTTTCCAGTTCAATTTTCTGTCCAGGATTACCCCTAAATACTTAACTTCCCTCGAGAAGTTCAGTTCTTTTCCAAAGATCATAATCTGCCTAAGGTCGATCTTCCTTTTATGTGTAAAAGGACGGCTGGAAACGGCTACTTCCAGATCTGGTTCTGGTCGTAGCTGGCTAAGGTAGCACAGCGGAACCTCCCTAATCCGGGGTGTCATGCGACCCGTTCCCATCGGACTGATTTGCAGCCAGGGAGTATATCGGCTGTATTCGAACGGAGCTTTCCTGATACCTGGCCGCCTCAGGAAGGAACGGTGGCCTTATCATGGTAAGGGGCTCTGCCGTGACGGACCCTCCCTTTCCCCATTCCCGCCTTGGTCACCGTGCTGGCACTCACATTGGTGCCACGCACAGCCCGCCAGGTCGGGCAGGTGACCGTACGAAACAGAATGTCGACACCAAAAACACAAGCCTCGGATGTAGAAGTAGACGGACGGACGACGGACACGGACAAACGGAGAAAGGACTCAGACAAACGACAAACGGATAGGAACAAACGACTGACGGACAGGAGAGAGGTGGGCACTTCCTCCGAAGACGACCTCCTGGCATCGAGCCAGGAAACCATCATTTCCTCAGTGGGAGTAGGCGCTGTGGGCCACAGCACCCCTTCCACTGAGAAACCAACAACATCGGCAGCGGCAGCGAAAGCCATGAAGAAACCGGCCAAACCTAAGGAACCGTCCAGGTATAAGCAGTACCAGAGAGCCTTAGCTATCCTCGGTAGGATTAGCAAGAACGAGGCTGCTGGTACTGCTCATCCCAAGGACGCGGAGGATAAGGTACGGTTTCAAAAGGTTGTCGACGAGTACTTGGCGTACCAGGCGACCCTGCCGAAAACTACAGCGACAAAACGCGACCGGTCTGCCCACGACAGCTCAAATCGCGTGACGAAGAAGGCGAAGGTTGCCGGTGCAACCGACGCAGGGACGAGACGCGTCTTTAGTGACGTGGCACGGGATAACCTGCAGGTAGCATTGGTTGATGCCACCACAAACCGCGGCAAAGAAGTCTTGGAGAAATGGGGAGAGATTGAGGTCAGGTTGACACAGATGGTCATGGACCATGTGATGAGCAACCTGACAGCGAACCCGAAGGTGCCTCTCCCCGGTTTCGACTCGGCCGAAGTTGTTCGCGGGTATCGGGTAATCAAATGCGATGACCAGTTCTCTAAGGATTTCCTGGAGGGATGCATCTCCAAGATTGGAGAGGCCACTGGAAGCTTGAGGCTCAAGCTAATCCCCGCCAGCGAAATCCCTAAGAGACCAAGGGCGCGCATTTGGTTGCCCAATATGTCCTTGGACAGTGGTAGGCTTGTCCCCTACTTGCAGGCACATAACCCGACAGTGCCAATGACAGACTGGCAGGTCATAAAAGCGGAGGCTCCGCAAAAGAACAGCCTATCCTTCCTCCTGGTTATCAGTGAGGAAAGCCTACCTGCCCTGGAGAAGGCAGAGTTTAAACTGCGGTTCGGCGTACGGCACGCCAGACTAAAGGTCTTCCGCTCCTCTAATCCGGAAGAAGAGGATGCAGACGAGGTTGTCGACGCCCAAAAGTTGTTGGACGACGTAAGGCTCGACGATCTGGACCCTACCACCGTGGACCAATAGGCCTGGGGTTGAAGGTTGTCCAAGTTAACCTCCAACATTCGAAGTTGGCAACGGACAACCTTACCGTTCTCCTGTCGGAGGAGGACGTGGACATCGCCTTAGTCCAGGAACCTTGGGTGCGGAGCACTGAGGTGAAAGGGCTTAGGCGGAGCGACTACAATCTCTATTACAAGAGAGGGCAAGGTAAGCCCAGGGCGTGTGTAGTTGCTAAAAAACACCTCAACATGTACCTTTTACCTCACCACAGCACTGACGACACCACGGTGGTGGAGCTAGCTGCAGCCGGGGGAGAGAAACTACTCGTGGTCTCGGCCTACATGGCGCATGACAGGCCTGCGCCGCCCGAGGAGATCCGGAGGCTCGTCAACAACGCGAAACCGCATGACACGGTGCTAATAGGGTGCGACGCAAATGCGAGACACACCCTATGGGGAAGCACCGAAAACAACGACCGAGGTGAGTCTCTTTTCGATTTTATAATTAGTACTAACCTAGTAGTATGTAACAGGGGAGACACTCCCACTTTTGTTTTTCCAAGCACTGATGGCTTCAGTGGGTGGGCAGAGGTTCTCGACGTTACTCTACTGACGGATAACGGACAGGTGGGTTTGAACAAATGGAGGGTATCCAGCAAGAAATCCTTTTCGGATCACGCATGGATACTCTTCGATTTGGATCTTCTGGTTGAAGCACCTGCACCATATCGCAATCCCAGACGTACCAACTGGAATCGCTTCGCTGGTATGATCCGTAACAGGATAGGGAGGGCTCCCCCAGTCAATATCTCCTCGGTAGGAGACATTGACTATAGAATCGGGCAGTTAGAAAACGCGATGGCTTCCGCGTTCAAAACGTCTTGTCCTGTTAAATACTCAAAAAAATCATTTCCACCTTGGTGGAATGATGACCTGTCACGCTTGAGAACGGAGGTCCGAAGATCATTCAACCTAAGTTATTCCTCAGGTAACTGGCAAAGTTACAAGGATAGCCTAAGAAAATATAAAAAAGCTATCAGAAATTCTAAAAACAAGGGTTGGAGGGAATTCTGCTCAGCTATAGAAACAACGAAGGATTCCGCAAGGCTAGGAAAGGTGTTGTCCAGAGACCACACCTGCCCCTCGTTCATAAAGAAGCCAGACGGCTCCTGGACTGAAAGTACCGAGGAGGCCCTAGACCTGCTGCTGAATACACACTTCCCAGGATGCACAGAAGAGGACACCTCGACTAGGCATGCAGAGTTAGGAGGTAGACATGCAGTGCAATGCCTAACTCCGATAAACGAGGACAACAACATTATAACGAGAGAAAAGCTCACATGGGCTGTGAAAAGCTTCTCACCATACAAGTCCCCGGGACCAGATGGCATCCTTCCTATAATGCTACAGGTGTCACAGGACTCGGTATTACCCTGGCTAGAGGCAATCTTTAAGGCCTGCCTAGTCTGGAACTATATCCCCGTCAGTTGGAGACGAGTGAAAGTCGTCTTTATCCCGAAGGTAGGGAAAAGAGGTCACGACTCAGCGAAAGATTTCCGGCCTATAAGCCTGACATCTTTTGTACTTAAAACCTTCGAGCGGTTGCTCGACCTCCACATACGCGAGGAAGTGGGGCACAAGCTATCTGATGCCCAACATGCTTACCTAAAGGGTAGGTCAACGGAGACCGCCCTCCATGAGGTAGTACGAACAGTGGAAAGGTCACTGGAGTATAAGCAGTACACACTGGCAGCCTTCATGGACATAGAAGGTGCCTTTAATAACATAAAGATGAATGCGATAGAGGAATCGCTGGTAAACCTTGGAGTTAACACACAGGTACGCAGCTGGGTTACTGCAATGCTCCAATCGAGGGTGGTAAGCGCGACGCTCGGCAACACCCACCTCACAAAATTTGTAAGCAGGGGTACTCCACAGGGGGGGGGTACTGTCGCCTCTACTGTGGGTTTGCGCCATCAACGACACTTTAACAGATCTTAACCAGAGAGGAGTCAAAACGGTTGCTGACGGATGCTGACGACGTGGTCTTAATGGCATCAGGAATGTGCCCTGACGTGATTAGTGGAATCCTTCAGGGTGGCCTGGATAGGTTAACTGCTTGGTGCACGGGACGTGGACTAAGCATTAACCCTAGCAAAACTGAACTGATGCTGTTTACCACTCGTACTAAGATACCAACTTTTAGACGACCTCATCTTGCGAATATAACACTACCCCTTTCGTCCAGTGCCAGATACCTCGGGGTAATTCTAGACCCTAAGCTGAACTGGAGGCTTAACATAGAGCACAGAATAAACAAAGCAGGATTTGCACTATACTCCTGCAGGAAAATGATAGGGAGGAGGTGGGGCCTCCGACCAAATTTAATGATATGGATGTTCAAGATGGTTGTACGTCCAATACTATCATACGGAGCTCTGGTCTGGTGGAAAGCCCTCAGGAGGGAATACAACACCACCAAACTCGGTAGACTACAAAGAGCAGCTTGTACCGGAACTACGGGAGCGATTAGATCCTGCCCTGGAGAGGCACTAAACGTGCTGACGCACCTGCTCCCCGTCGATCTGCATATTATGAAGGCCGCAACGCTCAGTGCTCTGAGACTGAGAGAAACGGGTTGCTGGAAGGACAGACCGTATGGCCACGGCAGTCTTTTATCACAAGGGCAAAGGTGCCTACCTACAACGACGGATTATACAATTCCTACCATGGTCTTTGGGAGAAATTATGATATCCGTACCCCCTCTCGTCTAGAATGGAGGAGAGGGAACATCCTAAATAACCTGAGTACCACAATCTATACTGATGGCTCCAAAATGGAATGCGGAGTAGGAGCGGGGGTTTTCTCCGAACATCTAAAGATAAACGTGTCTTTCCGCCTCCCCAACACAGCAAGCGTTTTCCAGGCGGAAGTGCTCGCTATCAGAGAAGCGTGCAAGATGGCATTGATGGACACATCTTACAAAAGTCACATAACAATACTTACCGACAGCCTAGCTACTGTTAAGGCACTGGAATCGTCGACTCTATCGTCAAAACTAGTGCGGGAATGCAGGAATCTCCTGATAGAGCTGGCTCAGCGGTTCAGAGTTACCCTGATATGGGTGCCAGGGCACAACAACATTGACGGGAACGAAAGAGCCGATGAGCTGGCTCGAAGAGGCTCCGCTCTTGATGAGAGCGAGGCGCTGACGGTTCACGCCCCTATGGGCTCTATCAAGAACGGGGTCTCGAAGGACTTCCTCGCCAAAGCCAACACTAGATGGCAGAGGATGGAATCCTACAGGATCAGCAGATCCCTGTGGCCAACATACGATAAAAATAGGACCGCGGAGCTCTTGAACAAAGGCCGACGGGATGTGGCAAGACTGACGGCAGTCATCACTGGCCACTGGCCCATTGGAGAGCACGCGGCAAAAATGGGGATACCATACAACACCAGCTGCCACAGCTGTGAAAACCCGGATGAGAAAGAAACCGTTCACCATTTCCTCTGCGCATGTCCGGCCTTAGCAAGAAGGAGATGGAAAACGCTGGGAAAACCGATATTTCAAAGTTTCGAGGAGATAGCGAAGTGCAGCGTAAACTCACTACTCTCGTTCATTAACCTCTCGGACTGGATATAAAGATATGTACGGATAAATACATATAGGTCCAGATGACACCACACAATATACCTTAGGGTACCTACCGGGAATAGTGGTATCAAAACGGCGCTAACGCGCTAATTGGATGCTGGAGCATCGCCACTTTAACCAACCAACCAACCATGTGTAAAAGGGACTATGATTGTCTTGCCTGGATTCACAGACAGTTTCTGTCTGATACACCAGTGCTCGACTATCCTCAGCGCGCTCTGAAGCAAGTCTGAGACGGTATGTCCGTCTCTGCCTCTGACCACTATGACTAAATCGTCTGCATATGCGATGACTTCATGTCCCTGCTCTTCAAGAGAGCGGATTAGTCCGTCAACGACTACAGACCACAGCAGGGGGATAGTACTCCCCTTTGAGGACATCCTCGCGCTGTACTTGCTGACAGCTCAGCCTCCCCTAAGACTGAATCACCCTGCTCTCCAGCATTGATGATATCCATCTTATAAGGGTGGCAGGCGCCTGTAGTCCTTCTAGCGCCGTTTTTATCGCTTCGAAGGTTGTGTAGTTGAAAGCCCCTTCTATGTCCAGGAAGCCTACTAGACAGATTTCCTTTACTGCCAGGGACTTCTCTATCTTACCTACCAGTGCCGATAGTGCCGGGATAGCCTTTAAGCACAAAAGACATCAGGCTTATTGGCCTGAAAGATTTTGGGTCCTTGTTATTAGCTCTTCCAGGTTTCGGGAGATAGATCACGTTAACTTTTCTCCAGGCTTCTGGAATGTACCCAAATGCTAAACTACATACGTAGATTTTGGTTAAAATGGGCGTTAGTATTGCCATTCCACTCTGTAAGAGCGCTGGGAAAATACCATCTTTTCCCGGCGCCTTGTAGGGAGAGAATGATTCCAGCGCCCATTCTACTACAAGTGCATTACACACAGCTTTGGCAGTTCTCCAGTCTTCCCTACCTGGACGATGCACCTGTCCAGTACTGCCTGTCAGAGGATCATTTGTGTATACTGACCCCGGGAAGTGGGTATTGGTGAGTAGGACAAGTGTTTCCTTTTCACACTTTGTGGCTGTCCCATCTTCATCCACCAGTGTTCCTATCGGAGAGGAATTTTCCATCGAGAGAACCCTATGAAGCCTGTAGCTGGAGGACAGATCTGATACGTCCTCACAGAACCGCTTGAAGGATTCCCTCTTGGCCTTCCTGATTTCTTGGTTGTATTTGGTGAGAGCCTGGGAGTAGGTCTGCCAGTCGTTGTTTCGCTTGGCTCTATTAAATAGTTTCCTTACTTCCCTTCTCAGTTTGTTAAGATGACTACTCCACCACGGTGTCTGTTTCCTACAAGTTTTGGTCTTGAGGGGACAGTTTTCTTCATAGGCATTCAGAACGGAATCTCTAAAAATTGTAGAGGCCCTTTCTAGTCTGTCTATGGTATCTATCCTATTCTCGATTTGAGTTGGGACGTCCTGTCCTAACTGGAAGCAATAGCTGTTCCAGTCAGTCTGTCGTTTTGGTCTGAATGTCACCACGGTTGGCATCTGATTCCCTAGCGTGAATCTTATCTGCCTATGATCTGAGCACGACGGCTCGTCAGACACCCGCCAATTACTGACAAGGTCTTTTGTTATCGAGGTTGTCAAGGTCATATCCAAGACTTCCTCTCTGACTCTAGTTACAAATGTGGGGCTGTTCCCAAATACTTAGGTCTAAGGAAAGTATATAATTAAATAGTGACTCACCTCTAGGATTTATGTCCGTGCTCCCCACATGGTGGGCGTTCGCATCACAGCCCATTACGAGCTCCATGTGGTTGCCCCTACCATAGGCAATGAGCTGTTCTGCTATTCGGGGTGGACAGGGTCGTCGTCTCCAGGGAAGTATGCGGAGGCAATAATGATTTCCCTGGAGTTCCAAGTAATCTTACCCGCGCATAGATCCGGCGTAACGAAATCTGTTAACGGGAAGAAAGATATGTTATTAAACACGATGCAGGTCATGGCTCTGGTTGTGGTTGATTGACAACATAATATCTTACCTGCCTGGGATAGCCCTCTGACTTGACCGTTGGTGCTGGTCCATGGTTCCTGCACCAGGGCTATACTAGGACCCAAGGTGTTCATGGTCCTAGTTAGGACAGCCGAGGCTGCCGACGCTCTATGGAGATTGACTTGTACAATCTCCATAGTTACGCCTTTGGTCCCTTCGTATGGGTTCCCGCACGCTTACCCCCTCTGCCACTCATTTGCACCCGTTCATTGCTGCTCGGTGTGTGTGCAGACCTATCTAGCAGGCTCAGTCGTCTGGATGGATTCGCCAACCCAGTCAGCCGAGTCTGCCGGACTGGCTTAGACCTACCTCAGGCTTTGCGGGCCCAACCGATGCCTGTCCTGGCGTCTTGTCACTGGTCCGTTCGGTCCGAGTGACGGCTTGCGTCCGTAAACTTGTAGGTGGACAGTCCTCGCATGCCTTCGCCAGTGCTTGCTTGCTGGTGGAGGGTCTGTTCTCTTCCACCACTGTCTTCGGCGTCCTCGGCTCCGTGCCGCCCCGGCTGGTCACCGACGACTTCATCCCCTGATCAGTCCGCACCCTGAACTGAACTCTCCCCAACTCGAAGAAGGGAAGGTTCTTCAGCTCAGAGAGCCGACCTACTGAGGTGTCGTCGATGGCCAACGTCAACGTTGTTCCCTGCGCCGCGACAGATCTATTCAGTACCTTCCAGTTTTCTGTCGGTAGTGAACGGTTCTGCGTACGAAGCATTCGAAGAATATCTTCGGCCGGGAGGGAGCAGCCAGGAAAGAATGCGGTGGCCACACTGGGTTTGGGAATGTCTTTTCCCTCCACCAGTTTCACCTTCATTCCCGGCAGCTGGGTTTTTGTCATGACTTCCCTTAGCCAGTTCCTCGATGCCTCGTCGGCGCAGTTTACAATAATCAATCCTGGCTTGAACGAGCATCCTTGGAACCTGATCTGAGACCCATCCACGGGGAGCTTACACAGCTCCTCTTTGATCAGCCCTTCGATCGTCCTCTGCTCCTCCAAACCCAGATGGACAGCCGGGAATTCGTCCGGTAGAATTCCAACTTTGATGGCCGCAGCAGCCTCAGCAAAGGACGGACTAAACTTCGTCCTTTTTGGTACGGTTTGCGCCGTATCCGCTCTGCTGCTGCCACCAGTTTCGTCCGTCTTTGTCGGCTCTTCCAGCACAGTCTTGAGTGCATCATCGTATGATTTACCCGACGCCATTAGCCTCCTCAGCCACTTCTTTTGAGAAGTCGTCAGCCGCTTTCTCTTAAGAGAGATGGCCTCGGTGGCTTCTACCAGCGCGGGTACGCCAAGCGAGGGTGCCTCCTCAACTGCGATCGATGACATGGTCACGCTCGTATGGGAACATTCACTGTTCCCCCTACTTCTTCTTGTCGGTTGGTCTCTCCAACCGCTTACTGTTAGTTCAGCAATGTGCTGATCAGTGGCGTCAGTCTTTCCGGCGTCCTTACCATTCGAGGCGCGTGTTTGAGGGCTCATCATCTGGTTCTTTCGGCCAACTACTCCGACGAGGCTTTTCGGTGGCCTTTTCAAGTTGTGGGGAAATAAGGTCGCCCATGATAGAGCCCCATGCCATGGGAAGTCCAAAATACTACCCGAGGTGGACAGGTATCGGGTAGGCTCCGTGATATTACAGCCGGTATACCCCCTGGCTGCAAACCATTCAATGGGCACGGGTCGCATAACACCCTGGATCAGGGGGGGAGGGGATGTGGGGCAGAGAGGATACCAGGTATAGGCAGTTGGATATAGGAAGTGACTAGTTTGCCAGCCACACAGGGTACGACAAGACCATACCCCGGTGGCTGCTTCCAGCGGCCACCACGAGGAGGTCTAGTCACATTCCGCCAGCCCTTCCACCCCCACCAGCTGGACATCCTAGCTGGCAGTGGCTGAAGAGTAGGCAGCAGACCGCCTCAAGATTCCCAAGGTTCGTTTTGATTGGGTTTGAAAATAAAACAACTTCAATTATTCAGCGCAAACGTAGTCAAACCTAACAATCACTTTATTTACAGATCTACACTTCGCTTGTATCTACACTTGTTACCACTTTGCTTGCTCAACACAGACTCGACCCCTTGTGCTGCCACTGCTGCTTTTATACCAGTTTTCTTATCGCGCCGAAGTTTGTTGCAACTTCCAATTGGAAAGCGCTCGACCATTCTCGCACAGCCCAATTCTTGGAGAACCATCCTTGCCATATCGGACTATACCAAGCGAATTTATAACAGTTTTGCTGTACTTCAAAGTACATGCCTAAAAGTATGCTTGGAAAAGCGTTCATGCATAACACAGAGTGCCTCTTCGTTCCACTGCCCATCACTTAGACTTGTTCGTCCCGAACAAGTACCGAGGCTCCGCCGGAGCAATTCGCCAGGCGCTCCAAATGGACTACTTTCAACCTGGCGTTTCTGTTGCCGCGGCGTTGAACCCTGTACACCACGTCATTAATCCTGGTCTCGACCTTGTACGGTCCTTCCCATGACGTTTGAAGCTTTGGAGACAAACCTTTCCTCCTTCTTGAAACCCCGCTGTGTTAGTTCGTAGATCATATCTGGCTTTCATCTTATCGCTGACCAGTTGGATACGGTCCCTTATAAACTGGTGAATTTCCTCCAGCTCCGCCCGCTTATTGACCACGTAGTCCGTCTTAGCGCATCCCGTCGCGCTGACTACTCCGAAATTCAAGTCAGCAAGACCGCAATTCTGTGCCGAACACTGCTCGTGCTGGAGTGAGTGATGTCGTATCGTGCGGGGCTGACTTATACGCCATCAAGAACAGCGGAATATGCGTGTCCCAATCCTTTTGATTCCTGCCTACTACTTTCCGCAGATATTCTTCCAGCGTCCCATTGAATCGTTCCACCATGCCGTCGGACTGGGGATGCAAAGGACAGGTACGAGTTTTCCTTATTCCTAGTAGCTCACACACTTCCTTTAATACCAGAGATTCGAAATTCCGGCCTTGATCCGAGTGCAACTCCAGTGGAACTCCAAATCTGGCCACCCAGTTGTTTACCAGCATTTCCGCGACCGTGGGGGCCTCCTGGTTAGGAATAGGATACACTTCGGGCCATTTACTGAAATAGTCCATTACCACCAGCACATATTTGTTGCCTTGAGTGCTAAGTGCGAATGGCCCGGCGACGTCCATGGCAATTCGCTCAACGGGCGCTCCCATGTTGTACTGCTGCATGCGGCCCCGAGATCTTCTTGTTGGCCCTTTCGCAGCCGAACATCGATCACTGCTCTTAATCCAATCGGCGACAGACTCCTGGCATCTTACCCAGTAAAATCGTCTTTTTATTTTGGCGACAGTTTTTGTGATGCATAGGTGTCCTCCGCTGGAGTCGTTATGGTATGCCTCGATCACCTCGTTGATCCTGCATTTCGGGACTAAAATTAGGGAATTGCTGGTCCGGCCATCCTCCCATCTCCCACTCGCGGTATAGGCAACCATCAGACAGCCGCAGACTTTGCCACTGCGCCCAGTAAGCCTTCGCGATCGGGCTCTCACCGGCCATCTCCTGCCAGTCTGGACGTGCGCTGGTCCTTTTGTATCCTCTCCGCAGACCACTCTTCCTCTGGCATAACGCTGACCAATCTGCTCTTTACTTTCGGCTCGCGAACATTGCCTGGATTCGGTTTTGCACGGACGGCGTGACAAGGGATCGGCATTTCCATGGCTGCTACCCTTGCGATGCTCTACCGTGTAGTCGTAGCTCTGCAGCCGCTCGATCCACCGCGCCATTTGGTCTTCCGGATCTTTAAAATTCAGTAGCCATTTCAGTGCCGCATGATCTGTGCACAGGCGAAACTTTTGCCCATACAGGTATTTGTGGAAGTGTTTCACGCATTCCAATACTGCGAGCAACTCCCTTCGTGTCCCACAGTAGTTTCGTTCAGGCTTTGACAAAATTTCGCTGTAGTAGGCTATCACTTGTTCTTGGCCATCTATTGTCTGTGATAGCACACCACCAATACTATGCCCACTTGCATCTGTATCCAGCACAATCATCTCTCCACGCACGGGGAAGGCCAGAATTAAAGCAGTGCACAATTTTTCCTTCAGTCGTGCAAAAGCCTGCTCCTGTTCTGTACCCCACGCGAAGCCTTGATTCTTTTTCGTCAGTTTGTGCAAGCTGCCAGCTATGTTTGCAAATCCAGGAACGAATCTTCGGTAGTATGTGCAAAGGCCCAGGTAACTGCGAAGTTCATGTAGATTGCGAGCACTTCATGGGTTGAGTTTAAGGCCGGCGTTTTGTATTCGCCCAAATACCTCCTTCAGCTTTTCCAGGTGGTCGTCGAAGCTTTTGCCCATTACGATTATGTCGTCGAGGTATACCAGACATGTCCGCCAATGCATTCCTTTAAGCACACGTTCCATTAACCGCTCGAATGTTGCGGGTGCCACAAACTGCCACAAACCGTCGCCAACACTAAAATCTGTTTTATCCTTGTCCTGGTCTGCAAGCTCCACCTGCCGATAGCCGCTGCGTAAATCGAGTGTGGAAAACCACTGTGTGCCTGACAGTGTGTCCAGGGTGTCATCGATCCGAGGTAGTGGATAGCTGTCCTTCTTGGTCACGTCATTGAGCTTTCGATAGTCCACACAAAATCGGGTACTGCCATCCTTTTTCTTGACTAGCACGACCGGCGAGCACCAAGGACCTGACGAAGGCTCTATGACCTTTTCTTTATGCATGTTTTCAATCAAATTTGTGACCTCTTCCCTCTTGGCCAGAGGAACTCGTCTTGGCGGTTGGCGGATTGGTTTCGCACTTCCGGTGTCGATGTTGTGCTTCACTATGGCTGTTCTTCCGCCCGCTTCCGTTGCAAATATTGACCCATAGTGCTGCAGGAGTGACCGCGCCTTCTGTTTCTGCTCGGCTGTCAATTCGCTGCTCCACTGGGTCTGCGGTATGGCGTCCATGTTAGTGGAAAGTGGTTTCCTTACTTCCTCCGGGTGGACTGCTTTCGCAATTGACAACTGCTTCAGCCTCTCTACACTCGCCAATGACCGCATCTTTTCCGACATATCTGGTCGTGTTCAGTGGATTGAGTATCCTGACTGGTATTTTGCCATTTTTGGGTTCCACTAATGTACGTCCGATTATTATGTTGTCGTATCCTTGTTTTGGCACTTCTACAACCCACAGCCGACTTGTCCCATCGTCCCCGTCCACCTTAGCCCACACAATCGCCTCGGAATTCGCTGGTATCTTCTGGTGTTGACACGAGACAACTTTCCTTACCGCCACGCTTCGCTCATAGCCAGTGTGCAGGGGGAATTCAACGTTGGCATACTTCAGCACATTTTCTTTCAGGTCCAGCGTAAAACCATGCCTAATCATGAAATCCACGCCGATAATCACGTCGTCCATTATATCCGCGACGATGAACTCATGCTCCAGGCTGCTGGTGCCGATAGCAATTGATTTTGTTACTTTTCCTCTTACCGGCGCACGCTCGCCAGTCGCAGTCCTCAGCTGTATGCCATGCAGCGGTTCCCAGTTCTTCAGAAGCTTCCTTTTTATGATCGAATATGACGCTCCAGTATCCAGTGTCAACACGAACAACTTTCCATCTATCTTTCCTTCAATAGTCAAGCTGCTGGGTTGCCGTTTCAGCTGTGAGACAAGGACGGTGGGGCAGTGGTTGTGGGGATCAGCTCACGCCCCTTTGGGCTGACCCGTTTTAGTTTAACGACTCCTCGTCCTCAGCCCTGCGCTTGTTGGCTGGGCCTCGATTGTCAGTATTCCTCGCTTCAGGCGGTTGCGATCGAGAACGGGAACGCCTTTTTCGTTGGCGGCAGTCCCGTGCTTGCCACATGTCCAGCAAACCACTTTAGAAGAGATAACTCGTGGCCTGCCCGGTGTCTCAGAGCTTATGGCCTGGATCGAAATGTCACTGTCCGGCTGGATTTGGCGTATCCTTGCCGGGGCATACCGAGTGCCTCCAATCCATGTCACTTCATATGTCATCGTGCTGGTCACCGTCTTTTTAAATGTCGGCTTGCCCATCATCAATGCATTGCGACGTGTCTCCGGATCACGAAGACCTTCAATGAGCGACTCAATCTTCATTCTCTCAAGATCATCAGCGCCAAATTTTGGGTAGCACATCTGTACGAGCCGCTCAATGTCTGCTGAATATGTCTGCAGCGCCTCGCTGGCTCTTTGCCTGTGGTTCTTCAGCTCACAATAGTACAGCGTATGGTTGTGCTCGTTGCTGTACTCCGCTGCCAACGCTCTCATGACGGCCTCGTAATCAATTCTCGTACATTCCGGAACTGATTTCATTACTTCAGCCGCAGGAGCTTCCAGCGCCAGTGCCAATCTCCGACCCTTCCTGATATGGGTCCACTGATTTTCCAAAGCAGCTAAGTCGAATTGCAGTTTAAATGTATCGAACGGCGTAGCACCATCATAAGTAGGCACTTCTGTTCGGGTGGCGAAACTTTCCGGAACCGGCGGCAAACATTCTCGTGGCTGTACCTCTCAGAGCCGCTCCTCCAGACTGTCAACTCGTTTGTGCAGGGAATCATCCATTTCGTCAACTCGTTTGTCCCAATTGTCCATTCGCGTCTCGAGATGCTCAACTTTCACGTTCAGCCTACCGGAAATTTCCTCCACCTTCTTCTCTATGCGCGCAGAATTTTCTGCCATATCTCAGCTCGCAGTGTTGACTTTTGCCGAAATTTCCTGGCTTGCTGCTTCCATTTTAGCTATCTCCTGATTTGTTATTTCCAGTTTCGCTGCCATTTCTCGATTCGCCGTTTCGACTTTTGCCGAAATTTCCTGATTCGCAGTTTCCATTTTCCGGTTGGAAGCCTCAAACATGCCTTTCATTGCGCCCATAAGCTAGCTCATGTCCATTGCTTGTGGTGGCGTAACCGCTGCAGCCGTACTTTGCATCGACGCAGCACCAGCAGGCGATTCCTCCACTTTGGGCGACGCCTCTAGCTCCTGCGTTCCGAACTCGTGCGCAGTCCAATCGACGCCTCGTGCCTCACACGCCTCTCGCAAGCGCAGCTGCAACTCCACTTTACCGCCAGCAGTCGGCAAATTCCAGGCAGCCAGCTCCTTCTTCAGCTGGTCCACCTACAGCAGCTCGAGTTTAACCATGTCTGCGTTTTTCTAATTTTATTTTACTTGTACTTTACTTTACTCAGTAACACAATCCCACTTCTGACACCAAATGTTACGAAAATCTCAAGTTTTTCAAGGTTCGTTTTGATTGTGTTTGAAAATAAAACTACTTTAATTATTCAGCGCAAATGTAGTCAAAACTAACAATCACTTTATTTACAGATCTACACTTCGCTTGTATCTACACTTGTTACCACTTTGCTTGCTTAACACAGACTCGAGTCATTGCGCTGCGCACTGCTGCTTTTATACCAGTTTTCTTATCGCGCCGAAATTTCTTGCAACTTCCAATTGGAAAGCGCTCGACCATTCTCGCACAGCCCATTTCTTCGAGAACCATCCTTGCCATATCGGACTTTACCAATCGAATTATGTCAAATTTGGCGTACTTCAAAGTGCATGCCTAAAGGTATGCTTCGAAAAGCGTTCAAGCGTTCAGCTTCAAAAGCGTCCCAAGTTTGTAGTTAATTATCTTTTGTTTTGGCTTTAATTGTTTATTTCTTTTCGATTGAAATTTGCGACATAGATGTAGGATTATATTATTGTAGGATTATTGTCAGCACGTCCGGTCGCGTCAACGTCTAATTGCAATTCCTGGCAATATGGCCCTTTTGTCTACACTTGAAACAAATAACGTTGCTTGTACTTGGGTCCGGACACTCCTTTGCCCGATGACCTTCCTTTTCGCACTTGAAACACCTCATATTCCGATTAAGATTTCCATCTGTCTTTTTGTCTGCTGTTTCCTGAGATTGATTCGACCGGTTTAACGACTGGTGAACACCCCTTACTTTTTCATATACGCGAATCTGTTCCTTCAGCTCTTTTAGATTCTTCGCCTGATACAACCCACTTTTATTTGTCCGTGAGTCCGGAATTCCTTCCACAAAATACTCTACTATACTCCTTTCGTCTAGTGAGATTGGCTTTCCCATTTCTACTAAGGCGTACAAATATTCTTGAAAATTTTCTTTAGGCTGTTTACGTCTATTCCGCAGAGCACGATGCACTTCTGCTGCTGATAATTCCTCACCGAATTCCCCAACTAGAGCTTGCTTCAAAGCGCGCCAATCTCTAACGCCCACTAACCCGCGCGCAAAAAGTTTGGCTCCTCCCTTCAACAACTGTTTAGCGTAAACAAACTTTTGCAGGCCATTCCAGCCCACTGTGTCCGCAACGTCTTCAAACTCCGCAAATCAGTGATTAACGTCTTGGGCTGCTTCCCCTGAAAACGGAGAAACCGACTCTGCGATATCGCGCAGCGTAAAAACAACACCCCTTTCACGCGAGCTACTTGCGTCTGCGTACGATGAATTTGCCGATTCATTGTCGCTAACTGCCTCTTCCTGTTCGTCATCGAATACCACCCGTTCTAACAAACGCATCTGCAGTTCTCTCTTTCGCCCCCTCACACTCAAATTAAGCTCTCTCAGCTTCTCCTTCAATGTCTCAACTGTCATGGCCCTAACTGTGTCCGCGTCCATTTTACAAAATTTCTTAGAAATAGCTTATTTACTACTACAACAAAATTCAAAAACGTAATATTTGATTAATTGGCTTATCTGCTTCTGCTTTCGAATTCCGCTCCTTTGGGCCAAGCGCCGCCGTCGTTTTCAGCTCTGCTTCTTCACTGGCTTTCACTGCTCGCCCCTTCCAATTTGTTGCTTCTTGCCGTAGCTGCTGCTTCTCTGTTTCTCTGCTTTGCTTTGATCTCCTTACCCGCTGCTTCACGTCGCCGCAATCACTCGCTCAATTCGCCGTGGCTTCTCTTGCCGATTCTGTATTGCCCGCAATTCCACCTCTGCTGTACCTCGTTTTGTGCGTGCGTACGCTAACGGTAAATTGCTGTTGCTTGCGCCTACTAGGACGCGTCTGAACGTAACTGTACTGTTTTTGTAACGGCCGTCGCCTTCGCGCGTTACCCAGCGGAGCACCCCTTGTAGCGTGGAGCGCCCGCCCGCGTTCTCTGTTTAACGCAAATGTATCGATGTTTCTGCTACGCGCTTCGCACTGCACTGATCTTTACACTGATCGTCTACTTCCGTGCTGCACAATCGTTTTCACAGTCGCGCAATACAACCACAAGGCATTTTTTGTTGTTAATTTTGCATCTTTCTGCGCATGACAAATAAGTTGGCGCTTATTGTGCGTTTAGAAATATTTTTCTTTCTGTTTTTTTTTCCCACTGTTCACGGCAACACATGCCCCGCAAATAAACGTTGCTAGTCTCGACCGCGCTCCACGCACTGGTCACTACTGCGCTCCACGCACTGGTCACTACCGTTTATGCCGACTCCGATCCCGGTTGAGCCCCCAAGCGTTCACAGCACAGAGTGCCTCTTCGTTTCAGTATAATAAAGATTTAATGACCTTATAATTATGAAACGCATCTTATTTAAAATAACACAGGGCAACAAATTTCGATCTTTGGTCGGCTTTTCTGGTTTTTGATTATAATTTCTAAATCAACCAACCGGTTGATATGGTTTTCTCTTTGTGGCATTTACAACACCTCACGGCTTCTTTTCCAATGTATTATAATTAATTTTTATAAATTTAAAAATTCCGTGATAATTGGACCTCAAAGTCGGAAAATATGGAATTTCAAGGCGTTTTCTTGGATGGTCAAAAACATGCACATTTTTCTTAAATCTATTTATGAGTTAGGTGTGAAATGAAAGCGGAAACATCAAGTAATACAACACAGCCAAATTATTTGGTGTGATTCCCATTCTCATCGATATAATAGGAAAAATGTACCATAGTCATTTTGATAATTTTTCATACTTTTTCCTTAAAAAATTAGGTGCCTCAAAATATGCAAAAATTTTAATTTTGTTATGTTTTGAGCAATTCAAAATTTTTTTGTTTTTTTTTTGCTTGTATTCCAAACCTTAAATGGAACATATTAAACAGCATACTTTGAGGCCCTTAATTTTTTAAGGAAAAACTCATTAATAGATTAAAGAAAAATGTGTGTGTTTTTTCATCATTAAATAAAACGCCATGCAATTCCATATTTTCCGACTTTGAGGTCTAATTACCGCGGAATCGTAAAACTTATAAAAATAAATTACATTGGAAAAGAAGCCGTGAGGTGTTGTAAATGCCACAAAGTGAAAATCATGTCAACCAGTTTATTGGTTTAGAAGTTACAATCCCAAACATGAAAAAAGTCAGCTAAAATCCGTAAAAGTGGCACGCCCATTTTTTGCGAAAACGGAAACTAAGTTTTAAAAACGGCTTGCGGATTCGAAACCAGCGGTACCTAATTACCCTAGAACTGATGTCAAACCCAGAAAAGCCATTTTGCTGTTGATCAGTGTAATCACATTTTCTTAAGGCAGGTTCTCACCTTGTGGGAAAAAAAAAACGATTTTTGTTTTTTGCCTTGTCGTGTAGATATATGTTTCAAAAATGTGCTCCAGAAATTTCAGATCAAAATCTGAAAAATTACAAAAGTTACAGGCAGTGTAGAGCACCGGCCAAGCGCGCTTTAAACTTTAAACGCGTTTTTCTGAGAACCACGTTTTCGGACCTTACGGAAGTGATTGAAGGCGCTGGAATGAACCAATCGTCACCAAATTTTTTTTAAAATGTTCCTTAGGGTTTTTTCTAATAAACAAACCACGATCAGTCACAAAAATATTGAAAATTGTTTATTAAAAAAAATAATAAGTGAAAAAAAAATGCGAAAATCTTAATTTTTTTTTCAAAACCTCATAACTTTTGTAATTTTGACTTTTTTTCATGATCTTGGTTCATTCAATAGATAATACGGTACACATTAAGAATGTGTTCGATTTTTGTGTTTCCGATCACGGGTTTTGACGGAATCACTTCCGGTAGCGGGACACCTCCTCGCCGACATGCCGCCAATGATGTACGCCCCCTCCCCCCCCTTTTTTGATTCATTCAATTTGAAAAATTGTATTCTCTAAATAAATGTGTGTTCATATCCAGAAAAATCCAGCTTTGTATCTTTAACCGTTTTCTCAAAAAAAACCGTTTTCCTAAAAAAAGTGCACTTTTTCGGATCCACAAGGTGAGAACCTGCCTTAATGGGCAGTTTGGTTTTTGGATCCAATTAACTTTCATATTGGCCGCATTCACTGAATTCGTTTTGTATTTGTATTTGATCGCGCGTATAGCCCGATATACACGAAATGTATTGATTAGTTTTGTTTCGCTTAGCGGCGCGTCACTTCAACTGGGCAAGTGGTTTTTGTACTGGTCGGCACTGCTGGCGGCGGCCAGCGTCAGAGCGCATCGTCGACACATGTCGCAGCACAATAATAACAAAATTCATATATGATGTTTAGCCCTTTTAGTGCCGGAGGCCGATATATCGGCTCTTGCTGCACTAGCGAGAAGTGCCAGTGTGTGTTGTCGCAGCGAAACGTAGGATCAGTTAGTGTCTCCTCGATCGTTGTTGTGAAAAGTATATTTCGTCCCAGTTGCAGTTTGTAAGCGTCATTTTTGTTATTACCGTTGTTTTCCGCTTGTGTCAAAAATTGTTGTTTTTGACAAACCAACAATTAGCATTACAGGATTTCGAAAATTCTATTCATTCTCTATTTCATCCTCTGTATACTACTTTTTGAATTATGTAAATATTGTTTCTCGTTTGGTTTTTATGAGCATTTTCCCAAGCCCTAGTAAAACTTAAAATTCGGCCGGTTATTCTCGCATAGGCACCTCTTTTTCGCCCGGCACTTAATCCTTCTGTCGTCGTTCATGCGCCGGCAAATGCCTGAATATGTGTGGCCTATTGGCCGTTACGTGTTGTTTTGTATGCGTGCGTGCGAACGAGGATACGAGAATGCTGCTGTCCTTATGAGCATGTTTCACCATAGTGCGTGTGGGTTGTTGTGGCATTGAGTCAATGTTGTCTCGAAGCCAAGGTATACCGCATAAAGTCTACTATGTGTGTTGGCGGTGAGTTGCATATGACCACAGAACAGTAATACAGAACCCGCATCTCATACAAATTCAAAAATGTTAAGGGGTCGTAATATTACGACCACTGTTAATTGAACATTACGTCCTCTGCTATTAACATTACAAACTGCACTAGACAGCTTTCGCTTCTGTTATATTGCAGAACAAACAGCACAGAAATAAGAAGAAAGTAATGATCGTATGTGGCTCCGTGAAGCATTGAAGGAAAAATAGCGTCGGCTGTGGTTGTTGTTGTTATCGGCTAACAAAACGAAGTTGCTTCTTACACATATGGGAGAAGAGCAATAAGCTATGGTTGTTGTTATTGTTGCCGGCTAGGAAATGAAAATTGAATTCGAATTATTTTTGCTTTGTGGTTTATTCTGCGAGCAGCGCAGTGCGTACTAGGGTGGGTCGATTCCGGACTTTTTTCGATTCGAGATTTCTAATAGTGCGGAAAAGTTGCCTTAGTACTTCCTGATTCCAATGCAATTTTTTGTTTTGAGATCGGACTGCATCTTCAACCCCAACTCCGGCATTGAAATTTCGGAAATTTGCCTAAAATCGTGAAATTGCCTACCTAGCGCCTGAAATACGCCTCTCATGGCAAAATGTATAAAAGAAAAGTTGTTTGTCGCATCATTAGCTACCGAAATGGTATTATGATCATGGCCGTAGGACGAACCGTTCCCGAGATACGAGCGAAAAGGCGGCGCGCCGCAGCGCAAGGTAAAAATCGACTTGCGGCCACACTTCTCCCTGAATGCGCCAACAATGACGCCGGCGCTGCGGAGATGTGTTCTGTGCTTCACGCGTCGGGTCGGACCGGCCGGGCCGCTCCCCCGTCCCGTCTCGCTCTTCCCCCATCCCTCTCCCCTCCCCGCCAGACACTAGACTAGACTCCCGCTGCGCGCCGGGCGCCACCAGCTTGCTCCGTCGTGTAATCCCCTGCGCCATACGACACGTTCGGACAGGTCCCCACACAAATATTCTTTCATCGAGTTCCTTCACTCTTGTCGTTGATTTCGCCGATTCGATTGAGTGCTATCACTTACATTCTCTGAACAGAACACAAAACTCAACATGTCTGTATCTAAATTTAAATTTAGACAGAAATGTCCTGTGTTTGGCATATATCCGTACGATCTCACTGAGTCCCAGCTACCCAGTTACCAGGATGTTCTTTTGTATTATCAGTTTGAAAGATTTCGTATAGGGCGACTCCGAGGTGACAACTATGAACCTAGGAGTAAAGAGGTTTCAGAAATAGTTGCAAAAATGGTTGAAAATATTTTCAAAAAGTCATCTATTCCGATAGTCTCACACACCAGAGTTCTACAAATGCTCACCACATACCATAAGAAATTTCTGACACTTAAACAAATGTTTGTAAGGAACCAAATAGGTTTGCGCTCTAAAAGAGACGACTTTGTCTCTTCTGCCGCAGAATTATTTGACATCGCTGCTTGTAAATGCATTTCTTTTTCTTCATGCAATTGTCCAAAGGAAAGGAAAGTTCCTATCATTGAACAACCATTTCTCTTGGACCAGAGAACCAGAAGAATTGGTCGCATTGGAAGTGTTGATCTACCTGAAACAAAAAGATTGCAAAGAGAAATGAACGTAAAGAAAAGCTTTCAAAACGTCATTCAACATCAACACTTACCAGAAAAGTATCAGCTACAACACGTGACCATTCAGATCAACCAGACACTCACACAGACGACAACAATGTCGGTGCGTCGCACATACATTCTTCCAAAAACGATGCTGATGCTGAATTTTCTCTTCCATCCTCTAAAATCAAACAAAACACACTATTATTAGAACACACTGCTTTAGCTGCCCAAAGATTCGGATTAAGTGACAGAGCAGCGGCCTTGATGGTTTCATCTGCCTTTCTGGATGCCAAAAAAGCAGATTTGATAACAGAGGATCAGGCTAGCTTTGTCACTGACAAATGCAAGATTAGTCGAGCAAAAAAAGTGTTGGAATTAAGCTCCAAAACACCGAAAGTATTGACTCTGTATATGGGCTGTATTTTGACGGCCGCAAAGACAATACACTCACACAAGTCCGCGAAGGTGAAAAGTACTACCGCGACACTGTCAAAGAGGAACATATTTCTCTTGTAGCGGAACCTGGGTCTCATTACTTTGGCCACGTCACCTCTCCTTCCGGGTCAGCTGAGGATGAGATGCAAGCTATATGGCAACATTTACAAGACAATTCAGTAGATGTGAAACATCTAGAAGTTGTCGGTGCTGATGGCACCAACACGAACACAGGTTGGAAAGGTGGAATCATTCGGAAACTAGAAGAAAAAATAGGTAGGCCATTACAGTGGGTTGTTTGTCTTCTACATTTCAACGAACTTCCATTTCGTGCTCTTTTCGAACACATAGATGGTGTCTCAAAGAGTCCAAATACATTCTCTGGCGACATAGGTAAACTGCTCCCTGATTGTGAGAAGTTGCCTGTCGTCAAATTTGAAAGTTTTCCATCATGCCAATTACCTGCTGAGGTTATTAATCCGACCCAACTTAGCACAGACCAAGCTTACCTCTACAAAATATCAGAAGCTGTTATTTCCGGTCAATGCTCTCCAGACTTACAATTAGCGTCGATGCATCCAGGTAACATGTGCAAATCTCGCTGGCTCACCTGTGCAAAAGAATTCTGAGATTATACATTTCTACAGACAAACCAACAAAGGAAATAAAGATTTTGGTCAAGTACATACTTACAGTTTACTCACCTTTGTGGTTCTCAATAAGATTCCACAGTTCAATCAAAGATGGCTCGCGCCATCTCTTTGCTGCAATCCAAAGGTCGAAATACTTACCTGCCAAACTGCGCAAGGTTGTCGATTCATCCATTCAACAGAATGCTTTCTTTGCTCTTCCAGAAAACATTCTCCTTAGTATGATGACTGACGAACGGGTAGAAGTCAGAAAGTTGGCCCTTGACCGTCTTCTGGCAGCCAGAGAAGCAGAGACTGACACTGTAAATGGATGGGTTAGATGTAATAAAGTGCCAAAGCTGAATTTCAAAGCTAATAATTATTACGATATGATTAACTGGAAGACTATTACCTTGACTGTTCCACCAGTTCTTCGTTCAGTTTCTAACGAAGAACTCATAAAAGGGTTGTCGGGAGACACTGCAGAGATATGGAAATTTAGTGAATTCCCCTCTCACACCGTGGCAGTCGAGAGAACCGTCAAACTGGTGACAGAGGCATCTTCTAAAGTTATTGGCCCCCAGTCTCGTGATCGTTTTATACGCTCTACACTGAAATCTAGGCAACAACTGCCAAAGTTTAGTACAAAATCTGATTTTATCAATAAATTTGATACAGATTCAGACTAAAACAAGCCTGACATATGGTTGGTTGGTTGGGTTGGGCTTGGGAGGAACCCGAAGTGCAGCCACCTCCACGTGGTGGGTTCTGGGTAACCAACACAGGTTAGCTGAGAGCTGCAACAATTTTCACCTTGCGCTGCGGCGCGCCGCCTTTTCGCTCGTATCTCGGGAACGGTTCGTCCTACGGCCATGATCATAATACCATTTCGGTAGCTAATGATGCGACAAACAACTTTTCTTTTATACATTTTGCCATGAGAGGCGTATTTCAGGCGCTAGGTAGGAAATTTCACGATTTTAGGCAAATTTCCGAAATTTCAAGGCCGGAGTTGGGGTTGAAGATGCAGTCCGATCTCAAAACAAAAAATTGCATTGGAATCAGGAAGTACTAAGGCAACTTTTCCGCACTATTAGAAATCTCGAATCGAAAAAAGTCCGGAATCGACCCACCCTAGTATGCAGTTGCACCTTATCACAGCAAGTTTAACGGTCAGATAGAACGGTTTCATAGTACACTGACCGAGATAGATAGATGTATTAAAAGCGAAGGAAACTTAAGTGATGTCGCGGAGGTAACAATTAAATATAATAATTCGATACATTCGGTAACTGACTATATGCAAATAGAAATAATATATGGAAATGGAATATGAAACAAATAAATCGAGGAAAAATTAAGAAAGAAACAGACGGACGACTTATCATACCACAATACGAAAACAAAATATAAAGCATATTGTACAGATAAAGCAGCCGGTCGCTGTGCAAGGCGCCCTATCGCTGCGCGCCGTGCTATGAATGCTTTTATGGGCATACTTTTAGGCACGCACTTTAAAGTACAGCGACTTGCTATAATTCGATCTGGCAATGATGGCCCGCGATAATAACACAGGCCGACAAAATTCGAAGAAATTTCAGAACCAGAAACCAAAGTATACTTTTCCGAAAGTTTTTGGTGCGCTGAACAAGAATCTGGCCTCAGAATTGCTCCATCACGTCAGGTTTTCGAGATATCCTAACCTAAAAGTGCGAAAATTGCGGTTTTTGCCTATATTTGAGGTTATGTAGCATAGCTATTTTAACTTTTTTTGTAAAATAACTGCTGGCATCTTAAAGTACAAGCCTTTCCCTTTCAAATGCGCCTTAGTTTGCTCAAAAGTAATTTTTCGTCTTTGAGATATCCAATTGAGATATCCAAAGGCGCTGCCACCTTATTTGCCCGGCGACTAGGCGGAGCCACGATGTGTATTCCAAACTTCAGTTTTGGATATCTCAAAAAACTGGTGGCTCAAAAAACGTCAAACTTGTTTTTATATAATAGTATAGATTCGCATACGCGACTCGGCAAATTGAGGTTGACGTGGTTTCTCTAGTCACCTAGCTGATTATACCTGTTACTGCATTCCGCTACATCAGTGGATTCTAACATTATTGCCTTTTTACTATGAATAACTGGTCCAACAATGAATTTATTACATGTTTGGCTTATGATAGGATATTTAATTATACATTTATTTTATAATTAATTATCGTTATTTTGTAATATTTTTAGCTCTGAAATAGTTAGCAAATCATTAATTGAAATATTTGTAGAGTGTCCGGTGGTTATAAGTTTTTCAGATTCTATGGCATTTAACAAAACGGGATTAATTATTTTTAATTTACCCATACTCTCTATCAGTAGAGTATTGTCTCAAGTTCGTCTATAGCGTGTCTACTTCTGGATGATGCTGCTTCAAAAAGGTGTTCAGTGTTCAGTTCGTGTTGCTTTGACGAGTTAAGTAGTTTGTTTACTGTGTCCGTCAGCTGGTTAATTTTCATTTGAGTTTGGGTATTAACACAGAATAAACAGTAATACAGAACGCGCATCTCATACAAATTCAAAAATGTTAAGGGGTCGTAGTATTACGACCACTGTTAATTGAACATTACGTCCTCTGCTATTAACATTACAAACAGCACAGCTTTCGCTTCTGTTATATTACAGAACAAACAGCACAGAAATAAGAAGAAAGTAATGATCGTATGCGGCTCCGCGAAGCATTGAAGGAAAAATAGCGTCGGCTGTGGTTGTTGTTGTTGTCGGCCAACAAAACGAAGTTGCTTCTTACATATGTGGGAAGAAGAGCAATAAGCTATGGTTGTTGTTATTGTTGCCGGCTAGGAAATGAATATTGAATTCGAATTATTTTTATTTATTTTTTATTTATTTATTAGAAGAGTAATAATTATAAATAATTATTTCACTTATCGACTAAAGCACTGGCTGCCAGGGCCTTCGGCTTGTATTGTTATATCTAGATTGTGAGTTAATCTTAACTTAAGAGATAAGAGACTGCTTTATCTTAGCAGAAATATGTTGGTTGCCTATGTATAGTGTACATATGTGAAAGTGTGTGTATATATAAACATATCTGGAAATGCATTATTTGTAGAGAAGGAGAAATACAGAGTATGCCAGGTATAAAAAGAGTGCTTAAATTATTAGTTTACAAAGTGTGATGAATTTGCAAATCATGTCAATGTCGCTATAATCAGTCCGTTTAAGGTAGTTTGAAGGTTTAGTTTGCGAGAAGATAGATACTCTAAATTGTTGAAGTCCCGGACAGTCATCCAAGAGATGAGCAACCGTAAGGGCATTTGAGCCGCAGAATGAGCATGGTGGTGGTGGGTCGCCATTCAAGAGGTGCGAGTGTGTAGTTATGGTGTGGCCAATTCTAAGTCGAACGAACATTTTTATTTTGTTGCTGGGAGAGTTTGCTGGGTAAAAGGCCTTTTCTCCAGTGGGATTCGACATTTTGTAATGGTGCTGATAGTTGCCCCACTCACTAATGAAGCTTTCTCTTAATGATGCTTTGACAAGCTTGTGGATGTCTTTGTTGATGAAATATTCGAACATGTGTAAAGGTTCTTTACCAGCTTCCTTTGCTCTAAGATCGGCAGTTTCATTTCCATGTATTCCGACATGTCCAGGTACCCACATTAATTTAATCGTGTTTTTTTGTTGTAGGATCATGTTTCGAATTTCAACTATAAGCGGCGTCTCGTTTGCAGGGTTAGTTAAGGCGTCAATCGTAGATTTACTATCGGTGCATATAATATAGTTGCGTTTATTTTTGGAAGCAAAATTCGATTATCGAAAATCAAAAATCGAATTATTTTTGCTTTGTGGTTTATTCTGCGAGCAGCGCAGTGCGTACATACGCTGTCGGTAGCAATTTTACGACGGAGTATAGCGTGCAAAAATATATGAGAAGGAATGTCAAAAGCGGGTGACTTATCGACTTAAAAAGTCACCACGCTTTAAAATTTTCACACTATTTTTAATTTTGAAGATAGTTACACGATTTGGTACAATCTTTATGTGTGAAATATCTTTTAAATTGTGGATTACACATACATATGGGCATCTCCCAAAAAAGGTCCACCACGAGTGAAAAATTCAAATTGCTCAGAAAAACTTTCTATTATCCAATAATACAGCTTAAATATCTATATTTTATAAATGTAAAAGAATTTTTAATTTTTTTTAATTTTTGACCGAAATATACTACTTTAAAAGAAAAAAAATTTTTCTGAGCCTTTTGACGAATTATATGCACAGTTTGTCTTTCCGTTTTTATCTTATTCAAGTAATATTATATTTTTCTTGTAATGCAAAAGTTTTCTACTAACAACAATCTTATGTATTAGAGAAAGCGAGAGAAAGTGGAGTTCGAAGAACGGAATTTTTTTTAGTTTGCTTCTTCCTGTATCCTATTGTCGCGTCCGTGCCCAAAAAACCTTATTAGTTGTTGCCATTAGTGGACAAACTTTTCAAATGCAAGTAGCTGTCAGTTTTTAAATAGGTGCATTGTTCCCGTTAGGAAAATATAATAATTCGTTCCCGGCAAAAACGGAAAAAAATTTTATGGGTGTTTAAAATTTGTCGCGTCCATAACCGGAAGCTCTGAATCGATTCGATTGTTATTCGATTTCCGGTAAATTTCCGCATTTCTTGAGATACATTTTTTTTTTCAAAATATTGACTCTCATTGAACATTTTAGCAATAAAATACAAGAAAATATCAAAAAAATAATTTTGGTTGAGAATAACAGCTTCATCAATTTTGTACGATATATCGTACAATGGTCCGCAAAGGAGTAAAAATGCATGAAACTTTTTTTTCGATTTTTTTTTAATTTTATGAACAATTCATTGGCTTATTTGATAAGAAAATATAAATGTAACAACAAAAATCAAAACGTGATTTCATTTTGATCGAAAACTATATAAAGGCCTTATAAAACCGTTATTGCTGTTGCAAAGCCCTTTTCCCCTCAATAAAACCAGTGAAACACAAAATCGTTAAGTAATTGTTATTTCTGAATAGAAATAGTCGATTAGTCGAATTTAATTAGTCATACGATTTAGTGATGGGCGTGGTATTCAAGCAAACAGAAAAATTCTGTTACCAAATCCATAACTTAAAAAAAAAATGCTAACATCACTTGCAACATTTGCCCGCCATTTGTACGATAAATCGTACAAAGCTTTGCAACCCTTGTGTGATTTGTACGATATATCGTACAATTTTTTAAAGGCTCGGGAAAATATTTAGAAGCAAAAATTGTTAAATTTAATAAGTTTTGTAAATCAACTGAGATTCAAACTTTGAACTTGTTTATCTTTTTGCTACTAAAAAGTATTACATATTTAAAAATTCCTCCGCAGAAGCATCGCATCGCCAAATTCTTGCAAGGAACTGCTTACAAATCGCACTCACACTGTATAGCCGCAGCTATTGTGGTTTAAAAAACGTTCGCTGTCAAAAAAAATCTTTAAAAAAAATTGTACGATATATCATACAAATTTCCGGAAAGGGTTGATGAAAAATACTGTACAAATAATTAATATAATATCATTTAATTAATTTATTAAGTTATTTCTAAAACCAGTTTGCTGCGATGTGATGAATGAACGGTGCATTGCTAATGATTGTAAGAGCTGTGTGCGCGATATTAAACGCGATCTAATTTCAATAGAGTTCCTCAGGAAAATTAAATAAACCACACTAAGAACTTTTAACTTTGATTTTTCCTTATTTTGATTGCTGTAACTTGAATTTAACTTGTTATGTGTTCTTTTTATTAAAAGTTGAAGTGTTATAATGAAAACGATTACTGTATTTAGTAAGGGGAATACCCTTGGAAAAATTTGTCGCGTCCGTGATGTCGCGTCCGTATTCATGATATACCTAATTCAAAAAAGGTAAGACAAAATTCTCATATTTCATAAGTCTACGAAGAAAAGTTATCCTTTGACCTTCATTTGCATGTATATATATGTATAAAAAAAAAGTTCCCAAAAATCGCTAAATTTTGTATATTTCTATAAGAGCTTCAAAAAAACTTCTTTTTTTTGTCGCGTCCGTTTCATTGCATAATTGCTTTTTATTTTGTACTAATTTGTACTAAATCTTTCAAATATATTTCTAAAATGTAGCACCATTTCAGCGCGTTAGAACACTAAAAAAACATATCGACTTTTTGTGTTTCTTTCTTGTTTTTGGTGTAATTGAAAGCGTGCGAATGTCGCGTCCGTGCCACTGGGAGATGCCCATATATCGAGAGAAAGCAAAACAATAAAATTATTCTGCCGTCATTCAGGACCGTCGTTGCTTACTTACTTATTTCTTATAACTTTTTACTTTATAATAGATATGTGTGAACATACTGTTACGAATACTAAGTCCAGTGGGCTGTCACGTATCTCTGGATTGTGTGATTTGAAAATAAAACACAGTCAGTTTCCTAAATGCAGACAATAAAATACACCAACAGTCACTTTATTATTCACAGTTTACACTTTACTGTTCGTACACTTAAGTATTTGCTTAATTATTCCGTGTGGCAACTTCACTTGTCAAAACCAGACTGACTCGCTGCACCGCATCTGGCCACCTTTTATACTCTGTCCGGCCGTCGCGCAGATCGTTCTCGCACGTTGCCAGATTGGACTAGAAGTTTCCCTGATGACCGCGACCATCGTTGCCAGGTTGGGCTAAAAGTTACTATCGCGGCCGTCGTTGCCAGATTGGGTTATGGCACGGCACGTAGCGGCAGGGTTGCTTTGCACCGCGACAGACTGGCTCATCGTTACACTGCCCACCACTTAGACTTGTTCGTCCCGAACAAGTGCCGAGGCTCCGCTGTGATGAGGCGCCAGGCGCTCCAAATGGACTACCTTCAGCTTAGCGCCTCTATTGTTGCAACGTTGAATCCGGTATACCACGTCGTTAATCCTAGTCACGACTTCGTAAGGTCCTTCCCATGACGCTTGAAGTTTTGGAGACAAACCTTTCCTCCGCTGCGGGTTGTAGAGCATTACCAAATCGCCTTCTTGGAACCCTGCTGAGTTGGCCCGTAGATCGTATCTGGCTTTCGCCTTATCGCTGACCAGTTTGGTGCGGCTCCTTATAAACTGGTGAATTTCCTCTAGTTCCGCCCGCTTATTGGCCACGTAGTCCGTCTTAGCGCCTCCCGTCGTGCTGACTACCCCGAACTTCAAGTCAGCGGGTAACCGCAACTCTGTGCCGAACACTGCTCGGGGTGGAGTGAGTGATGTCGTGTCGTGCGGGGCTGACCTATACGCCATCAGGAACAGGGGGATATGCGTGTCCCAATCCTTTTGATTCCTGCCTACCACTTTCCGCAGGTATTCCTCCAGTGTCCGGTTAAAGCGTTCCACCATGCCGTCGGACTGTGGGTGCAAAGGAGTGGTACGCGGTTTCTTTATCCCCAGCAGCCCACACACTTCCTTGAATACCGCAGACTCGAAATTCCGGCCTTGATCTGAGTGCAACTCCAACGGAACTCCGAACCGGGCTACCCAGTTGTTTACCAGCTTTTCCGAGATCGTGGTGGCCTCCTGGTTAGGAATAGGGTACACTTCGGGCCATTTGCTGAAGTAATCCATTACGACCAGCACATATTTGTTGCCTTGAGTGCTAGTTGGGAATGGGCCGGCGACGTCCATAGCAATCCGCTCGAAGGGCGCTCCCACGTTGTACTGCTGCATGCGGCCTCGAGATTTCCTTGTCGGCCCTTTCGCGGCTGAACATCGGTCGCAGCTCTTAATCCACTCGGCTACAGACTCCTGACATCCTACCCAGTAGAATCGTCTTTTTATTTTGGCGACGGTTTTGGTGATGCCTAGGTGCCCTCCACTGGAGTCGTTATGGTATGCCTCGATGACCTCGTTGATTCTGCTTTTCGGCACTACCATTAGGGGGTTGCTGGTACGACCATCCGCGCTCTCCCATTCGCGGTACAGGCAGCCTTCCTTCAGCCGCAAACTTTTCCACTGTGCCCAGTAAACCTTAGCGATCGGGCTTTCACCGGCCATCTCCTGCCAGTCTGGACGTGCGCCCTGCTCTTTGCCTTCGACGATCTTCGCAAGATCCGCATCCTCACGCTGGTCTTTTTGTAGCCTCTCCGCAGACCACTCTTCCTCTGGAATGACGCTGACCAACCGGACGTCCACTATCTGTTCTTTGCTTTCGGCTCGCGAGCATTGCCTGCATTCGACTTTGCACGGACGGCGGGACAAGGCATCGGCATTTCCATGGCTACTGCCCTTGCGATGCTCTATCGTGTAGTCGTAGCTCTGCAGTCGCTCGATCCACCGCGCCAATTGCCCTTCAGGGCTTTTAAAGTTCAGGAGCCATCTCAATGCCGCATGATCTGTGCGCAGGCGAAACCTTTGTCCATACAGATATTTGTGGAAGTGTTTCACGCAGTCCAATACCGCCAGCAGTTCTCTCCGTGTCACACAGTAATTGCGTTCCGGTTTCGATAAAACCCTACTGTAGTACGCTATCACTTGTTCCTGGCCGTCTATTATCTGTGATAGCACACCGCCAATACTACTCCCGCTTGCATCTGTATCCAGCACAAACATCTCCCCAGGCACGGGGAAGGCCAGAATTGGGGCGCTGCACAGTATTTCCTTCAGACGTGCAAAAGCCTGTTCCTGCTCCTCGTTCCACTCGAAAGCTTGGCTCTTTTTCGTCAGTTTGTGCAGGCTGCTGGCTATGTTCGCGAATCCCGGAACAAATCGGCGGTAGTATGTGCACAGGCCCAGGAAACTGCGGAGTTCGTGTAGATTGCGTGGCCGGGGCCACTCCTTCACCGCCATGATTTTGCCTTCATCCGTATGTACTCCGCGGGCGGAAACCGTATGACCCAGATACTTGACCTCCTTTTGGAAAAGCGAGCACTTCTTTGGGTTGAGTTTAAGCCCGGCTTTTTGTATCCGCTCAAATACCTCCTTCAGCTTTCCCAGGTGGTCGTCGAAGCTTTCACCCATTACGATTATGTCATCGAGGTACACCAGACACGTCCGCCAATGCAGCCCTTTTAGCACGCGTTCCATTAGCCGCTCGAATGTTGCTGGTGCGTTGCAGAGTCCAAATGGCATGACGGTGAACTGCCACAAACCATCGCCAACACTGAAAGCCGTTTTCTCCTTGTCCTTGTCTGCAAGCTCTACCTGCCAATAGCCGCCGCGTAAGTCGAGCGTGGAGAACCACTGCGTGCCTGACAGTGTGTCCAGGGTGTCATCGATCCGAGGTAGTGGATAACTGTCCTTCTTGGTCACATCATTGAGCTTCCGATAGTCCACACAAAACCGGGTACTGCCATCTTTTTTCTTGACTAGCACAACCGGCGAGCACCAGGGGCCCGAAGAAGGCTCTATGACCTTGTCTTTCCGCATGTTCTCGATCAAATTTGTGACCTCCTCCCTCTTGGCCAGAGGAACTCGTCTTGGCGGTTGGCGAATCGGTGTTGCACTTCCGGTGTCGATGTTGTGCTTCACTATGGCTGTTCTTCCGCCTGCTTCCGCCGCAAATATTGACCCATAGTGCTGCAGGAGTGACCTCGCCTTCTGTTTCTGCTTGGCCGTCAACTCGCTGCTCCACTGGTTCTCCTGCGGTATGGCGTCCATGTTAAAACCGCTCTTCTTATTACCTCCAGGCGGGCTACTCTCGCAATTGACCACTGCTACAGCTTCCTTACACTCGCCAATTACCTCATCTTTTCCGACATATCTGGGTGCATTCAGGGGGTTCAGTATTCTGACTGGTATCCTGCCATTTTTAGGTTCCACTAATGTACGTCCGATGATGATGTTGTCGTGTCCTTGTTTCGGTGCTTCTACTACCCACAGCCGACTCGTCCCATCGTCCTCGTCCACCTTTGCCCACACAATCGCCTCAGAATTCGCCGGTATCCTCCTGCGTTGACCCGATACAACCTTCCTTACCGCCACGCTTCGCTCATAGCCGGTGTGCAGCGGGAATTCAACGTTGGCATATCTCAGCACATTTTCCTTCAGGTCCAGCGTAAAACCGTGCCTAATCATGAAATCCACGCCGATAATCACGTCGTCCATTATATCCGCGACGATGAACTCATGTTCCAGGCTGCTGGTGCCGATAGCAATCGTTTTTGTAACTTTCCCTCTCACCGGCGCGCGCTCGCCAGTCGCAGTCCGCAGCTGTATGCCATGCAGCGGTTCCCAGTTCTTCAGCAGCTTCCTTTTTATGATCGAATATGACGCTCCAGTATCTAGTGTCAACACGAACCACTTTCCATCTATCCTTCCTTCAATTGTAAAGCTGCTGGGCTGTCGTTTCAGCTGTGAGACAAGGATGGTGGGGCGGCAGATTGTGGGGATCAGCTCACGCCCCTTTGGGCTGACCCGTTTTAGTTTAACGGCTCCTCGTCCTCAGCCCTGCGCTTGTTGGCTGAGCCTCGATTGTCAGTATTCTTCGCTTCAGGCGATTGCGATCGGGAACGGGAACGCCTCTTTCGTTGGCGGCAGTCTCGTGATATGTGGCCCTGCTTGCCACACACCCAGCAAACAACTTTAGAGGAGACCACTCGTGGCCTGCCCGGTATCTCAGAGCTTATGGCTTGGATCGGAATGTCGTTGTCCGCCTGAATCTGGCGTATCCTTGCAGGTGCATACCGAGTGCTCCCCATCCATGCCGCTTCATATGTCATCGCGCTGGTCACCGTTTCCTTAAATGTTGGCTTGCCCATCATCAACGCACTGCGACGTGTTTCTGGATCATGAAGACCTTCAACAAACGACTCAATCTTCATCCTCTCGAGATCATCAGCACCAAATTTTGGGTAGCACAACTGTACGAGCCGCTCAATGTCTGCTGCATATGTCTGCAGCGCCTCGTTGGCCCTTTGCTTGCGGTTCTTCAGCTCACAGTAGTATAGCGCATGGTTGTGCTCGTTGCTATACTTCGCTGCTAATGCTCTCATGATGGCACCGTAATCACTTCTTAAACATTCTGGAACTGATTTGATTACCTCCGCCGCAGGACCTTTCAGCGCCAGTGCCAACCTCCGACCTTTCCTGATATCTGTCCACTGATTTTCCAAAGCAGCCAAGTCGAATTGCAATTTAAATGTGTCGAACGGCGCAGCACCATCATAAGTAGGCACTTCTGTTCTGGCAGCAAAACCGTCCTGAACCGGTGGCAAACATTCTCGTGGCTGTACCTCTCGAAACCGTTCGTCTATCTTTCTGTGCATCGAATCTTCCAGACTGTCAACTCGTTTGTTCAAGGACTCATCCAGGTTGTCAACTCGTCTGTTCAGGGATTCACCCATTTCGTCAACTCGTTTGTCCCAATCGTCTATTCGCGTCTCGAGATGCTCAACTTTCACATTCAGGCTATTGGAAATTTCCTCCACCTTCTGCTCTATGCGCGCAGAATTTTCCGCCATTTCCCGATTTGCAGTCTCGACTTTTGCCGAAATTTCGAGATTCGTAGTTTCCAGCTTCGCTGCCATCCGCACCGACATCTCACGATTTTCACGATTTGCAGTCTCCATTTGCGCCGACATGCCTTTGAGTGCAGCCATTAGTTGGCTCATGTCCAACGCTTGTATTGGTGCAGCCGCTGTACTCTGTAGCGAAGCAGCACCAGCAGGCGACTCCTCCACCTTGGCCGACGCCTCCAGTTCTTGTGCTCCGAACTCGTGCACAGTCCAATCGACGCCTCGTGCCTCACATGCTTCTCGCAAGCGCAACTGCAACTCCACCTTCCCGCCAGCAGTCGGCAAATTCCAGGCAGCCAGCTCCTTCTTCAGCTGGTCCACCTTCAGCAGCTCGAGTTTAACCATGTCCGTACTTTTATAATTTTATTTATTTAGTTATTTTTAATTTTCCACAATCCCACTTCTGACACCAAATGTTACGAATACTAAGTCCAGTGGGCTGTCACGTATCTCTGGATTGTGTGATTTGAAAATAAAACACAGTCAGTTTCCTAAATGCAGACAATAAAATACACCAACAGTCACTTTATTATTCACAGCTTACACTTTACTGTTCGTACACTTAAGTATTTGCTTAATTATTCCGTGTGGCAACTTCACTTGTCAAAACCAGACTGACTCGCTGCACCGCATCTGGCCACCTTTTATACTCTGTCCGGCCGTCGCGCAGATCGTTCTCGCACGTTGCCAGATTGGACTAGAAGTTTCCCTGATGACCGCGACCATCGTTGCCAGGTTGGACTAAAAGTTACTATCGCGGCCGTCGTTGCCAGATTGGGTTATGGCACGGCACGTAGCGGCAGGGTTGCTTTGCACCGCGACAGACTGGCTCATCGTTACAATACATTAGACGTGATTAAATGCACAAGTTTGTATTTGCGATTCTACGGAACGTCTCATTTTCATAGGATGGACAAACAAATATTTTGGCCAAACAACTGGGGGCCTAGAGTGGGGATAAAAAGCGTAAGGATAAAATAATAAATCGCGGCAAGGAGTCATTTATGCCAAAATTAGCGAAACCTAAGCCTTTAAGTGCTCATAAGGATATAAAACTCTTTTTGCGCAGAAGGTCGATCGCACAATAACGTGAACAAATTTTGTTTTTATTAACACTAGAATGTTCGGATAGGTACAAATGTATCTCCTCGGAGAAGTAAACAAAATTTGTACACTATTTATTATGCAAGTAGAGTGAGACTCCATGATAGCCTCAAATGGTCTGTGCAGATGCTAGAAAAAGAGGAAAAAATAAAAAAAATGGGTATGTGGTAGTGGGTGGGAGTCGCCAAAAAAAAGTCGTCCTCTGCTTGGCATAGGTACAAATGTACCCCGGGTATTTGTATACGTTACACAGGTGCTATCAACTGGGAGTTTGGGTTAATATATTTTGATGAAGAGCTTGTAATGTTCAGAAAAGTATATCATTATATTTGTAACAGGAATCACCAGGGGAGCTCATTCAGTAGCGTCCGTCCGTCTGTCTATCCGTCAATCGGTTGGTTCGCACAATAGGACCTGAACGCGAATAGTCATTGAGATTAAATTTGGTATAGACCCTCCTGGTAATATTAATAATTGATTGGCACGACAGCCCGCTTACGCGAGACTAAGGCCTAGCTTCCCGCAACCACCCGTGTTGTGCGTGTGAATTTTGTACGCGGGTGGAAGGGACCTACAGTTTTATGCCGGTTCTGAACGGCAGGTTGGGAGCTTTTTCATAGGCAATTTTTACTCTCAGAGGTTTGCCATTTCCAGCTGAGAGGAAAGCCACCGAAAGAGAAAACGAGTTTCCCGTTATTTTTTTTAGGTGTTACTACATGCAGAATTCGAACTTGCGTCGCTCTGCATGCGACTCGCTGGACCGCGCACTAACCAACTGAGCCACGGCGGCTGTCGAACCTCCGAGAAGCTCCTGGTGCTCATACTAAAAACTGGTACCAATTTGGGCATGGTTCGCCCATTTTTCACCCACTTTTTGCAACGAAACAAATAAAAAACAGAGTGAACAACTCAAAAGTTATGCAACAAGATACTACTCGTATCGCTACAGGGAACGTTATAGGAGACGGTAAACCGATCGAAACAAGACGTACCGTTGCTGGCTCAAGCACACAAAGTCGTGTGAGCAAGAAAGTTATTGGCACCTGTAAGATTTGTTATTTTCCCGAAAAATTTAAACACAAAACGCGCCAATCATGTTGTTCTTGTGAAGAGCCAGTATGTTCCGTTCATTCCTCGCAGTCGCCTAACCATGTAAATAATTATAATCCACAAAAATAAAACTTATTTTTGCACAAGCAAACATACACCCGCCGTTTTTTCATTTTGTTTACAACTTAACCCTTCGATGAGTGACAATTTCGTAGGGACCTTTTTTTTGAAAATTAGGGTTTTTTCATGAAAAAATTGTTTTTATTTTTTTATTTTTGTGTTTTTATTGTTTATAACTAAATACTACATACTAAAATAAAATTTAAAAATTGTTTTTTTTGCTCCATTTTTCTTAATTTTACTATGAAAAAGCTTTAAAACTATTGTTGTTGAGCGTGTTCCGCTTGTCCCCCGCCCTGTGCGCAAGTGTTGCAGCGATGTAGAACTGTGCTGTGTTCTCCACAAACAGCGTTGCCGCATCGTAAGCAGTAGGCCCTCGTTTTCCGCTGCCGCCCGTACTCAGAACGGCAAAGACGACATGACGGTCTATTCGCCGTAGCCGCAAACGACGGTGCATCGGCTTCTACCGGTCCTGATATCATCTGAAATGAACAACAAAAATAAAAAACAAATAAATACACAATCTACTCTTGAATTTGAAGGTGTTTTTTCTTACCCTGACATCAAATGCTTCCATCGCATTGCGTATCCTTGGATATGCGGTTATATGGTTATTCAGGGCACGTTCCTCGATATTTGGTGTGGCCAATTGTTTAGTGAGAAGTAACAGGAATGACCGCCGTCTGTCACTCCTTTTTATCGGCTTCATCTCATTATAAATTGTAAAAGCAGCCAATGCAGCGACGTCCAGCATATTATAGAACATGGCCAGTGGCCAGCGTTTCGTTGATCGCTTGCATGTGTACGTGCCAAGCATCTGGTCCATTGTATCAACGCCGCATTTGTTGGCGTTGTAGTCCAATATGCCAAACGGCTTCCGCTTCTCACTTTGCTCGTCGACACGGCAAGTGTAGTGCATTGTAGACAGCACGTTCACAACTTTATTTTTCTTAGGTACATATGAGCACAACGCTATGTCCCCTTCGTTGAACCCGAACAATGTGCTGTTGATGGGGCGCGTCGGGTTCTTCTTCAATTCCCGTGGAACAAAAGTTTTGTTGTAGCGCACTGTACCAACATATGCGGTCTTCCTCCTCATCAAAATACGCGCCAAATCCAAAGTAGTGAAGAAATTACCCGCGTATATTGTGCGGCCTGCATCCAAATAGTTTTCCGCAAGTTCAAGCACCACGTTCTGCCCTTGATTTACTTCGCGTTCTTGGTTAGGCAATTTGCCGGAATATATCATTCCCTTCACGGGATAATAAGGCTTCGAGTCGCATAACCACCATACTTTTAGACCATACTTAGCCGGCTTTGACGGAATGTATTGCGTGAAGCGGGTGCGGCCTCTGTAAGGGAACAACTGCTCATCGACGGTTAGTGCTTCATGAGGAGTGTAACTGCTGCCAAGTTATGCTGCAACATTTGCCAAATATCATCGATAGCCGCAATTTTGCTGTTGATAAGTCGCTGTTGTCGAGTATTTCCATTGTCGAATCGAATGAATTGCTTTATGCACATGAAGCGATCGTACGACATCGCAGCTTTGTATATTGGACAACGCGATTTTGTGAGTCCAGCATACAAAAGGATAGCTAGAAAGGCGTCAAACTCTTTCACAGTCACTGGCTTCCACTCCTTTTTCTTCGTGGGATTCGCCAAATTCCATGCAGCTGTAACCTCCCTGCCTTTACGATTTGTTTCGCGTATTATGATGTAAAGGAGAGGGCTGGGTTGTGAACCAGGCTGGGTTGTGAACCATTACTGTTTTTTCTTTCCTTAATTGACATATCGCCAATCTTTCAACTGTCAAGTTTGTCTTTTGATATGATTCTGCTTTTGTGGTTACACCGAAGTGTAAACACGCATTGCTTGTGGCAGATACAGACATCGTGTTTGAAAGTCGACTGCGAAAACTTTTTTGCTTTTTGTAAAGTGCTATCCAAGTGACTCAATTTATTCCAAAAACGTAAGTGTAACACATATTTATTTAGGGTATTGATTCTATTTTACGATCCAACATTTGTTTATGTTGAAATATGATAGGAAGTGTCGTTATTTTAAAAGTTTCCAAAATGGCATCGTGGTTGGGCTGTGAACCACTGAGGTGGCTGGGTTATGAACCACCTGGTTTTCGTATTACATTTGCACTAGGACGGTCAAATTTCGCCGGATTTATTAAAATAAAGTAATTTTATGTAATGTCACTCGATTTCGGTGAGTTCACTTGAAGTGAACCAATGCGAGAACGCGTTCGTATTTCAGCAAACATTGCGACACCGATTAGGATGAAAAAAAAAAACAAATATTGAGCACTTGCATTCATTGCGATTTTTTGGCCTAAGTGGCGTCATTATAACCTTTTTTCACCTCTTGAGCCATCCTGATTAAATAAATTTTCAACTTATATCAAAATTATGGGTGTTTTCTTTGTATTTTCTGACTTTAATTGCGATTTGCCAGATGGTTCACAACCCAGCCACTTTTTTGGAAAAGCGAAAAATCACGTCCTTAGAAAATTGGACGTAGAGAGTTAAATGTTAATCAAAACGGTAATCTGTCTTCATAACAAATTTGCGCTTTATATTTACCTTTCCAACGGTATCTTCGTTTTTTCGATATCTTTATTCTGTGAAAAGTTAGAGCCAAAAAACTAAACCCGGTTCACACCCCAGCCCTCTCCCTTATATTATTTCCTCGCTGATGATTGAACGAAATATAGTGTAGGGGTCATGTACAGTTCCTGATGGTCCTGGTTTCCTTCTTGTGAAGTCGACCACGTTATGAACACGAGTACGAGAAGTTGGTGCTTCCTCTTCATCATCGTCGTCATCAATATCTTCATTTATCTCTTTTGTTTGTTTTTTTTTTTTTAGAAGAGCCAACGCGCTGGGGATGACCCCTATAAATGCGAGGCATTGCGCTGGTTCAGGAAGGATATATAGGTTGGGAGAGAGGAAGTTGGGTGAAGAATTTATGGACTCTTGCCTTGAATCCATCAAGATCATAGGTGCTGGGGAAAACATCTGCAGGGAGACCATTCCATAATCGCGCTGTTCGGGCCAGGAACGAACTTTCTCTGTAGTGCGTAGGAACATCGTTTCGACGTGGAATGCATGGGCGCCAGTGTTCGAACGGGTTGCCCGTGGGAATACCCGGAGTGATGGCATCAAGCTGCTCATCTCCACTGAGCAATTACCGAAAAAGTATCGGTAGAATAACACCACACATGCCACGTTTCGACGATGCTCCAACGAGTCAATAGAGCTGGATGCCCTACTGTCCCCTATAAGTTTAATCGCACGGTTTTGCACCCGATCCAGGAGCTCCAAATGGGCTGCCCATAGGTGCGAGTTACACTCCATTTTAGGTCGGATATAGGTGGTATAAATAATGCGGAGATCGGACGGGGTGAAATATTTTTTGCACCGCTTTAAGAAGCCGAGGCACTTGGCTGCTTCTTTCGACACGCCAAAAATATGATCGTTCCAACGAAGGTCGTTCTTAATGGACATGCCCAGAACATCAAGAGCTGCCGATTCCGCAATACTCACACCATCCATAACCAGGGATGTGTTGGAATGTTGGGAGACTCGCTTGTGAGATAACAGGCAACATTGGGTCTTGCGGGGATTAAAATCGACCCTGTTCGCTTGACCCCACTTGGAGATTGTTTGTAGGTCGCTATTAAGTGTGTCATTCATACGGCGCCGTTCTCTCTCAATCTCCACAGAGCTGGGGCGCTTTGTGAAGGAGTATGAATGACAAATAGTGCTGTCATCCGCAAACGAGTAGATGGGATTCTTCGTCAACGACAATAGGTCGTTGATGAAGATAAGGAAAAGGGTTGGAGAAAGGACCGAACCCTGCGGCACTCCCGCGCTAAGGGAATGCTTTTCCGAGGCTATGCCGTCTATTACAACACGAATAGAGCGATCATAGAGGAAGCTCGTAATCCAACGAGAGAAGATACTACCGACGCCATAGGCAATCAATTTAGACACGAGTGCTTTATGCCACACCCGGTCAAAGGCCTTAGAAATATCCAGTGCAGCACGCACTTCAGTGTGCTTACTTAATTTTTAATTTATGTGGTAGACCCATTGAAAAAATGTGGTAGATTTGAATGAAATGTGGTAGATGTTTTGTATTGTACATTAATTGTATTTTATTGCATTTGTACATTTATTGTATTTCATTGTATTTGTACATTAATTGTATTTTGCGTTCTTCTATGCTTTTTAACCTGTGCCGGGTTTCTTCTCATTGTTTTTTGTATTGTTGACTATATTTTTTTTTCTTTTTTGGGAGCTCGGACACGCAAATTTCAGCAGCAGGTACAACTTCGCGTCGTAAAACTTCGTCCCCTCCAAGCACATTGCCATCGCCATGCGATGTTTTTTATTAGTTAGTTATAGTTTTATTATTAAACAAATTTTCAAAGGCTGCAATAATTAAATTAATCACTTATATTAACATTGTTTAACCCTTTCCTTCCCATGGTAGCCATATGGCTACCAAATTCAAATTTGGTATTTCGATGTATAATTTTCGATTTTTCCCCATTCTATGAATTGTATCGCTTAAAAGAAACATTGTTCTGAGCTTTTTCAGCAAAATATGTAGTTTGTTTTTATGGGAACATTGAAAATTGTTAACATTTGTGTAACGGTTCCCGCTCGACAGGGCAGCAGAATTAAATGGCAAAAATGTAATATTGCTCTATGTTTAACAAAGGACACCAAATAACTCTAAAATTCTAACAAATAACTCGAAAAACTTGTAAATAAGGGACATTTTTTTTTCATATAAAATATGTTTTAATTTTGCTTCATAAAAGCCCAGTGTAGTCTAGTGTAGTATGGCTACCTCCTCCTCGCACCTCCCACTGGAAAGTCGAAACCATTTTAAATATGATGCAAAATACTTTTAAATTGTTCTCTCGTTTCAAATAAACAACTTCCAATTTGTTTCTATGGCTATTTCATAATTCGGGAAGGAAAGGGTTAATGAAGCTACATTCTATAGTTCAGAGAACTAGTGGCGAATGGAGGCTGCATAAAAGTTGATACACAGATATCATACATGGGGTTTTAGTTTCTAATATGAATAAGAAAGGAAAAAAAAGTATAGTATGAAAATAACTTTTCAATGTGCGAAAACTACAATTATGTGATATAAACAATAATTGAGAAATCATTAATGAATTCCAGAAACATAAGAAGCAGATTTAGGTTTTTATAGTAATTACGGAATCTAATTCCCCATAATTAAATTTAAAAAGCCACAATTTCACATCGGCGGGGAAAGCCCGTTTATCGCGTATGTAGCGAATACTGTCTGGTAGACTGTTATACAGTCTAGGGGCTACGGAGCAGTATGCATGCGGAAAGTGTTGTGTATTATGCGGTGGAACCAGGGTTTTGTTAAGTTTATTAACTCTTAGGTTGTAGTTTGCATTGTTTACAAATTGCGATAAACCACGGTTATCAAAAAACATTTTTAGAACTTTATAATAGTATAAGTGTTTGAGTGGAAGAATTTTAAGACCTTTGAATAGTTGGAAACTATTGTCATGACGACTTTTATTACAGATAAATCGAATAAGGTGTTTTTGGGAGTTGAGCAACGGGGCGATTTTATTATTGTGCGTACCACCCCAGCAAGCTATCCCATATTCTAGCTTTGAATGGAAGATACCATAATAGACACAAGTCAGAAGTTTTTTCGAGCACACATTTTTTAAAAGATATATTTGCCTTATTGCCGACATTGCGTATCGTTTTAGTGCGGTAGTATGATCTGACCAGGTCATTTTCGAGTCTAACAAAACACCAAGATATTTAAAAGATTTGACACATTCAATAGGAAAACATTTTGAGGAATTAAGGAAGTTAATTTATCATTGTATGTTGACGTATGATTTGCGCTGCTACATGTTTGCTTATCGAATAAGAACCTATCACAATTCGAGTACACAAAATTATCGCATTGAACGTCTCTACCCGCAACATTAAAAAACATTAGTTTTGTTTTGTCATTAAGGACCAACTTATGCATTGCGAACCAATGGCTTATGAGACTAAGATCATAGTTTATGCTTGCTGTTAAGTCAAGCATTGTGCTACATGAGTAGGTACATGCCGTATCATCAGCGAAAGCCACTGTTTGACTCGCAAAGTTCTGGGTAAAAATTAAATTTATGTATACTAAGAAAAGTACCGGTCCTAATACTGAGCCCTGCGGCACGCCTGCATCAATCGTAACAAAAGAACTAAAAACGCTTTTTATTTTTACTCGTTGTAATCTATTTTCCAAATAGGATCTGAACCATTTATGCACAGATCCTCTTAGACCACATTTGTAAAGTTTGCTCAGAAGAATTTTATGATCAACAGTATTGAAGGCTTTGGTTATGTCCAGGCCCGACGAGAGGGGGGTGGTAAAGGTGGGATTCCCACCGGGCCCGGAGTTTCTAGCGGGGCTCGGATTTCAATCGAAATCTCAAAATTTGGGAAAAGTTTAATATGCACTTTTGCAATCTGATTCTGACACACGGTGGGCTGCAATGCTTGGGCTGTGGAATGGGGATCAACCAGGACAAATGCGAGAGGGAATATTCTTCTGGAAGCGTTTGCGTCGCTCGATGTCATCTTGCTAAACTCGGGAAACCAACCAACGTTTAGCAAAAATGGCAGAAGTTCATGCATAGATATTACGTTTATCAGCTCTGGCCTCGCGCCATCAGCTGCGTGGGAGGTAAGCCCAAGATATACGCACAGCGACCACCAGGCGATAATTGGCAGTGTATTGCACAATCGCGCCCGCCCAAAGGGGGCCCGCAGGAAACAGTTGCACCGCTGCAGGCATAGTACGTTTGACAAGGATCTCTTTCAGTTGACGCTGGACAGCTCGCCGCTGGAAGGCTCAGCGACAGAGAAGGTCGAACAGCTGATGCGGCGGGTCACAGGAGCATGTGATGCATCGATGCGGAGGCTGAGCAGTACAACGCACCGCACGCCCGTCTACTGGTGGAACCCTGGCATTGCCGACCTGCGAGCAAAGTATAACCGAGCCAGACGGCAATGCCAGCGGGCCAGTGATGACAATAGTAGGCTCAACTGTCAAGCAGTTTTTCGGAAGGCACGTAAGAGCCTGAAAATTGCTATAAAGGAGAGTAAGAGGAAGAGCTTCAAAGATCTCCTAAGCAGTGTTGAGGAAAATCCGTGGGGAAAGGCATATCAGGTGGTGTTGAAGAAACTTTCTTCATTCTGCCCACCACCTCCAGTTTCGGCGCCGTTTTTGGCCAGGATAGTCAACTGTCTATTTCCTAGCCAGCGGCCATTGTTAGATATGGACGGTGCGGCAGGAAAAGATTGTGACAGCATTCAGCAGGTAACCGTGGAGAAACTTGTTGCGGCTTGCAATAGAATAGGTGACCGGAAAGCTCCCGGCTGCGATGGCATCCCAAATGCTGCGCTTAAGGCAGCTATCAGGCTACACCCAAATTTATTTGTAGACGCATACAATGCATGCCTTCTTGGACGGACCTTCCCGGACTTGTGGAAGGTCCAATGGTTAGTGCTATTGCCGAAGGGTGGCAAGCCCCCCGAAGATCCGTCTGCGTATTGCCCGATCTGCTTACTAGATACAGTGGGCAAAATACTAGAGCGGGTTATTGCCAACAGATTTTAGGCAGCTATTGAGGCAGCAGGCGGACTTTCTAAACACCAATACGGTTTCAGGAAGGCCAGGTCAACAATAGACGCCATCGGAGTGGTAGCTGAAATAGCACGAAACGCAATTAGCGGCAAGCGATGGAAGGGTGGCAGTAAGGAGTACTGCTGCTTAGTGACGCTAGATGTAAAAAATGCGTTTAACTCCGCAAACTGGAGCCAAATATTATCAGCTCTTCGGAAAAAAACTGTACCGGAATATTTGGTGCAGACTATAGCCAGCTATTTTGACCATCGGCGTCTTGTCTACTGTACAGATGTAGGTGAGAAGACGCATATCGTTACCGGTGGCGTTCCACAGGGGTCGGTGCTAGGCCCCATACTCTGGAATATTATGTATGATGGCGTGTTAGAGCTAGACATACATAGAGCAGCCAAAATAATAGGATTTGCGGACGATATAGTTATAGTCGTGACTGGCAAACATATAGAGGACATTGAGACGATCTGCAATGATACAGTCTCGAAAGTACAGCACTGGCTAGGCGAAGCTGGACTCCAGAAAACAGAAGTACTGCTTATATCTAGCAGGAAAAAGCTGGAAACAGCAAAAGTGTGCGTAGGCGGCCACACGATCGTTTCAAGTGGTGCGATCCGATACCAGGCTAACATTTAAGCAGCACCTCCAGCACGCAGCCGAGAGAGCAGCAAAGGCGGTGGTTACGTTATCAAGGATCATGCCAAACGTGGGAGGACCAAGACAGCTAACGAGATTGTTGCTGTCAAAAGTGGCAACCTCAACAATGCTGTACGGAGCGCAAATCTGGGCTCCGGCTATGGCTATAAAAGCCTATAGGAGGAAGCTAGAGTCTATGTACAGGCTCTGCGCCATGAGAGTATGCTGCGCCTTTCGTACCACATCATACGATGCAGCATGTGTTGTCGCGGGAATGGTTCCAGTGGATATCCTGGCACGCGAGGCGCACACAAAAGCAAACGGCCCAGGAGATGGCTACCAGAGGCAGCAGAGCATCAGCGAATGGCAACAACGGTGGAATACTGCGCAGAAGGTAAGGTGGACGCGCCAGCTCATACCTAGGGTGGAAGACTGGCTGCTCCGGAAGCATGGTGAGGTAACCCATTACCTCGCACAATTGCTTACAGGTCACGGCTGCTTCAGGGCATACCTGTGCCGGTTCGGCCATGAAGAAACTGCGGACTGTACAGTTTGTGCTGGCGAGGCTGAGGACGCGGGACATGTCCTATTCCAGTGCCCTCGCTATAGGGTCGAGCGAGAGTTGCTGGAACGCGCCCTTGACATGCCAATAAATGTCCAAAACCTAGTACCACAAATGCTTCAATGCGCAGAGAAGTGGGAAGCAGTCTGTAAGTTCGCTGCAATCATAATGACAGCACAGCGACGGCAAGAGCAAGAGCGTAGGGCTCAAATCCCACGCAATAGACCCGAGCCAGACCAATAGGGTCAGTTGCCCGCCCTGCGATGCAATGCTTAGCGGCAGTTCCGTGGGGATGAACGGGCTGGCGATATAAAGGGGGTTGGTTTTAGCCGGTAAAAATCCGGTTGAACACGGGTTCAAGCGTGTCTAAGAAGATTTCCACCTCCTACGAGAAAAAAAAACACGGTGGGCTGCAAGAATCGATGGTGTGAAACCGTTTGCAAAGAATCTTCCTGGATTGAGAAAGTCTCTTGAAGAAATCAAAAAACTGAATCTGACCGCAGAAACCCTTCGGGACGTCAATGGCATTCTAAAATACATGAGTACATTTGAGTGTGTCTTGATGGCTTCCATTTGGTTCAAAATTCTTCAGGCTATTAATGAAAGAAATCTGGTTCTTCAAGAGATGAACGCTACCATTGACGTTGAAGTCGACAATCTTCGAAGTTTACTTGCCGACTTGCAGCTTCTACGCGACCAGTGGAGTGGAATTTATAATGAATGCAAAATCGTCGCCGACAATTTCATCGACACTTCATCCATTTTACGACCAGCCAGGAAAAAAAAAACTGTTGACTCGTCACATGATATCGTCAATGAAGACTGCACTATTGAAGAAATCGATTTCAAGAGAAACACTTTTTTGCCATAATCGATTCAATCATGAGTGGAATAAGTAGAAGATTTCAAGCTATAAATGAACTGAATGAAACATTTTCATTTCTGTGGCAGTTTTCAGATACAAACATTCAAGAATGTCAGACTGCTGCAGAAAAATTTGCAGTCAAATATCCTGCTGATGTATCTCAAAACCTATCAAATGAAATTATACACCTCAAGAATATATATGAAGCACATTTTGGACCTCAACTACCTCCATTCGATTTACTCAATGCCATTTATGCGAAGAAATTGAACAGACTTTTCCCAAACGTTTGCATCGCTCTGCGTATATTTTGCACGATTCCAGTATCTGTTGCGAGTGGTGAGCGGTCGTTCAGTGTTTTGGCAAGAATAAAAAACTTCCATCGGTCCTGCTCAACCCAAACTAGAGTGTCAAGTCTAGCTACTCTGTGTTTGGAAGCACAACTGGCCAGAAAATTAGATTTTGAAGAGCTCATCAACTCGTTCGCATCAGCTAAAGCAAGGAAAGCTCACTTATGAATAATCATTTGTGTAATATCGTTGAATTTTATAAAAAGTAATACCTTTTCTTATATTAAAATGATTTATTCAACAAATATTCATTGTAAGATCATAAAATAAATTCTTTTTCCAAGTATTTGTATTTTTATTTCTTGATACTATCAACTCGACCACTATATGTACATATTCTATTCTGAGATAATTTATTTATTGTGTGGCACGAGTTTACAACTTTTATGGAACAGAATAGAAGTAAAGGGTTTAGGGGGGGGGTCGGAGGTAACTACCACCGGGCCCTGATATCCTCTCGACGGCCCTGGTTATGTCTATAAAAAGTGCGGCGGATTGTTTTTTGTTATTTACGGTGTTGTAGGCATTATTACAAAATGTAAGAAGAGCAGCTTCTGTTGAAAGACCCTCTCTAAAACCAAATTGACGCTTACTAAAAAATTTTGACTTATTTAAAAAATTCACGATTCGAATTTTTACAAATTTTTCATACACTTCTGAAAAAGCAGGCAGTATAGATATCGGTCTGTAATTATTGGGCAACTGCTTATCTCCCTTTTTGAATAAAGGAATTACTTCAGCTTTTTTTAATTCGTCTGGAAAAATCCCAACTTCAATACTTTTGTTAATTAAAACACAGAGCACATCCACAATGTTATGCACTATCTTTTTTAAAAGTGTATTTGAAAAATTTTTTTCCGTTTTAGCATTTGAATTTTTCAGTGACATGATAATTTTAAAGATTTCAAAAGGAGATGCTGGCTCAACAAAAATGCTCGAAGTTTGACAATTTCCTTTATCAATACAACAGCAAGTTGGAGGACACACAGCATTACTGGAAGCCACCACACTTTTAACAACATTTGCAAAGCAGTTGTTCAGAGCATTGGCTTTGTCTGAATCACTCGTTATAGACTTTCCATTTACTTTTAAGCTGGTAATTTCTTCTTTTGTATCCGATTTGTTTAACAGATTATTAACTAGTTTCCATTCTTTTCGCATATCGCCGTTGTTCTTAACTCGTTAATATAAAACTCGTTAATATAAAAATTATTCTTGCAAGCAATAGTAAGGGAGAGGGCTGGGGTGTGAACCGGGTTTTGTTTTTTGGCTCTAACTTTTCACAGAATAAAGATATCGAAAAATCGAAGATACCGTTAGACAGGTAAATATAAAACGCAAATTTGTTGTGAAGACAGATTACCGTTTTGATTAACATTTAACTCTCTACGTCCAATTTTCTAAGGACGTGATTTTTCGCTTTTCCAAAAAAGTGGCTGGGTTGTGAACCATCTGGCAAATCGCAATTGAAGTCGGAAAATACGAAGAAAACTCCCATCATTTTGAAATAAGTTGAAAATTTATTTAATCAGGAAGGCTCAAGAGGTGAAAAAAAGTTATAATGACGCCAATTAGGCCAAAAAATCGCAATGTATGCAAGTGCTCAATTTTTGTTTTTTTTCATCCTAATCGGTGTCGCAATGTTTGCATATGAAATACGAATGCGTTCTCGCATTGGCCCACCTCAAATGAACTCAACGAAATCGAGTGACATTACATAAAATTACTTTATTTTAATAAATCCGGCGATATTTGACCGTCCTAGTGCAAATGTAGTACGAAAAACAGGTGGTTCATAACCCAGCCACCTCAGTGGTTCACAGCCCAACCACGATGCCATTTTGGAAACTTTTAAAATAACGACACTTCTAATCATAATTCCACATAAACAAATATTGCATCGTAAAATAGAATCAAAACACTAAATAAACATGTATTACACAGACCTTTTTGCAATAAGCTCAGTCACTTGGATAGCACTTTAAAAAAAGCCAACAAGTTTTCGCAGTCGATTTTCAAACACGATGTCTTTCAAACTCGATTGCTGCCACAAGCAATACGTGTTTGTACTTCGGTGTAACCACAAAAGCAGAGTAATATCATAAGACAAATTTGTCAGTTGAAAGATTGGCGATATGTCAATTAGGGAAAGAAAAAACGGTAATGGTTCACAACCCAGCCTGGTTCACAACCCAGCCCTCTCCCTTATCTTTTTGAATGTCTTTGCACAGTGTTTTATATTTTTCTTTTATGTTGACATTGGTTGGATTTTTTGTGGCTTTTTTATGTAGTTTATGTTTTTGCTTAATTGTTTTTAGCAGTGCATAAGTCATCCACGGTTTTAGTCTGATAGATTGTGAGTTTTTCATTCTACTAATGTTAGTGCAGCAATTAACATGTTCCGTTAGGGTTTCCATGAATAGGTCATAAGTAGGGATCGGAATTATATGCAAATGCATATTTTTTTGGAGCATCGGATTTGAACGGGACCAAGACAGAAACTATTTTTTGCATATTTTGCATACTTTTTGCATATTTTGCATATTTTTTGCATATTTTGCATACTTTTAGCATATTTTGTATATATTTGTTGAATATTTTGGCATAATTTTGCATGTTTTTTCCATTTTTTGCCGTATTTGGCGTAGCTATATATATAAACATATTCATATGTATAGACTTATTTTTTCTATGCAAACTAACAAGAGTGATGTTCGTGTGCTCCTGTGTGTAAGGGGTTGGGATGGGAGTTAAATTGGACAATCGCAGACTTTTGTTATTCCGAGAATGATGTTCTTACGATCATTATTGAGGATGTTGTAGTTTGGCTTACTCAGCTATTTTTGGAGTCAGCAATGCCCAGCATACAAGAATAATGAACGTTTTCGTACTCCACGAGCTAGTGTACGGCATATACAGACCGTAGAAAACTTGGAGGAAATTTTAGTTATTTACTGTAATAAGTAGTTAATTTTTTACATTTCATTTTAAGTTTTGTTATTATTTTAGTTAAGGTTTTGTTTTGAATTCTATTTAAAAGACAATGATTTTTTAAACTGTTTCGAACTTCCCAAATTTCACTAAATTCCTGGAACATAAGAAATATCCCCAGTCAGGGGCGCAGCCAGAACTGGGTCATGGGAGGGGTATTAAAAAAAATGGTTTGCCAATTTAGTATTACATTTTTCAAAGTACACTGCACCTTTAATAAAAGCCAATATTAAGTTTTGCTTCAAAGTTGGTAAAACTTTAACAAAAACATTTCAATTGATGGAGCAAGTTTATAGTGATGATCGTTTATCCCTTGGTAGAGTTCATGAGTGGTACTCGCAATTTAAAAACGATTGTCAGGACATAAATGATCCACCGCAGATTCCATCAAAACTTGGCGATAATTCATCATTGAAAATTGGATTTAGGTTAGGTTAGGTTACGGTGGCTGCCTCTATAAGAGACACACTCGGAGGCCTGAAAGGCCCATTGTGATACCACATATTTCACCCGTTTTTGAACTGTGTATGCAACACTGTTTGCCAACATATGTTACAGCACACATTTCAAGCGGATGGGGAAAGGGGGGGGAGGGGACCTACAGTTTAACGCCGAATCCGAACGGTGATTGGCAGTTTTTGGTTCACACTTGGAGGTTTTGCCATTGCCAGCCAAGAGCGCACTTGTGCGATTCTTGTAATTCGCATTTCCTTCATGTGGATAGCGATAGAAGTAGATGAGTTGTTCACCAGCCCGAGCCAGGAATCGAACCTGGAGCCTTTGGTATGAGAAGCCAGCGCGCTACCCGCTTGACTATCGAGGCCGGCAAAATTGGATTTAACCTTCGCTTTAATTTTACCCACCCGGGTGATCTTTTTCATGTTCAACATCTGCCAGAGTATTTATCCAAAATAAATATATATTATTTCGACTTACTGAACAAATTCGAAAGTAGTTTTCAGTAACCCAAACAAAAAAAATAGTTGTGGAAATATTATTAATGTTTTTTGTTATTTTGTATACCAAACACCTACACAGGTGATCCCAGGCGCTTCCGCCACAACTTTGAATAAACTCGCAAATGTATGTAATAAACCCTTTGGAAAGAAATTTTCTAATAGTTTTCATAGTCGCAAAATAAATCTTTAAAGTTAGGTTTTTTTCGAAAAACTGACTATCACGATTACAAAAATCTTCGGTAAGGCGAAATTTAAGCATCTCAAAAACATAACATTATCGCATTTCAGCTGAACACTTCAACAATCGAAAGACACTATCTCATCCATAGACAATTGTGACTGATTTTTGGACTAAAAGTCGAATTTTAACCATCAACCCCGTTTTCACCTGATGCGGCATCGTTCGACCTTATAAAAAAACGAAGGCGTTTTGAAGACGTAAAAGTCATCCAAAAGGCTTGTACCGACATCCTGAAGGACATTCCAGCCGGCAATTTAAAACACTCTTAAACATGCTTTTAGATCATGCAAATAGCTGTACTGAGCCTGAAGGGAACTATTTAAAAAAATCATATCGGTTTCACCAAAAAATTGTATTATTCTTTTAAATGTTTTACCCTTTCAACCCCGAATTTTTCCCTGTGACTCGATATTACTGAAAAGATCTTTTTGCTAATGTGGGAACGTACATATATACCACGCAAAGTGATTGAAAATGATAAATAATTATAGGCATTGGGGGTGTTCTGACACCCAAAACCCCTCCCTTGGCTACGCCCCTGTCCCCAGTTATCCCCGGCTTTGCACGGAAGAATTTCATACTTTTATTAAAAAAATGTTGATTCCATAACTATCACGACCCCGCGGCTGTGCACGCAAAATTTTAAGTCAATGGGCTCAATAAATCAAGTTTCCGTCCGGACGTTTTGTAAATATTTAGTCACTTGGCAGCGCTAATACGGATTACTTAGCTTGTCGCCGGCCGCTTTTTACATTATCCGGAAATTATGAATTGTTAAGTTACACTAATCTTATCGTACTTTCAAGAAATTTCGAAGATATACATACGAAACTAAATACAAAATTTGTTTGTTTTTTGTAATTCGCGCACGACACCACTGTGGTGTTGCCGGCTGTTGGTCGCTAGTTTGCTCACGACGCACAGTGTAGTATTTTGCATATCTAGCGGAACTTTATTCAATAATTCGAATGTCAAAAAAATATAATTTCATAATTATATAATAGCTAACACATTGAGGGATTCGATTCTGGTAGTATTTTCTGTTTTGCAAAATCACCTCACGAACGATCGTCTTGAATGTGCAGTTATTTCTATAAAAGAAAATTGTTCAAATTTGTGAGTCACTTGTGATTTAGATGTAATTCGAGATTATCACGGCGAACGCGCATATACAAACTCTGTTATTAGCTATCAGCACCTTTTTCGCCACCTTATCAGGTAAACTTGAATATCGTTATGTATATTATTAGTGGTTACAGAGCAATTTATTCGGACATATAAAAATTTTTCAAACGTTGTGATTTTGCTTTGAGTTAAAAAAAAATATCCGTGGGTATCCGATTTAAAATGTCTCTTAATAACTGCTTTGGTTCATGTTTTTGAAGATTCAGTTAAATTTGGCTGCCCATATTTGCCCCACTCATACAAAAGTTTTTTTTTTTCCTTGGTCTCTTCACGCTACCCGCGCTTTGAGTGATATATTATTTCAATTTCATTGATTACACTACTCGACACGAAAAATGCTCCTAAAAACAAAAGTATTTTTTAGACTAATTTTCGGCTGCTGAACACGAAACTGAAAATCAAAAAATTTTCTTAAGAAGCGTTTTCGAAAAATCTTCGAAAAACACGTTTTTCCCCTCTTATTTCAGTTATGAGCACATATCTCGTAAACCTATCATCCGACTAACCCGTTGTTCAGAAGGTAATTAACTAACCTCTCCAACGATATATAGATTGTCAAAATCAGATGAGATTTGGGGAAGTAACTGACGGTGAAAGTTGTAAAAAAGTGAATTTTTCGACCAATTTCAAAAATCATAAAATTTCGAATACTTGTGGTGTGCTCATAACTGAAATAAGAGGGGGAAAACGTGTTTTTCAAAGATTTTTCGAAAACGCTTCTTAAGAAAATTTTTTGATTTTCAGTTTCGTGTTCAGCAGCCGAACATTAGTCTAAAAAATACTTTTGTGTTTAGGAGCACGCGATGAACCCATTTTTTGTGAGTGATTTGTAGTGAGTGATTCAATTGATTGAACATTATTAATAATTGATTAATAATTGATTAAACATTAAAATAGTAATTCTGTATCGAAATAATATTGCCTTGTGGTGGGTAACATTGCGTCTTGTGTTGGGTAACATTATTCGTTTGCCTTCTTAACAAGATTGTAGGATGGATAAACGTTTAAGTTTATACCCTTCAGCTGCTGTCTCATCATGTTATACTGGTGCACGCTCAAATGGGCATTGACTATTAGTCCCAAAGCCGCTTCTGCTGTGAGCTATCTGACTGTTGTTTTTTATAATGAAATACGCGAGATGGCGATTCTAAGGCGATGCAAATTGACGAAGAAAACCAACTAAAGGAAGAAGAGAAGCTACTGATTAACGCAATCGAGGCCCACAAATCAGCAATGTTGCTGCTAAGTTTCAGTAAAGAAATGGACTGCGCTTGAACCAGATTTAAATTATATGGGCGGTGCCACGCCTCCTTATTCAATACTCCCACACGGTTCTCTGTCGAAAGAAAAAATGGTGGGTTCGTACTAAGTTTCAGTTCAGTTCAAGTTCAGCGAAATATTTGGGTCACAAAAATGTGCCACGCCCTTTGTCCAACGCCCATTAAATCTTACCAGTAGAATGACTCATATATGGGACGACGCCATACTAAATTTCAATGCTGTGCACCTTACAATTTCGAAGATATTCAATTATTAAGGTTTGGCTTGTATGGGTGGTGCCACGCCCCCTCGTCCAATACTCGTCCCATTCGCCCTGTTGACGGACATGACTTAATAGTAACTTCTTAGTGAATTTCATTGCTGTTTTGACTAATGGTTCCAAAGTTATCGTCTGATAATTTTCGGAATTCACGGCAATATGGCAGGGATTTTCCGACTTTTCCAATAGATTTTCCGGAAAATTCTTTTCGCACGAACCTGAACTGACTCAATACTAATTCAACAAAAACAACTCCATGGAAATCGGCCGGTCCGTTTGAGCGTGATGCGCTTACATACATACATCCACTTTCTTTATATATATATAGATGGCAACCCTACTTGAAAGTAGGCGGACCATGCCCATATGCATACCAGTTCTCAGGTGAAACACCAGCAGTATCTGTACAAAATTTCACGACGATATCATTAACTACGCATTCAAGAGTTATTAATTAAGTTCCGCTAGATTGACCATTTGACACACTGTGCGACGCCACTGTGGTATGACCGGACGACATAATGGGTAATCCTTCGTTGACCCAGTCAGATTCGTACAAGAAAATAACTGTCTAATTATATCTTATTTAAAGGGCTTTCGCCATATTTAAAGTAATTTGACCGCTTAAATCATGTTTCCCTACACAAACTCTTAACCCATCGTTGATAAAAAAACACGTTTCACTTTAACCTCGTTTGAAGAAAAAAAAAATCATTAAATCATGCTTATCCATACAAACTTTTAACCCTTAATTTACCCTGTTTAATTTCGATTTAAAAAAAAAACTGAGAAACACGTGTTTGATTATTTCGCATTTGAAGTACTTTTACCAAATTTGAAGTCAAACGGGTTAACAAATTTTGTTTCCCCATACTAACATTTAACCCTTAATTTACCTAGTTAAATTTAGATTTTCACAAAAGTAAAAAATTAGTGTTTAATTATTTTTTATTTCTAATGTTTTCACAAATTTTTAAGTCAATAGGCCTATCGGTTCATGGTTTTGTCGTAGTGTTTCCGTATACGAACCTTAACCCTTGGTTGACCCCGTTAAGTTTCGATTTCCGAAAAATTTTAAAATATGTGTCGAATTATTTTTTATTTGAAGTATTTTCACCAAATTTGAAATCAATAGGCTCATTAAATTGGGTTTCTTCATACAAAACCTTAACCCATGTTTTGCCCTTTTGGACCCTGAATTTCAAAAATTTTTTTTTGAACGAAGGTTCATTTTGGAAGATGTACCTACACTGCAAATTTCATGTTTCTAGCTTCAGCGGTTCGATCTGGATGGAGTGTATATTTTGCATATTTCGTGCATATGTTATTTGGTGTGCATATAAATCCGATACCTAGTCATAAGCTTCCCAGAGCTCAAATCTAAGTCTGTTATTCAGTAAACAAAGTCAGTCTTCAGACAGATGTTATCGCAAGAATTGTCCGTTTCAATGATTGAATTTGTAATGTTTTCAAAGCAAAGGCAAGTTAAACTGTGATCTGAAATGTGAAGATCTGAAACAGAGCTACTTATAGAAGTACCAAGGGACTGTTTTAATCGTAGAAATATATGGTCAATACAGCTGGCAGAATATTCTGTACAGCGAGTTGGTTGATTTATGCAAGATTCCAGACCATGGGCCGATAACAAACATAGGTAGTTATCGACAATATTAGATTCTTTTAAGATATTTAGATTTATATCTCCTTACATAACAAGACTAACTGACTCATTTTCAAAAAAAAACACTCAATTCTTTTAGAAACTCATCACTCACATTACTTATATGGAATCTATAAATGCAGATAAAAGTTATTTTTTGATTATTTATCGAAGTTACAACCCTAACCACATCAGAACTGATGAAGTTTATACTTGAGAATTCACAATTTAAATCTTTTTTAACAAAAGCCGCAATACCACCTGCTGCATATTGGTTGTTACACTTCGCAAAGAAATTGTATCCTGGAATACTCGTATCAAAGAGAGAAACTTCCTCATCGTATATCTAAGTTTCAGTCAAGAAAATTAGAGCTGGCTTGTTTTTAAAAGATTCTAAATGTAAAAGAAAATGATCAAAATTCTTACGCATGCTTCTTATGTTTTGATGAATTACATAAAACCTTCCAAAATCGTTGGGATTATTCGCAATATCGAGAAAATTAACATTTTTGCAGTTGGCAAGGGGAATATTGAATAAATTCACTTGAGGATGATCGGTTTCCATGCAAAATCTGAGAGAATTTATACGTTGGGTGGTGTTTTTAGTTTTTCAAGCTCCTCGAGTGAATTTATTACCATACAATTTCCACCTTCATTTTTTCGCATTAGTACCTTGCCATTTGCAATCCAAACAAACTTAAATTTTAAATCTTTTTTTCAATTTTTGTGCTTCTTCCAGCAATTTTCTGTTTAAGGCAGAACGACTGTCATTAATATAAATCTTAATGTTCTTCTTACATCCAAAGATTTTAGAGCGTAAATTGTTCTTGTTAGCATACTTCTTCATTATTACACTTTTTTCGCACGAAGAAAAACAAATCTAACACATACAATGTCAGTTGTTGTATTGCTAATGTTCTTACTTATCTTTTTAACATAGCAGTTATCTATTTCGGACTCAGGAACGTTGTCATTCAACCCATCGGAGAACAATTTCAAAGCAGAGCCAAGAGCGTTGTTGTTGTTGATACTCGGTATACCCACAATCTCAATGCACTTCTCTCTTTCCTGTTGTTGCAGGTAGTTGACTTCTTTTTGGAGACTTTCAACTTTGTCCATGAGAAGCTTCTTCTCTTCTTGCAGGGATTGGATTGTCGTTAGCCTTTTAGCATACATTGTTTTCAGAGATAATATCTCGTTGTACACCAGCTCCAAAGTTATTTTTGGCTGGCGCGGTTGGGAGTTATCAGCAGTCGGCTCTTCGATGCGTTCTTGTTGCTGTTGAATTTGAATTGCTGAGCGTTGGTTCTGTTGCTTACGATGGGTGTGTTGTTGTTGTTGAGTTTGGAAAGTATTGGAGAGATTTTGTTGATCGGCAGTTGGATCTCCTGCTGGTTCAAAAGGTGAGAGATCAGCAGCTTCAGTACCTTCACAGCTGATGTCAGTGCATGTTGCCAACGGTTGTAGCTTAGCAACAATAGGAGGAGAGCGTACCGATGCGCGCCGAGCCGAAAGACATTTTTTACATTTGTAGCTTTGATTATTTCTCAGCATATATTCAACATCACTTTCTTGTAAATTCACGCAAGTGCAATGAAAATACTCACTACAAGTGACACACTTAACTTTTTTATTTTCGTCCAGAAGTCTATCGACGTTTTGTAAACAAATACAAGGCATTTTGATGTATGTAATATTAGAAATTTGGCCAACAAGTACATTGTGACCGAAAAGTTTCCGGAAATTCTCATTTAAAATTCGCGCGCTGTATATTTTTCAATATTTTAAGTTTCTGTAGGTTGGTAGCACTGTCCTTAATTACTATGCCAAAAATGAGCGCGATCTGTCAGACAGTTTGTTTACGGCAGCTGTTGAAACTCAGTAGTGCGTTGCGATTTTGTTGAGAATTTTCTTCAAAATGAGTACCGTGAACAGGTCGCTTTGGACTTGCTTGATCGTGCCAATTCCGATCCAACTTTCATGGAACGCATCATAACTGGTGACGAGACATGGGTCTACGAGTACAACATGCAAACAAGCCAACAATCATCGGAATGGAGAGGAAAAGACGAGCCGAAACCGAAAAAACCACGCCAAAGTCGCTCGAAAATCAAGGTAATGCTGATTGTTTTCTTCGACATTCGTGGTGTGGTGCATCATGAATTCGTCCCTGAAGAACAAACTGTCGGTAAAGACTATTATTTGACTGTTTTAAGACGTTTGCGTGAAAATATCCGCCGTAAACGGCCTCAATTGTGGAAGGATAATTCATGGATTTTTCATGACAATAATGCTCCCTCGCACCGAGCCAACATTATCAACGATTTTAAGGCCAAACATTCAATAAATACCATCGAACAGCCACCGTATTCACCTGATCTTGCACCGTGTGGCTTTTTCCTGTTTCCCAAACTCAAATTACCACTCAGAGGAACGCGTTTTGAATCCATAGAAGACGTAAAACAGAATTCGCAGAGGGAACTCAAAGCCATACCGGAAAGCGCCTATAAAAAATGTTTTGATGATTGGAAGAAACGTTGGCATATGTGTATCGCTTCTAATGGAGCATATTTTGAAGGAGATAAAATAAATATTGATGAAGATTAAGAATTTTGCGTTTTATTTAAAATTTCCGGAAACTTTTCGGTCACAAGGTAAGAGCAACGACTTGGCACGTGCTGACCCCACGACGAACACGAACTTCTTATTCTAAAAAACTAAACGTTACAAAAAAATAAAGGCAAAAATTATTCAACTTTTGTAGAAATTTTTCCATTTTTTGCACCTGCCGCCAAAACAATTTTCAAACTGCTGTCAACTATTTGTAGTGCACTGCTTTCGAAGTGATGAGAGTGCTACCACATACGTTTTTTTTTTTGCACATTTTCAGTTATAATGTTCAATGCAGTCCTATCATAAATTTGACAACGTAAAGCTCTAATTTACTTGGAGTAATAGGTTGGTTAGCAGCCGCCGTGGCTCAGTTGGTTAGTGCGCGGTCCAGCGAGTCGCATGCAGAGCGACGCAAGTTCGGGACGGGAAACTCGTTTTCTCTTTCGGTGGCTGTCCTCTCAGCTGGAAATGGCAAACCTCTGAGAGTAAAAATTGCCTATGAAAAAGCTCCCAACCTGCCGTTCGGAACCGGCATAACACTGTAGGTCCCTTCCACCTGCGTACAAAATTCACACGCACAACACGGGTGGTTGCGGGAAGCTAGGCCTTAGTCTCGCGTAAGCGGGCTGTCGTGCCAATCAATTATTATTAAATTATTATTTAAATAGGTTGGTTAATAAAAAAATGGATGCTCCACAATAATGTGGTAGATTTTAAGCCCTCCGTGGTAGATGTGGGTGATACATGATTTTAAAAATAATTGTAATAATAAATAATAATAATCTACCACATATATGTGGTAGAAGTAAGCACACTGACGCACTTGCCCTGCACCATTCGGCACTTACCGAAGTTACAATAACAGAGATCATCGTCGCACGAGAAATTAACAGTGACAAAAGTTCTGTTCAACCAACTCTGTTATCTTCCCTTCTGCTGCTTTCGGCCCGCCCCAGAAATTCAGATTGCTTCGCTGGTCGACATGCGCATTCTGTATACTGTTTATTCTGTGATATGTCCCAGTAGGAAACGTTCAGTACGTGTGTGGCGAATGTTAACAATTTGTCTTTATATTGAAATTCAAATTTGATCGTTTTTTAGTCATTTTATAACAATTTGTATTTATATAAATCTTTTTTCCACATTTCTTTACCAAAATATTTTTAATAGCATTTTCAAAGTGACAATCACTAATTTGTTCATTTCTTTTACTGTTGAAGAAATGTATGAAAATGTTTAAATAAATAAATGTCACATTTGGTTAACTTCCTTTCTAAATTAAATGTGTCTCGCAAAATTTGAGCGAGATGAAACTTTGGGAAATAACTTAAAAACAAAAATGTTCCATTGTTAAATAATGGCAACACTCTAAGTGGAAACTCGCGAATTGGTTCCTTATGTATGCGCCCGCATAAACTCATATAGCAGAGTTAACTGATTTCGATTTGAGGAATCATCAGTATTTTGTATGTCTTTGTCATGTAAGTTCGTATTTACATAAAAATTTTGTGAAATTTATTTAGGGAAACTGAGAAGTACACCAGTAAGCCACGAACAAGTAGTGCTACATACGTTCGGGCGCAGCCTTAGGTCGATCCCATGTCTGTGCATGGAAAAATAATGCCAATCTTTTCGTAAATAAAAATGTGTTTTTTTTTGGGTTAATTTTTCAGAATCGTTATGGCAGAGTCCTTTCATCTTTGCCACCACTCGCAATACCTTTCCTATGGGATAGCTAACAGCCAGTGTACGCTAACGTCAAGTCCGGTTTTGTTAATGTCCAAACAATTTTGCTTGTTAACAACAACAACAAGTACCCATTACCTAACATACAATATATAGTATGAAAACAACAACAACCGAACCAGCAAGAAATCATTTCCATTTCGATAATGAATGACCTCCTCGCAGTGGGCTTTCGGCCCATGACGTGTCGTTCCTGCGCTGTCACACACACAAACTGTGTTGTTTTGTCGAAAGGGTTACAAATGCGCGATGCCTGGAAAATTAGGCAGCTATCGGTGGGGTATGCGAAATTACTGTCCGCGGCGGCTGCGCAACTGACCCAACCGGTTTGACCAGTTCGTTAGGCCATTGGACAGCTGGACCACAACTACAACAAAATATAATATAAAATCTAAAGTTAGCAGGGGTTTCCGATCGTGATGCAAGATATGTTAGTGTTGTTATTTTTTTGTTGTCATCATTGTCGGACATGATTATTCCAAAAAACTTGCTGTCCCAAAAAGGACGCGACGCAGCTCAAAACATGGACCTCACCAAACGAGAAATTGGATCGAAGGCAGCGATGCCTTGTTTAAAATGCGTCACATCCACTTTGGCGACAAAGTGTCACACGGGCGTAATATGCGCGCAAATGCGTTTTTGTGCTCTAAAGCAGGGGCGGCAGAATTGACAATGAGATAGTATTAGTGAGCGCAGTGAAGCTTCTCTCCACTGTGTAAATTATACCTAAACAACGGCTGATTGAGAGAGCGTACTGTGTACGGGTGCTGAGCGTACTGCTCATAAGAGTAAGCTTTGCCGACCGCTTCTCTAAAGTATGAATTGAATTGCTTTAAGGTCGGTGTTGACAAGTTTCATCCAAAGTGTCCCTATCGCTTACCTCATTCCATGAAAAAAACAAACACTTTCCAAAGTGATCTAAGAGTGCTGTGCCCGCTTTGAGGGTTGATGCGCTGCTTAATTAGAACACGGCCGCATGGAAGGAAACGGTGACAATATCAACAACAACAATAACAACACACAGGCAGACAGGCAGGCCGACAGTTGTCTTGAAGGCAGCCGCAATCTCTGCTCGGAAAAAGGGTGGCAGACGGCTTTTGCCTAGCGCCGCTGGGGTGCAACCGGACTCTGCCGGACGCATCGAATTGCACCGCGGCCGGATCTCACACTACTATGCAAATGTGATACGAAGACAGTTTCGCTCAGAGCATTTGGCCTTTGGACAGCTGGCTGGTTCGTCACAGGATCTGGTCACTAGGTGCGGACAATAGCGGCACCCAAACTAAAGGAAAACAAAGGAAAACAAATGCTTTACGCGCAAACAGCGACAGGACGCAACGGATGCGCGTCGGCTGATTTGCATACGCACTCAGCGGCCAATGTCGAGGATCGCCTCCTGGGGTTGTAAATCCGTAAAACGGGTTTTGTCTTCAATGGTTTTGCGGATCGGGCGCCAACCCTTTTTCTCGCTATCTCGGACATTCAACATCCCTCCAAGCTGCTGTCCGCGCCGTCATCTCTTTGCGTCAACTGTGGGAAAACTTGCTGGGCAATTTTTTCTTATATCGTTTTACTACTACTACAAAATAAATTCAGTTGTGGCACTTGCGCCCAACTCAAGTCTTCAGGAATCTTCAGTCGTCGAGCAGCACACAAAACCGAATCTCAAAAGCGGATCGCCGAATTAGAGAAAAGCCAAGTAAAATCAGCATAATTCAAAAACAGTTCAACTGCCTCTGGCTCCTAAACCAAAAGATATAGGTGCAAAATCCGTTCGAATTGAAATCCTACCTGCTTCTTCTCAAAAGTTATTCATATTTTTATATTTCGAATCGGGACAATTTGTAACACAGGACAACAAAAAACACTTTTTTTTGTTGCATGGAGTTTTTCTACTTTTTCTACCCTCAGATTTTTTTTAGCAGCTCTACACCTTTTCAAGTTCGATTTCAGCGTAAATTCAATTTCAGAAAGTGTAAATTCAATTTCAGAAAGCGTAAATTCAATTTCAGAAACACAAATTCAATTTCAGAAAGCGTAAATTCAATTTCAGAAACATAAATTCAATTTCAGAAAGCGTAAATTCAGTTTAAGAAAGCGTAAATTCAGTTTAAGAAAGCGTAAATTCAATTTCAGAAACATAAATTCAATTTCAGAAAGCGTAAATTCAATTTCGGAAAGCGTAAATTCAATTTCAGAAACACAAATTCAATTTCAGAAAGCGTAAATTCAATTTCAGAAACCGTAAATTCAATTTCAGAAAGCGTAAATTCAATTTCAGAAACACAAATTCAATTTCAGAAAGCGTAAATTCAATTTCAGAAACATAAATCCAATTTCAGAAAGCGTAAATTCAATTTAAGAAAGCGTAAATTCAATTTCAGAAACATAAATTCAATTTCAGAAAGCGTAAATTCAATTTCGGAAAGCGTAAATTCAATTTCAGAAACACAAATTCAATTTCAAAAAGCGTAAATTCAATTTCAGAAACCGTAAATTCAATTTCAGAAAGCGTAAATTCAATTTCGGAAAACGTAAATTCAATTTCAGAAACTACCTTTAATGTATAAAAAATGTTTTTGTTAAAGTGCACTTTGCCAAATTTTTTAACTACGTACGAAAGCCATGTGTACACTCGGAGGCCATAATGGCCTATTGTGAATCCCTTCTTATGGTGTTCTGGAGCTAACCAATAGTCTCAATCAAGGGGAAACCAGTTCGACCTCTTAATGAAGTAGAGCAGATTCGAGATTTCGACCTTCGCCGTGCAAGCCAGGTCGGCCAGTAACCTTGACCACAAGGTGGGGAGACGGCGTTCCTGCAGAGCCGGGCAGTGAAACAGGAAGTGTTGTATCGTTTCTACTTCTTCTTCATCTCCACAGCTACGGCAGACATCACCCGACGAGAGGCGCCATTTGGTAAGCATAGATCCAATAGCGCAGTGTCCGGTGATGACTCCAACGAGCTGTCGAATGGAGGTACGACTCAAAGACAGTACGAATCGTGTTTTCGTCAAGGAGAGGGAGGGCCACAGTCGGTCCTGGTACGCCATGATGACTCAATTTCCTGTTTGGTCAACCTGTCAATATACATGTACAGGGAAGATATCGGAGGAAACACAGAGGTATCCAAACAAATCAAATCTGTGTAAATGCAACCAAAATAAATTCAACATTTGCTCCGAAATTGAATTTACGCTTTCTGAAATTAAATTTATGTTTCTGAAATTGAATTTACGTTTTCTGAAATTGAATTTACGCTTTCCGAAATTGAATTAACGCTTTCTGAAATTGGATTTATGTTTCTGAAATTGAATTTACGCTTTCTGAAATTGAATTTATGTTTCTGAAATTGAATTGACGTTTTCCGACATACGAATTACGCTTTCCGAAATTGAATTTACGCTTTCTGAAATTGAATTTATGGTTGTGAAATTGAATTTACGTTTTCCGAAAATGAATTTACGCTTTCTCAAATTGAATTTACGCTTTCTGAAATTGAATTTACGCTTTCTGAAATTGCTTTTACGCTTTCTGAAATCGAACTTGAAAAGGTGTAGTTAGTGAAATATAGGTACCGTGTAATTTTTTCAGTTTTTCCTCTACTTTTTCCATATTTTTGATCGTAATTTCTTAACCAAAAAACCGATTGACATGATTTTCATCTTATCGCATTAACAACACCACACGGCTTCTTTTCCGATGCAACGTATTGTTATAAGTTTTAAAATGCCGCGGTAATTGGACCTAAAATTCGGAAAATATGGAATTTTAAGGCGTTTTTTTTATGGTCAAAAACATACACATTTTTCGTAAAGTCAGGGAAAATCCGAATAAGTGACACGCCCATTTTTTGCGAAAACAGAAACTAAGTTTTAAAAACGGTTTGCGGATTCGAAATCAGCGCTCCATAATTACCCTAGAACTGATGTCGAACCCAGAAAAGCCATTTTGCCGATGTGCTGAAAGTTGTCGTTAAACCGTCGGAGATCAGAGAAAATCCATGTTGAAGTTAAACATTGTTAAAACTCGCCTGTTTGTAATTTAACTACCTGTAGCGCAAAAACCAAAACCCTAGTGATCTGAAATAAAGACTATCTTGCAGCTTAATCCGCAAGTTTTTCAAGAATATGCTTAAAGTTTCCCATATTGCAAAGAAAACCCGAAGATATCGATGTTTAAGTGCAACTTGTAATGTGTTGCCTTTTTGGCGACAGCTTTAATGCTATAAGATCGACTTTATTTGAGTTCAGTAACTAATTAAGTCTATGGATCAAGTTTATTTCAGCGCAGTAACTAATAAAGTCTATAAGATCGACAGTTTTCAGCTCAACAACTAGCTTGGGAACTACAAGCATTTGAACTATCGCCAGAAATTCAACTTATTTCAAGTCACACTTAAAACACTCAAACATTCGTAAAGCTTCCGAGCTAAAAATTGCTGAATAAATTGTTGCTGAAGTCGGACTGTGAAAAATATTCATTCGAAAAATTCATTACAACAATTTTAGCTTCTAAAAGAGACATCAAATAAGGGGTTTTCTTTATGTAAAACGCATGTTTCGGGGCATAGATTCTCAAAGGTTTAGTCTTCATTTGTCGTTTCATTTCGACGCACGAGTTACCTCACAGGCAATGTTCAACGATAATATTCGATCCTCGACATTGCCAGCTCCTAAACAAACAGGAGATAACATAGCAATAAATTGGGCAACATAAAAATGTAACCCGAGCAATCCAGATGTTGTAAACCATCCAAACAACCCTAAGCCAACTGATAAGAATTTTTTGGATGAGTCGAAAAAGAAAGGATCGCATCAAATAGAGATAAGAAAAATATTTTAAGATAAACAAAAATGTAAACTAGCATTTAAGAGGATATTTTTGAAAAATAAATTAGAACATATTTAAACGTAAGATATTAAAAACGTAATTGGCGCAGTCGGTAAACCCTACCGAATTCAAAGATTTTTATTTCAAATCAAAAATCACGAATTGGCAAATAAGGACAAGTGATCCGAAGATCCTGTCTTAAAATTAAAATAATGTTACGAAAATTACTTCACAGGTTCGTTTGGATTGGTTTTGAAAATAAAACAACTTCAGTTACCCAGCGCAACGTAGTCAAAACTAACAATCGCTTTATTTACAAATTTGCACTTGTTCTACTTTACACTACTACTATTGCATGTTTCCCCACTGCTTGCTCAACACAGACTCGACCCCTTGCGCTGCCACTGCTGCTTTTATACCAGTTTTCTTATCGCGCCGAAGTTTCTTGCAACTTCTAATTGGAAAGCGCTCGACCATTCTCGCACAGCCCATTTCTTCGAGAACCATCCTTGCCGTATCGGACTATACCAAGCGAATTTATAACAGTTTTGCTGTACTTCACAGTGCATGCCTAAAAGTATGCTTGGAAAACATTCGTGCGGAGAAAAGCATTCCTGTACAGTGCGGCACAGAATTTCTCATCGTATCAATAAACAACAGTACGAATCCTAATACCGTAACTCAAAAGTGAAGTGAAGTGAAGTCTTGAGATCCTGACACAATCACGACGAAGATTACAGCGAAAAACTGAGGGAAGAAGACGAACAGGTTATGCCAAAAACACAAAAAAGCAAACCTGCAACTTTAAAACCATACACCATACCCGAAGAAGCGACAGAAGACGAGATGGCCCTTTCGATACCAGCATTGGAGTTCCTGAAGGAGGCATCCATGATAAGCGAATTCAACGGAAGCGGTGACTACAGTCTGACGTCTTTCATAAGGGAAGTGAACCAAATTCTTCCCCTCTTTGAAACCAACCCCAGCATGAAGGAATTCGTCTTTAGACGATACGTCACCACAAAGATCCAAGGAGAAGCACTCAACGCGGTCCAGACTTTAGACGCTAACGCCTCATGGACGGACATCAAAGCGGAGCTGATCCACTCCTTCGGAATTCGGGAGAGCTACTTGAGCCTCCATCACCAAGCCTTCACGACAAAGCAGTATAACGTAAGTCAATATTTTAATAACCTTAAGTGTATACTAGATAAGCTAAATATGAAGTTTGAATTCGACTTGGAAAAGCCAAGTGAGTTTTCTCCGGCTAACGAGAAAATAATTTTAAAAACATTTTTAAATGGAATTCATCCAAATTTAGCTAGCATAATAATTTCACGTAATATCGTAACTAAGAGATGCTTATTATACCTTAGAAGAATCAAATATGATTCAAAGATATACACATAATAAACATAAAGAACAAAGTGTTAATGAGTTATATAGAAATAATAATAAAAATTCAAATCAATCAGGTCAATTTAGAAATAATGAAAACTATTCAAATTATTCAAGAAACTCAAATCAGTCAAGTCAATTCCGGTCAAATAACTTTAATAACAATCAGTCAGGTCAGTTTAGACAAAATTCAAATCAGTCAAGTGGTTTTCGACCAAATTGCGACCAATCAAATCAATTTAGGCAAAACTATACGAATCAGTCAAATCAATTTCGGCAAAATTATCCAAATCAATCTAACCAGTTCCGACATAACCGACCTGAACCGATGGAAATTGACCACTGCGAACAGTCAAATTTTCAATCAACGGGCCAACAACGAATCTACCGATAGTATTATACAGTGCAACAAATTAAAAAAAATTTCGAGGGACAAGGTCAAACCCATCTCATTCGATAGAGGACCTCAGTAGATGAAAAAGTGCCAAGGGATTTTTCTCGAAATGTTCGAGTTTATTTTTAAATTGAGTTTAAAGGTGGCGGCTTAAAGCCCCTTCCCGAAACTTTTAAAACATCATATCTCTTGACTCAAATGTCAGAAAGGAATAATTTTTACGTCAAATGAAAGCTAATGAAATGAAGTCGATGACACAATATCCTTTTTGGAAAAATGTAATGAAAAAGGACGTCAAGGACATCAAATAACAGTATAGATGTTTGAATGCTTTTTCACCAGAAGTCATTTATATAAATTTAGCTCTCACGGTTTCCAGGATATTCAAGGATAAAAATTTTATTGAGGTCCTTCGGGAAGGGGCTTTAAGCCGCCACCTTTAAACTCAATTTAAAAATAAACTCGAACATTTCGAGAAAAATCCCTTGGCACTTTTTCATCTACTGAGCTCCTCTATCGAATGAGATGGGTTTGACCTTGTCCCTTTTTTCAGTGTTGCACTGTGTTATTAACGATTGCAACCCAAAAAGTAAAATGTTTAATAGATACGGGATCCACAACTAGCCTTTTAGATAAAAACAAATTGTTAAATTATAAAAGCAACAGTTTACAACGGAAGTTATATTTTAATACACTAAATGGCCAAACTTCTATAGACACGGAAATAATTACAGAACTTCCGCTGGAATTGAATGAAAATAACCTTATGTGTTAGAAAATAACAACATTTATTAATAAAAATTTTGATGCAATTGTAGGCCAAAATATGTTAAAAGCCCTTAATGCGGTTATAAACTTAAAAGAAGAATACTTAGAAATAAATAATAACAAAATAAAATGTTTAAATGCATGTCCTTTTGAGTATAACGATATTCACACACTAGAAGAAGGAGAAAACAAACTACAAGATTTAATCCGAGAAGACATGAACAATGAGGAAAAAAGTAAATTGAAAACACTTTTAAATAATAATAAACATTTATTTTAGCATGAAGGAGAACAATTAACAAGATCTGAAAGACCAATATATTGTAAAATATATAGATATCCCCAAATTCACGAGGAAGAGATTAGCAATCAAATAAATGATATGCTAAAACAGGGAATAATTAAAGAAAGCAATTCACCATACAACTCACCTCTTTGGATAGTTCCTAAGAAGCTAGACGGGAAAGAAAAAATGGCGAATAGTCATTGATTAAAGGAAATTGAATGAAGACACCATCGACGACAAATTTCCTATACCCAATATTGAGACTATTTCAGACAAACTTGGTAGAGCACAATATTTAACAACACTTGATCAAGCTAAGGGTTTCCACCAGGTTAACATAAAAGAAATAGATCGACCAAAGACAGCTTTCTCAACCCCTCAAGGACATTATGAGTTTATAAGAATGCCGTTTGGATTAAAAAACGCACCTGCAACTTTTCAAAGGTTAATGAACTCTGTGCTTAGGGAATACATAAATAAGATATGTGTAGTATATTTAGACGACATTTTAATCTTCAGCTCAAGTCTCTCACATGAACACAATTTAAAAATACAAATAGATAAGTGCAAATTTTTTGCAAAATCAACAGAATATCTTGGTCACACTTTAACTGTGGATGGTATCAAACCCAATCTAGATAAAATAAAAAATATTCAAAATTTAAAATTACCTACTACAGTTAAACAAATAAAATCATTCTTAGGTATAACTGGTTACTATAGAAAGTTTGTTAAAGACTACGCAAATGTAGCTTTGGGACTAACAAAATACCTCAAAAAAGGGATGAAAATAAACACAAATGATTCTAATTACATAAATTCTTTTGAAAAATTAAAATCACTTTTAATAAACCCACCAATTCTTAAATATCCCGATTATAAAAAGACTTTTTGCATTGCAACTGACGCAAGTGATTTTGCCATAGGCGCAGTATTAACTCAAGAAAACCATCCTATAAGTTATGCCAGTAGGACTCTGAATGATCATGAAGGAAGGTACTCCACCACAGAAAAAGAATTATTGGCTATAGTATGGGCAGTTAATTATTTTAGACCATATATTTACGGCAGACCTTTTGACCTATTAACCAATCACCAACCTCTAAAATGGTTGCAAGCTAAACATGAAGGGAAGGACATTAATCCCAGACTTGAACGATGGCTTTTAAAATTAGGAGAATACAATATAAATATCAACTATTTAAAAGGAAAGGACAACAACGTAGCAGATTTTTAAGCAGAATAAATTCTGAAACAGGTGAAATTAATGCAGTAGAAGACGGAATTACGATCAAAACTGACGCAACCATCCACTCTCAAGAGGAGGAACTAAACGATCATTTTCCTATACTTCATACTATTGTCAATCGTTTCAAATCGTTTCTGACATTGAAAGATTTCATAGTACATTGAGTGAGAAAATTAGAATATTAGAAATCGAAAACCCGCAACTCTCAGCAGCAGAAAAAGTATTTAAAAGTGTTGAATGGTACAACAATTAATTTCATACTACCATAAAAACTCGTCCAATTGATATAATACTAGGAAAAGCAGACAAACAAATAGTAAAAGAAAATATTATAAAAATGAAACACCAAATAATGAACACAAGAAATAATAATAGAGAAAATTTTGAAAATTCCAAGGAAGAGGGATACGTAAAGAATTACAAAGCATTACGCCATAAAACCAAACCTAGATGTAGAAAACTTAAATTAGAAAATATACACCCAACAAACATTAAAAGATCAACAAAATTTTTAGATCAAATGGATTTTGCTCGGTATAACACTGGCACTGCTGCTTTCAACAACGATAGTAACATTGGACATTCAACCCATTCATGAAGAAAACGGCTATGTGGAAATCAGCTGTGAATCAAGAGAAATAGTTGTTTCCACGAACCTAATAGTTCATGTAGTTGATCCTCACGAAATACTACTACTAATTAATAACCTTACTTATAACATAAGCGTACTTATCAAACCACATCGCGATCTAATTTTAAATGAACTACAAATATTAAAGACCAAAGTAAAAACCTTAATTCCGAAACCAATCTTCAGTAGAAATAGGAGGGGTTTGATAAATTTTGTCGGCACCGCTTACAAATATTTGTTTGGTACAAAGGACGACGATACCAACCTTCACAACTCTATAACAAATCTAAATCAACAAATCAAAGTTAACGACTATTTTGAAAAAACATTTAAATATTTAAAAAATATGATGGAGAATGACAGACGAACAATACAGGCATACATAAATGCCACACAGAAAACAATTAAAGATGCACTGTCAAACAATTTCTTTACCGAACAAATTCTACAAATTAACATATTAAAAGAAAAAATTTATCACATTCAAGATAGCATTGTCTCAGCAAGAAGTGGGTTGTTGCATCCAGGTATATTAACTAATGAGGAATGACATGTATAATATCGACCTGCATAAACTCACACACTTAAAAATATGTGCGATTGAGTACGCACAGAAACTACTTCTCCTTATTATTAAAGTGCCGAAAGATTTTGAGAAAATACAATTAAAACATATATATCCTATAACAAACAGCCAAAAGTGGGAGATAGAACACAATTCAGAAATAGTTTTTACATATAAAAACAAAACATATACATACATACGAAGAAAGTAAAACTTTAAGCGAATTCAAAATATCGAAACATTGCATTTATACGCAAACTTGTAAATTAATTAGAAATAATATCACTGAGGTTGCGGTAATTGATGAAGAGCCATTATTGTTAAAAAACTTTAAAGTGTCAAGTTATATCAAAATTGTGATGACAGACAAATAATATTGAAAGGTAATTACCTAATTCACTATCATAACTGTTCAATGAAAATAATGGAATACTCGTACTCAAACACGAAGAGTTTCTTGCAACAAAGATTTTACTTTCCAAACGTCGAAGTACAAAATTTTTCACAAAAGTTAACATTCGATGAAATTGTACTCAATAACATTGAAAATATTAAAGAAATAAACGAGTTGCAATACCACAAAAAAAAAGATATATTCTGTTTCGACACTTATGATAATTTTAATTACTGCTGCCATTATAACAATAATAATCTTGTTAAAGAAGCTAAGAAAAATGAAAATCGAATTTGTAAACAAAACTCAGGAGTGTTTTGAGTTAAAGAGGGGAGAAGTTACGTCACAGGCAATGTCCAACGGTAATATTCGATCCTCGACATTGCCAGCTCCTAAACAAACAGGAGATAACATAGCAATAAATTGGGCAACATAAAAAATGTAACCCGAGCAATCCAGATGTTGTAAACCATCCAAACAACCCTAAACCAACTGATAAGAATTTTTTGGATGAGTCGAAAAAGAAAAGACCGCATCATATAGAGATAAGAAAAATATTTTAACACGTTCGCGGACGTGAATGCTATAGCAGTCATTTTCATAGTGATGCAAAATGACGTGAATGCTATAGCATTCAAATTTCAAAGCCAATTTTTTTTCATTTATATTTTTTTAAACTTAAATGTTTGTAATGCATATATATTTCAAAGTAATTAGGAACTGATTCATTAAGTAGTTTCATATTCATATTTAATTTTTTTGTGTATTAACAAATTTGCTTAAGCCGTTCGCGGACGTGAATGCTATAGCAGTCATTTTCATAGTGATGCAAAATGACCTGAATTTTATTTCTTATATACATGAATTTAAGGATTTAATTGTTTAATATTGTTATATGTACACGAGGAGAGAACTTTTGTTGAATAAATAAAGTAAATAAAATATTATAAACCTCTTTTTCTCATGTTTTCTATGAATGACTGCTATAGCATTCACGTCATTCTAGTTAGAAAATTTTATATATATCGTCGTGAATGCTATAGCATTCAATGTATATAACGGTTAAAATACGATCATCTGACAACTCTAACAATATATGTGTAACCAAATTTCAGATAGTACTACTAGTTTTCACAAAAAATGACTGTCTATTTTTGCAGCTCACTGAAATTTTTACTGTCCGCGAACGTGTTAAGATAAACAAAAATGTAAACTAGCATTTAAGAGGATATTTTTGAAAAATAAATTAGAACATATTTAGACTCTGAAGAGATCGCTTGTGTTTTCACTTAAAAACGTAATTCGCGTACACGCTTCGTCCTGTAACTTTGTAAGGGGAAAACATTTCTTCTGTAGAAAAACCAAATTTAATTTTTGTGCAATTTCAATGCTGCGTAGAAAATTTGTTGCACCTTCTTTTTCTTTCTCTTTCTAATTTTTGCAGTTCCCACTTTCCGTGCGGTTCTCTAACGAACGTTTGCTTCAGTAAGCTCAATACATTCCGCACCACCTTTGACCCTGCCGCGCGCCCAGCAGTTGTCCCCAGCACCCCACGGCCCATCGTACTCTTCGCCTTCCCAATCGTCCCGAGTTTGAAGCGTTCTTTATTTTTTAATTTTCTTTGTCCGTCCGTCCTGCCAACTCGCCGCATGCCGTTTTCTTTTCTGTTTCTGTTGCTAGCAATTTAATTTTCTTGAGTTTTTATGCTGCTTGTTGCCTCGTTAGTTGCTAAAATAATGCCTCATTTTTCCACCACCACCACCATTGCCACCCGCTGCCCCCTCGCGACACTCTGTGCTGTTCAGTTCTGTCCGCTAAGCGCCATTTTCCTTAAAAACGCGCGAAAAGAAAGCAAGGTCCAACTTCCCCCGGCCGCTGGCCTTCGCGCAGCTTAAAAACACAGGCAGCAATTTCTCACCAGTCAGCATATAAGCCGCACTCGCCCGCGCGCGCGGGTCCAAAAATGTGGAAAAAATGAATTCATATAAAAACTACCCTGCGATGGGCTTTTTGAAAGCCTCCGCTCGCACCATGCACATCTTACACCGCCACCGGGCGCGGCGTTAACTTGTGCCGCTGCTCGCTCACCCCCGCGGCCGCCTTGCCCCTTTCGGTGGCAATTTTTGCGCTGGCAGCGCGTGTCCTTCAAAGTGCGAACTGTTAAGGACCCAAGCGCTCCCACTAAAAAGAAAAATACTAAAATGTTAAAGACAACCAAAAATAACAACAACAATAAAGCGACGACTGTACGCATAGGACTGGAAATTACGGAAAATAAATGCCCGGGGTAGAGGGAAAAAATGTTAAATGATCAAAATAAAAAGAGAGGCGGGAGAATAATAAGAAGCAGAAGAAAAAGAATAAGCAACACTGGCCGACAGCGTGGGTCAGAAAGAGATGCGTTGAGCGCTGCGGGCAGCGAGATGGAAGACGGCCCAGGGGGCGGCATAAAAAGCGGGCTGTGAACTGTTGGAAAACGCAAGAGTGCGGCGAAATTAATGAAATATCATTATACTTTGACTTTCTGGCCGGAGTAAAGTTACAATGTTTTGGCGCACTTTCATCCGAAATACCCTGGAAGCGGTTTCCACCAAGCGATGAATTTGCAATGCAATAGAGGTGGACTGAAGTAATGAAGCAGAAAGTGTTACGGTCAAGGAAGATGTTTCAGGTCGATAGTCCTTCTGGTTCAGGAGTTAGAAGCAGTTGAACAACTTACACCGATTTTTAGTGAGAACATCAACAACTTTGCGAACTTTTTTCAAAAAAGCGCTCTTTGGTTTCGAACTTAACCCATTTTCGGCCGCTGGTCGATTTTTTGACCAGCCACTTTGAAGGAGATTAGCTCTGTACTTAGCCATTATATCTTTGAACTTTTGATGCATAAAATAGCTTTGGTTTTTTGGTAACCCCTCGAAATATTTAATAATTTTTTTTTTTAAGATAAATTTAGAGATGTTGGCGAAGGCACGAAAAAAAGCATTTTTTTAGTCATATTTTGAAAATTTTGGATAATATATATATAGTTGCGGTAAAAATAATAGTAGTACGCGTACAACGAAAACAAAATTAAGAAAAAATAATCTGCTTTTCTTTACAAATATTTTCTTTGTATTTTTTTTAACAAGGTATATGTGTTACCAATGTAATCATAAAAGAAAACTTAAGAATTAAACTCAGTTTGGTTTGATTTAAATTAAATGCGTCAAAAGCTCCAAAATATGGACGGTGAAAAAAATAGTAGTTCGCTTTACTTTCATAAAAATGAAGCAAAAATTGTGTTTCATTTTAAAAGATTTTGTGGTTAAATAGTAATAACGTAATGTTTCTTCAAATTAATATTTAGTTGCGTGACTGTTGTTTGGCTATTACTGCAGCACAGAGCCGATGCATTGAAATAACCAAATTTTCATATCTTTCTCTAGGGGCGTGGTCTACTGCTTCTTAAAGTTGATTATTATTTAAAGGATTATTGTGAGCAACTGCTCTCTTCACGTCACACCACAAATTTTTAATTGTATTGAAGTCTGGTGATTGTGCGAGCCATTCCATAACCCTAATCCTGCTCTTGCGAAGCCCCTTTCGTGCGACCTTGCTTGTATGCTTTAGGTTATAATCCTGTTGGAAGACCCAAAGCATTGGCGTTTTTTCACGGACATACGGTAGCACGATTTCCTGCAAGATTCATACACATACACATCGATCCATCGTTTTCTTGATCAAATAAATAGCGCCACCTCCATAAAACGTAGGACATGCATTTATTTATTGAGCATGTCTTACGTTTTATGGAGGTGGCGCTATTTATTTGATCAAGAAAACGATGGATCGATGTGTATGTGTACGAATCTTGCAGGAAATCGTGCTACCGTATGTTCGTGAAAAAACGCCAATGCTTTGGGTCTTCCAACAGGATTATAACCTAAAGCATACAAGCAAGGTCGCACGAAAGGGGCTTCGCAAGAGCAGGATTAGGGTTATGGAATGGCTCGCACAATCACCAGACTTTAATACAATTAAAAATTTGTGGTGTGACGTGAAGAGAGCAGTTGCTCACAATAATCCTTTAGATAAGGACTGTATCGAAAATTATGAATACACTTTAAAAATCATATAAAGTGGGCTATGCAATGTTGGTTGCTCAGCAATATCGGTTTTTAGATTCTAGAGGTTCAAATTGTTATTTTCGTGAAAAATTTGTTGTAGTATATCGAAACGCTTAAAAATGAGAGGGCTTTCCGCAAAACTTCGTCAGGAAATTTTGTCCAAATGGGCATCAACAAAGGAATGTCGTATAGAAAACTAGCAAAAGAAGCAAATGTTAGCCTGTTTGCTGTGCAAAAACTATTCGCCGGTATACTACACATTGCACATTTGAAGATTTACCAGGACAAGGTTGTAAAAAGGGTGCGTCCTAACCATTGCTAGATACTAAGATATGTGCCTTATTTAAGAAAATAAGGAGATATCCGTACGCGATTGCGCAAAAAAAGTCGGAACGAGTGCAGCAATGGTTCAACGTGCCAAGAAGAGAATCCAGTTGGGAACATATAGAAAGCAAAAACAGCCGAAACGAAGCACTCAGCAATGCGCGCAGGTGAAAACCAGATCCCGAAAATTGTACGACTATATTTGTAGGCAAAAATTTGATTGTATCATAATGGACGACGAAACATACGTGAAATTGGACTACAAAACGCGGCCAGGACCCCAATTCTACGCAGTTCCGAAAGGCAGTGAAATTTCAAAGCTGGCAAATCAATTTTTGGCGAAAAATTTGGCAATAAGATTCTTGTTTGGCAAGCAATATGCAAGTGTGAAAAAATGTCGACTCCACTCTTCACGGACAAGCCCCTGAACGCTGAAATGTACCTAAATGAGTGCCTCAAGTAGAGATTGCTGCCGTTGGTGAAAAAACACACTGGCAAGACTTGGTTTTGCGCTGACTTAGCTTTTTGCCATTATGCTAAGCCAGTACTAACGTGGTATGAAGAGAAGAACATAAATTTTGTTAAGAAAAACATGAATCTTCCAAAGTGTCCAGAGATACGCCCTATCGAAAAATTTTGGACGTTGATGAAGAGGGACCTTACAAAATGATCTAAACCGGCTAACTCCGTTCAAAAATTTAAAAAAGATGGGAATAGTGTTAACAGAAAATTAGATTCTGGCTGTGTCCAGAATTTAAAAAAGGACCTCGACAAAAAGATTAAAAATGTGGGTTAGCCTCCCACTAAATAATTTTTTTTGTTGCTATTTACAAAAATATACAATGTGAAATGCCATTTATAAAAAAAAATAAATTCTAACTTTTGTTATGCACTGGTATGAAGCATGTTTTGGTGTATTTATAATTTTCGATACAGTCCTTAATAATCAACTTTGAGAAGCAGTAGACCACGCCCCTAGAGAAAGATATGAAAATTTGGTTAATTCAATGCATCGGCTCTGTGCTGCAGTAATAGCGAACAACAGTCACGCAACTAAATATTAATTTCAAGAAAAATTACGTATTACTATTTAACTACTAAATCTTTTAAAATGAAACACAATTTTTGCTTCATTTTTATGAAAGTAAAGCGAACTACTATTTTTTTGACCGTCCATATTTTGGAGCTTTTGGTGCATTTAATTTAAATCAAACCAAACTGAGTTTAATTCTTAAGTTTTCTTTTATGATTGCATTGGTAACACATAAAACTTGTTTAAAAAAAATACGAAGTAAATATTTGTAAAGAAAAGCTGATTATTTTTTCTTAATTTTCTTTTCGTTGTATGCGTACTACTATTATTTTGACCGCAGCTGTATGTATATATATACAAGAGGTGTTATTTTGAATCACCTGGTATTTCGGTAGCTGTCACTTTTGAAGCTTTTATTCTTTGACATTTGACAAGTAGAAACTACGCCATTACTAAAAGTGGAACGATACACGCTTCAACAACGCATTGAAATTATTAAAATTCACTACAAAAATGGTGAAAATCTTGCAGTCACAGTTCGCAAAACTAAAGCATTTTTGCGTCGTCGTGAAGCACCTTGGCGGACCGCAATACAGAAATTGGTGGAAAAATTCGAGCTGTTGGGACAAGTTAGTGATGTGAAGAATAAAACCCGTGCACGTCGCTCAAGAACAACTGAGAATATTGCTGCTGTAGCCCAAAGTGTTGAAAAAAACCCAGGTTTGTCGATTCCTCGTCGTTCTTTGGAACTTGGCATTCCAAAAACGTCATTACACCGTATTTTGCATAAAGACTTGGGTCTTAAGGCTTAAAAAGCTCAGTTAACATAAGAACTCAAGCCGACCGATCATCAACAACGTCGTGTCTTTGCTGATCGGGTCCTTGAAATGCATGAAAATGATCCGGAATTCCATCGAAAAATTATCTTGACTGATGAGGCCCATTTCCACCTCGGTGGCTACGTCAACAAGCAAAATTGTCACATCTGGGGCTCGGAAAACGCAAGAGTTATTGTTGAGAAGCCTCTCCATCTTCAACGTGTGACTGTTTGGTGCGGTTTATGGTCCGGCGGGGTCATTGGACCTTACTTTTTCGAAAATGAGGTTGGATCAACAGTTACGGTGAATGGATTGCGCTATCGAGAGATGATTAATGATTTTTTATGGTCGGAGTTGGATGGTATTGATCTGGCCAACGTTTACTTTCAACAAGACGGCGCTACGTGCCACACAAGCAACGAAACCATTGCTCTTTTACGGGAAAAGTTTCCGGACCGTGTTTTCTCTGGAAGAGGTGATCACAATTGGCCACCGAGATCTTGTGATTTAACACCTTGCGACTTCTTCCTTTGGGGCCACGTGAAAGATAAGGTGTACGCCAACAGCCCAGCGTCGATTCAAGACCTCAAAGATAGAATCGAGGACATAGGGCAGCCACTTTGCGATTTGGTTATGGAAAATTTCATGAAAAGGATATGGTCCTGTAAGCGTGGTCGTGGTGGCCATTTGGCTGATGTTGTTTTTCATTATTAACGGCATACCTTCCTCTTTATTATGAAAAAAATATCCGATCATTTATCTCAAAAATTACATTTTACTTTGAATACCAAAATAACACCTCTTGTTGGAAAACCCTGTATAACCTTTTCAAATTATTGATTTATTATTGATTATTTACGAAGCCTAAAGGCCAAATTACCACAATCAATTGATATCCATAAGATTATGAAAAAAAGTTTAACCCTTCAGCACCATGTACATATATATTTGTTTTTATTTGAAATTCAATTTTTATTTATATATAAAATGTTTTTGTGTAAAAAAAAAATTCACAAAAAAAATCCACAAATATTCTTGATTAAGGTCCTAAATGTAAGTCCTTAAAAGGAATTAACAAAATCTGGGCTATTTCTGGTAGCGACCGAAGATGGGTTAAAGGCAGTTTAACGATTTATAAAAACTAGGTTTTTTCAATGTCGCACTTCAACACGAGTTTACTTTAATATTTTTGAATAAAGTTTGATTGAACATCTCTATCTTGTCCTTCCATACAAATCTAACCAGATTTTAAGTAGAAATATATGCTAGTTTTTGAAAAACTCTTGAGTTTTCCTAAGGCATAGTGTTTATTTCAGGTCTCTAGCTCTTCTGGTTTAGGCGCTACAGGTAGTTGAACTACAAACAGGTGAGTTTTTCAAAGTTTTATTTTAAGTTTTTAATTTTCGCTTAAATATCGACAACTTGTTGCATATCTTTGAAAAGCCGAAAAGTTTTACTAATATAAAAGATAGGCTCAGGTTACTAACTCTATTAGCTAAGCACGTAGAGGCAACTGAACGATGTTCGAACAGTCGACTTTTTCAAAGTCTCATTTCAACATTAACTTACTCTTTTACTTTTAGTGGGGACTAGATGAACCGGTAAACGTTGTACCACCTAAAATGATTAAACTGTATCTTTTATAACGGATTATTATTCCTTACCAATCTGACTGAGAAACTTTCAACTATTCATTGAGGTCGTTAATAGTGGATGCATTGTGTACGGCTTGAGACTCACGATAGTCGTCGCTCTCTAGTCATTAGTGCGGTTTTCATCAGAAGTGAGTAGCTGGCGGCACATTTGACTTACCACGATGACCTATGTTAGTTCGCCTTCTTCACGGATACTGTAAACCGACACGGAATCGTTTTGACATCCACTCAAATCTGCCGAACTTTGCTTGATGACTTTACAAAATTAAAGTCCTCAAACGAAGTCCAAAGTTGGTTTATCTAAGTTAACCAAGCAAATTTACCTTAACCCTCCATTACACTAACTCCATTACTAACTATGGGTGTAATCCAGCCACAACTTTTTATTATCCCTTTTACTTATCCATTGAGGTAAACTAAACAAAAATAAAATTTTTTCATAATCAGAACATCATAACATGTAAAAACAAAAATAAATTGTTTAAGTTTTTTAATTCATTTATTCAATATATACATTTGTTTATGTGTTTGGGCGTTTGGCTGGATTGGCTCTAGTTGATGAGAAATCCGACTTTGAATTTTGCTCATTTCAGTCGGGTTCGTCGCTTAAGTCTTCGAACGTTTAAATGCTAATTGGTCCTAAATCGTTCTGAATATCGCTTTACTGTCTTCGGCAAGTTTGTAGATATTTTAACGACCAACAAATTTGCTTAAGACATCAATACAAAAAAATACATTCAAAGAGTGTTTTCGACAAAAATGTCCCAAAAACCCAACTTTTTCATTTATGCCTAAATGCAGTATAGCGAACCCTCGTGAAAAAATAAATTAGTATGCTTTTATATAGAGGGTTCGCTCGTGCATCTAACGAACTAAAAGTTTTGCCTGGGAAACGCCCATAAAAGGCGTGGCTCGGGGTCAGAACGGGGTTAGGACCAATTATCATTTAACGGTTGTTTATCTCACTCACCGCTCTTAGTTCTTAGATAATCAAAAGTGTTTATGTTTGCGTTACAATGTGTTTGATGATCAAATTTTGTCGCAAATGCGGCGACAACGGATTTATTCCGGAGTGCAAAGGGTTAAACGTTCGAAGGCTTAAGCGACGAACTCGACTGAAATGAACAAAATTCAAAGTCGGATTTCTCATAAACGAGAGCCAATCCAGCCAAACGCCTGGTGGATCTCAACGCAGTACACCTATAGAAAAGTCGCTCAGGAGGTCCCCTGCTTTTTACTTTTTTCGATTAGCACAGTGTAATTATTAAATAATTTTTTTCGAATCGAGGTAATTTTTTTTATGTAATACCAAAGAATATGAAATAATATAGAACGCGCATCTCATACAAGCAAACGCGTTGTACTTGGGTACTGCTGGTAGTACCCTCTGTTATTGACAGCAGAAATCTCTGTTACTAACAGCAGAAATCTCTGTAACTTCGGCGTAACATGTGAATTGAAGTCGCTTCTGTACTCATTCGTATTCTCGCTGCTGTTGCGCCGCTTGATAAACATGACGATGAACGCTGCTTTTGTTGTCGCGGGGAATAGCATTATAATATTGGCAAACAAAAAAAAGTTAGCGGTATACTGTTTTTTGCGCTGTGCCGTGCAGGCGGGATAGCATTGATGTTGTTGGTAATTGTTGCGTCGTTATTTCTGCTTTCTTTTTTATAATCACAAGCAAATTACAATTAGCAAAAAAAATGCGTGAACTTGGTGTAGTAAAATATGGGTGCAAACATGTTGCACAAGAGCGTTTATAGTTATTTATTAAGAATATTATTGTAAGGTTTTATGTTTATTGTTTTACTTTCGTTTAAATTTATCTTTCATAAATAATAATTTTTAATAAGAATTTTTTTATTTGCCAACAATTATTTTCAATTTTCGTTCTTTCGAACTTCCTTTTTGCACAGCCCACATGCAGTGTTTTCGTAGAAGAACTAAAATAAGAAAATCTAAAATTTGGACTCTATGGTTACAGCACTCACCATGGAACCATTCAGGTGTAGCATTTTTACAAGATTGTAAAACATGTGCCTTAATACCAATTTTTTCAGGTTCTGCTTCGAAGATTTTATGAAAAATTAAAATATGTTTTATGCATACATTCATTAGGGAATTGGAAGGAGCAAAAAGATTACCAAAATCAGAAATTGACTGATAATTTTTGTGAAAAATAAAAATTTCACTTGGAGCAGTCAAAACTTCATCCCTTTTTCTCAATTCGTCACCGCATTTTTCACAATTTAATTTAGGAATGATTTTGTACGCTACGTATCCAACAAAATACCTCATGGAAACCAGCTCTAAGTTAATATCTTTCAGATTACAAAAGGTGTCACCTACAAAATACGCCTCGTGCATCTCACTACTTAGATCAAGATTTTCCAGGATTTCATTGTCATTATCATCGCCATTAGCCTGCAAAACATCCTCATTAAAAGAAGCGCTTGAAATTAAATTAGTCATTGAATCTTGCGTCTCTTCACAATTGGTAGAGGAGCTAAACTTTATTATTTTAAAGGCTAATAACCTGGCTAAGATATTATTAAGTTCAGCTACAGAGGGGTTACAATTATTACCTCCTTTTTGCCTTAACACAGCAAACGTATTCTCCAACTTGTCCTGGTTAAAGGCCTTTGTCATAATAAAAAACTTGTCCGAATTATCTTTTAATATTTCATCTACAAGTAGAAGGACCGATTTTAAGGATAGTTTCATGCCATCTAGGAAGAAAACTCGTTTTTTTTCATCAACAAATTTCACTTCCTCTAGATAATATAAAAATGTTTGAATAAATGTGTGCGATTCTTTCTTAATCTGAAGAGCAGATCGGTAGCAGTTATCTGCATACAAAGATCCACTATTCATGCAATCAAATATTTGATCAATTTTTGCTATAAAATCAGCTGTGGATAACGCTACCTCTTGTGTGATTTTTTTAAATCCACTTATGTCTGAAATTGTTCAGCAGCTTCAACTGTTTTACTGAACACTTGCGTGGCAAATTTAACACGCATTTTTTCAAATGAATTTGGAAATATGTGTTGTCTAGTCAATTTTGGGCACATTTTGGTTTTACAATTTTCTTCCCTCTCCCAAAGCTCTTGAACTACTTTAAAGCTAACTAAACCATCAGGCGTTTTCAAGTCGCATTTAAGCCAACCATTTCGCAATGACTTGATTAAATGTGGGAAATCGAACATGCAATAAATTTTTTGATTTTGAAATTGAAAGTATGGTTTCTCTATACATACGCCTAAGTCGGAGAAACACTTTCTATTAGAAGACCCCTGATCACAAACCAAAACGTTCACTACTATACCAAAATTGCTTAAAATTTTAAGATTTTCTTTAATTATTTTGCACAACGTATCTGCTGTTAATCCATTCTCTGACACAAAATAGTTTAAAATTGAAAACCAACTCGAGAACATGGACTTCAACATAAATACACATACTTGCTTACAAATTTGTTTTGTTCTTTCGAAGCCTGTGCATTCAAATCCGTCAATTAAATCTAGTTTTTGATTGTATCGTAATTCTCTACGTATTGCCATTTCGTCCATTAAAAGAACCATATTATTTTCATTTTTTTCCTTCAACTCTAAGCACATCTTTTTAATGAATTCAAAAGCCACATTGTTGATACCGGGCTGAAGGAACTTTATTGGAGCCCACCGATTTAAGGTGCTGATATGTGGCAAATTGAAATTTAACTTATCTCTTAGGAAAGAATATGTTGATTGTGAAATATAAAAAATATTTTGCGCTAAATATTTCACTTCGTCAGAATATTCTTTTGGCCGGGTGCTAAGTAAAAGTTTACAAAATGTTTTGGATTCCATCAACCCATTCCATTTAAATCAACTTAAAGAATCAATTGAATTTTTTAAAGTCTTTGAACAACAATTCTTGGATTTTAAAATAAAGCGCTTTTCTTTTCGCAATTTATCGTTAATTTTTTTGAATTTTTTTAATAGGTCGCTGTATTTCTTTTTGTAATAATGACTTCTTTTCGCAATTACTGCATACTATGTCATCATAACGTGGTCGTTTCAATGAAGAATCTGGTTCTAAAAATTCTTCATCCGAAATCTCATGATCTTCGTCTAAGTTTAAGGCTGGAATCGCATCCTTTTTTAGAAACCTTTTTCCTACATAAGTACTGGAGAAATGATTTTCACAAATATACAGTTTTCGTTTATAGTCGTCATAAGATATATTGCATTTTTCGCGCCAAATTTGGCCAAACACGAAATCAGCAGTGGGGAATCTAAATAACCTAAGATTCTCGCATTGTCGTCTCGATTTTTTGCAACTGCGAACACAACATTGAATTCCAGACGTTGAGGAATTTCTATTTGTCTTTATATTTGTAGCCATATTGTAACAAGCCGAAACACAAAATAGAATTACAATGTTGGACAATGGCGTTAAAATACTTCTTAAAAAAATTCAAAATTGGTATCAACCACGTCAAAATATAAACAAATAATTTTACTTGGAATGCGCCACGTAAAAATATTTGTAGAAATTTCAAATTGGATTCAACCACGTCAAAAAAAAAACCGCTGCAAAAGGTTAAAAATTGGTATCAACCACGTCAAAATATAAACAAATGATTTTACTTGGAACTCGCCACGTAAAAATATTTGTGAAAATTTCAAATTGGATTCAACCACGTCTAAATATTTGCAGGTTTTAAAAATCAATCAAAGCGCAGCATTTGAGCAAACAGCCATACACCACAAAGCTTCGATTGATAGTGAAATTACAGCAAAACCAAAAAGGCATACACACAATAAACGACAACAATAAAAACATTAGCGAATCCCGAGTCATCTTCGTTGAAACGATGATGACGATGCCTTCGTTCGTTGTTTGTTTTTTGCTTGCACTTCGGCAAACAAGATCAAGAAACATGCATGCAAAAAATGATTGACCGAACACTACGCTGCAACAACCACCACTTCAATTTACACGAGTGAAGTCGTTGCGAACAATAACATCGTTTTTTGCTGTTGTCCTACGCAAATCTAACAGAAAATGTTATGAACCTAACATTTTCAAATGCCTACGCTTCGCTCTTCCCGCTCGCATCATAGCAACCGAAAACACTTTTGTGCCCACATGCGCGTTCTATATTACTTCATATTCTTTGGTAATACCCAATCCATTCCTCCAGTTATGTAAAGCCCAATCCATTCCTCCAGTCAAAGGGGGTGACTCGGTTTCATTGATATGCGACTTTCAGTTCTAAAGTTACGCGGACAATTTCAGTCACAAAAAATATGCCGTGCCCCTTGTTCAACGCCCATAACTTCAAAGCTTTCCAACTTTTTGTACCGAAGCTATTCCACATTAAAAATTTTAGTTCAATGGGCTGTTCCATGCCCCTCGTCCAATACCCACCCCATTCCCAATGTCGAAGGGCACATCTAAAACGTAAATCTTTGATGTGTGATTTGTAGTTCCACAGTTATTAAAAACATTTGAGTTGCTCAAAAAGTGCCATGCCCCTTGTCCAACGCTCACAAAGTTTTACCAGTTGAACGGCATATCTAAACGGTGGCCCCGCACCAAATTTTAATGCTGCCCGATTTTTCATTCCGAAGATATTCCATATTGAAAATTTAAGTTGTATGGACGGTGCCACGCCCCCTTGCCAAAAACCCACCCCATTCCCCCTATCGAAAAACACAACTACTTCGTACGTTTGTACCGAGTGTCACTGATATGAACGCTATAGTTCCAAAGTTACACCGGCATTTAAAAAGTGCCACGCCTCTTGTCGAACACCATTCGAACAACATTCCGTGAAAGATTCAACTAATCGGCTGTCTAGTTTTTGAGTTTTAGTGTGGTGGGATCAACAAACAAACATACAACTTAAGCAATTAAGTTACAAGCAAGTTATAAGCAAGCTGCCATGACTTGCAAAATTTTTTTATATCCATATTGTTTTGCACAAATATACCACAGTTAATTTCTGTAATCATAATGGGCATTGCAGGAAGGCGTAAAAGGTGGGCGTGGTCAACCTTATGTAGCTTATGTTTACCTATGAAACATAGAATCCTTTTACATCAACATAAATTTTCAGACATGTACCGTAGCTTTGTTTTGTTAGGTTAGTGGGCGCGGAAAGTGGGCGTGGCCGATTATATTATAGCCTATGTTTGCCGCAATGACACGCTGAATCGCCTGATACCCATATTGCTATGACAAATATACCATGGCTGATTTATTATAGTGGGCGTGGCGAAAAGGCATATCAGGTGGGCGTGGTCAATCTTATATATCCTATGTTAACATCAATGAAACACGGAATCATTTGATATTAATACTGATTTACCGACATGTATCGTAGCTTCGTTTTGTTAGTTTAGTAGGCACGGAAAGTGGGCGTGGCCGATTATATTATAGCCTATGTTTACCGCAATGACACGCTGAATCGTTTGATACCCATATTGCATTACAAAAGCAAACCATAGATGAGGTTTGTTACCATAGTGGGCGTAAGAAGGGGGCGTGGTCATTGTAATATAGCCTATGCACCATTCCCCCAGATAGAAAAATGTTTGGTGCTTATTTCATCTAAATCGGTTCAGTGGTTTTTGCCTGATTGTGGCTCAAAAAACGTCACACATGTTTTTATATTTGGCAACGTCGCACAGTGCTTCGACTCCATACAAAATTGCGGCAAAAATAGAAGGAGTACGTGAAATTCGCTGAAAATTTGCAGTCTAAGTCATTTTGGGCTGCTGATTTCAAAATTTGTGTTTGTTTCAAAAAAAAATATATAGTTAAAAAAAATCGAATATATATGGTTATATATTATCTTGTCATCACAGAGCCCAAACCGCTGGAGCTATTATGATGAAATTTGGTCAAAAGTTGTATTTTAGAAAGTCAACCCTTAAAAAGAAGCGATTTCGAAAACGTCGACCTGGAAAGGGCGGAAAGGGGGTGGTGAAGCTTATATAGACGGACATTGTTTTTTGGTCGGATTGTTTAAAAATTATGTATATGTATACTAAAAAAGCAATAACAAAATACATATCCTAGCGTTTTTCTAAATTCGATATTTAAAGGGTAGAAAGAGGGCGGTAAAGTTGCTAAAAGGATATAGTTTTTGTTTATTAGATATTCGTAGAGCTTAACATGGAGATGAGGCAGGTGAATATGCAATGCAGCTCAACCTACAACGGCTAGACTATTCTTCAAGACTTATTCTTCAAAATTGGACCTTCTTCAAAGTTATACATTCCTCCTTTTTTAGAATATATTAGCGTTAAATCACATTTGAGCTAACAAATTTCATAATAATAAAAAAAATTTGGATTATATGGCTCATAATGGGTTAAATATGCGTACTAAACCTATTTGTTATAAAAAAACATTCATAATTCGTTGCATTGTCTTAGTTAAACATTTTAATCGCAATTTTAACTCAAGCGATTTCTATACAAAAATCAACATTAGTAGTTTCGAAAAAATTGAATATTTTCCAAAGGCGCAAAAAGACGCAGAATTTTTTTTACGGATTTAAGAGAAGAAAGTCCATCCAAAAAGGGTCATAAAAAGGATTTACGCCAGTTCACGCCATTCGATATTAATTGCCTTTCTAAATTTGGTTCTTTTTAATTTTCATGGGTTAAAAAACATTCATTTTTTTTAATTCGTACAAAAAAAATTATTTATGTTAAATAAAAAAAAAATGATCAGTGGTCTCGCTCCTATCAATTAAGTTTTAATATTAAAAGAAATTGGAAGCCTATCTACAACAACACATTTTCCACCATTTTTTTTATACAAGCACCTAAATTTCATTTTTCCCCTTCATAAATTTTTGTAAAAATATATCCGACTTTGACAAGCTATATCTCCGAATCTCGACAATTTTTCGATAAAGTATTTCGGATCCAGCTTAATTAAACAATTTCCTTTAACATGATACTATTTTTGTCAAAATCCGCGATAATTTTTTTCTTATTTTTGTCCACTCTCGAAGCACTGTGCGTCGTCTTCTCTTCATCGTGTCTCTATTGCTAACTCGTCTGCGTCAGGCACTCGTGCTGCTAATGCTGACGTCGCCGTGAATTCGGCGGCATATACTTCCTGTGCTGCCAATACTGCTGCCTTAGATGCGCGAGTTATGAGTGGCGGCCTGCGAAGCTCAAGAAAACACAACTGGTTCGTACTAGATTGACACTTCAACTCATTTATTGTACAATTCTCCGGCTCTTATATACTAATTAAATCCCCAAAGTTTTAGTAAACATGCCCTACTTTGTAGGTTTGTTGATAGTTTCAGCTTCCGTTGAATTTGCTGATCGGTTCGGCTTCCGCAGAATTTGCTGCCTAGCGCGTCTTGTGCTGCGGTATCGAATTGCTGTCCAGTGCGTTTGTTTTGCCGGTATCGATTTCTGTTGATCGCTATTTGTTGTTGTTGAACGTCGATGGTTTTCCTATTCGTCTACGCTGCTGTGGAATGTCAGCGATTCTGCTATTTGTTTACACTATTGCGGCTCGCTGCTGTGTCGGCAGTGCACTACTTTGTTGCTGCTGATTGTTGTTGTCGACAGTGCACTACTTTGTTGCTGCTGATTGTTGTTGTCGGCTGGCTGTCGTTGTCAGCAATTTGCCCTCCGTGGTTTGGGTGGTGCGTGTAGCGTGGGTGATGTCGTACTTCGTGTGGTGTGTGGTGCGGGTGAGGTACTTTGTGCGGTGTGTGGTGCGGGTGAGGTAACTCCTCCCCCCTTAGAGTAGAGCGAAGGCCACAGTGAATCTGCTGGGGCCGTAGCGATGCTTTCCGTAAGTCGCGGGGTGTAGGAGTAAATTGTTTTTCTGCTTTTCCTTGCTATGTAGGTTGTGGTAATTACGAAGACCAGGAGTAGTATTCCCATCGAGGTGTATGTTATCCATTTGTGGATGTTTGTTCGCTTGTCTAGTTCTAGTATGACCGCTCTATCCCGTAGTTGGTGATTTCTTAGTTTAGGAAGGGTTGGTTCATCAAACATTTCCTTCGGGATGATCTGCTTGTGCTGGGGTAGGTTTATCTTGATTGTTTCTTCGAAGTGTGCCTCCCTGTCGTCATATGTAATGTCGTTGATTGTGACTGCGCAATTTTCGTGGTATAGGATTGCCGTCCCGTTTATTTCAACAGGTGGGCTGCAAGTAGAGTTTATTAGTAAATTTGCTGCGTTTTTAAATAATATGAAATTCTTCTCGGGTTCTGTAATCTCTTCGATGTGACCAACGTCTTCGATGTCGCATTTTGGTTCTTCCTTCCTTAGCAGGTTTCCGACGCACTCCGATGTTGATGCTGCTTCCTCTTTAAACGGGTTCTTACAGAAGAACGTTCCTTCAATCTTTTGGCATACCTTTCTAAAATAACTTATAGTGTGCTTATTATATGCTATGAATTGTGGTGTTTTTATTTGTTTTGTTTGATTTATTGGTAGGGGTATAATATGTGCCATTGTATAATTTTCGTGTCTAAATACGGGGGTTTTTATATTGAATACTATGTTGGAGTTATTATAATAGGCTTGAAGTTCTAACATTTCGTATATGTTTTCATTCGATATCATTTGGATATCCTGATTTTCTATTGTGTTTCTTATTAAATCTATTTCGTTTTTGGATAGTAGGAATTTTGAGATTATATTTAGTTTTGCTAGTATGATTGCTTCGGCAATATTCTCGATTTGCTTAATTAGTTTTTCTGTGTTATAGTTGATTTTGTTTAGATATTGCATTTCGTGAATGGCGTTTTCTTCTTTAAATATTTTGTTTGTGTATATTTTTTGGTCTTCTTTTAAAATCTTTATAATAAACTCTTGCTCGTCATTGATGTCTTGTGTGATATCTGAGAGTCTTTTTATCACGTGAGTGTTAATTTTGTCTTGCCGTGTTAGTTCTGTATTTATGTGTTCTGCATCTGAGTTGTCCATGTTCCCGGTAATGAATTTAACTATAGACCCTAGTCCATTTATTATTCCTCTTTTTTCCCGTTTGCTTTCCATAGGTATGATTGAATGAAGTTTTTCTTTTAGTTCGGTCAGTTTTAGTTTCGTTACCTCGAGCGAGTCATTAGCCATATCATTTGGTTGAATCATCTTAAGGGTTTCGTTAATTTTGTGTACGCATTCTACGTATGTATTTAGGTTTATTATATGGACCATATTGTTATTATTTTATTATTCTTGTATTTCCCAGTTTTAGCTCCAGTAATGATATGCCATCATTAATATTCTGAATGTTCATGCGTTGGCATAGTGCCCAAGTGGGAAGTCTGAGGGGATAGGGGTGATATTTGGTGGTTGCATGAAATATATAAAAAAAATATATACATATATTAGAAAACTTCTTTTTTTTCATTTCAATTAAACCACTGTATTGATATTCCGTCAATACTCCTACTTCGGGATGGACTGTATTGAGTCACTACTGATATGCCGTCAGTACCCTAGGTTAGGATGGATTTAATGAAATACGATTTTCCTTAATAATAAAAATTTTCCCATGAAATCTATTTCGTTATTCCCTCGTTTTCTTCTTCCTTATTTTTGACTTATGGATTTTTTGGTTCTTATCTGTTATTATTGTTAATTTTTCATTTCTTTTAATTTTTTGTTTCGAAAACCTAGGTGTAATTTTGTTTCTTCTATTTTCTTTTCGATAAACTACGTCGTCTGGACACAAGGTGTCGGGAGGTTTTCTGTTTTTGTTAAGTCTTTCGATCCTGGCTGATGTTATTTCGGCAACTTTCCTTTGTATTTCCGGGTAAATTTTTTGTTGGTATTCGTTTAGTTTCTTCAGGTACTCGTGTTCCTCGTTGAAGACTATATTTTGATTAAAGGTATAGGTTTTGCCGAAGAATAGTTCGTACGGCGTTAACCTAGTGGTAGAATGGATAGCATTATTGTATGTGATTAAGCATTCGGAGAGTATTTCATCGTGATCGATTTCAGATTTTGTTTCCTTCCTTTTTGCTAATATTATCCTATATATTTCAGTTAGGGTCGAGTGGAGGCGCTCAACCGGGGCGTTGCTAGATGACTGTTGGAATGATGTTATGTGTAGTTGTATTTGAAATTGCTTACAGAAGTCCTTAAAAATTAAAGATGAAAATTCAGCACCCTGATCACATACAATTTTTTTTGGTATGCCGTGAAGGCTTATAAAATTTTTAAGAGCTTTTATTACTTGCAAGCTGTTCCTTGCTACCAGTGTGTACCCGGCTGCAAACTTTGAACATTTGTCTATTATCGTGATGATTTGATTATGATTAATGGAATAGATGTCAATGTGTAAGATGTCTAGTGGTTTTAGAGGTATTTCTGGGTTTTCGTATACTATTTTTTTGGGACGTCTGTCATATTTTTGGGTTTGGCAGGTGTCACAACTGTTTATGATCTGTGCTATTTTGTTTTTCATTTGCGGAAAGTAGTACTCTCTCTTAAGGTGAAGGTATGTTTCTTCTATGCCCCTGTGATTACTATTGTTATGGTATAGCCTTATAGTAGTTTCCTGTTCATCATTATTTGTTATGTCTATTACATAAAATGTGCAACGTATTAACCGATACATTTTGTTACTGGAGAAGTACCGTGAAAATGTTTTTTGTAATATCCGGAAAGTACAGTTATCTGTATATACCGCAACGAGCTTGTTTTGGGGAATACTTTCTCTAAAGATTTTGATAATCCCTTTTTCGTCGAATTTTTGTTCACAAATTGTTATTCTTTTTTTGTTTTTAAATACCATTTCTTTTGTGATACTATTGTTTGGGTTAATTTGGAGTATGATTTGAATGTTGAAATCATTAAGTGGTTTCTCGGAAATTGGGATACCGTCATCGAGATTCTGTTCTGCGGAGTGAATGGTACTTCCGCTTGTTCCGAGCACAGAGGAGCTTTGGTCATTGATATTTACGTCAATTTTTACTCGGCTTAATGCATCTGCATTTGTGTTACTTTTCCCTTTCTTATAGATAATTTTGTAATCAAATTCCTCTAATTTGAGCCTCCATCTTATTAATTTAGAGTTTGGCTCTCTAAGGCTCATTAACCATGTCAATGGTCTGTGGTCAGTTACAATTGTAAATTGTCTTCCAAAAAGGTAGGGGCGAAAGTATTTGACAGCCCATACTATGGCCAATAACTCCTTTTCTATAGTGGAATAATTGATTTCAGAATCTGAAAGTGTTCTACTCGCAAAGCATATAGGTTTATCGGAACCGATTGTACCCTGGGACAATATAGCTCCCAGTGCATAATTGCTTGCGTCTGTGGTAAGTATGAATGGTTGGGAAAAGTCAGGGTATTGCAATATTGGATCGTTGCATAAAAGCCTTTTGCATGTTTCAAATGACGTGATATACTCCTTAGTGAATTCTATTTTCCTGTCCTTTTTTAAACAACTTGTCATTGGTTTTGTTAATTTAGCGAAATCGCGTATGAATTTTCGGTAGTACCCTAATAGACCTAGAAATGATTTGATTTCTCTTTGAGTTTTCGGTAGGGGAAAGTTCTGAACTGCTGAAATTTTATCTGGATTAGGCTTAATGCCATCTGTTGTTACGATATGTCCGAGGAAAGAGATTTGTTTTTGTAGGAATTCTGATTTATCGAGTTGGATTTTAAAATTGGAATTTTTGAGTTTTTCAAAAACTTGTCCTAGATTGAGTATATGTTCTTCAAGTGAGGTTGAGAAAATTATGATGTCGTCTAGGTATACTAGACAATTCTTCCCGATTAGTTCCCTTAGGACATTATCCATTACTCTTTGGAAGGTTGAAGGTGCGTTCTTGAGTCCAAAGGGCATTCTTACGTATTCGTAATGCCCTCCTTCAACTGTGAAGGCAGTTTTCTGGATGTCCCTTGGGTGCATTTCAATTTGGTGGAACCCACTCGCTAGATCCAGTGTTGAAAAATACATGCATTTACCAAGCTTGTCTAGGATCTCAGTAATATTTGGTAAAGGATATTTATCCGACACTGTTTTTTCGTTAAGTTTGCGATAGTCGATGACGAGGCGCCATTTCTGTTTATTACTTGCATCTTTTTTCTTAGGGACAACCCACACTGGGGAACTCCATGGGGAGTAGCTTGGTCTGATAATGCCCTGCGAGAGCATTGAGGAAATTTGGTTGTGTACTTCTTGTTTGTGTATATGTGGGTATCTATAGGACTTCGTATATATCGGTACATCGTTCGTTGTTATTACTCTGTGCTTTATTTCATTCGAAAAGCTAAGTTTTTGACCTTCTTTAAAAAATATGTCGTCGTACTTTTTGCACAACTTAAGGAGTTGTTCTTTTTCTTCGCAATTGAGATGCTCCATTCGTAGAAGGTCTTTAATCTGTGTGCTTTTTCCGGTACTATTTTCGTTTATTATTCCGATATTATGCAATTCAATGAATTGAGATGATATGTATTGGCTAACCTTCAGTGGTTGTTCCAAGTACAGTGTTTGATCGTTGTGGCTTATATTTACCACTTCTACTAAGCTGATCCAATCATTAGCAGAGTATAATCCCCCCGTGATATATAGATTGTTATTAATTTTTGTTTCCTCTATTAATATATCACCAGATTTAATGTCTACCGGGATTTTCACTAAAACTTTAGTAGCAGCTGGGATGGTGATTTTGCCGGAGGAAGCATTTGGTTTGTGGATAAGACTGATCGTTGCGTTTTTTGTTTCTATTGTGTTTTGTAGTAGGTTTATTTTAGCGCCTACTTGTTTTAGATAGTCAATTCCCAGTAACCCATCGAAATATTTGTGGAACTCGAAAATAAAGAATTTGCATTTCCCTGATTGTTTAAATTCCTTAAATATGGGTAATTCTACTTGTTGGTTAATTGTGTGTTCTGCTAGGATTGTTTTTATAGTGACTGGTTTTGTTGTGATTTTCTTAAGGCTTTCTGTAAATTTCGGGTTGATAAACGAAGAAGATGATCCTGTGTCGATCAGAAATTTTAAGGGTCTCCCAAAAGGTGAAGAAATGTTAATGTAAATAAGTTCATGCCCGTGTTTATTGGTATCTATATACCCAGTGGGCTGTGCGAGGCAAGTAGGTGAAAATTTATTTCCTCGTCAATGTTAGTTTCCGGTTCCATTTCGTCGCTAAATTTGTTAATGTCATTTATATTATGCAATTCCTCGTTTTTAGCTTTATATGTTAGATTTGTTCTTGTGCTTGGGCTTTGTTTAAAATTGTTTGGATTATCTCGTCTTAAACGGGAGAATCCACTGTTATCCACATCCATTGGTGTAGGAGGTGGCATTTTTGGGATACTAGCGGTTTGACCGAAATAATTATTGGAATTATTTGGGCTATAATAATTGTTTGGGTTATTTTGCCTAGGAGCTTGTTGATTACTATACCTATTATTGTATGGTGTGTTATTAACCGGGTTTTGATTTTGCCGTGTATATTGCATTTGCGTATTTTGTAGGTTAGGTCTGTAATACTGATACTGCGGATTTCGGTTCTGTTGCTGGTAATTACGTCTAAAATTTGGTTGGTTATTAACGTATGGCCTATTGTTATTGTAGTATGGTTGATTGTTTCGCCTGTATTGTGCATTATTTTGTCTAATTCGTGGTGCCTGTTGATAATATATATTTTGTTCTTTAATGCAGAAGTCGAGGGCTTCGGGAAGTGTTTCTGGTCGCATGGACCTTATGGTTACTCCCAGTGGGTCTGCTAACCCAGTTAGGAATGTGTTTAAACATAGTTCGGCGTATAAAGTTTTCTTTGAATTTACTACGTTTTGTTCCTTTTCCTGCAGTAGTACATTGTTGTACAGTGAAGACTGAATTTCTATTATTTCGCTATAGAATTTTTCGAATGTTTTCCCGTTTTGTTTTAGGCTGTGAAGGTCCCTTATTAGAGATGTTTCTGTCCTTTTATCTGCATAGTGAAGGATGAGGTTTTGTTTTATCTCATCCCAGTTTAAAGAAGTTCCGTACATATTAAGGACTTCGTTGGCTTGCCCTTCAATTTTGTTGCGTATTGCTCTTAAAAGTATTGACCCGAGTGGTGTTTTGTCTGCACCACGGATAAAGAGCAAAATCTCTTCGACATTGTTTACGAATTCGAATAGTAAGCGAGGGTTACCGTCAAATGCTGGGAGTAGCTTAATTGCATCTGGAATACGCAATGAAGAGAATATGTCTGTCGGTTCTGTCGTCATGGTATCGTTTTGTTTTGTGATTTCAAAATTCGGTTCTATTTCTTCCTGTGTTACTTCCGGAATATCTGATAAGCTTCTGGTTTTAATAATAATTTTTTTTGTGTAAGGCAAAAATCGAAATTTCTTTGACATTAGTTTTTTTTCTATATTCTTATAATGGTCCTCCTCTTCTTATGTGCTATTTCTTTCCTTTTACAGAATTCTATTAGTTTTTCAATAAATTTTGCTTTTATATAGAGGTTTTCTGACTCTTTGCCGGTTGTGTACAATTGTGCGTGATTTTCAAGGAACTATATGTATTCATACATTGGTCTCATTACAATTTGTTTCCCTTTTTCCCTCTTTTTTTTTTATACTACTTAGTCTTACTATAACTTACAGGTAGCCAAAGAGGATTGAGGATATCTTCATCGCCCTGCTGTCTTTCGATGATGTTTCCCGCTGCCGGCTGCCGATTTCGCTTCTGTAGACACGCCCTCAGGTGATGTGCTCTTCACTTTACGGGATCCTGGTTCAACCGAGTGTAAACGGATCGATATCCGAAACTTGTGTTGTGTCCTTGTCTAGTTGAAGCTCGTCCTCGTATTCCGCGAGGACTTTACGCTCTGTAGACTAACACGCGACCTTATGATTCTGTGGCCTGTTCTCGTATTCCGCGAGAGTTGGAAGCCAATCACTGTAGGTCTACTCAAGGGTTCAAAGCTTAAGCTCCTTGAGTTTTCACAAGTTCACTCGGACTACACGACTGCGCCAGTTATGAGTGGCGGCCTGCGAAGCTCAAGAAAACACAACTGGTTCGTACTAGATTGACACTTCAACTCATTTATTGTACAATTCTCCGGCTCTTATATACTAATTAAATCCCCAAAGTTTTAGTAAACATGCCCTACTTTGTAGGTTTGTTGATAGTTTCAGCTTCCGTTGAATTTGCTGATCGGTTCGGCTTCCGCAGAATTTGCTGCCTAGCGCGTCTTGTGCTGCGGTATCGAATTGCTGTCCAGTGCGTTTGTTTTGCCGGTATCGATTTCTGTTGATCGCTATTTGTTGTTGTTGAACGTCGATGGTTTTCCTATTCGTCTACGCTGCTGTGGAATGTCAGCGATTCTGCTATTTGTTTACACTATTGCGGCTCGCTGCTGTGTCGGCAGTGCACTACTTTGTTGCTGCTGATTGTTGTTGTCGGCAGTGCACTACTTTGTTGCTGCTGATTGTTGTTGTCGGCTGGCTGTCGTTGTCAGCAATTTGCCCTCCGTGGTTTGGGTGGTGCGTGTAGCGTGGGTGATGTCGTACTTCGTGTGGTGTGTGGTGCGGGTGAGGTACTTTGTGCGGTGTGTGGTGCGGGTGAGGTAACTCGCGCAGCGCTGCCGCTGCCTGTGCTGACGTTGCCGTTAATTCGGTGACAAAGAGTTCCTATGCTGCTGCTGTTGCTAATGTTCTTTCGCCTGCTGCCGGCAGTGATAACAATAGCAACAAAGATCGTAATGCTGTCAATTACGCTGCTGCTGCTGCCTTCTCGTCTGTCTCTCTTCGCTCTGCTGCTGCTCGGGTGCCCGCCAGTGCCGACGCTACTTCGCCTCAACAGCTCGATGACAACTCGTTCTGCCGGTTGGATTACTGTGATGAAGAGTAAAAGCAATAAAAGAAGGCAATTACGTGTTGTTGGATCGAATGCAAGTCTGGAGCTCGATGTCGCCGTTCGATTCAGATGGTTGCACCTATCGTCTTTCCAGCCTTCTGTTACACCAGATAATATTGTGGACTATGTTACCAACCATGCTCATATTGATAAGAAGTTTTTATCTTGCTACAAGCTGGTGAAGAAAGATGCTCCGTCTGAGTCTTTAAAACGTGTAAATTTCAAACTTAGGGTGTCTGATCAATATTTCGAGAAGCTTTTGGCGGCTGAGCTCTGGCCGGCTAATGTTACTGTTCGCCCTTTCCGTTTTTTTCAAAAAGGGGCGGCTCAACCAAGTCAAACCTAGCTGTTGCTGCTAGTCTCAGTAAGGTATCTAAGAGTCTTAATATCTATTTCCATAATGTTTCTGGCATGAGTACAAAGGCGGACACTGTACTTCGGCTGAGCTCTCAGTTAGAATTCGATGTATATGTCATCATAGAATCCTGGCTGAACCCCAATTTCAATGACTCAGAATTCTTTGATTCTAAATTTTACGATGTATTCCGTAAAGATAGAGATGTTGCCAAAACCCACTGTAGTAAAGGTGGGGGTGTTTTAATTGCTGTTCGTCGGAATTCACGTTCTTCGCTAATCCAATTGGTTAACGGGGACTCCCTTCTTGACCAAATATGTGTGCGTGTGCAGGGTGCATCGAATGCACTTCTTGTGTGTGCCTCTTATATACCGCCTAACAGTACTGAGTCGCTTTATCAATCTCATGTTGATAATGTCTGCGCGCTGTACTCAAGGTTTAGTGGCAATCAGTTTTGTATACTTGGTGATTTTAACTTAAATGATATTTCGTGGTCATGCTTCAGTGACTCTTGCGCTCTTACACCCACTAATGTCTGCAATGCATCTGAGTTGTATCTAGTCGATAATTTCTTAAGCTGTGATCTCTCTCAGATTAACGGCTTTGCTAATAAATGAAACCGCATTCTGGACTTGGTTTTTGTCACAAGTAATCTAAACCATAAAATTACTGAATGCTTAGATCCTATTTCACCACCTTCCCTGCATCATGTTCCCCTTTCAATTGAACTTGAATTTTATGAATTTTCTTCGCTCTTGCATTCCAGTTGTAAAGTGAGTTTTAATTACAATCTTTGTGACTTTGATGCACCTAACAATTGCCTTCTTAACATTAACTGGACTGACTTATTCTTGAACTCAGATGCTGCTATTTGTTTTGAAACCTTCAAATCTAAAGTGTTTGAATTTTGTAAAAGATTTATCCCAACTCACCAAAGCAGGGTTTACAGGTTGCCATGGTATACCAAAGAGTTAAAAAACCTCAAAAACCTTAGAAATAAGTTCTAATAAGTTCTATAAAAAATATAAGTTATCTAATTGTTCCTATTACTTTAATACTTATCAATATTATCGGAAGGAGTTCAATTATTTAGATAAGGCATTGTATAAAAGCTATATTCGTAAGCATGAAACCCACATTAGAAATAATCCTAAGTCCTTCTGGGGTTTTATTAAATCCAAGAAAGCTACCTCGAGTTTTCCCTCCTCACTTTTCTTCAATGGTAAATCTGCCAACTCGGCTGAAGAATCTGCTAATCTTTTTGCTGAGTTTTTCAGTTCTAACTTCGTTTGTGACGATGACCTTAACGTAAACAGCTCTGAGATGTCCAATTCTTCGCTCTCACTGGGTTCGCTAACACCAACATCCGCCGATATTGTAAATGGTATTCTTAGTGTTGCGGTAACATTGCTCTGGCAATGCCGTACGCACTTTTTCCATTTCTCCTTTGCCTTATCCTTCGCCAATTCGCCACCTGTCAAACGGACATTTCTGCGGTCTTTGCAATTTGGTTGTTGGCAGGTGCGCATGGGCGCAAGAGAACTAAAATGTAAGTTGAATCTAAGAAATTGTATTGAATTTGCTGAATTTGCCGTTGTTTAATAAAGTTTCAGCAAGTGTGCTCGAAAACGTTCAACCAGCCTATTTCCTTTGGAACGCCTGCCGCCAACATCCTGAAAATTTTACACACTTAAGAACGTTTTTTGGAACCTGTGTTCACTGCAATGGAAGGAGCACCAAATGATGGTTCGCCCTGCGCGCGCTCGGACAACGAGGTCAGGGTTGCGGCTGCGCAACAGTGTGCTAGCCCAACGGGGGCGACATTTGATGAGGCTGACGGAGCCGGCCATGTCGCGGCAATTGGCATTGGATCGCCTGAAGCCGCAAGGGCGCCGCATCGTCACGCATCAACGCCTACCCTGCCACCTTCAACGTCTGCAGCCCCAGTCCTAAACGTTACTGTGGAAAATACGCTGCCGCCGGTTTTCGAAGGCCTGCCGCATTATGTTGCGGCCCCGGCGAAAGCATGTTCAGAAGCATACATACCCCGCTATATGAGCGGAACAGTTCCTAACCTCACAAACGCAATCACGTTTTGCGACCCGTTGTCACAGCCCATTTATACCAACATGCAAACGACTGCTAGGTTAGGCGGCCTCGTGCCTAGCATAACCTCATCGACCATGCTATGTGGTACTCGCCCGCCAGCATTGCATAATGATTACCACGTGTATCAGCCATTTTGTGTGTCAGCTGCGTTGCATAATCAAACGGCACCCCCCATTATTTCAGCATTTTCCCAGCCGAATAACACTCAAACGCGAACGATGTATTCGAATGCAATTCACACTAGCGGAAACTCCAGTGCCGCAGACATCAATCTCACATCAACGCAAATTGCCAGCCGGCAGGTGCTCTCCAAGGACTTACCGCCATTCTCGGGCAGGCCTGAGGATTGGCCCCTGTTCATCACAAATTATGAACAGTCCACGGAGCGCTGTGGGTTTACCGACCAGGAGAATCTTATAAGGTTGCAGAAATGTCTCAAAGGGCCAGCGCTGGAGGCAGTGCGCGGCAGACTGATGATGCCGTCAACTGTGAGTCTTGCGATCAACACACTGCGCATGCTGTATGGCAGGCCGGACGTTATTCACCAAGCAATGCAACGTAAGCTGAGGGAGGAGCCGGTCGTAAAACCCGACAAATTAGATACGCTGGTGTCATTTTCGTTGGCAGTGCAAAATTACTGCGCCACTATGCAGGCGGTCGGTCTAGCCGACTATTTAAACGATCCAGTGCTGCTCAACGACCTGGTGGCAAAGTTGCCGAGCGATCAAAAGTTGAGCTGGGGTCGCCACCGTCTGTTGCTAAGTCGCGTTGATGTAGCCGTCTTCGATGAGTGGCTTTTTAGTCTTGCCGCATGTGCTACCCAAGTGACAGCATTTCACCCCGCCGGCGCGCAAGTAGGTGGCAACAGCAACGAAATGAAAGGAGGAAGTCGTAATGCACAAAGGGCCAGGATTATGGTACATGACGTGGTCGCCGAGAAAACGAACAGGGGCGACGAGGCGACTGACTGCCCGAAGTGTGGGGCGAATCACAAGTTATCGGACTGCGCAGAATTCAGAAGGCAATCGCAAGGCGATAGATGGCGTTTCGTTCGTGAAAGAAAACTTTGTTTACGTTGTTTTAAACCTCACTTTATTCGAAGGTGCGGCTCCAAGGACAGCTGTGGTGTAGATGGGTGCAACATGGCTCACAACCCGCTTCCGCATAGAGCGACTACGACAGGTGGCGCAGCTAGTGAGCAAACTACACTACACCACGAACCGGGTACTACGACGGGTCAGGAGCGACAAAAGGCGATCTTTAGGTATGTTGCAGTTACGCTGCATAATGGGTCGAAGGCTGTCGACACTTACGCACTCGTCGACGAAGGTGCGTCATGTACGTTGATTGAAAGCCAGTTAGCTGACGAGCTCGCGTTGGAGGGGCCGGCCGAGACGCTTTGTCTGCGTTGGACCGGCGAAATAACGCAAAGGGAAGCAACTTCCAAAATCGTAAGTTTCGACATCTCTCCAGCTGACGCAGTTGCGCGGAGATATACAGTGCGCGGCGCACGGACTGTCAACAATCTCGGGCTGCCTCAGCAGACTTTGGAAGGCGCCACCATCGGCAAGCACGATCATCTTAACAAGCTTTCCATCAAGCCATACGTCGCCGCCAGGGCGCGTATTCTTATAGGGATGGATAACGCCAAGATTGGAGTGCCTATCGAGATAAGGGAGCATAGAGGCTCTGACCTAATCGCTGTGCGATGTCGATTGGGCTGGAGCGTGTACGGTCGCGATACAAATGGGCGCGAGTCGGCGCCAAGGGTACTACATGTTTGCGAGTGTAACTCATCGGTCGACGGCCGCATGGAACAACAAGTAAAGGCGTACTTCGCAATCGACGCTATCGGCGTATACGCGCCGAGCAAGCCGTTGCTGTCTGAAGAAGACGAACGGGCGCTCGAAATCATGAAGAAGACAACAAAGTTTGTAGAAGCAGAGAAAAGGTGGGAGACCGGTTTGTTATGGAAGCATGACGTCATCGAACTCCCTGACTCGCTGCCCATGGCACGCCGTCGGCTCGCGTGTCTTGAGGCGAAGATGAAGCGTGACCCGCAATTGGCCAAGTTTATCATCGACAAGATTAAGGAATATGAAAGGAAAGGGTATGCGCGCAAGCTGGCGAAGCATGAGGTGGAGCCAAGCGCCAGGTCATGGTACCTGCCCATATTTACGGTGCTCAACGCGAACAAAAATAAAACGAGGCTCGTGTGGGACGCCGCCGCCAAGGTTGATGGTGTAGCCCTTAATACCGTGCTACTCAAAGGACCCGACCTGCTGAAAAATCTCCTTGGCATTTTGCTCCGTTTCCGCGAAAGACCATTTGCTGTATGCGGCGACATACGGGAGATGTTCCATCAAGTTAAAATCATTAAAGAAGATCAGGCAGCGCAGCGGTTTCTATGGCGCGAAGGTGATTCATCGAGGGAACCCGACGTCTACATCATGGAAGTTATGACTTTCGGCGCATCTTGCTCTCCCTCGTTGGCGAACTACGTAAAGAACCATAATGCGCAACGCTTTGCCGAAAACCATCCAACTTCTGTCCGAGACATTGTAGAGAACACGTTTGTTGACGACTGGCTCCAAAGTGCTGACTCCGAGGAGGACTTAGCCCGCTTGGCTACCACGGTCCGTTGGATTCACGGAGAAGGGGGCTTTGAAATGAGGAATTGGATGTCGAATTCAAGATACGTTTTGAGGGCGCTAAATTCTGGCAGCAATATGGTGGCCAAGCGCTTTGATGAACCCGAAGCCACAATGGAAAAGGTACTGGGCATGTGGTGGTTGCCCGCCTCAGACGAGCTGACTTTTCTTGATAATTTTCCGAAAGAGATCCTCGAGGATACCATGGTCCCGACGAAGCGACAAATCTTGCGAACAGTAATGACAATTTTCGATCCGCTGGGTCTGCTGGGGTTTGTTATTATCCAGGCCAAGATAATTCTGCAAGAAGTGTGGCGCTCTGGGGTCGGCTGGGATGAGCCGATCGGCGAAGGCGAGCGCCAGAATTGGGATCGGTGGCTAAGACGTATCCCGACGATTAGAGGCGTCAAAATTCCACGGTGTGTCACCGACCGCAGCCAGGACAATCAGCTGCATGTGTTCGTGGACGCAAGTATCAATGCTTACGCTGCTGTGGCGTACCTGCGCTCCTGTACTGATGGGCGCGTGCGCTGTTCGCTGTTAGCATCGAAAACTCGAGTCGCGCCGTTGAAGCCCATATCAATCCCGAGGTTAGAACTGCTGGCTGCAGTGCTGGGCCTTAGGTTGGCGAAATTCATAGGTGATGAGCTGTCGATTCAGGTGAGTCACAGAACCTTTTGGACTGATTCAAAGAATGTGCTATATTGGGTGCGCTCGGACGCAAGAAAATTCCACCAGTTTGTCGCGCTTCGTGTGGGTGAGATTCTCGAAGGTTCCAGCGCCAAAGAGTGGAGGTGGCTACCAACTCGCGTAAATGTGGCTGATGAAGGAACGAAATGGTGCGAGAATCGAAAGTTTGACGACAACGAACGTTGGTTCCGAGGGCCTAAATTTTTGGAGGTGCCGCAGCACGAGTGGCCTGTGACGGAGTTGACAGGTGTCAGCGATGAACTAGAAGAAAAGCTACATCACTTGTCCACCGACGATGAGCTGCCGAAAATTGCGGTAATCGTGCCAGACGTGAAAAGATTCAGCAAGTGGGAAAGGTTACGCGCAGCGCAGCGATGCGTTTTACGATTCCTGCGATCAGCATCGAAGACAACAGCCCGACTGCAGGCGCTGCGAAGAATGCTGGGCGAAGATAGTATGGAGACAGCGGAGCAGGTGATTATGCGGCAGTGTCAAGAGGAGGTGTTCCACGAGGAAATTCTGAGTCTTCGCTGCGGCGACGAGTTCCCACGGAAATCTGCCATCTTTAAATGGTCGCCGTACCTGGACGAGATAGGACTACTACGCGTTAAGGGACGAATTGATGCAGTAGCCGGCGTACCTCATGATGCAAAGCGCCCAATAATTCTTCCGCGAAATCACCACACGACTCGATTAATCGTCGATTTTTACCACAGAAAGTTTCACCATCACCACAACGAAATTGTTGTCAACGAGATGCGACAACGCTTTTGCATAGCTGCTTTGCGGACACTGGTCCGAAATTGTGCGTCAAAATGCCAAATGTGTCGCAATCGTAATGCTCGCCCGCAACCGCCGTTAATGGGCAATTTACCTTTGGAGCGAGTGTCGCCATTCACCAGACCGTTCACCTATACTGGGGTGGACTACTTCGGCCCCATTGACGTAGCTGCAGGTCGAGGGCGCATAAAGCGTTGGGGCGCCTTATTCACGTGCCTAACCACGCGTGGAGTACACATTGAAATCGCTCCGTCTCTTTCCACGGAGTCGTTTTTGCTCATTTTTAAACAGTTCGTGAGCCGAAGGGGGGTACCAAGGCACGTGGTATCTGACAACGGCACTAATTTTCGAGGTGCGAGCCGAGCGCTTGCAGAAGAAATCGAGAAATTGTCAGCAGGCGACGTTGAAGCGAAGTACCCCGAGATCGAATGGATATTCATACCTCCGGCAGCCCCTCACATGGGTGGGGCGTTGGAGCGGATGGTCCGCTCGACTAAATCAATTCTAATGGAAATCCTTCCGGAAGCCGGTATGCGTGAAGAAGTGTTAAGAGCCGCCTTAGCAGACATTGAAAGCATCCTGAATTCGCGGCCCCTGACGTATGTGCCACTAGACTCGCCTGACAGCGAAGCGCTCACGCCCAACCATTTCCTGTTGGGCAGCTCCGGTGGCATTCGAGAACGGCAATGCGAAGACAGCAGCAGATCGGCACTCCGGCGGTACTTCAGACAATCCAGCCAAGTAGCCGACCAATTCTGGAGGCGCTGGGTGCGGGAATACCTTCCGTGCCTCACCAGACGTTCCAAATGGTTCCAACCGCCGCCGCGTCCTATCGAAGTAAACGACGTAGTAGTCATCATTGACGAAAGCACCAAGAGGAACTCATGGCCGAAAGGAGTGGTCGTGGACGTGCACATAGGCAAGGACGGCGAAGTTCGCAGCGCTGTCGTAAAGACGTCGCATGGCCTGAGCACTCGGCCGGTAGTCAAATTGGCGAAGCTGGACATCGAGAACTGAAATCTATTGGGTAAACTCGTACGGCGTACGAGATATACGAAGGGGGGGATGTTGCGGTAACATTGCTCTGGCAATGCCGTACGCACTTTTTCCATTTCTCCTTTGCCTTATCCTTCGCCAATTCGCCACCTGTCAAACGGACATTTCTGCGGTCTTTGCAATTTGGTTGTTGGCAGGTGCGCATGGGCGCAAGAGAACTAAAATGTAAGTTGAATCTAAGAAATTGTATTGAATTTGCTGAATTTGCCGTTGTTTAATAAAGTTTCAGCAAGTGTGCTCGAAAACGTTCAACCAGCCTATTTCCTTTGGAACGCCTGCCGCCAACACTTGGGATGAAATCCTCTTCCCAAACGGATTCTGATGGTCTTTCGGCCATCCTTCTTAAACAATGTTCTTCGCTTATTGAGCCTCTTCGGCTTATTTTCAATAAATCACTCTCATCTGGGAGTTTCATTGATGCATGGAAGAAGGCAACTATTACTCCAATTTTTAAAAGTGGAAGAAAAAATGATGTCTCTAACTACCGACCCATTTCTAAGCTCACCTCTGTCTCTAAGCTCTTTGAGGGTATTGTTTAAGATAAATTAGTCTTTTTAGTTCGCAACCTTATCTGCCCTAATCAACATGGCTTTGTGGAAGGTAGGTCAACTGTTTCTAACTTGGCCGTGTTTACTGATGACTGTATTGCAGCCTTTCAGGGAGGTTTTGAAATTGATGCAATCTATACAGATTTTGCCAAGGCTTTTGATAGAGTTTCACACAAAATCTTAGTCTCTATCTGCTATTTCTCTTATTCATTAATGATATTAGTTCTTGTTTTCTATCAGCGAAGTTTCTTCTTTACGCAGACGATCTCAAAATCTATATAGTTAGGAAGTCTTTTCGGGACTCTGTTGCCCTTCAGTTGGACCTTGACAGGGTCCACTCTTGGTGTGTCCGAAACCGCTTGTTCCTTAATGTTAAAAAATGTTTTCATGTTATCTTCTCTAGGAAGGATAACCCAGCCTGTAGAACCTTCAATATTTCTGGTTCTCTTCTAAACATTGTCAATGAGATTAAAGACCTGGGTGTCTTTTTTGACTCGAGATTGTCTTTTTCCACCCATATTAACTTCATTGTCTCAAATTCCTATTCCATGTTGGCTTTTGTTCGTCGTAACTGCTCGTCTTTTTCCGACCCTTATACTCTTAAGCTACTTTTCATAATTCATTCATTCGTTAGGTCAAAATTAGAATATGCTGCGTTTATTTGGCGTCCCTACCATGCATCCTTTATTAATCGTATTGAACGTATTCAAAAGGTTTTTATTCGATTTGCCCTTCGTTCCCTTAATTTTAACGACCCCATCCCCTCCTATGGTTCCCGTTGTCAGCTTATAAATCTCAAATCTTTGAATTCTAGGCGTTCCTATCTGTCCTGTTCGTTTATTGTCAATGTCATTAACGGAACTGTGGACTGTCCTGCGCTTTTGGAGAGAATAATGTTTACTGTCCCTTCTCGAGCACTTAGGCATTTTCATTATTTCTATGTTGGTTTATGCAAAACTGAATACGCTAAAAACGCTCCTCTTGCTAGGACGCTCTCGGAACTTAATCGTATTCCATACTTAAATCTCTCTCTTCCAAGATTTTTAGTCTTAAGAAATATTGTTGAATTTTTTTAATTTTAACATTATTATTTTGTAATATTACAGTTTTTAGCTGGTCTGTTAAATTTACTTTTGTTTGACTGAACTATAAATAAATAAATAAATATAATAGTACTAGCTGGGCCCCGCGGCTTCGCACGCAAGCTCTCTTCTTTCACCCGATACAAATTTTGAACGCATTGTTGACCCCGTCAGATTTTGATTTAAAAAAAAAACGTATGTCTATTATCTTTGATGTCAAGTGGTTCTAACAACGGTGAAATGAAAAGGCCCTTTAAATCATGAGTTTTCACATTTACTCTAAACCATAGAAGGGCACGCTGCTACTCGCGAGTAGGAGCGACGCACAGTGGCTGATTGCGCCGACGTAGTTTGCAAAAGTCGATTTTGTCATGTTCGATTCGGGGGAAACTGTTATACTTGTCCGATAGATAAATGCTTGAACCTAAGAAATACGAAAACCTTAACTAAATTGGACAAATAGGTTTGCTTGTAGAGCCCGTCAAAGTTGACCAATTTTTAGAGTGTGAAATAATATCAGCAATTTGCACTTTTTCGGCAAAGCTGAAGTTTTAAAATACGGAAAGGAGCAAATTAATTGAAACTTTTTGCACCAGCATCGTAAAAGGAGGCATTTATAGTAAATAATTAAATATAAAAAAAAGTTCGTTGTTGTTGTTGTCTTTTCATAGGTACTCACTTGAAGCACTGTTTTTATCACTCTTTTTGAACTTTCGATAGACTTTCAAAAAAAATGCCATACTTGCCACGGTTTCGTCTTTGGGAAAATTGTTCACTAGTCTTCTATGAGTACTGCCCTGAAGAGATCGGGTGCCCGATTTTGCCCGATTGGATTTTACAGCGATTTTTCTGTGGCCATCTCGCGCAATTTTGTGCTTTCGGGTGCGTGCGTTCGAACAAGTTCGTCAAGATTTTGATAGTTAATCAATTACACGCGATTATAATCGTTGCCAGGGCATGCAAATTTGGATTTTGGCTTCATTTAAGATGTGATACAAGCTTGCAATTCAATACTAAGTCGACTTTTTTTCGGCGTATATTGCTGTAAGCTCGAAGTAAGTATTCTTTTACTGGATGCGCAGTTCGCACGTATGAAAAACAAGTTGGCTTTCATTTCCGCCAACCAGTCAATCATCAATGTATTCTTTGATGTGATGTTTTTGTTTTTAACAAAATACTAACACTGTGTCTGTCATCCAATTTTAGAGTAAGTAAAGTTAGTTTCGAATTTAATTTGAACTAAACATCACTTCAATTCCGCCACTGCAACTAAACCGAAGAAGAAGCACAAAGATGTTACTGAAAAATTCGAAGCCGTTTGAAATATTTACTATTTCGAAGACAAAGGAGAAGTTCGTTCTGGCTGTCGCTAAAGAAATTGGTTACGTCGAAAAAAGTTTGCCTGCAGCCAACACATCTTCGACTAAAGAGAAGGACTTAGGACTCCATGACTTATCGCACTACAAAGTTGAAATGGATTGCGGCAAACCGTACCAAATTCAATTTTGTCCAGAATAATGAGGAGTGGTTGGAAAAAATATATACTTCGATGCAAGAGATGCATATAGCATAAGCGATGACCAACCATCGACATCAAAGGCGGCAAAAGGAAGGCCGAAAAAGTCAACTCAGGACTGTGCGTCATTCACTAAAAAAAGGAAGCTTATGGAGGCAACGGGAAAAATAACTGAAAAACTGAACTGAGAAAATGAAAGGCGTTATAGTGAAAGCAGTTTTACCAGCAAGCCCGGGTCGCGTTAAAACAATAAAAAACAGTATTCCCACCCCACCCAATGTGCTACCGATCAAATATAGTCCTAATGAAGCTTTAGCATTGTTTTTAAACTTAGGATTGTCCATAGAAAAATTGACTTTTTTTGTACATTTTTCGAATTCTGGTTCTCATTTTGAAAGCAAAATTTACGAATTTATATCTTTAAATTTGATTCTTTCAGCTTATTTCTTAAATTTCTTATTACTTTCCATCTTTTTTAATGCATTTTCATTAATTTTGCAACTAAAACTTATCATTGTTGCTCGCATTATTCTTATTTACAGTAAGCCGAACTTTGACAAAGTATTACGTAGCACCCTGTACCTCGATTGAGTTTATTTTTGAGAACACAATAGCCTGATAAATTTATAATCAACAGCAAAAAAAATTTTCCAATTATTTCTATTCGTTCAGGAGTTATTAATTTTGCAACCTGAAATGACAAATTGAGCCACTGTGCGACGCCTACTCGCGTATACGAATACAAAGCAGCGAAGTTCCGAGCGCAGCTTCAGTGCAGTGATGTTAACTGTAGGGAAAATTCCCTACATGTAGGGAATTTTAGCGAAAATTGTGTGCGTAGGGAAAAAAGGACAGATTTTTTTAAATTCACTAAATGTAGGGAATTTTCAAACAACCCTGGTTATGGAAAATTTTGAAGTCAAATTAGTCAAACTAAAAATTGTAACTATCAAATGTTGTTTCCCAATTTGTCAAAGTTGGCCAAATATGTTTCGGCACTACCACATTCTAATGCAGACTCTGAAAGAATATTTTCGAACAAAAAAGGAACACATCAAGCCATGACAATTTGACTTCAATTTTTATAATTCGCTCTTACTTATCTTATCTACTTATCTTATCTACTGGGGATCAGGGTTTGGCTCCTGACTGTACGGATGTAGACGTGGTCCACATCTTCGGCTGCGATCCTTGTGGGTACCAGGAAAAATGGACTCAACGCCTTCACGAAGGTTGCTTCTGGTGACCGGGCGGTCCCCGGGCGGCTGTTGAAGCTTGTCTTCTCAGCTGGCGAAGTTTGAGATGCGGAAATCCAGGAGCGTCTGACCCACAGTGGGCGGCTCCCTGGTCAGCGTCTGATCTCCATGTTAGGAACGGCTGTTTTCTTATCATCTTTTGGTGGCGTGATAGATGTCAAAGAAACGCCACAGGGGAAGGCGACCCCCTTCATCAAAACCATTCTGGAGGGCTCCCATAAGGACTCTTTTACGGTGCAGGGAGTCGGATCCCCAGTACCGGCGGTAGACAGTGGGCGAGCGGGCTGTCTGGCGTCGTTATCCAATGACCGCTTAGGCTGCGCAGCGGGACCCCATGCTGCGCGGTCTACTAACGCTACTGGGAAGCAGGAGGCGCCCAAACCTGCCTTAAGCAGGCAAGGAGCGCAGGACACCACCGCTCAGGCCAGTCCCTCAATTTCCGGGGTGGTGCCTCAGTTTCAGGGTCTTCGGCTCGACGTTGCTATAGAAGAGGGATCGACGATTCTCTCGCAAAATAGCGGCGTCGAGTCTGCTGACTCTGACATGGAGGCGGCACTCCTAGAGGAGACGGACGAACCTGCGGCCACCGGTTCCACTCCTGGAACGTCCTTGGCGGGGGAAAGTAAGGCGAGCAGTGCTGCGAAAAAAGCCAGAAATGGCTACCGACGCTCACTTGCTTTCCTTCGCAAAGTGAACAAAGGTTCAGTACCCTTGTCTGACAAGGAGAAAGACCTAGTTAAGAAGCACCAGAAAATCGTTGCAAAATACGAAAAGAAGCAGGCGGCGATTTCTGGTGCTACGACATCGACTACTGCAGCAACGCCTGGAGAAAGCGCCACTGCTGCACAGTCGACTAGTGGTACAGCAACGGCGGCAAAGCCTGGTATTAGGGCCACGGCCGCTACAGCTGTACGACAGGACAGAGGAGGGGCGGCGAAGCCTGGAAACAGTGCCACGGCTGCCTCGTCAGTACGGAAGGCTGATCAGAAGCCATCCACCTCGACAAAGCCCACTTCCACCGCAGTGGAAAAGGCGGTCAAACAGGGTAGATCGGGGGACGATCAGCCTACAGGGGAGGGGAAAAGGCTGAAACCCTCAGCGAGCTTCTCCTCTCCACAGGAGCTACAGATTGCCATAGTGGACCGGAGCGATCCCGATGGGAAAATTCGTCCGGAAAACTGGCTCTCTGTTGAGGCGCGCATTCTGCGAGCGATGCTCGGGGCGGCGGACGACGAGATCGACTTCGACGGCGCTGGCTGGCAGAGGGGCGTAAAGATCGTCGGTTGTGGCAACAGGCAGTCACTTGACTTCCTGGTGCGCACGATCGGCGGTCTTGAGTCTCTCTGGCAGGGGGCAAAACTCGAGGTTATACCTCGCGACCGATTGCCTCTCCGACCTATCGTAACACTGTGGGTCCCCCCTCCAGTCATGGAGGATGCCGACACGTTGAAGCTGATAGGTCGGCAGAACAGCGGCCTTAACACTGGAGAGTGGAGAGTAATTTCCTCCACTACTAGCAAAAACGAGACGGGTAAGGACCTCGTGGTCGCTGTTGACCAACCGTCCTTTAGTCATCTACGAGACTCCTCTGGTATTGTCAAGTTCGGTTTGGGTTCCTTGAAAGCTCGTTTCCCCAATAAGGAGCGTGCCACACAGGGAAAGGCTGAAGGTAGTGCAGATAAACATGCACCACTCTAAGGCCGCCACCCACGATCTTATGCAATTCCTGGAGGAGGAGGAGGTTGACTTGGCCTTAATCCAGGAACCCTGGCTCGTCAGAGACAGTGTTTGTGGATTGGGGTCAAGTCAATTCCGAGTACTTCATTCGCGTGGTGAAGGTAAGATACGAGCCTGTATTGTTTATAGAAAGTACATTAATATGTTTCTCTTGTCTCAATACAGTACTGGTGACCTGTGTGTGGCTGCATGTGAGCGAATGGAGGGGCATGACCTTATCCTCTCGTCCGCATACATGCCATTCGAAGGGGAGGAACCACCGCCGAAGGAGGTCCGGGACCTTGTTGCGCACGCCCGATCACGGAGAACTGATCTCATCATCGGGTGTGACGCCAACGCTCATCACGTTCAGTGGGGAAGTTCCGGCACCAACAGCAGGGGTGAGTCCATTGTTGAGTTTCTTCTTAATTCTAACCTTATGCTATGTAATAGGGGCAATACGCCAACCTTCCATAACAGGGTTAGGGAAGAAGTTATAGATATAACCTTGGTTACTGACTCTAGTACCATCTCTGTGGTCGACTGGAAAGTACTGACGGAATGTTCGTTTTCGGACCACAACCGGATAGTCTTTCCCGTGGCCATGAAGGTGGGGAGTCCACCAGCCTATAGGAATCCGAGAAAGACTAACTGGCCTAGATTCAGTGCACTAGTTTCCGAAAAACTGGCGTCGCGCAAGGCGACAGCTACCTTTGAAGGAAACAACATTGACAGGTCAGTTAGTCTTTTAACGAAAGTTCTTAATACATCTTTCAAGAAATCGTGTCCAAAAAGTCGAGCTCCACGGAAAACCAACGCAGTTTGGTGGACCCCAGAGCTAAGACAACTGAGGACAGATACTAGGCGTCTCTTCAATAAGGCTAAGCTTAGTCAAACTGAAGAAGACTGGGGAGCCTACAAGGCTAGCTTTAATAAGTTTAAGAAAACTATTAGGGCGGCCAAGCGGGATGATTGGAGGAATTACTGTGAATCCCTCGACAATGTTAACGAGGCCGCCAGACTCCGTAAGGTGCTAGCCGGGGTTTCACATACCCCTGGCAGCATCAGGAAATCTGATGGATCATGGACGGAGTCGAGGGAGGAACTTCTTGAGATCCTCATGAACACTCACTTTCCTGCATGCACGGATGTTGCTGAGGCGACCACGTCGCATAGGCAACAAACACCGCAACCGGATGGTCTAGTTCAGAGGATAATTAGCGAAGCCAAGGTGGCATAGGCAATTTACTTCTTCAGCCCGTATAAATCCCCGGGCCCTGATGGTGTCATTCCTGCTATGCTACAATGGTCTAAGGAGGCGGTGGTTAAGGTCCTGACGAGAATCTTTCGTGGATCTCTCCAACAAGGATATGTCCCACGTGCCTGGAAGAGGTTAGGGTGGTGTTCATTCCCAAAGCAGGGAAAGTGAACCACTTAACAGCAAAAGATTACAGACCGATCAGCCTTTCATCGTTCTTACTTAAGACTCTTGAACGGCTGGTAGACGTCTATATTAGAGAAGTGGCACAGTCCTGAGGACTCTGCAAGGCGCAACATGCGTATTGCAGGGGAAAATCTGTCGACAGCGCCCTGCATGAGGTCGTTCAGACGATCGAAAGATCGCTGAACTCTAAGGAGTACACGTTAGCCGCTTTCCTCGATATCGAGGGAGCCTTTAATAACGCTACCTTGGAGGCTATAATCAACGCACTTAGAAAGTTCGAAGTTCATGAGAAGGTGGTAAAGTGGACCAGTGACATGCTCAGTAGCAGAACGGTACACTCTAACCTAGGCCTGTGCTCAGTGAGGAAACTTACTACAAGGGGCACACCACAAGGGGGTGTTCTTTCGCCTCTGCTGTGGCCCCTTGTAGTAAATAGCATCCTCGAGATCTTCGAAACCAGGAGGCTACGAGTAGTAGCATATGCAGACGACGTCACTATCCTGATCCCTGGAAGATTCCTGTCCACAATCAGTGATCTCATGGAGTCTGCTCTAAAGGAACTTTCCAGGTGGGCAGAGCTTAACGGTCTAGGGGTTAATCCCTCTAAGACTGTTTTGGTACTGTTCACCTGGAAATACAAAATACCGAAGTTTGAGCTGCCTAAACTTGGTGGCACTACTCTCACCCTATCATACCTTGGCACTATACTTGACTCCAAGCTCTCTTGGGGGCGCAATGTGGAAGAGCGGGTGAAAAAGAGCCTGAATGCTTTTTACATTTGTAAAAGGACTTTCGGGAAAAAGTGGGGATTGCAGCCGACTATCGTTCATTGGATGTACACTGCGATTATACGGCCGATCCTAAGTTACGGAGCCATTGTCTGATGGCCGGCTACGGGCACCAAGACCCTGGTAACGAAACTGACGAAGGTGCAGAGACTAGCGGCTATGGGAATAGCAGGCACTGTCAAAAGCACCCCCCAGGCCGGGCTGGAGGTGATCTTGCACCTCCACCCGATTGAGCAGTTCATTAAGTGTTGCGCTGCTAAAGGCGCTCTCAGATTGAGGGAAGCCAACTTGTGGAGGCAACACGCTTATGGACACTCTGGAATTCTAAAGTCTTTCGCGAAGCCGGATATCGGTTATCAGGTGGATTCCTGCACGGACTATCTGATCCCATACCTGGATTTCGACACGCGAGCACTAGCCTCATATCCCACAAGGGAGGAATGGGAGGTGACAGGTGCGATGAGAGACGCTTCTATAACCGTTTTCACCGACGGCTCCAAAATGGAGGAAGGTACTGGAGCTGGTCTCTACTCCGATGTACTGCAGACACGCATGTCATTCAGACTGCCGGACCTCTGCAGTATTTTCCAAGCAGAGATCTATGAAATTTGGAAGGCCGCCGAACTTATCCGTGACAGTGGGTTACCACCCACAGATGTCACAATTTTCGTGGATAGTCAGGCGGCGCTTAGGGCGCTGGAATCAGTTGTTGTGAAATCAAAGGTAGTGCAGAGGTGTCGTACCGCACTTCAAGGCATTGGGCACCACCAGGTCACTCTCTGTTGGGTTCCTGGCCACTCAGGAGTGGCAGGGAACGAAGCAGCGGACGAGATGGCAAGAAAAGGGGTGGCTTTGTCTGCCATCGAAGTGGATACCTCTGTGTTTCCTCCGATATCTGCCCTGTACATGTATATTGACAGGTTGACCAAAAAGGAAATTGAGTCGTCATGGCGTACCAGGACCGACTGCGGCACCTGCCGGGCACTGTGGCCCTCCCTCTATTCGACAGCTCGTTGGAGTCATCACCGGACACTGCGCTTTTGGATCTATGCTTACCAAATGGCGCCTCTCGTCCGGTGATGTCTGCCGTAGCTGTGGAGATGAAGAAGAAGTAGAAACGATACAACACTTCCTGTGCCACTGCCCGGCTCTGCAGGAACGCCGACTCCGCACCTTGGGGTCAAGGTTCCTGACAGACCTGGCTTGCGCAGCGAAAGTCGAAATCTCGAATCTGCTCTCCTTCATTAAGAGGTCGAACTGGTTTCCCCTTGACTGAGACTATTGGTTGGCTCCAGAACACCATAAGAAGGGATTCACAATGGGCCATTGTGGCCTCCGAGTGGAAGTGCGGTCCTGCCGCACACACCCTTCCCTACCTAACCTAACCTAACCTATCTTATCTACTTATCACCTGTGTAAATTTTCAATGTAAAGAACAGCACTTTAAGAAAATTGCATACACTGAGTAATATGACCATAAATAATTAGTCTTAGTGTAATTTTTGTACTGATTTTTTTAATGTGATGAAATGGTATCTCAGTGCAAAGCAAAATGTTTGTTATGCTGTTATGTTTCCATGTTTTAAATCGTATCTCAGTACAAAGCACAACTTTGTTTTCATGTTGCAAATGAATTAAAAGAAGAATTAATAAATGTTATGGTTTTTACTTTTGCGACTTTTATTCACAAAAAATTAAAAAAACCTTAAATATTACAAAATACTTGGAAAATAAGTGTAGGGAGTTTCGTAGGGAAAATTGCTGGACAGCGTAGGGAAAAGTAGGGATTTTTTTCAAGTCGCGTAGGGATTTTTCAAAAAAAAAGTTAACATCACTGCTTCAGTGTCGTTTCAGACTTCACCCGAGTAACATTACGCTCGTTTGTTGAGCGGTTGCTTGCATTTTTGCACACTGAGTAATTTTTTTTGTTTTTTGTTTACGAAATGTATGTAATCGAGACACCATAAACTCTTATCACACAAAAATTTTGAAATCTTGTTACATATAAAATGTTGCGAAGATAATTTTTTCAAATCAATGCATTGAAACTAATTAATTGAGATCCAAATTTTGTTCAGTGTTTTCTACGCATACATTGTCAAAATGCTTGGTTGTGTTAGTGCCCATCACTGCTCTAAACAAATTCTTAACCCTTAGATTACCACGGTAGATTTCGATTTTCAAAAATATGAAAAACACATTTTAATTATTTCCCGATTGAAGTGCTTTTTGTCTAAGTTTGCAGTCAACAGGACCAATAAATAGTGGTTTAGATTTTAATTTTCAAAAAAGTGAAAAATACGTGTCAAATAATTTCTCACTTAGAATACTGAAACGAAAAGGCACTCTTTGCTGTGCATGAACGCTTTTGCAAGCATACTTTTAGGCATGTACTTTGAAGTACAGCAAAACTGTTATAAATTCGCTTGGTATAGTCCGATATGGCAAGGATGGTTCTCGAAGAAATGGGCTTTGCGAGAATGATCGAGCATTTTCCAATTGGAAGCTGCAAGAAACTTCGGCGCGATAAGAAAACTGGTATAAAAGCAGCAGTGGCAGCGCAATGGGTCGAGTCTGTGTTGAGCAAGCAATGGGGAAGCATGCAATAGTAGTAGTGTAAAGTAGAGCAAGTGTAAATTTGTAAATAAAGCGATTGTTAGTTTGACTACGTTGCGCTGAATAATTGAAGTTGTTTTATTTTCACACACAATCAAAACGAACCTTGGAAGACGAGCTTAGAATTTTCGTAACAATACTTTCACAAAGTTTGAAGTCAGTGGGCCCGTTAATTCATTTTTTTTTACAGTTTCGCCATACAAACTTTTAACCGCTCGTTGACCCCGTCCGATTTTAATATTCGGGAAAAATGAAAAACACGTATCGAGTTATTTTACATTTGAAGTATTTTCACCAAGTTTGAAGTCAAAAGGCTAAAAAAAAATTGTTTCTCTATACATACTTTTAACCCGTCGCTGATCCGGTTATATTTAGATTTTGAAAATAATGAGACACGCGTGTAAATTTTTTTTTTATTTCAAGTAGTTTTACAATTTTTGAAGTTAATAGGCCTATCGGTTCATGTTTTTTCGAGTCTTTTTGATTTTCGAAAAATTATAAAACACGTGTCGAATTATTTTTGGTTTAGAGTATTTTCAGGAAGTTCAAAATCAATAAGTCTCTTAAATCACACCTTAACCCTAATCCGTCGTTCGGGTGATTTTTCACCCATTTTCAACTTTGAGATGCTATAACTTTCCTATATATTTATCAAAATGATTAAAGTTTCTGGTATTTGTAACAAACCAATAGTTTTAGAACTTATCTACAACATATTGATTATTTGATTATAACGGTGATTACAAAAAAAGTTACGTGGGCGACGTTCGGGTGATATTTCACCCATATACAAATTGTATGGAAATTCAACGCAACACATAGAGAAAATGCCATCAGATTACGTCTCTGGAATGAAAGTTTTGAACTGTTTTTGTAGGAAAAACCATTTTATGGATCAATGGGCCTCCTGAACTCAACGGAAAAGTGGGAGCAAATTATTTTATTTCAACTAAAGTTGGTATAACTCGTTATGCTTGAAGTCGTGTGTCAGTAATAAAAGATGCTAATGAAGACCAATGTTAAAGATATTAACTGACAAAACTAATGTTGAAGGTTGGGGCGTTTTTGGCAGTGCATGGATCAGCGTTTGTGATATTCAGGCATATTTTGGTATTTCAACTTTGAGTAGTCTTTATAAATCGGAGGGAGAATCTCTTGATAATCTGTAGAGTTACACAACAGGCAGACCAATTTTTCGTTCTATCGGTGACGAAAGCACTCGCCAAGAACGTAACGATTGCAATCAAGAATGAAGCTCGTTAACACCCATAAGGAGATATATGAGAAACGTGGGTTTAGCGACAACTGCTATGTACGTCCTATGAAAAGGACACACTAAGTTAACAAGAAGAAGATCCCCTTGCAGCACTTTTCATCATAACCAGTGTTCAGTGGCTAGTTTGCCACTGAAGTCTGAATCGGCACTTGAACCGATTCAGAAGGATTGAGTTGAATCCTGACTTGGCACTTGAACCAGTTCAGGATGAGGTGGTTGGAGTCTGACTCGGCACTTGAACCAATTCAGCTCTGATGAGGTGGTTGGAGTCTGAATCGGCACTTGAACCAATTCAGCTCTGATGAGGTGGTTGGAGTCTGAATCGGCACTTGAACCAATTCAGCCCTGAGTCAAGAAACAAGCGTGTTGAGTGTTTGCTGTTTTCCAACTGACTGTCTTTATTTACACTTTTCCTTGGCCTTTATACTATTTCCAATGTCAAACGTTCTCACGGGCACGTTGGACATCGTTGCTGACTTCCCTTGATTCCCACGCTTGCCCAAACTGTATTGCACTGCTTCTGCTTATGCTGCGATTAACTAACTGAAATTTGAGTGTGCAAAATGCATTGACTGTCGAATGGAATTTGCTGTCGAATTGACCTTGAGTATGCAAAATGCATTCACTCCCGAATGTTGGATAACACTGGCGCGTGATATTAACACTTGCAGCGGTGGGAATCGAGCCCAATTCTGCCGTGGGAACGTTTGACATTGTTTACATAATATTTATATGTGCAGAGTCTGAACAACCAGGATATGTTGGTGAAAAAAATTACCCGAAATTATATCGTTTTACAATAAGTCAAAAGCAGTAGTTGACACTTAAGACTAATTGATTGTTAACTAACTATACTCTTAAGCAAAAATCCAATTGCTGTCGATTCCATCTGGATCGCTTGTACAAAAAGTACAAGCGGCGAATTTTTCTTGAAGAATTAGATTTGCGTTTAGTAAAGCTAAAGATTTTGCGTAGAGCAACGTTAGCGAAAGGAAAATCTTCATGCTGACTTCTTATCTCAATACAGCCATTTTTTTCAAACATTGTCAGAAAATCAGAGCGTAAAAAAGTAAAAGAACTATTGGAACACGGCGCCAATTTGATCGTGTTTGAGATCGAGAGGCATATTCTGCTTGCAATTCTTGAAAAAAGTATACTTGTGGTGAACACAAAGTTTTAGTTAACTACTGCCCTTCCTTGCCCCCTTTCCCCATCCGATTGAAATGAGTGCTGTAACATAGTTCAAAAAACAGTATTACATACACATTTAAAAACGGGTGAAATTTGTGGTATTTGACAACGGGTCTCATAATAGGCCTTCGAGTGTGTCTCCTACAGAGGCAGCCACAACAACCTAACCTAACCTAGTTGCCCTAATTGTAAAAAAATATAGAAAAATTTGTTAACTTATTTATCTGTAAGATAACAAAGATAATACAGATTAAAGATAACCAGTTATTTTGTATTATAATTGGTCAACAAATTCATTAAAACAATGTAAAGTACCATATGGGTGAAATATCACCCGAACATCTTATGTGTGAGTTTTTTTGAACGTCGGATGAGGGTTAAAACATGTTTTTCCCCTTTACACCCAGAATTTCGAAAAATCCCGTCTTAGCGGTATTTCAAGATGTATCTACAGTTCAAATTTCATGTTTCTAGCTTGAGCGGCTTGGGCTGAGCGATGGTGAATCAATCAATCAATCAGTCAGTCAGTTGGGGCAAACAATCTATGTATATAAAAATGGAGGCGGTACCACGCCCTCTTGTCCAATGCTCACAACTTTCTTCTAGTCGAATTGTGCTACTAAGTGGAAAGTTCGAACCAATTTTCACTGATGTGTATGTATTGCATAACTGTTGGATCATAAAAAATGTACCACGCCCTTTGACCAACGCCGATCAAATTTCATTAGTAGAATGACACATCTATGAAACGACGGTACACAAAATTTCAATGCTGTACGGCTTACAACTCCGAAGCTATTCCATTTAAAAGATTTCAGTTGTATGGGCGATGCCACACCCCCTTGTTCAATACCAACCCCATTCCCTCTATCGAAAGATATGATTAACCCTTTCGGTACTTCTTTTTTGTTTTTAACTTTAAAAGTCATTCTTTTCCATTTTATTACTGTTTAAGCCTACATAATGAATAATCAAAAGTAATTTTTTAAAATATTGTTCGAAAAAGTAATTTTGGGCATCATGAAATATGGCATAGTAAAAAATAAAAAAAATCGTACAGCTTTAGTGAACTATATTTGGGATCTAACTTTTTTTACACTTACTAAAGCAATAAATACCTACTAGATTACTTACATAAACCTATAAAATAAATTGATTTTTGTAATAGAATAAATAAAAGTACGAAGTGACCTCTTTTTGTAAAATACGCAGCTCGATAGGACTGCGCAGTTTCTGAACCCTTACAAGTTACTTGGTACACTAATCAAAATATTTTTTTCATGATTTGGTATAAAAATCTTCAGAGAAAAATACAAAAATTGAAAAATATAGTATCCACAAGTTTTTTACCTAATACAGGCACTGAAAATAGACTATGCCATATGGCATAGAATAACCGAAAGGGTTAAATGGTAGGTTCATACCAAGTTTCATTGATGTACGTCTTACAGTTCTGCTGCATAAAAGATTTACCACGCCCCTTGTTCAACGCCCATACAATTTTAACAGTAGAATGACACTTCTATGGGACCTTGGCATATTCTTTCAATTTCAATACTGTGGGGCTTACGATTCCGAAGCTATTCCATATAAAAGATTTAAGTTGTAAGTGCGGTGCCACGCCCCCTTGGTAAATACCCGCCCCATTCCCTCTGTGGAAAGATATGAATAAATGGCAAATTCGTAGTAAGTTTCATTGATGTGCGAGTAATAGTTGCACAATTATGCGAATAGTTTGGGTCAAACAAAAGTGCCACGCCCCTTGTCCAACGCCCATAAAATTCTAACAGTAGAATAACACATCTATGGGGCGACGATACACTAAAGTTCAATGCTGTGCGACTTACAATGCCGCAGCTATTCCATATAAAAGAAATGAATTGTATGGGCGGTGCCACGCCCCCTTGTTAAATACCCGCCCAATTCCCTCTACCGAAAGATATGATTAAGTGGCAGGTTCATACAAAGTTTCATTGATGTAGGACTTACAGTTCTGCTGCATAAAAAATGTGCCACGCCCCTTATTCCACGCTCATCAAATGACAGTAACAGTAGAATGACACATCTATGAAACGACGGTACCACAAATTTCAATGCTGTGCGACTTACAATTTCGAAGCTATTCCACTTAAAAGATTTGAGTTGTATGGCCGGTGCCACACCCCCTTGTCCAATACCCACCCCATTCCCTCGGTCGAAGGACATGATTAAATAGTAAGTGTGTTCCAAAGTTATTGTCTAAACATGTATTCTGGTGACGCCACGCCCCGTTTTCCCGACTTTTCTTTTTTTATAAACCTTCACGTAACAATTTCGAACAAACCCGCCGAAGGAAGTATCCAAGTTGGTCCAGCCGTTCTCGAGTTTTAAGCAGCCGAATGGACCACGATTCATTTTTATATATATTGTTACGAAAATCCAAGTTTCCCAAGGTTCGTTTGGATTGGGTTTGAAAATAAAACAACTTTAATTATTCAGCGCAAAAACGCAGTCAGAAATCAACAATCACTTTATTTACAGATTTACACTTGTTCTACTTTACACTACTACTATTGCATGTTCCCCCTTTGCTTGCTCAACACAGACTCCCCTCATTCCTCTGCAGACTGCTGCTTTTATACCAGTTTTCTTATCGCGCCGAAGTTCCTTGCAACTTCCAATTGGAAAGCGCTCGACCATTCTCGCACAGCCCATTTCTTCGAGAACCATTCTTGCCATATCGGACTATACCAAGCGAATTATACCAAATTTGCCGTACTTCAAAGTGCATGCCTAAAAGTATGCTTGGAAAAGCGTTCATGCACAGCACAGAGTGCCTCTTCGTTTCAATAAAGATATAGAAGTATAGATGTCGTCATAGCCTGCGTTCATTTTTGGCAATGTTGATTTGATTCATTTATAGCAACAGGTGCTAAGTGGGTTACTGTAGATTTTGGAAATAGATATTTCACATTTTCAGCATGTTGGTTTTGTTTTTCTATCTTTTTCATAGCTACATATAGTTACTTACACCGTGGCGACGAATAACTGTTACTAACGTTTTGTTAAAAATAAAAAAGACCGTGATTGATTTTGAAAAATATATATTTTATATTTATTTCAGTACTTATTTCATTTAGTTTTTAATTATTAATTTCAAATCTTTCACCCTTGTTTTTGTTCACCAGCCGTAAACGCTTTGGGAAGGCAGCGCAGGCGGCACGCACGACTCGTCAGATATTTTATTCCATATCTTCTGAAGGCGTCGCTTAAATTCTTCTATCTTCATGTGTTTTACGTTCTTCATTTTGTCCAGCATGAAACCCCATATAGAGAAATCCAATGGATTCAGATCCGGAGAAGAGGGATGGCCATTCATCTGCCGAAATAAAACATGGAAGTTCGTCTTTACACCAGCTCTGAACAATTTTTTCCTTGTGAGCTGGAGCAGAATCTTGCTGGAAGCAAAATTGTGCATTTCTAAATAACTGCGTGGCATGGGGCAACAAATGCTTTTCAAAACCTCTTCCAAGTAGTAGTTTGCGATAATTTTTACGCCTTTTTCGTTAAAAAGGAGAGGAAACTTGCCTTTCTGCAGAAATCGCTCCCCATACCATAACGGAGGACACGTTTTGATACCTCTCAATCGCTTTTTTATGAGTTGGGATATCAGCACAGAACAAACAATATACAGAATGCGCATCTGGTGTAAAGAAAATTTTCTTCGCGGGTTCCAGCGGTACGACCCGTTTGTGGATGCGGGGGGAAGCAGTAAAGGGGATGAGAACGCACAGAGCGCGAGAGCGTGAGCTGAGAAGCTGCGACCGCGCACCACACACTGTGGTTGTTGTTGTTGGGCAACAAAGCGATGTGCCGCTTGCATGTTGGTGCTGGCTCGTGCTCGCTCTCCGCTTGCTTTTTGACAAACAAGAACAAGAAGTGGAGAGGCAGTTTCATAGAAAAATTGATTGAGCGATCGCCAAGGCACATAAGGTGGTAGCACTACGAGAAAAACCAAAATTCAATGGATTTTATAAGTTCTTTACAAGCAGACCAGTAAAATAGAAGTTGTAAAAAGTAAGTACAAATGGCTACAATGAAATATATGTGTTAAATATTGAAACAACCAAGACGCATTAAGAAAGTGATAATAAGTGGAAAACTATTGCTACAATGTTGTGCTAATTATCAAAGAATGCTGCAACTACCTATTGAATTTGCCTTGGCGATTGCTTTGCCAAATCAACCACTTTCAATGTGCACGAGTAAAGCCAAGCTGGCTTGCTGCGCAAGCCAGCCGCAACAACATTGCGTGTTGTTGTCGAAATGAGAATAAAGCCCAAAAAAAATCGAATGTATGCGTATACAATACATCAATTCGCGCTTACTCTCTCGGTTCCCTTTACATTTTCCTCACCTTTGTTGCTTCCCGCCCGCGTCTGAAATGAAATCGCAAAATTATTTCAGATGCGCCTTCTGTATACTGTTTATTCTGTGATATCAGCCATCCTTGTTGCATACACACAATCGTTTTGAACGTTATGACTGTCTTGTAACAGAAAGAGTTTTGCATCCGAAAAAATTATTTCGCAGCTTGCGTGCCGCCGAAGGAGTTGATCACTTCTTTTCTTTCTCATTATTTTTTGACGCTCTGTAAGACCGTGAATTGGTTTTTTTGTTTAGGCATTCATCTTCAAATTTTTTTTAATAACATTTTGTACGGCTTTATGGCACACACCCATGTCTTTAGCCATCTTTCTTACAGAAATCGCACAATTTTGACTCATGAGTTCACGCACTTTCTTCACCATTTCTGGAGTTCTTCCGGTACTTTTGCGACCGATCTTTTTTGCGATTTTGAGGGTTCTAGTTTCCTTAAACCGCGCTATAGTACGATATACAAACATTTTGTTGATTGTCAGATTTTTTAGCGATTAAACAATCACCCTTGGGTTTTCACCCTTCAAATTTAATTTTACCCCAAGTTCTCGTTTGGCGTGTATGCTTCTCAAATTGTTTACACTAAATGATTTCGTTGCCTAACTAGTGTATTGTTTACAGTATTGATACAAAAAAAATACCAAAAAAAATAATAAGTCTAGGCCTAATACGATAGGCGCAGCAGCGCTTTGAAAAAAGGTAACAGTTATTCGTCGCCACGGTGTATTTATATAAGAGGTGAACCAGAAAAAATTTAGAATTTTTTCGGCATCCAGCATTCGAAAATGCCAAGAGTTAGGAGGCTGGTATTTGGGAGTGAAAGTATCTATAAATATTGTAGTTTCTTGCTATATTACTCAATTGCATCTTGGATCTACTTTAGTCAAAATTGCCAGCCCGCAAAAGCGCTGCCGCAAATTAATACTGGACATGTACTTGACTGATAAGACGAAGTCTAGACTAAGCATTGCAAGGGAAAGCAAAGGGAGCGTAGTGACGGTTTATAATGTTATAAACAACTACAACGTGGGAAACTCCATCTACAGAGCCGAAGAATCAGGCAGAAAAAAGGGTCCAATAACCCAGAAGTGCTGAAGAGGCTTGTTAGCACATATCGGAATAAACCCACGAGGGCGACTTGAGATATTGCAGCTGCATCAGGCACATCGCAATCAACTGAGATGCTATATAAGCGAAGTCAAGGGTTAAGGGGGCTTTCCCGTTTTTCGGTTTCAAAAAAACCTTTTTTTTTACAGAAATCGATTTATAAATACTATAACAATATGAAGCCAAAGTTTCATAATGAAATATGCAATAGTTTTGAAGTTATAGCCAAAAATGTTTCGGTGCGCACAGCCTCGCGTACGCTTTAAAAAAACTTTAATCGCGTTTTCCTCGAAACCATGTTTTTGTGACGTTTTTTACACTTTTTTTCGGATCTAATGAACCGATTTGGATAAAACTGAATTTCACGTGTTCACAAATGAATTCTCTATCGCACATCATAGGATTTTTTCAATATTGTGAAATTTCGATTTTTAACAACACTTTTAGTACCAAAATTTTGCAAAAAAAATCGATTTTTTTCAAATTTGCGCCAAATTTCACCAAGTTGAAATTTTTCAAAAATCCTCCGACGTGCGATAACTAAAACTATGTAATTAATGAAAATGATGGTCAATTTGATTTCAGATAAACCGTACCCGAGAAAAGTGTAAAAAACGGGGAGTATGTTTTCCAAACAAGGCAACATAAGTACTTGGCAAGCCGGCGGCCATTTTGTTTTTTTTCCAAAAAAAAAATTTTTTTCAACTCACTATTGTAACAACAAACAAAATAAAAAAGAATTACAACATTTTATCAAACTGTCTTTCCAAAATTAATTCTTGAAAAACACCTCATTTTTCGACGAAAAAACGGGAAAGCCCCCTTAAGGACCTACGAACAGCAGAATGTGCCTGACCGGTCGGAAGCAAAAGAAAAAATAGGGAAGACGCGGGCTCGAAAACTGTATGACGATTACGTAACCAAGTTCGATTGCGTGATTCTCGATGATGAAACCTACTCTTAGGTGGACTTCAAGCAGTTGCCTGGGAATGCCTATTTCACTAAAAACAATAAGAATGGAACACAAAGAAAGTACTCCGAAGTGAAATACATAAAATTTCCAAAACGCTTCATGGATTGGCAAGCTATTTGCACCTGTGGTCTACGGAGCAAGGCGTTCATTACGACAGGAACAATAAACTCTAGAATTTATATAAAAGAATGTATGCAAAAACGCCTTCTACCATTTATTGAATAGCACAAAGGAACAGTTTTGTTTTTGCCAGACCAAGCGACAAGCCTGGAGTAGTGGCTATGGAATGGTATGAAGGAAATTGTGTCACGGTGGTCCCAAAAGAGGCAAATCGTCTCAACTGCCTGGAACTGCGGCCTATTGAAAGATATTGGGCTGTAATGAAGCAAACTCTAAGAAAAATAAAGAAAGTTTGCAAAAATGATGTACAGTTCCGAAATCGATGGAAGCAAGCCTATGCAATAGTCACCGAAAGTACTGTCCAGTCTCTAAGACCGTTAAGAAAAATATAAAAAAATGTTGCAACCACTAATTATATTTCATGAAATTTTTTGTAAATTCGAGTTTCAGAAATGTATAAATGCAGTTTATTTTAGTAAAATCAGACTATTACTTTTTTTTAAATGAATTCTTAAAAGTTCTTAATTTTTTCTGGTTCACCTCTTAGTTGTGCCGAGAAATTTTATGCTATTTATCGCAGCAGCTCAATGCAAAAGAGTCCTGATTCAAATTGTGAAACTTTTGACCAAATAAATCTTAAAGTTTATTTTAAGCAGGGACCGAAAATAACTGTTATTTTACAATTTTCAAATCAAAAAGGCATAACGAAAAAATTGCCGGATGACTTTTTCTAACATATCATTATGATCGTAATGGCCTCAGCTTCACAAATATGACATGCCTTTTAAATTTTTGACTTTTACTATAAAAGTTAAAAATAACTGTTATTTTTTGCCTTTTATCATTTCAGGCAAAAATAATTGTTATTTTTTACTTTTATTTTATCGGTCAAAAATAACAGTTATTTTGTGACTTTTATTTTTTCGGTCAAATATATCAGGCAATTTGAAGTTTTTCAAAGGCCATTTAACCGACTAAAAATCTATTGATACCATTTTTTTCGTCTCGTCAACGCGCACATTTTGAGCTATTAAACTTGTTTCAGTCTTAACCCTTTCGCTATTTTGTTGCCATATGGCAACATGCTACTTTGTGGACGTCTGCATCCTCTATGGTTGTAACAATAAATTTTTTTGTTGTTCCTTAGAATAGTTTGAAGTGTTAGGAAAAATACGAAATTAATAAACAGAATAATTAAGTTTAGAGAAGAGAAGTATACACGTTTTTTTAATGGTACATTTTGACATAGTAAAGGAAGAAGAAAAAATTAGATAACTTTTGACGTTTTCTTTCAATTTAGATACTTTTTTTAAATTTTGGTTGGAGTAAATGAATAAATATTCAAATTTTCGTTATGCGTAAAAAGTTTTATGTTTAAGTAATTATTACAGCCACAACGATGTGGTTGCTCTCATAGAAAAACACTCTAAAATACAGGGTCCGAGTATAAAAATTCAAAATTTCTTTTAGAATGTTGCTAATATAACCACATAGAAGTCTAAAACGTAAAGTTTAAAATTTTAGCTTTCCCCAGTAAAAACCTGTAGCGAAAGGGTTAAGTATAACGACCACAATGCAACAATGTTCCTTATGAATGCAATTCAGTAATACCACAAACACAAAAACAAATAACAACAAGAAGAAAGAAGAAGAAGAAAAAGTGCAAGTAACAACAACCAAAAATACACAAAAAGTATAAACAAATAAAAGAAACAAACACGAACATAACAGTTAAAAAAGAGACAGGTCGGTCGAGGTCGGCTCTGTAACACCCTGCATGTTAGAATAAGGCGGTAATGTACTACCAGATTAGCAAAAATAAAAGTTAAAATATAACAGTTAAAATTTGACTTTTTTGATAAAAACCATAACCGTTACGGTCCCTGAAAATTAATAAAATCGGTTCAGCCGTTTTCGAGTTTTAGAGAGACTAACGGACGGCAAACGATTTTTATATGTATAAAACAAGGAGATAGAAGAAGGTAACGAGAATTTTGTGAACGTTTTAAGATCGTTAGGTTTACTATAAAACACTAGGGGTATTGAAGCAGTATGCGAAAAAACCTACCGGTTTCACGGTATTCACGAAAAACGAAAAACTATCCCTCACTTTTGACCTTTGACCGGCCATTGTGATTCACCTAATCGACCTATGACCTATTTTATTATCATTAGATAGATAATTTTATTCCCCACACATTTGATCCCTCGGACTTGACGGTACGAGCAATAGCACCGGAGATACGGAATTAAAACGAACTCACCCCTTAATGATCAGGGGGTAGTATCTTCCCCCACCCCCTCGAATACGAAAACTCAGTTTTAGACTCAGGAAATGCCCCCGAACACACCCTCAAAATTTCAGCCATTAAGTATTTTTTTTTAGTAAATATGATTTATTTGTCCCTATTTACTGTACTCTAAGAGTATCGAATGGATTCCGCTATATTTTTTTTTTTTTTAACAGGAACAAACGCGCAGGGGATGACCCCTATTAATGCGAAGCATTGCGTTGGTTCAGGAAGGATATAAAGGTTAGGAGATAGGGTTATGAGTGAAGTGTTTATGGACTCTTGCCTTGAACCCATCGAGATCATAAGTGCTGGGGAAAATATCCGCAGGGAGACCATTCCACAGCCGCGCTGTGCGGGCCAGAAACGAACTTTCTCTGTAATGCGTAGTGCGCTGGAACATCGTTTCAACGTGCAATGCATGGGCGCCAGTGTTCAAACGGGTTGCCCGTGGTAATACCCGGAGTGATGGCATCAAACTGCTCATCTCCACTGAGCAATTACCGAAAAAGTATCGGTAAAACAACACCACACACGCCACGTTTCGACGATGTTCTAAGGATTCAATAGAGCTGGATGCCCTACTGTCCCCTATAAGCGCGATCGCACGGTTTTGCACCCGGTCCAGGAGCTCCAAATGGGTTTTTGAAGCCCCCGCCCATAGGTGCGAGTTAAACTCCATTTTAGGTCGGATATAGGTAGTGTAAATAATGCGGAGATCAGACGGAGTGAAATATTTTTTGCACCGCTTTAGGAAGCCGAGGCACTTGGCTGCTTCTTTCGACACGCCAAAAATATGATCGTTCCAACGAAGATCGTTCTTAATGGACATGCCCAGAACATCAAGAGCTGCCGATTCCGCAATACCCACACCACCCATAACCAGGGATGTGTTGGGATGTGGGGAAACTCGTTTGTGGGATAACAGGCAACATTGGGTTTTGCGGGGATTAAAATCGACCCTGTTCGCTTGACCCCACTTGGAGATTGTTTGTAGGTCGCTATTAAGTGTGTCATTCATACGGCGCCGTTCTCTCTCAATCTCCACAGAGCTGGGACGCTTTGTGAAAGAGTATGAATGACAAATGGTGCTGTCATCCGCAAACGAGTAGATGGGATTCTTCGTCGACGACAACAGGTCGTTGATGAAGATCAGGAAGAGGGTTGGAGAAAGGACCGAACCCTGCGGCACTCCCGCGCTAAGGGAATGCTTTTCCGAGGCTATGCCGTCTACTACAACACGAATAGAGCGATCATAGAGGAAGCTCGTAATCCAACGAGAGAAGGTACTACCGACACCATAGGCGATCAATTTTGACACGAGTGCTTTATGCCACACCCGGTCAAAGGCCTTGGAAATATCCAATGCAACAACCTTGCTTTCACCGAGGTTTAGAATGCTATGGTTCCATTTCTCGGTGAGTACCGCCATAAGGTCTCCCGTCGATCGTTGTCTTCGGAAGCCGTATTGGCGGTCACTTAGCAGTCTATTGCGCTCCAGATATTTCACAAGGTTGAAGTTAACAATGCTTTCCATTACTTTAGAAAGCACCGAACAGATTGCTATAGGTCGGTAGTTCGCAGGGTCAGTAGTCTTGCCTTTTTTAGGAACTGGTTGAACATTTGCTACCTTCCAACATGTCGGAAATACACCTGTGGTGTATGACAAGTTGAAAAGTTTGCGTAATGGACAAGCCAGTGAGGTAGCGCACTTTTGCAAAACAAGGGCTGGAATGCCGTCCGGCACTGAAGCCTTATTTACATCGAGATTTGCAAGCACTCTTTTAACTACCCGCGTTCGAAAATGAATTTCTGGCATAGAGCAAGATACGTTCTCGACTACGGGTAGTGGTTGATCGCTGGGGGGAGAAAGGAATTCTCTGCGAAAATTTTAGCCAACAAATTAGCTTTATCAACCGAGTGAGTGATGATTTGATCATTGTTAAGAAGAGTTGGAATTGAAGATGATTTTTGGTTCTTCACCTTCTTAACGAATGACCAAAAGTTCTTACTACCACGCTGGCATTGAAGAACTTTTTTCCTTTGGCGCTGTTCGTGCAGAAACTTTTGGCGCCTTAGGATGGCATTGCATCGATTTCTAGCCTGTTTACGCAGCTGTTCAGTGGTGGCATTTTTATTTGCCTGCCATGCTCTGAAAGCTTCCTCTTTAGACCTGACAGCAATTCTGCATGTCTCATTAAACCAGATATTGTCCTTGGGTTTAATGCAAATTTGCTTATTGGGGATAAAGGACCGCATTCCCAATAATACAATTTCTTCAACCATTTTGGCTGCGGCATTTATGTTTCTATCAAGAAAACACAATTTCCAATTGAAGTGGGCGAAAAATTCATTAAGTCCACTCCAGTTAGCTTTATCATACATCCACACTAGGCGCTTCGGGGCTAAGAGCGAAGCATTGCGGATAGAAGAGTATGAGAAAGACGCCAAAATGGTACAATGGTCCGAGTTTCCAAGAGGTGCGTGCATTTCAACATCATATTTTTCATGATGTGAAGTGAGAAAAAGGTCTAGAGTATTGAGAGCTTGCCCCGCAACGCAGGGGATATGCGTTGGTTCATGCACTAATTGAGTCAAGTTATTAGACTCGGCAAAGAGCTCGACAAATAAGCCTTCAGGAGTTGTGTGGCTGGAATGGCGTAGCCAATTGGAATTATGAATATTGAAATCACCAGCAACAACAATTTCACTATTCGGATACGATTCCAAAATATGAGAAATAGAATCAGAGAGAAGATCAAACTTGTTGTAAGTAAAATCTCTCCCTGAATTCGGGCTTCTATACAGAAAGCAGAAGTGCAGAATGTGCGACTGGATATTGAATTTAACCCACATGGAGCTAAATTCGGCATCCGTCGTGTATAATTGTTGCTGGCACTGGTACGCAACATTACTGCACACATAAATGGCAAGACCCCTGTGAGGAGAGAATAATGGCAGTAAGTGGTAACCAGGGATGTGGAAATCCAGTGGATCTGCATCCCCACACACCTGGGTTTCACTTAGTGCCATTACATGGGGTTTATGAAGTCTAACAAACGCGTAAACTGCGAAAAAGTTCGCCCTAAGCCCGCGCACGTTGCAGAAGGCTATACGAAATGTGTCCAGCACCATGGCCTGGGTGGGTTAAAGGACAAGGAAAGTAGCCGGGAATGAGATCTGCCGCACTAAGAAATTGATTATGCTCTGTGGTAAGTGTTATGCCTTTACCACAGAACAGTCAATTTCTCAGTGTCGAACAAGACCGCATGTAGCGCCACTGAAAACGGACGGATGAGGGAGACACGGAAAATGAACCATAACAAAGACAACGCGAGCAGAGGTCAACGCAGCGGACAGCGAGAACGGTTTAACGGCAATTTATGTTTGATTTTTGGTTTTGCATTTGCATTGGATCGGATTATTAGTGATTTATATTATTTTAAGTTATTTAATTGTTGGGCACACGCGGCGTAGCAGCAACGCAACGAGACGAGATCATTCGGACGAACACCAAAACACGCGAGCGACGGACAAAAACAATATGAGCCGCGGAGCACAAGACGGCACGAGACGGCCCACGAGTAACACTTGACACACCAGTATATTGACAATGCAATGCGATCTGACAAAATTTGTTATCGCACACCCAATGGAAACCAAGGACGCAAGAACAACAGCAAAAACTGTTGTAGAACAGTTCATTCTCAAGTACGGTTGTTTTAAAACATTGAAATCCGACCGAGGCACCGAGTTCACAAATGAGTTAATGCATAACATATGCGAATTACTTAACGTGCGACAAATATTTTCGACACCCTACCATCATCAAACAATCGGAGCACTTGAACGAACGCTACACGAATACCTACTGGCATTCACAGCTGAACATGAATGGGACAAATGGGTACCATACTACACTTTCGCGTATAATACAACACCACATGTCGAAACTCTGTACTCACCATATGAATTAGTTTTCGGCAAATTACCGTCACTACCATGTGGCAAAATAAACAAAACCCAACAAATTTATGACATTGACAACTACGCTAACGAACTAAAAGTTAGGCTACAAACATCTATAGATAAGGCTAGGAATATTATAGAAATAGCTAAACATAAGAGAAAAATTTATTATGATAAAAATATTAATAATAAACAGTTAAGAATAGGAGATTTAGTTTTTGTTAAATTAGAAACAAGTAAGAAACTACAGAGTCCCTACCATGGACCATATAAAATTATAGAAAGAAATGGAGTAAGCTCCACAGTAGAAATAAACGGTAAACATAAGATATTACATAATAATAACCTTAACCTTAAGAAATTTCTAGGAGATAATGACTTAGCAAGTAACAACTATATTTGTACAGAACAAAAAGGAAACACAAAATATATATTACACTAAGAAATCAAACTACCCTATAAACACAAAACATACTGCAAAAATATTTAGTACACATTATACATAATTATTATAACCTATAAGCTAAGCATTTCCAAATCCACCTCCGAAAACCCCGACCGCTATCTTAAAAAATGATTCCAAGTAATAATTTTTCGCTTAAGGGCAATGGTGTAGCGGTACCACGTAGCCACTTATGCCAACCCTAATAAATTGTGCCAAAGTGTCAAATAGCACCGCGCGCACGACAAAAGCGACACTCAAGTGGCTAAGCCAGCGGCGCACAGTGGCTGATTCTGCCGACGTAGGTTGCAAAAGTCGATTTTGTCATGTTCGATTTGGGGGAAACTGTTATACTTGTCCGATAGATAAATGCTTGGACCTAAGAAATCCGAAAACCTTAACTAAATTGGACAAATAGTTTTGCTTGTAGAGCCCGTCAAAGTTGACCAATTTTTAGAGTGTGAAATAATATCAGCAATTTGCACTTTTTCGGCAAAGCTGAAGTTTTAAAATACGGAAAGGAGCAAATTAATTGAAACTTTTTGCACCAGCATCGTAAAAGAAGGCATTTGTAGTAAATAATTAAATATAGGAAAAAAAAGTTGGTTGTTGTTGTTGTCTTTTCGTAGGCACTCACTTGAAGCACTGTTTTTATCGCACTTTTTGAACTTTCGATAGACTTTCAAAAAAAAGGCCATACTTGCCACGGTTCCGTCTTTGGGAAAATTGTTCACTAGTCTTCCGTGAGTACTGCCCTGAAGAGATCGGGTGCCCGATTTTGCCCGACTGGATTTTACAGCGATTTTTCTGTGGCCACCTCGCGCAATTTTGTGCTTTCGGGTGCTTGCGTTCGAACAAGTTCGTCAAGATTTTGATAGGTAATCAATTACACGCGATTATAATCGTTACCAGGGCATGCAAATTTGGATTTTGGCTTCATTTAAGATATGATACAAGCTTGCAACTCCATATTAAGTCGACTTTTTTTTGGCGTATATTGCTGTAAGCTCGAAGTAAAGAGTACTTTTGCTGGATGTGCAGTTCGCACGTACGAAAAACAAGTTGGCTTTCATTTCCGGCAATCAGCTATCATGAATACTTTGATGTAATGCTTTTGTTTTTAACAAAATACTAACACTGTGTCTGTCATACAATTTTTTTTTAATTTGAGCAAAACTCAGTCAGTCGCCATTAGTCTTTGAGTTTAACCGCGCCAATGAAACAATTAGTTATTGAAAAACAAAAAGCAGACTTATATCTATGACTTATATCTAAAACCCACTTATGTGTCTGGGCTGTTCAAAAATCTCACAACGGGTAAAAACCTAAGAACTGCAGGTACCTGCATTTACTAGAAGCTTAGTGCCTGCTATTTGAATGTAAGTAAAGTTAGTTTCGAGTTTAATTTAAACTAAACATCACTTCAACTCCGCCACTGCAACTAAACCGAAGAAGAAGCACAAAAATGTTTTGAAAAAATTCGAAGCTGTTTGAAATATTTACTATTTCGAAGACAAAGGAGCAGTTCGTTCTGGTTACGTCGAATTGGTTACGTCGAAGGAAGTTTGCCTGCAGCCAAAACATCTACGACTAAAGAGAAGATATCCAGGACTTATCGCACTATCAAGTTAAAATGGCGGCAAATCGTATCAAATTCAATTTTGTCCAGAGTAATGAGGAGTGGTTAGAAAAAAATAATATAGTTCGATGCAAGAGATGCATATAGCATAAGCGATGACTAACCATCGACATCAAAGGCGGCAAAAGGAAGGCCGAAAAAGTCAACTCTGGACTGTGCGTCATGGAGGCAACGGGAAAAATAACTGCCACCCACTTTTCAGAAGCTTTGATCATAAAATAAAATAAGGATCAGGGGAAAATGAAATGCGTTATAGTGAAAGCAGTTTTACCAGCAAGCCCGGGTCACGTTAAAAGAATAAAAAACAGTATTCCCACCCCACCCAATGTGCTACCGATCAAATATAGTCCTAATGAAGCTTTAGCATTGTTTTTAAACTTAGGATTATCCAAAGAAAAATTGACTTTTTGACAATTTTTCGAATTCTGGTTCTCATTTTGAAAGCAAAATTTGTGAATTTTTATCTTTAAATTTGACTCTTTCAGCTTATTTCTTAAATTTCTTATTACTTTTCATCTTTTTTAATGAATTTTCATGAATTTTGCAACTAAAACTTATCATTGTTGCTCGCATTATTCTTATTTACAGTAAGCCGAGCTTTGACAAAGTATTACGTAGCACCCTGTATCTCGATTGAGTTTATTTTTGAGAATACAATAGACTGATGAATTTCTAATCAACAGCAAAAAAAAATTTTCCAATTATCTCTATTCGTTCAGGAGTTATTAATTTTGCAACCTGAAATGACAAATTGAGCCACTGTGCGGCGTGCCATCCGACACCACTGACCGCAGTGCAGTGTCCCACATATGGAACATGCACTGATCGGCACTCTGTGTGATGTCACCTACCGCAGGGCAATAGCACTTGAGGAAAAGTGCTGCATCGACCGAAAGGGTCCCGTAACGCTGATTGGTCACTCTTCCGCGGCATTGGAAAATCGGGCGGAGCATTGGAAATGCTATATTTTTAGTATTTAAGACACCAAATTCGGAAAATTAAATCAGCTTCTTGACAAGAGACAACTTGTGCGTTTCTTTGACTCAAGCTCATACACATAGCCTCTCTAGCCATCCCCCGTTTGGGGCGACCCGCCGTATCATATAGGTCACCCCGTACGCTTCACGAGCGTCAGACTGCCAAACACTCCAACACATAATTTACACAGGTTCACTTCTGTTCATCCCAACCGATATACACCACACATACACATTTTTTGTAAAACAATTAACGAGTTAGGTGTATAATAGTACAGTAAAAGGGTATATTTTACTAAAAAAAAATACTTAATGGCTGAAATTTTGAGGGTATGTTCGGGGGCATGTCCTGAGTCTAAAACTGAGTTTTCGTATTCGAGGGGGTGGGGGAAGATACTACCCCCTTGCTTATTTAGGGGTGAGCTCGTTTTAACTACTTATCTCCGGTGCTATTGCTCGTACCGTCAAGTCCGAGGGATCAAATTTGTGGGGAATAAAATTATCTATCTAATGATAATAAAATCGAGGTCATAGGTCGATTAGGTGAATCGCAATGGCCGGTCAAAGGCCAAAAGTGAGGGATAGTTTTCGTTTTTCGTGAATACCGTGAAACCGGTAGGTTTTTTCGCATACTGCTTCGATACCATTTTAAAGTACTTGAAATTACCTACAAAATGAGTGCTCGAACACTCATCTACTATAAATAGTTTGCCGTCAATCCAACGACCAAGTTGACCGCGTGCGCCGATGTTGACCGCGCGCGCTGTACGTGCGAACACGTAGAGAGTGCAATGTATGCGCAATGAGTACTTCTCGCGCCGTGCGCGGCTCAACATCGGCGCGCGCGGTCAACTTGGTCGTTGGATTGACGGCAAACTATTTATAGTAGATGAGTGTTCGAGCACTCATTTTGTAGGTAATTTCAAGTACTTTAAAATGGTATCGAAGCAGTATGCGAAAAAACCTACCGGTTTCACGGTATTCACGAAAAACGAAAACTATCCCTCACTTTTGACCTTTGACCGGCCATTGCGATTCACCTAATCGACCTATGACCTCGATTTTATTATCATTAGATAGATAATTTTATTCCCCACAAATTTGATCCCTCGGACTTGTCGGTACGAGCAATAGCACCGGAGATAAGTAGTTAAAACGAGCTCACCCCTAAATAAGCAGGGGGTAGTATCTTCCCCCACCCCCTCGAATACGAAAACTCAGTTTTAGACTCAGGACATGCCCCCGAACACACCCTCAAAATTTCAGCCATTAAGTATTTTTTTTTAGTAAATGTGATTTATTTGTCTCTATTTACTGTACTATAATGAAAGTCGACAGATCAAGCAATACAACACTGCCAAATTATTTGGCGGAATGCACATTCGCATCGAAATAATAGCAAACATGTACAGTCTGTCCAGTAGAAGCGTGATCGACCAAATTATCACTTAGAGTACCGTTATCAAAAAAATTTGAATGCACCTAAGTAGCCTCATCATTTTTGTAATACGCATTGCAAAAATTGTCAGTCTCTTGAAACAATTACAAAGTACAGGGTGTTTTAACAAGATGAGCTCCGCGTGAGAGAAGCGACTTGAAGCCGTCCTCCATTGTGGAGGACAGTCCTCCAAATTACTCAAATGTCCTCCGTCCTCCAAAGAGGGTAAAATGTCCTCCACGACCACGAAACATGTCGATTTTACTATTTCCTTTGGTAGCAAACACGAAATGCATCATAATAATTTGAGTTCAAATTAACAATGTTTCGTATAAAAGCAGCCTCAACTTATTGATATTTATTTCGATAAAAATTAATATTTTTTGTTTTGATCTCATTAGTAATTGAGATTATTAATTTTATAATATTATTAAATGCAATATAAGTATAAATGTAGTATTTATGTGAATGAATTATTTATTTTTAATTGATTTCGTACTAATGATTTCATGCTTACTTGTTTTGTTATCTTTACTTGTTTTGTTATCTTTATCATGATACAAAAATATACAGGAGCAAAATTAAAAGTCATTGCCTTTTTTGACAAATAAAAATAAAATTTTAAGGGTGCAAAAAAAAGTAAGAAATATAGAAAATAAATGATATACTACATAAACTAATAGCTGTGAAATTGCAGCTCTGTAGCAAAAAATTGTACTATTTGAGTAGTACAAAATTTGTAAACAAATATATTTTTTCAATTGTCAATTTTATTTTTATCTGTCGCATTGAAACTACCTGAATATATTTGTATCATGATCTTAATGTTTAAATGTTAAAAGTTCTAGGAATTTTTTTGTATACATGTGGTATTATTGTCCCACTGTTAGGTTTAACGACCTATTGTCGACATATTCAATCAAAGTACAGTTTATTGTTGTTATAATTTATCCAGCGTGTCCGGTCGCGTCAACGTCGTGGCAACGAATGCCTGTCGTTCTTCTTTTCCTTTTTCTCTTTGTTCGTCCGTCTGTCAGCGTTGTAACGGAAAGGTCCGTCCGCTTCTAACTATCAGAGTTGTATCTCAAAGGTCCGTCCGCATCTACTGTCAGAGTTGTCCTACGTCCGTTTGTCCCTCCTACATACATATTATGTATTTATGTATATCAAAGTTCAAATACATGTACACTCGCACTCTGAAAACTAAAAATGTAATGTCATGTAAAAATTATTGTTTATAGTATTTTTTGGTGTCCTCCAAAGCCATTTTAAAAAGGTGGCAAGCCTAGGTAGAGCCGCTCAAAGTTGACAATTTTTCCACATCGAGAAAAATGTGTATTTTTGGTTTTTTTTTCATCTTCAACATTGATTTGTATGTAAATGAAGTGGCCAATTGGTAACTTGTTGATTTTTTCTGAAAGGTACGTTAATTCTATATTTCGACCTTTTTTCAACTTTGATCGAAAATAAAAAAAATATACCAAAAATAACCTCCGCGAAATTGAAAGTGGTTATTTATTATTCAATTAGTTACCTAACTTCCAAAACTCAGCTGCCACTTTTTGCCGCTTTACTTTCTAGAGCAATAAAAGTGAAACAACTTCGGGTCGAAAACCACGTAATTATACGGAAAATCGCGCACATTTAGTACGGTCAAAAACCCATTTTGTGTTGCTGGCATCTATCTATATCTATATACATATGTAATGACGCTCAAACGGACTGGCCGATTTCAATGAAATTTTCTTTATTGAATTCGTCTTGAGTCAGTCAGGTTCGTGCGAAAAGAAAATTCCAGAAATACTATTGGAAAAGTCGGAAAACCCCTGTAATTTTTGACTGTGAATCCTGAAAATTTTCAGACGATAACGTTGGAACTATAAGTCACACATCAATTAAATTCACTGGGAACTTACTATTTAGTCGTGTCCTTCGACAGAGGGAATGGGGCGGGTATTGGACGAGGGGGCGTGGCACCATTCATACAAGCCAAATCTGAATAATGGAATTTCTTCGAAATTGTAAGGTGCACAGGATTGAAATTTAGTATTGTGTCGTCCCATAGATGAGTCATTCTACTGGTAAGATTTGATGGGCGTTGGAAAAGGGGCGTGGCATATTTTTTGTGACCTTAATATTTGGCTGAATTATAAGTCGCACAGCAATGAAACTAAGTACGGACCTACCATTTATTCATATCTTTCGACAGCGGGAATGGTGCGGGTATTAAACAAGGGGCACCGCCCATTTAACTTAAATCTGGTCGATTTCTTTACTAAATCTTAGCAGTCTTGATTGCAGCCTCGATTGAGTTAATCAGAGAAAAACCTTACTCCTACGGTGCACAAAATTGTAGCACATGGAAAGGATTTAATAGAATACCAGTGTTTACCAAAAGGGGAATTGTCTGAAGAAGCTCAAGAATGCAAAAATAAGCACTACAAAAGGAATAGATGTATGAACACTTGTAAAATATCACGAGCTAGACAAAATGAAGACCTTTTCAAGATGTTAGCAGTCTCTTCTGATCCAGTTATTTCATCTATGAGATCTGTAAGGTCACAAAAAGAACTTACAGATACTTACAGCTTAAAAATGGTTTCATTATTAGACATTCCTTCCAGCGTAGATAGCGATTTTGAAAAACTTTAAAAAAAATTTTATTTTGTAAAGAGTTACGTATGAATCAATAAATTATATAAATTTATTAGAAAAAAATACATAAAAAATTCATTTTTTAATGCAAACAAAAAGTAATTTCATTGTAGTATGAAGATTTAGTAAATATTAACTTTAACAACGAATTTTAAAGCCCCCTGTCACTGTAGCACCCTGTTTTTATGCCCATTTAAAGCTTAGATATTACACTTTCCGATGCAGTTTAAATTTTTTAAATAAATTTATTGGTTCAGAAGTTATGATTTTTGCAACGAAAAATGGCAAACCGGGCCATAGTGCGTCGCACAGTGTCGCGATCCCATATAAGCCGTGGCCAAAACTACTTAGCGTTGTTCTGTCTTGATGAAACTTGGTGAAATCGTTTTCGTGGTCGAAATTAAGAAATTTACAAAAAATTATTAAAATTGGACCACTGCCACTCCCACCCCCCATACGAAAGGAAATGTAATATTGAAATAACTTGTTTAATATTAGTGATAGAATTATGAAATTTTGTATTAGTGCCTAAAATAATGACTTAAAAGCTCACACTAAAGATGGGCGATCTGCCACGCATACTTTAAAAAATATTTGCATTTTACTACAACTACAACTTTTTTTTTAGAAAGCTGTTTACAATAGGGTAAAAGGTTCGGTTGTGGGCATAGTTCGGTTGTGGGCACCCCTTCGTATCTCTTGATAGAAAGCAGGCTGGGTTTTTTTTGACTAAGGCCATTTGTTCATTATGGAACCAAGATCTTTTTGTGCCAAATACTGAGTCGAACAGACACGCCTGCTTTGTGCTGGGACCATATATATCTTTCTGTGCTTAAAAAATAAGACACAAATTTTGTTAAACATTTTGGTGTCATAAATCGAAGTGAATCCATCGAGAAGGCGAGTAAAATGCATTTTTATTTAGTTAATTTATTATACTTTGTGATCCAATATTGATTACAACCAATATGTTTACCCCGGACAAATTTTTCACTACTTCTCAAAATGGCTGCCAAATTCGGTTGTGGGCACTGCAATTAGTTCGGTTGTGGGCACCCGTCTTTTAGTGATTTGGTAAGTTTTGGTAAGTTATTTCATCGAAAATGGTCTTCTAACGCATTTTTTGGTTGTTTTGGTTATATCTTCCAAGGGTAAATGAAAAAAATCATCCGATATCTTTTTTAATGTGCTGGATGTAATTTAACATTGTTCTGCAGATAAGCTAACCACAAAATCGACTGCCGCAGCGTATGCGATTTCCCGAACCACTTTCCAACGCTACAAAAAGAAGGTGGAAGAAAATTTCGGAAACATCAAAGCTGTCGACGGTGGTATTTTCTTAGATCTTGTTCGTGGATTTTATCGAATCAGGTTAACTGGTGTTTTCCACCTTCTTCACGTCACAGCACTTCAAGAGTGTTGATTAATTAGGTTGAATTTCATTTTACTTTAGGTCTTCTTGACAGCCCAGGAGAATAACTTGGTCACTTACATTTTGAAATGCCCGTCCATCCAAAATGTGCCGACATGCGTACCAGCTACTTCACATGCGTGCATTGTGCTTCAAATAATTAAAACTTAATGTTTTTCTATATTCGTGTTGGTTTTTCCGTTTCCACCAGATTTTCCAGGCGTGCCCACAACCGAACCCAAAAAAAATTTTTGTTAAAAATGACTACAAAATTAACAAAAACAACTTTTCTATTTGACGGAATCGATTTACTTTTGTCATTACTTGTTAGCTAAGGTTTCTAGCTTTCCATAGATGTCCATATGTCCGATTAAGAAGAACTTGGTAAAAAGTTATGAGCCCAAAACAAAAAGGTGCCCACAACCGGAACCTTTCCCCTACTCTTTTTCGATGTGATTTTAATTTGTAAGCTTTCTAAAACCTTAAAAGTGGGCGTGGCAGCTGGAGCATATTGATTAAGTGACCAAAACGTTTGCTTTATGAATTCGTGTATTCATTTTTTCAGTTTGTGATACCATATTTTGGTACAAATGATTAGATTTTTTAAGTAGGCGTGGCATTCTGCCTACTTTTGATGAAACGAACAAAGTGCCCACCTTGCCTTTTATATAGCTCACCATTGTAGCAGCTGTTTTGCTTTCATTGTGCGTCGCAAGCCATACTTCGAAAAAATCACAATTTTTTACTGTAAGTGCCACTACAAAAAGTAAATTTTTAGGTGGGGACGCAAGTCGACGCAGCTAATTTTTTTTTTATTTGAAAGACCGTACTTGTGCCTTTGTTTTGCATTAATCATTGGAGAGATGCATGGAGACTTTTTTTATCGTCTCCCAAAAATATCGATTTTTCTCAATTTTCGTGATATAGAGCGTGTTTTTTGAAAGCAACGTAACTTCGCATATGCTGATCAAAACAAAACAAAAAAAAGTAGTGCTTACTTGCCCAAACTCTATATTTTTCTTACGTATGTAATTTGTTTCCATACGGAGTGCCTATAAGCTAAAAATTCGACTTAAATTCATGTTTGCAACATCGACTTTTAGTATTTTTGGCCACACTCGCGACACTGTGCGTCGCCCCGCCAACTCCAGACGTTTCATCCGCCACCGCAGCCACATTCGTGCCAGAGTACATCGAAGCACAAGCAGACGCACCCGCTACACCTCCAGCATCACCAGCGTCATCACATCGAGTTCTTGACGCTCCTGCTCTCACGTCACGGCCATCCTTTTCATCGACTGTCGACCCTGTGCGCACCTACCCAGGATCGAAGAACAAAACGGTGACGTTCGCACTCGCCAATTTGACAATTGCCGCTCTCTGGAAGGGGGGTACTGTGGCGACACTGGTTCGTGCATCGAGCGCTGGCAGCACTGGCGTGGCAGCAAAGATAGCAGAGTCGAAAGCTGGCAACGGAGCTGAGCGTACGCGCGTAGACAGTTTGTAACGTTAGTGAATAAAGCAATTGAAATCTAACCGCCTCGAGTCTTATTAATCGCGATACGTTTGTATATGAGGCGCCCTCTAGTGGTGAATTATTGAACTTTACTTAATTTTGTATTTCTAGCACTCAGAAATGTTCACGATTGCTGAATAAATCATTCAAATCGGTTCTGTAGTTTCCGAGATATGGTGTTTCCTCGCTTACTTTACTACATTTACAATTGTGTAGCCAGTTTCATTGACGATGACTAGTTTTGTATGTCTTTTCGGACTAAAATTGGTCAGACTTTTTTACTTTGGTCCGCTGGTCTGCTTAAACGAATTTCGGTCCGTTTCGTGATGTAAATATATTTTCATTAATACACAAAATTTGTTAAAAAAATAAAATTGTGATTATAAATTACTTTAAAGATAACACAAATTTTTAATTTGGTCGGTTGAGGTCGGATTTGGTCGGAAAAAACTTTTTCAAGTGGCAACACTGATCGCAGCCCTCTCAAAAGTTCGATATAGGGGTTAGGAGTAAATAGAAAAAACATTCGAAAGGAAAAATGAATGGGGTCAATCTTATATATGGTACGTCTGGGGGTAACCTGAGAGCAGTGGGAGCCAACTTTATAAAAACGATTTTACTCTCAGAGGTTTGCCATTTCCTGCTGAGGGGACAGCCGCCGAAAGAAAAATTGTTGTTTTTTCTTTTTTTCGGTGTTAACGCAAGAGGAGCCCGTCAACTTATGCGCCGCGCAGTCGGTGGACGCTGTTTGTTGGCACCTCCTTGATCGTGACAGCGGCTGCCAGTTGCTTCTTGCCTTCCTTTTTGTCTTCTTTTACGTATACGTGGACTTGTACTGCTTCTTCGTCTTTTGTTTACATCTCAACACAAATTTCCATCGCGTTTTGCTATGCCTCCTCCTCGCCTTCCGACTAATTTAGTTTTTTCTGACTCTTGTCGTTATTATTATTGTTGTTGTTGCTATACGCTTCTCTGTTTCGTGTTAAATTTTCAATCCTTCCTTTTTTATTTCTTTCACTTTGCAGTTTTTGCTTTAGAATTTTTAATTTTTACGCAAACTTTTACATAAAGTGAACCAACGGCAGCAGTGCTGACTACGCGCTGAAACGGTGCAGATGGAGGGAGGAGGGGGAATTCAATAAACTCAAGTCCTTCAAGTGCGCCGCATTCTACGCGGCCTAATCAGTTTGGCCTGTGAGTTGTGCTATGCTGTGTTGTCCTTGCTGCATCCTTTAAACGCAACGCCAACTTTGCACGTCGCCCTTCAATCCTCCTGCCCCTAGCGACCACTACGCTTTGTGCTGTTATTGCGCTCTGAAATGTGGCGCTGGGGCTTAGCCTGGGCGTATACGGAGACGGAGGCTGCGCAACACAGCACAGCGCAGCGCAAATGAAACTGTGTTATGCAGCAAATGTTTGAACAGCGTATACGAAAACAAGCACACGTGTTGCGTAGTCATTCCATAAACCCAGTAATATGAGTTATTTGTCTGAATCAGACTTTGAAATAGAACGTATATAATATAATGTTACGAATACTAGGTCTAGTGGGCTGTTACGTATCACTGAATTGTGCAATTTGAAAATGAAACAACTTTAATTATTCCAACCCAGCCAATTCAAAACCAACAGTCACTTTATTATTCACAGTTTTACACTTTACTGTTCGTACACTTATGTATTTGCTTAATTACTCCGTGTGGCAACTTCACTTGTCAAAACCAGACTGACTCGCTGCGCCGCATCCGGCTGCCTTTTATACCTCTCAGACCATCGCGCAAATCGTTCCTGCGCATTCCGGGGTGGACTAAAAGTTTCCATCATTGCCAGGTTGGACTAAAAGTTATTATCGCGGCCGTCGTTGCCAGATTGGACTAAAAGTTACTATCGCGGCCGTCGTTGCCAGATTGGATTATAGCACGGCACGTAGCGGCAGGGTTGCTTTGCACCGCGACAGACTGTCTTATCGTTACACTGATCACCACTTAGACTTGTTCGTCCCGAAAAAGTGCCGAGGCTCCGCTGTGATGAGGCGCCAGGCGCTCCAAATGGACTACCTTCAGCTTAGCGCCTCTATTGCTGCAACGTTGAATCCTGTATACCACGTCGTTAATCCTAGTCACGACTTCGTACGGTGCTTCCCATGACGCTTGAAGTTTCGGAGACAAACCTTTCCTCCGCTGCGGGTTGTAGTGGCCTCCTGGTTAGGAATAGGGTACACTTCGGGCCATTTGCTGAAGTAATCCATTACAACCAGCACATATTTGTTGCTTTGAGTGCTAGTTGGGAATGGGCCGGCGACGTCCATAGCAATCCGCTCAAAGGGCGCTCCCACGTTGTACTCCTGCATGCGGCCTCGAGATTTTCTTGTCGGCCCTTTCGCGGCTGAACATCGGTCGCAGCTCTTAATCCACTCGGCTACAGTATCCTGACATCCTACCCAGTAGAATCGTCTTTTTATTTTGGCGACGGTTTTGGTGATACCCAGGTGCCCTCCACTGGAGTCGTTATGGTATGCCTCGATGACCTCGTTGATTCTGCATTTCGGCACTACCATTATGGAGTTGCTGGTCCGTCCATCCGCGCTCTCCCATTCGCGGTACAGGCATCCTTCTTTCAGCCGCAGACTTTTCCACTGTGCCCAGTAAGCCTTAGCGATCGGGCTTTCACCGGCCATCTCCTGCCAGTCTGGACGTGCGCCTTGCTCCTTGCCTTCGATGATTTTTGCAAGATCCGCATCCTCACGCTGGTCCTTTTGCAGCCTCTCCGCAGACCACTCTTCCTCTGGCATAACGCTTACCAACCGGGCGTCCACTATCTGTTCTCTGCTTTCGGCTCGCGAGCACGGCCTGCATTCGACTTTGCACGGACGGCGGGACAAGGCATCGGCATTTCCATGGCTACTGCCCTTGTGATGCTCTATCGTGTAGTCGTAGCTCTGCAGTCGCTCGATCCACCGCGCCAATTGTCCCTCAGGATCCTTAAAGTTCAGGAGCCTGCTCAATGCCGCATGATCTGTGCGCAGGCGAAACCTTTGTCCATACAGATATTTGTGGAAGTGTTTTACGCAGTCCAATACCGCCAGCAGTTCTCTCCGTGTCACACAATAGTTGCGTTCCGGTTTCGATAGAACCCTACTGTAGTACGCTATCACTTGTTCCTGGCCGTCTATTATCTGTGATAGCACACCGCCAATACTATTCCCGCTTGCATCTGTATCCAGCACAAACATCTCCCCAGGCACGGGGAAGGCCAGAATTGGAGCACTGCACAGTTTTTCCTTCAGACGTGCAAAAGCCTGTTCCTGCTCCTCGTTCCACTCGAAAGCTTGGCTCTTTTTCGTCAGTTTGTGCAAGCTGCTGGCTATGTTCGCAAATCCCGGAACAAATCGGCGGTAGTATGTGCACAGGCCCAGGAAACTGCGGAGTTCGTGTAGACTGCGTGGTCGGGGCCACTCCTTCACCGCCATGATTTTTCCTTCATCCGTATGTACTCCGCGGGCGGAAACCGTATGACCCAGATACTTGACCTCCTTTTGGAACAGCGAGCACTTCTTTGGGTTGAGTTTAAGCTCGGCTTCTCGTATCCGCTCGAATACCTCCTTTAGCATTCCCAGGTGGTCGTCGAAGTTTTTCCCCATCACGATTATGTCGTCGAGGTACACCAGACACGTCCGCCAATGCAGCCCTTTTAGCACGCGTTCCATTAGCCGCTCGAATGTTGCTGGTGCGTTGCAGAGTCCAAACGGCATGACGGTGAACTGCCACAAACCATCGCCAACACTGAAAGCCGTTTTCTTCTTGTCCTTGTCTGCAAGCTCTACCTGCCAATAGCCGCTGCTTAAGTCGAGTGTGGAAAACCACTGCGTGCCTGATAGTGTGTCCAGGGTGTCTTCGATCCGAGGTAGTGGATAACTGTCCTTCTTGGTCACATCATTGAGCTTCCGATAGTCCACACAAAACCGGGTACTGCCATCTTTTTTCTTGACTAGCACGACCGGGGAGCATCAGGGGCCCGAAGAAGGCTCTATGACCTTGTCTTTCCGCATGTTCTCGATCAAATTTGTGACCTCCTCCCTCTTGGCCAGAGGAACTCGTCTTGGCGGTTGGCGGATTGGTTTCGCACTTCCGGTGTCGATGTTGTGCTTCACTATGGCTGTTCTTCCGCCTCCTTCTGCCGCAAATATTGACCCATAGTGCTGCAGGAGTGACCTCGCCTTCTGTTTGTGCTCGGCCGTCAACTCGCTGCTCCACTGGTTCTCCTGCGGTATGGAGTCCATGTTAAAACCGCTCTTCTTATTACCTCCAGGCGGGCTACTCTCGCAATTGACCACTGTTACAGCTTCCTTACACTCGCCAATTACCTCATTTTTCCCGACATGTCTGGGTGCATTCAGGGGGTTCAATATTCTGACTGGTATTCTGCCAGTTTTAGGTTCCACTAATGTACGTCCGATGATGATGTTGTCGTGTCCTTGTTTCGGTGCTTCTACTACCCACAGCCGACTCGTCCCATCGTCCTCGTCCACCTTTGCCCACACAATCGCCTCAGAATTCGCTGGTATCTTCCTGTGTTGACACGATACAACCTTCCTTACCGCCACGCTTCGCTCATAGCCGGTGTGCAGCGGGAATTCAACGTTGGCATATCTCAGCACATTTTCCTTCAGGTCCAGTGTAAAGCCGTGCCTAATCATGAAATCCACGCCGATAATCACGTCGTCCATTATATCCGCGACGATGAACTCATGTTCCAGGCTACTGGTGCCGATAGCAATCGTTTTTGTAACTTTCCCTCTTACCGGCGCGCGCTCGCCAGTCGCAGTCCGCAGCTGTATGCCATGCAGCGGTTAACAGTTCTTCAGCAGCTTCCTTTTTATGATCGAATATGACGCTCCAGTATCCAGTGTCAACACGAACCACTTTCCATCTATCCTTCCTTCAATTGTAAAGCTGCTGGGCTGTCGTTTCAGCTGTGAGACAAGGATGGTGGGGCGGCAGATTGTGGGGATCAGCTCACGCCCCTTTGGGCTGACCCGTTTTAGTTTAACGGCTCCTCGTCCTCAGCCCTGCGCTTATTGGCTGAGCCTCGATTGTCAGTATTCCTCGCTTCAGGCGATTGCGATCGAGAACGGGAACGCCTCTTTCGTTGGCGGCAGTCTCGTGATATGTGGCCCTGCTTGCCACATACCCAGCAAACAACTTTAGAGGAGACCACCCGTGACCTGTCCGGTGGCTCAGAGCTTATGGCCTGGATCGAAATGTCGTTGTCCGGCTGGATCTGGCGTATTCTTGCTGGTGCATACCGAGTGCTCCCAATCCATGTCGCCTCATATGTCATCGCGCTGGTCACAGTCTCCCTAAATGTCGGCTTGCCCATCATCAACGCACTGCGACGTGTCTCCGGATCATGAAGACCTTCAATAAACGCCTCTATCTTCATGCTTTCGAGATCATCAGCGCCGAAGGACGGGTAGCACAGCTGCACGAGCCGCTCAATGTCTGCTGCATATTTCTGCAGCGCCTCGTTGGATCTTTGCCTGCGGTTCTTCAGCTCACAGTAGTACAGCGTTCTGTTGTGCTCGTCGCTGTATTTGGCTGCCAGCGCCCTTATGACGGTCTCGTACTCACTTCGTAAACATTCTGGAACTGATTTTATTACCTCAGCCGCAGCACCTTTAAGAGCCAGCGCCAATCTCCGACCTTTCCTTACATCGCTGCACTGATTTTCCAGAGCAGCCAGGTCGAATTGTAGCTTGAAGGTATCGAACGGCGTAGTCCCATCATAAGTAGGCACTTCTGCTCGGGTGGCAACACTTTCCGGAACCGGCGGCAACCATTCTCGCGGCTGTACCTCCCTAAGCCGCTCGTCCATTTTTCTGTTCATCGAAACTTCCAGACTATCAACTCGTTTGTTCAGGGAATCATCAAGAGCGTCAACACGTTTGTTCAGGGAATCATCCATGTCGCCAACTCGTTTGTTCAGGGCATCATCTAGGTCGTCGACTCGTTTATCCAAGTGATCTACCCGCGTCTCCAGGTGCTCGACTTTCCCATTAATCCTGTCTGAGATTTCCTCCACTTTCTGCTCCAAGCGCGCAGAATTTTCCTGAAGCTTGACTTCCATTCGCTCCGCCACTTGCGCCGATATTTCCTGGGTCGCGGTTCCAGCTTCGCTGACATTGCACGATTTGCAGTCTCGACTTTTGCCGAAATTTCGAGATTCTTAGTTTCCAGCTTCGCTGCCATCTCCTGATTCGAAGTTTCCAGTTTCGCTGCCATTTCACGGTTGGAAGTCTCGAACATGCCTTTAAGTGCAACCATTAGCTGGCTCATGTCCAATGCTTGCAGCAGCAGCAGGTGATTCCTCCACCGTGGCCGACGCCTCTAGTTCTTGCGCTCCGAACTCGTGCACAGTCCAATCGACGCCTCGTGCCTCACATGCTTCTCGCAAGCGCAACTGCAACTCCACCTTTCCGCCAGCAGTCGGCAAATTCCAGGCAGCCAGCTCCTTCTTCAGCTGGTCTACCTTCAGCAGCTCGAGTTTAACCATGTCCGTGCTTTTATAATTATATTATTATTTTTTGTTTACTTTCAATTTTCCACAATCCCACTTCTGACGCCAAATGTTACGAATACTAGGTCTAGTGGGCTGTTACGTATCACTGGATTGTGCAATTTGAAAATGAAACAACTTTAATTATTCCAACCCAGCCAATTCAAAACCAACAGTCACTTTATTATTCACAGTTTTACACTTTACTGTTCGTACACTTAAGTATTTGCTTAATTACTCCGTGTGGCAACTTCACTTGTCAAAACCAGACTGACTCGCTGCGCCGCACCCGGCTGCCTTTTATACCTGTCCGGCCATCGCGCGGATCGTTCTCGCGCATTCCAGAGTGGACTAAAGGATTCCATGATGATCGCAACCGTCGTTGCCAGGTTAGCTTAAAGTTATTATCGCGGCCGTCGTTGCCAGATTAGCTTAAAGTTACTATCGCGGCCGTCGTTGCCAGATTGGATTATAGCACGGCGCGAAGTGGCAGGGTTGCTTTGCACAGCGACAGACTGTCTTATCGTTACAATAATATGAGTGCAATATGGGCTGTCCACGCACTTTTTCAATTTATTCTGTCGGCTGTCGGAAATCATACGACTCAGCCCTACATGACATCGTATCCAAGATTGAAGTGGGGCTGGAAGCTGACCAGTATACTTTGGGTGTCTTTGTGGATATTGAGGGGGCTTTTGACAATGCAACCTTTGACTCGATATGCTCAGCAGCCAGAATGCATGGGGTAAATGAGACCTTGATAAGGTGGATCCGCTCCATGCTCTCCGAGAGATCGCTAACCGTTGGTGAGAGTGATAGCAATTCGGTCATGGCAGAGGTCGGACGAGGATCCCCCAGGGTGGTGTCCTCTCTCCACTGCTGTGGTGTTTCGTGGTCGACTCTCTACTAAGGGAGATGCAGGATCTCGGAATTCATGTCCAAGCGTACGCGGACGATGTCTGTGCACTAGTGTCAGGACGATCCCTCAGGATGATTTGCAAAAAAATGCAGAAAGTCCTGGATAAGATTGATGACTGGTGCACAGGACAGGGTCTTTCCGTCAATCCCAGTAAAACTACTCTGGTCCTATTTACTAGGAAGCGGAAGCTGGATGGTATCGAACTACCAGTACTGAAAGGTGTGACCCTCAGTCTATCCACGGAAGTGAAATATCTATGGTGAATCCTAGATAGGAAACTAATGTGGAAGACGCATGTCTTGACGAAGGTAGACCGTGCGCTGAAGGTTTTCCAACAGTGCCGTCGAGCTTTTAGCAAGACCTGGGGCCTGAAGCCTGCGGTGGTCCTTTGGATATATACTGCACTCATCAGGCCCATAATTACGTACGCATCGGTAGTCTGGTGGAGACGAACAATGGTTAAGTCCACAGCTTTGGCTCTGAACAGACTACAAAGAAGTGTATGTATATGCATTACGGGTGCCATGAGCACTGTCTCGGCTGTATGACATGTCGGCTGTATTCTTATGGATACTGGCATGACAACAAGGGCTCGAGTCATAGAGAAATCCTCAAGAGGTTGTCAGTGCAATATCCGTTGCTGCTGGCCCCTAAGGATTGCCTAATATCCGTAGTGTCCTTTAGGAGAAACTTTGAAGTGAGGTTTCCAACGCGCGGCCAGTGGGACAACCCAGAGGCCATGCTAGGGGATCTGACGGATATTTTCTTCACTGACGGATCCAAGACCGTTACAGGTACTGGAGCTGGACGGCACCGCGAAGGAAGTGTCAGATGCTACTACTCACTGGGTGGGCTGACTACCGTCTTTCAGACGGAAATCTTCGCCATTCTGAAAGTAGCGGAATAATCGGGAGGAAACGGTGCGGGAAACATATAGGAATCTGCAGTGACAGTCAAGCTGCACTTAAGACCCTGGAGAACGCGCGTGTTACCTATAAGATTGTCGAAGAATGTAAGATGAAGCTTAAAGCAGTCGCGAGACTTAATAAGCTCCAACTTATCTGGGTTCCGGGACACTGCGGTGTTCTAGGTAACGAAACTTCCGATGAACTGGCTAACTGCAAGGGTGTGAAGAATTCGCGTGGGCAGACGTGCCCTTTCGTTGCTCCGCGGTTTTTTAATGTTTTTATGTGTGTGCGCGAGCTAAATATACGTATAAATGTTCAGAGTGTTGCGAATTGTCCGTCTGTCGCTGCTATCGCGTCGCTGCCCACGAAAATCGCGCGGCCAAATCAAAAAATATTAAAATTATTTAAATGCATTTGCAAACGCTAAACTGCAGTGCAAGTGCCGTTACATTCGCTGTCCGCCACTTCGACCTCCGTCCGCGTTGTGTTGTTGCTGCGTTCTTTTTTCCCGTGTTGTCTTTTCCTCCGTCCGTTTTCAGTAGCGCTACATGTGGTCCTGTTCGACACTGGGAAATTGACTGCTCTGTGGTAAAGGCATAACACTTACCACAGGGCATCATCAGTTTTTCACTGCGTCAGATCACATTTCCGTCTGCTTTCCTTGTCCTTTAACCCACCCAGGTCATGGTGCTGGACAAATTTCGCATAGCCTTCTGCAACGTGCGCGGGCTCAGGGCGAATTTTTTTGCTGTATACGCGTTCGTTAACCTCCACAAGCCCCATATAATGGCATTAAGTGAGACCCAGGTGCGTGAGGATGCAGATCCACTGGATTTCCACATCCCAGGGTACCACTTACTGCCATTATTCTCTCCTCATAGGGGTCTTGCCCTTTATGTGTGCAGTAATGTTGCGTACCAGTGCCAGCAACAACTATACACTACGGATGCCGAATTTAGCTCCATGTGGGTTAAATTCAATATCCAGTCGCACATTCTGCACTTTTGCTTTCTATATAGAAGCCCGAATTCAGGGAGAGATTTTACTTATAACAAGTTTGATCTTCTTATTTTTCATATTTTGGAATCGTATCCGAATAGTGAAATTGTAGTTGCTGGTGATTTCAATATTCATAATTCCAATTGGCTACTCCATTCCAGCCACACAACTCCTGAAGGCTTATTTGTCGAGCTCTTTGCCGAGTCTAATAACTTGACTCAAATAGTGCATGAACCAACGCATATCCCCTGCGTTGCTGGGCAAGCTCTCAACACTCTAGACCTTTTTCTCACTTCTCATCATGAAAAATATGATGTTGAAATGCACGCACCTCTTGGTAACTCGGACCATTGCACCATTTTGGCGTCTTTCTCATACTCTTCTGTCCGCAATGCTTCGCCCTTAGCCCCGAAGCGCCTAGTGTGGATGTATGATAAAGCTAACTGGAGTGGACTTAATGAATTTTTCGCCCACTTCAATTGGAAATTGTGTTTTCTAGATAGAAACATAAATGCCGCAGCCAAAATGGTTGAAGAAATTATATTATTAGGAATGCGGTCCTTCGTCCCTAATAAGAAAATTTGCATTAAACCTAAGGACAATCTCTGGTTTAATGAGACATGCAGAATTGCTGTCAGGTCTAAAGAGGAAGCTTTCAGAGCATCGCAGGCAAATAAAAATGCCGCCACTGAACAGCTGCGTAAACAGGCTAGAAATCGATGCAATGCCATCCTAAAGCGCCAAAAGTTTCTGCACGAACAGCGCCAAAGGAAAAAAGTTCTTCAATGCCAGCGTGGTAGTAAGAACTTTTGGTCATTTGTTAAGAAGGTGAAGAACCAAACATCGTCTTCAATTCCAACTCTTCTTAACAATGATCAAATTATCACTCACTCGGTTGATAAAGCTAATTTGTTGGCTAAAATTTTCGCAGAGAATTCCTTTCTCCCCCCAGCGATCAACCACTACCCGTAGTCGAGAACGTATCTTGCTCTATGCCAGAAATTCATTTTCGGACACGGGTAGTTAAAAGAGTGCTTGCAAATCTCGATGTAAATAAGGCTTCAGGGCCGGACGGCATTCCAGCCCTTGTTTTGAAAAAATGCGCTACTTCGCTGGCTTGTCCATTACGCAAACTTTTGGTGGCAAATGTTCAACCAGTTCTTAAAAAAGGCAAGACTACTGACCCTGCGAACTACCGACCTATAGCAATCTGTTCGGTGCTTTCCAAATTAATGGAAAGCATTGTAAACTTCAACCTTGTGAAATATCTGGAGCACAATAGACTGCTAAGTGACCGCCAATACGGCTTTCGAAGACAGCGATCGACGGGAGACCTTATGGCGGTCCTCACCGAGAAATGGAACCATAGCATTCTAAATCTCGGTGAAAGCAAGGTTGTTGCACTGGATATTTCCAAGGCCTTTGACTGGGTGTGGCATAAAGCACTCGTGTCAAAATTGATTGCCTATGGCGTCGGTAGTATCTTCTCTCGTTGGATAACGAGCTTCCTCTATGATCGCTCTATTCGTGTTGTAATAGACGGCATAGCCTCGGAAAAGCATTCCCTTAGCGCGGGAGTGCCGCAGGGTTCGGTCCTTTCTCCAACCCTTTTCCTTATCTTCATCAACGACCTATTGTCGTCGACGAAGAATCCCATCTACTCGTTTGCGGATGACAGCACTATTTGTCATTCATACTCCTTCACAAAACGCCCCAGCTCTGTGGAGATTGAGAGAGAACGGCGCCGTATGAATGACACACTTAATAGCGACCTACAAACAATCTCCAAGTGGGGTCATGCGAACAGGGTCGATTTTAATCCCCGCAAGACCCAATGTTGCCTGTTATCTCACAAGCGAGTCTCCCAACATTCCAACACATCCCTGGTTATGGATGGTGTGAGTATTGCGGAATCGGCAGCTCTTGATGTTCTGGGCATGTCCATTAAGAACGACTTTCGTTGGAACGATCATATATTTGGCGTGTCGAAAGAAGCAGCCAAGTGCCTCGGCTTCTTAAAGCGGTGCAAAAAATATTTCACCCCGTCCGATCTCCGCATTATTTATACCACCTATATCCGACCTAAAATGGAGTGGAACTCGCACCTATGGGCAGGGGCTTCGAAAACCCATTTGGAGCTCCTGGATCGGGTGCAAAACCGTGCGATCAAACTAATAGGGGACAGTAGGGCATCCAACTCTATTGACTCCTTGGAGCATCGTCGAAACGTGGCATGTGTGGTGTTATTCTACCGATACTTTTTCGGTAATTGCTCAGTGGAGATGAGCAGCTTGATGCCATCACTCCGGGTATTCCCACGGGCAACCCGTTTGAACACTGGCGCCCATGCATTCCACGTCGAAACGATGTTCCAGCGCACTACGCACTACAGAGAAAGTTCGTTCCTGGCCCGAACAGCGCGATTGTGGAATGGTCTCCCTGCAGATGTTTTCCCCAGCACCTATGATCTTGATGGATTCAAAAAAATTCTTCACCCAACTTCCTATCTCCCAACCTATATATCCTTCCTGAACCAGCGCAATGCCTCGCATTTATAGGGGTCATCCCCTGCGCGTTGGCTCGTCTATAAAAAAAAAAAAAAAAAACTTGATAACGGCTTCGAATTTACAAAAATCCATTTATACACGTCTTCTAAACATGTTTTAGAAGTGATTTATGAAAAAAAAACAAAAACGATTTTTTTGACCCGTCACACTAGACGACCCCCTTAATGAGTCCTGAGTCCGGGAAATATGCACAGGAGAATCCATAACTCCCTCTTCCCTTCCACCCACTTTCTCTTTTTCTTTTCCCATTCCCATTTCCTCTATCAACCTTTCTCCTGAGCCTTAAGTACAATGGGCTATAGCGCCTGAGTGCTAGGGGTAATGAACTCCCTTAGGTTATATCCTCGGCTCCCCTTCACATCCATCTATCCATCTGTCGGCTGCGCGTAGGAAACTGTATTTCACGCGGCACGTCTCTCCGGCGCACGCGGCTATGTCGCTGTATACGCTGTCATATGGTACTGCATTATTTACAAAAAATTGAATTACGCTGAGCTGTGCTGATCGTAGTGCTATCTAGTATGCTATTTCCCGCCGGGAAATTCAACTTTTTGAAAAACATTTACGTATGTCACTAGGAACCCAAGAACCAGCTCCTATCTAAACTAGAAGAGTTAACAAGCTGAAATAAAGACTAAACTAAAAATGCTAGCGAACTGAAATATAGCCTTGTTTGTAGTAGAACTTGCGGGCTTTTCAAAAATGTGCTTCAAGTCCAGCGTAGCTCCCTGCTAATCTCTGACTAACGCCGGATTTTAACCGCAAATCAACTTTTTTTCAAAAGCGATAAATGAAGTGAAGCGTGCAAATGTGTCGCTCCAGACCGGTTCATGCTGTGCATGAACGCTTTTCCAAGCATACTTTTAGGCATGCACTTTGAAGTATGGCAAATTTGCTATAATTCGCTTGGTATAGTCCGATATGGCAAGGATGGTTCTCGAAAAAATGGGCTGTGCGAGAATGGTCGAGCGCTTTCCAACTGGAAGTTGCAAGAAACTACTATACGGCGCGATAAGAAAACTGGTATAAAAGCAGCAGTGTGCAGCGCAATGGGTCGAGTCTGTGTTAAGCAAGCAATGGGGAAACAGGCAATAGTAGTAGTGTAAAGTAGAACAAGTGTAAATTTGTAAATAAAGCGATTGTTAGTTCTGACTGCGTTTTTGCGCTGAATAGTTGAAGTTGTTTTATTTTCAAACCCAATCCAAACGAACCTTGGGAAACTTGGATTTTCGTAACAATACGTTTAGTTGTCTTCGTTACGTTTCGCTTTGGATTGGTCTGGCTGTTCTACTCTGGCTGGGCGCTGGGATTTTTATTCAACTCCGGCTACTCGGGCTGCTGTAATTAAAATAACAAAAATTACAACAATAAACAACAAGCATACTAAAAAATTAACAAAAGGAAAATAACAAGACAAGAAAGACAATAACAACAACATCTGTGCAAGAAATGAAAGCCGCTATTTGCTGTGTTGGAATGTGATGGGGCGGGGGAGCCTGTCAAAGGGACAGCACCAATAGCGAGCGTCCCACGAAAGTGGACGGGCGCCCGTTGCATGTGTATGGGGCCGGATGCGGTGCGGGGTAGTAGCTTTGTCATCGACTGTGGAATTGTGCCAACCATGCGTTCCCCCGACCGCGTCGCACAGTGTTGCGAGTTCATATAGCGGAGTGACAAAAATAGAAGGAGTGGTTGTATATAAATGGAATTTGGTATACATGAGTAAAGAACTTACTGTGCAAAATTTCAATGAAATCGGACGGAAACTTCGACTACCTCCCATACAAACGTATTTGAAAAACTTTGTATTAACAATGAAAATTATCTCAGTTCATAAAAGATACATTCAAAATATTTGTATTTTAATATAAATTTATTTATAAATGTGTATATAGATAAAATGCGCTTTTTTCAAAAGTGATTGAAAATAAAATCGCGATGAAGTGCTCCACGGCTGCTTAGAAATTGCTCTTAGAGGGTTAAAATCTAAGACTGACCCCACTAATTTTTCCTCCTGAATATTTCTTCCGAACATACCCTCAAAACCATCGTTTTTATAAAGTGGGCTCCCGCTGCTCTCAGGTTGGTCCCAGACGTACCATATTGATACGATGAGAAATTCTGTGCCGCACTGTACAGGAATGCTTTTCTCCGCACGAATGTTTTCCGAGCATACTTTTAGGCATGCCCTGTGAAGTACAGCAAGACTGTTATAAATTCGCTTGGTATGGTCCGATATGGCAAGGATGGTTCTCGAAGAAATAGGCTGTGCGAGAATGGTCGAGCGCTTTCTAATTGGAAGTTGCAAGAAACTTCGGCGCGATAAGAAAACTGGTATAAAAGCAGCAGTGCGCAGCGCAATGGGTGAGTCTGTGTTGAGCAAGCAATGGGGAAACATGCAATAGTAGTAGTGTAAAGTAGAACAAGTGCAAATTTGTAAATAAAGCGATTGTTAGTTTTGACTACGTTGCGCTGGATAACTGAAGTTGTTTTATTTTCAAATACAATCAAAACGAACCGTCGATAACGATTTGGGGAATTTCGTAACAATATGTAAGACTGACCCCAATTTATTTTCCCTTTCGAATATTTTTTCTATACACACCTAACCGCTACATCCAACTCTTAAGGTGGCTGCCATACAAAACTAGTAATTTTCAATGGAACTGGCTCCACACTTGTAAATGTAGTAAAGTAAGCGAAGAAACATCGTGTTTAGACCAAATCTCTTTCAATGTCTCCGCTAAAGCTGCACTTAGTGTAACAACTCTGAACTTTTTGTAAGCCGTTAGCAACAAAAGCTTTCGCTCTCTTGTTGCGCGGCAATCCAGGCCTCGGCCCTTTTCTCATTTTCTTTACTGCACTCACTTGATCATCCGACGTCAGCGAGGCAGCAGCATCAATAAAACCATACAGCAAAATCCATCACCCGTTGCGTTTTTCTTCTTCACCGTTTTACTCGTGGTTGCTTCCGAACCGCGCACGTGAGTATCGAGCCATAATATCGTTTGGCTAATTGTTGCATTTTTTCTAATGGTATTTCGATTTCCTTCTTTCTAATATCGTGCCGACAACTCCCAACATTCTGGTCCTTCGAGCCGGATCTCGTACGCGCATTCCGGATCTTCGTCCACGCACTTGGGATTTTGTCCACGAACTTCGGATCTTCGTCCACGCACTTGGGATCTTTGTCCACGCATTCCGGATCTTCGTCCGCGCAACAATTCCGGATTTCTCGTCCATACACTGCTGCCTACACTCCTGCGTTCTCCCTCAATATCTTCTGGTGGGACTTAACATCTTCTCGCGATCATCAACCACCATATTGTGCACGGGTTTTTCATCATCCTCATCTCTATTACAAGCTATCACAGGTGCGTTGAACCGATATTTGCATATTACAAAAGTTGATTTATTGAGCATATAGTGTGTTTTGTTGTACCTGCTGTAAGGTTCGCGTGTTTACATAATTTTTCTAACAAACAAAACCCAAAATCGCGAGTGTAAAAACAAAAAAAAAAAACAAAACGCTTTTCTTATGTGTCGAAAATACATAAGAAAATAACAACAACGTTTTTGACTAAACTTGGCGCAAAATTAATTACATATTTTTAGTTCTCTCGGGTTCCGTTAACGAACCAGCTAGTTATATATATACACGGTTATATATATATTCATACATTTACATATCGGTTAACGGATTCAAACTGCCTTTCATATAAAATACCTTTTAGCATCGCGCATATCACGCGACCCGGTATTCGGTAAACTCAGTGCTACGTTGTCGCGACTTTGCTTTTCTTCTCTATTTCTCTTGTACGTGCACATCCGTAGTGCAACAACAACCACTAGTGCATATGTACATAGCTGCCAAGCAATAACAATTGCTGGTACGTACATACGAAAGTAAAGGCACAAGTAGGCCTTGCGCGAATACATTTTTTTTGGCATTTCGGCATTCGTTTCTGCATTGTGCACCTTCTATTGAAGTACGAGGTGACACACAAAACTATAAATTTTTTAAATTCAATTCTTTGCGTAACGCAAATTACTTGTGATACCGATTAACTGCATTTATATTTTTGAAGTGCATAAGCGAAATCTTGTAGCAACCTATAATAAAGCAAGCGTTGAGTTAATTTTCTACTGTTTTCCTTTTTATATCTCGTGTCGCACATTTTTTACTTCTCTCTTTCGCATTTCACCTTTGTTGCGCTAAGGTGAAAAAGTTTGGGCTACTTCGATTTTACTTTTTTGATTTTGATTTCGTCCATTCAAATCGAAATGGCCAAACTTGACGATTTCACCCGTGCTTCTGATCGCGTTTTTGAATTTGAAAATGCCTTTACGGAAACTCCATCAAGTAGTCACAGCAAATTCACTTTAGAAATTCAAAGCTCCGAGCTAAAGGAGTTGTGGGCTACCGTGAAAGTTCAATATGAAAAATGTCAAATATCGTTTGGATCGCAAACGAAAAGAAATGCTGATGATATCGCTGTCGTTACTGCGAAATATCACAGCACGTATCGCACCTACGTTTCATGTTTAGCGACAATTAACGAAAAAATTCACGACTTCGATCTCGCTTCATCTTGTCCTCGTCATACATCCACTCTCGATAGTTCTGCTTTATCAGAACCTATTTTAAACAATAATATCGCACTTCCGCCTTGTGATACTGACGTTTTTCAAGGTGACTATACGTCTTGGCCAACTTTCCGCGATTTGTTTACAGCCATCTATATCAGGAACAATCGCTTAACTAATGTTGAAAAACTGTATCACCTCATTCAGAAAACAAGTGGAGAAGCGAGAGAAATAGTGCGAAGGTCCCCTTTGACCAATGACGGTTTCGAGCTCGCTTGGAAAAATTTAGACCAAGCCTTTAATAATAAACGAATTTTAGTTAATGCTCAAATTAAACTTCTTTTTGACTTACCAGCTCTTTCTTCTGAAACTGGTTCTGGGCTTAAGAGTTTGCAACGCGGCATTAATCATTGTTTGAATTCGCTGAAATTATACGACGTTAATACTTCCGATTGGGATCCAATCATTGTTTATATGTGTATGCAGCGTTTACCTCAACGCACTATTGCTTTTTGGGAGTCAGGTGTTAAAGACAAATCGGCTTTACCAAAGTGGTGCGAACTTGACGCGTTTCTTACTACGCGATACCGAACTCTCGAATGCGTCGATGAGTTAAAGACTTCTACTTTCAACAAATCAAATTCGAACAGACCGGCATCTAGCGAGGTTAGCGGTTCTAAACGACTTACACATACTTTTCATGCGAATGTGGTTGATTCAAGCTGTGTTCTTTGCAAGCAACCACACATATTGCGCAATTGTAAACATTTTCTTAACATGCAAGTTTGCGATCGGTTCTCCAGTGTTAAGCGTTTTCAGTGCTGTTTAAACTGCCTATCGAAAGGCCATCAATTGAAGGATTGTAAAAGCGCCTACAATTGTTCCGCATGTCATCAACGCCATCACACGTTGTTACATCGCGAATCACCTTCTTCTACGAAGACTCAGTCGGGATTACATCCAACTAACACTACTTCTACTACTTCTAGAGTGGCTGCGTCGTCCGAGTTACGCTCCACCGCGCCAGGATTTCAACCTTCGCGTGCTTCTTCGGGGCTTCGCTGCAATCAGCCTTCTACTTCTTCCGTAGCTCCAACGAGTGAGCATCATAGCTTCCATCAAAAAATACAGTCCACTACTAATACATTTTCGAATAGTGATTCTCCGAATCTTGCGTTTCCTCGAAACCAACGAGTACTTTTAGGTACAGCGCAAATCTATATTTGCCATTTGAATACCAATTATGCTGCTAGGGCTTTAATTGATCCAGGATCAGAAGCATCTTTCATTTCGGATCGCCTTCGTAAATTGATTAACTTGCCTACGTTTGCTACACAAGCCAGCATATCTGGGGTTAATCAATCGTTTTCTGCAAGCGCTAATCGACTTAGCTCATTTGTTCTCGGATCACCTACGGATCCAAACGTGAAAATCGAAGCCCTCGCCTTCGTACTTCCGCAAATCACCGGAAATTTGCCATCCTGTACAGTCGATTCAGGACTACGTCATAAACTACCGAATCTTAATTGGGCAGACGGAGACTTTTGGAGGACTTCCGCCATAGACGTACTTATCGGCGCCGACTTGTACCCACAGGTGGTGCCCCATGGAATTCATCGCAATCTACTCGGAAGTCTGACAGCTCAGCAAACCGTTTTCGGATGGACTCTTACTGGCCCCATTCCGGATTCCGAAGTCAGGTGTTTTACAACGAAGGTGGACATCTCAACGGATTCTGGGTTGGACAAAATTCTTTCTCGCTTTTGGGAAATTGAAGAACCCCCTAGGAAAAGGATTCTATCGGATGCTGATCAATGGTGTGAGGACAACTACATGGCTACTACTCGGCGGAATGAAGATGGGAGATACATTGTCTCTCTTCCTTTTAAAGTTAGTTATCCTAACGAACTTTGCTTGGGAGATTCACGTAATAGTGCTTTACGGCAGTTCCTTCGGAACGAAGCTTCGCTTCTTAAAAAACCCGAATTCAAAGTTATATATGACCAGGTAGTTGACGAATACTTGCAGTTATCGCATATGAAGTTAGTCGACCCACCTTCAAATCAGAGTTTGGGCACATATTTTTATCTTCCGCATCATGCGGTCATTAAACCAGAAAGTCTAACAACAAAACTTCGTGTTGTTTTTAACGCTTCAAATAAAACTTCCAATGGTAATAGTTTGAATGATGTGTTGTACGTCGGTCCGGTGCTACAGTCTGACTTAGTTTTACTTCTCCTAAGATGGAGACTTTATCGATTTGTCTTCAATAGTGATATTCAGAAAATGTATCGACAAATTCTTGTCGACCCAAGGCATCGTCCATTCCAACGCATTCTACATCGCTCTTCTACTGATGTGGAAGTCTCGGATTACGAATTACAAACGGTAACCTTTGGCGTCAACTGCGCACCATATCTGGCGATTCGCACTCTCCTTCAACTTGCAGCCGATTCTCAAGACACTTCTCCCCTTGCCGCACATATTCTCCGACGATCCATGTATGTTGACGATGTTCTCGCCGGTGCGCATGATTTGCCTTCTGCTATAAAGGCCCGGAATGAACTTATTGACACTTTACATGGTGCTGGACTTTCCTTAAGAAAATGGACTTCAAATCGCAAAGAAATTCTAGTGGACCTTCCGAAAGAGCACCTATTAAAGGAAGACTTCTTAAGCTTTGAAGATTCCAGTTCTACAAAGGCTTTAGGGGTACGTTGGAACGCTTGTACTGATAATTTCTATTTCAAGGTTCCTGCTATTGAGCGAAAGGACTCGTACACCAAAAGGGAACTTCTCTCCATGATTGCAAAATTGTTTGACCCGGTCGGATGGCTTGCACCTGTAGTTATTGTTGCCAAAAATTTAATGCAACTGGTCTGGCTTGAGAACATAGGCTGGGATGATTGCCTTTCTGAGCCCATTGAAAGAAAATGGCAGAAATTTTTGGATGGATATATGGATATCAACCTGATTCAAATACCACGCTGGGTGAATTATTCTTTGCAAGACGAAGTTCAAATTCATGCTTTCTCCGATGCTTCCGAGAAAGCATACGGGGCGGTGATCTTCATTCGCGTACGTAAATCGCCTACTAGTTTCTGCTCCCACTTGCTTACGTCAAAAACAAAAGTCGCTCCAGTCAAAACTGTCTCGTTGCCAAGACTAGAATTATGCGGTGCAGTGCTCCTATGTGACATGCTGGATTCTCTTCTATCCGAACTTGATATAAAAATTCACGATATCTTCTGTTGGACTGATTCAACAATTGTTTTATCATGGCTACTAAAAACACCATCTACATGGACTACCTTTGTTGCTAATCGTGTTAGCAAAATTCAAGACAAACCATACGCTAAAAATTGGTATCATGTCGATTCACCTGATAATCCTGCCGATTTATGTAGCCGCGGTCTTACTCCACAGGACTTAAGTATGAATACGTTATGGTGGCATGGCCCATCCTGGCTTGTTAAGGATAGGTCCGAGTGGCCATCTTCTAGCCCTACTCATCTTGAAACTTCAATCGAAGCAAAAAAGGTTGCAGTACACAACTTGCTCGTAAATGTTGAGGAAGACATTCTCTCTAGATTTTCGTCATTTTCGAGAGCTCTTCGAGTGGTCTCATATATGCTTCGGTTTTACTATCGCACTCACCGTCCTGCAGAAAATTCTAAGGGCTATACTTCCATAGTGTTGTCTAATGCAGAACTCCATAAAACCAGAAAATTCTTGACAATTCTCTCTCAGAAAACGCACTTTCAAACTGAATATAGTTGTCTTCTAAATCAAAACCCACTTAATTCTAAGAGCAACCTATTGACTCTAAATCCCTTTTTGGATAAAGCACAAGTTATGCGTATTAATGGTCGCTTAGCTAACGCACCAACTCTTTCTTTTAGTGAACAGCACCCAATTATCCTTCCGTATGGTTCTCAGTTTTCGAAACTTTTAGTTGCCTTTATACATAAAATCACGATTCACGGTGGCAACTCACTTCTACTTCGATTGCTTCGTCAGGAATATTGGATTCCGAAGGCGAAAAATCTCATTAGATCTACTATTCATCGATGTAAAACTTGTCTGTTGGATAAGAAACGAAAAGCCTCTCAGATCATGGCTGCTTTACCCCCCGAACGGACTACTCTCAATCGTGTATTCTCCATTACTGGTGTCAACTTCGCAGGTCCTTTCGACATAAAGAATCTTACAGGTAGAGCTTGCCTTATAACGAAGGGTTATGTTTGTATTTTTGTATGTTTCTCTACAAAGGCAATCCATTTGGAGGCAGTCAGTGATCTTTCGACACCTGCTTTTCTCGCTGCCTTTATTCGATTCGTTTCTCGTCGTGGTTGCCCAAAAACCATTTTCTCCGATAATGGTACTAACTTTGTTGGTGCGTCTAAAGCTTTCAAAAAGGATTTTAAAGCATTTCTCAAGCAGTTTCGTGATTCCTTTTCCAATCACTTTTCCCATCAGCCTGTTGAATGGAATTTTATTCCTGCTGGGTCGCCTCATATGGGTGGCTTATGGGAAGCGGGAGTTAAAAGTTTCAAACTCCATTTTCGTAAAATGGCTCTTCCTCATAAATACACATTCGAGGAACTATCAACAGTTTTATCTCGTATTGAAGCGTGTTTAAATTCTCGACCTATTAGTCCTATGTCAGAAAACCCTGCGGATGTATCTGCTTTGACTCCGGGTCACTTCCTTATTGGGTCTCCACTTCTGGGTCCCCCAGAGCCAATTAGTTCTGATATAAGCGCGAGAAATATATGGGAAAAAATGAAAGCTTTGGGTCAACAGATCGCGTTAAGATGGAAAGAAGAGTATCTTAAAGAAATGCATAGGCGATACAAATGGAAATATCCATCGCGCGATCTTGCTGTTGACGATTTAGTTGTTGTTAGTCAAGAAAATCTTCCCCCTACTGCGTGGCGGTTGGGAAGAATTCTTCGAGTATATCCCGGTAGCGATAAACGCGTCCACGTCGCCGATATTAAAACCGAACGAGGAATAATTACGCGGTCCATTACGAAATTAATCGTCTTATCTGACTAGACCTTCCACCATTTCTTAACAATTTTGTTATCCTAATCATAGTTCGCCATGAGTGATAACGTTTCATCGACTCCTCTCGATAACAACAAAAGATGCAGATTATGCCAACGCACTCATCCTCTACGCTTCTGTAAAAAGTTCCTTTCGATGAACTTAGAAAAGCGATTACGGGTCATATTGTTGCATCGTTATTGCTCTAGATGTTTGGCACATTCACACATAGCGAAACACTGCACTAGCAAGATGGTTTGCAAATATTGTCAGCGTCATCATAATACGCTTCTCCATGCGAATGAACGTCTAATTATTCAACGCGAAGCTCGTCCTTTCGCTACGAGTGCTTCCGTTCAACGCGTCACCGTACTTTTTCCGACGGCCTCCGTCTTCATACGCGTCCGTGACGCCAGCTATCCTGCTCGAATCCTTATAGATTCTTGCTGCTGCACCAGTCGCATCTCGTCGTCCATGGTACGCCAGCTGCATCTTCCAGTTTCCAAGGTTGATCTTCATCACTTTTGCCGAGTCACCTTGGTCTCGCGTCATGATTCATCTCAGCGCATCGACATGCATGCCAAGATCGAACAAACGCTCGCCTTTAAAACTCCGCTGGAAGACATTGACGGGCGAGTAGCGGAACGTTTTTCGAATTTTCGCCTTGCGGATCCTTATTTTTATCGATCCACCGCCGTCTCGCTCATCCTTGGCTCAGAGATCTACCACAAGATCATCCGATTTGGATTCATTTGTAACCCTGGCCTACCTCTGGCACAGGATTCTATTTTCGGATGGGTCCTTTCAGGCCCATGTTAACCAACCTTTTAGATGGATCCTTATTGATCCTGATTTCAGAAAATTATTTACAATCAAACATCTATAATTTGAAATGCTCAATGAATTAACTCTTATATCGGTTATCAACGCCTAGTTATTAAGTTAATATGTATGAATTTGAAATTTAACTGAAATGTATTCCATCCACAAATCATTATTTCTTGTTTTTTTTTCGTAATTTTGCAGCGCGAGACACTGCAAGAGTGGCGGCAATGTTTAGACCAAATCTCTTTCAATGTCTCCGCTAAAGCTGCACTTAGTGTAACAACTCTGAACTTTTTGTAAGCCGTTAGCAACAAAAGCTTTCGCTCTCTTGTTGCGCGGCAATCCAGGCCTCGGCCCTTTTCTCATTTTCTTTACTGCACTCACTTGATCATCCGACGTCAGCGAGGCAGCAGCATCAATAAAACCATACAGCAAAATCCATCACCCGTTGCGTTTTTCTTCTTCACCGTTTTACTCGTGGTTGCTTCCGAACCGCGCACGTGAGTATCGAGCCATAATATCGTTTGGCTACATCGTATCTGGCAAAGAACTTAATCGATTTGAATGATTTATTCAAAAATCGTCAACATTCCTGAATGCCAAAAATACAAAATTAATTAAAGTTCAAAAATTCACCCCAGAGGGCGCCTCCCATACAATTGAAGTAGTAAGGTTGTCAACTTTTGGTTCTGTACGAAAAAAAATCAAAGTGTACTGTCGAAACTCTATTAACCCCTCTATTTCGAATGTAATGGTAATCGTAATTGATTTTCCGAAGCTATCTTCAACAAATTTGTTCATCACCAGCAGAGCATTAATTGACCGATTGCTATTGGCTTTCAACCAAACTTTGAAAATATCGCGAATTTGCACTCAAGTCTTCACCAAAAAATGCCAATAACTTCCATTCGCGCAAATATGCGCAGCTAAAAATTGTACAGCATAATCTACATACTTGCCAAAACAAAATATCAAAAAATTTTATAAGTGATATTTAACGTTTTTTTTTAATCACTTTTAAAATTTGAACTCACTTTTTATTCCCTCGCTTTCTTTACTTAATTTTCAACATAACGGTACTGCTCATAGGTGAGAGTAATCTGCAAACTGTTGGTCTTGTCAGACCTAGATTATATAAAACTTACGACAATAGTAACTTTTAGAAACCTGCTCATAATTTATTTTAAAATATTGAACCTCAAAGTCAAAGCAAAAATTTGCTGTTTGTACACAATTTTTTTTCAACGCTGGAAGAGCGTACTTTAAGAGCTCATAACTTCTATGTTATCCAATATTTTTTCATAAAACTTCGGATTTCTCTTAACTTAAGTATTTCCAACAAAACCTCGTATTCAGATTTTTGCGCTTTTACAGTTGCATTTTGGCATTTTTGTCACTACTCGCAACACTGTGCGTCGTGGTGACGCTTATGGCCAAACTCCATAAAGTGCGTTTCAGGCGTTCGGGGTTTGTCGTGTTATGGCGTTTCTCCCGTTATTCGCGTTGCAAATGGTCAAACTCCATAAAGCGCGTTTCACGCGTCAGCTTCTTCTTCTTACGTCAGTTGATGCTAATTTTTAATTGGCAAACTGCTGATTGATTTCGTTGTGAATTGTAAAAAACAACGAAATGAAATTGCTATACGACGTTATAGACTTTATAGAATTTACTGATTTCATTTTAAACACATTAAATGCATATCGAACATGCAAAAAATAAAAAAAAAGATTCAGTTGAATTCAATTTGTAGCAATTTATTTCACAGGGATGAGCAAAATTCGATCGACAACGAATAAGCTATCGAATTTCCAATACAGTGAAGACTAAGTTTTGTCTGTCAAAGAATTATGCAAATTTTTAGGAATTTCTTCACATTTTATGTTAAAATATTGAATTTCAAATGTTTCTTAAATGTATTTAATAGCTTTCGTGTAAAATAAATGCATCCGACTTTTGCGATAACACAAGTTTGTTATCGGCATTACCATTCAACCACATAATGTATGACATCTTTAGGAGCTCTGTCAGCTGGTTGACGTCGTTTAACGAGAAACGCGAGAGAAAGTTGAAAATAGTTCAACTTTTGCCGCGTTTCGGGCGTAGTCATGGAGTTTGCTTCATACAAATACACTGATTCAACTTTTTCTCGAAACACGAGAAACGCCAAAAACCACGATACGCCTGAAACGCGCTTTATGGAGTTTGGCCATTATGGTTTTTGCATTCATTTATGTCATTTTGATTTGCTTTCGCAGAAAAATTGATGATTTGTAGCGCTGACGGGCGATGCGATGGGGGACCAGGTGCCTCCTTGCTCTCTGCCTTGTCTTGGCAGAAACGTGGCATCGAAAAAAGTAGATTTTTAGAAAATTGTTCAACTGCCTGTAGCTCTTTAGCCGAAAAAACCAGCAAGCTGTAGTAAAACCTATCGGCCCAATAAATCAAGTTTCTTTCAAGGGCGATGCCACGCCTCTTTATGTAATGCCCAATCCATTCCTCCAGTCGAAGGGTGTGACCCGGTTTCATTGATAAGCGACTTTCAGTTCCAAAGTTACGCGGAAAATTTCAGTCACAAAAATTATGCCGCGCCCCTTGTTCAACGCCCATAAAATTTTTGCCAATTGAATGACACATCTATGGGACGATGGTATACAAAACTTCAAAGCTATCCAACTTATTGTTCCGAAGCTATTCCACATTAAAAATTTTAGTTCAATGGGCGGTTCCATGCCCCTCGTCCACCTCATTTCCCATGTCGAAGGGCACATATAAATCGTAAATCTTTGATGTGTGATTTGTAGTTCCACAGTTATTCAAAACATTCGAGTTGCTCAAAAAGTGCCACGCCCCTTGTCCAACGCTCACAAAGTTTTACCAGTGAAACGGCACATCTAAACGGTGGCCCCGCACCAAATTTTAATGCTGCCCGATTTTTCATTCCGAACATATTCCATATTGAAAATTTGTATGTAGTAGTAGTAGTAGTTGTATGGGCGGTGTCAAAACCCCACCCCATTTTCCCTATCGAAAAACACAACTAAATCGTACGTTTATACCGAGTGCCATTGATGTGAGCGCTATAGCGCCCCTTGTCCAACTCCCATTAAATATATTATGAAACGGAATATCTAAACGGTGGCCCTGCACTAAATTTTTATGCTGTCCGACTTCTCATTACGAAAATATTCCATATTGAAAATTTAAAATTTACCTATCGGGTCATATTCGCACTATGTGGTTTACCGAGACTTACTCAGGACGAACATTCCGTGAAAAATGCAACTAATCGGCTGTCTAGTTTTTGAGTTTTAGTGTCGTGGGACCAACAAACAAATATACATTCATTTTTATATACAACATATCGCACACGCACTACAAAAGTGACACAACTCAAAAGTTTTAATTTTCGGGTTTATGTGTTAATACTGTGCACAATGCATAAATCTACCAATCAGCAAAAGCTCAGTATATTTTGTTGTTGTTAACTGTTGCAAAAATACAGTTAGGTCTCTCTTCATGTCAGAAGTTCGATGCTATTTGATCGCTGCAGCTCAATGCAAAAGAGTCCTAACTCAAATTGTGTCACTTTTGACGAAATAAATTATTGTTAAAGTTAATTTTAAGCAAAATTCTGACAATTTTCGTATATATTTTTAAGTATTAAAATTAATTATGAATTTTCAAATTTTTTCTTTCAACTTTTCAAATGTAATTTGTAATTATTAAATTAAGAAAAAGTGGCATAACTTGAAATAATTCGGTAATTATTGATTTAAAATATAATCAAAACAGTCACAACTCAAAATTTTGGATTTTCTAGTGTAAAATAAAAAAAATTCTTGCAACTTATTATAAAGCATAATCTGTAAGGATTTTCAACTATACGGTCTATACGTTATTTAAAAAAAAATGTTTATTTAGCTCAAAAACAGTTTTTTGCGTTTCCTGAAAAATCAAAAATTTTGAGTTGTGTCACTTTTGTTGTGCGTGTGCGATATAGATATTTGCTGCAAAGACTCGCAAAATTTTTTTATATCCATATTGATACGATGAGAAATTCTGTGCCGCACTGTACAGGAATGCTTTTCTCCGCACGAATGTTTTCCAAGCATACTTCTAGGCATGCACTGTGAAGTACAGCAAAACTGTTATAAATTCGCTTGGTATAGTCCGATATGGCAAGGATGGTTCTCGAAGAAATAGGCTGTGCGAGAATGGTCGAGCGCTTTCTAATTGGAAGTTGCAAGAAACTTCGGCGCGATAAGAAAACTGGTATAAAAGCAGCAGTGTGCAGCGCAGTGGGTCGAATCTGTGTTGAGCAAGCAAAGTGGTAACAAGTGTAGATACAAGCGAAGTGTAAATCTGTAAATAAAGTGATTGTTGATTTTTGCTGAGTAATTGAAGTTGTTTTATTTTCAACACAATCGAAACCAACCTTGGAAGACGAGTTTGGAATTTTCGTAACATTTGGTGTCAGAAGTTCGGATTGTGTTACTGAAGATAAAATTATAAAAACGCAGACATGGTTAAACTCGAGCTGCTAAAGGTGGACCAGGTGAAGAAGGAGCTGGCTGCCTGGAATTTGCCGACTGCTGGCGGTAAGGTGGAGTTGCAGCTGCGCTTGCGAGAGGCGTGTGAATCACTAGGCATCGATTGGGCTGCACACGAGTTCGGAACGCAGGAACAAGAGGCGTCGGCCAAAGTGGAGGAATCACCTGCGGGTGCTGCGTCGGTACAAAGTACGGCTGCAGCGGCTGCGCCACCACAAGCAATGGACATGAGCCAGCTTATGGTTGCAATGAGAGGCATGTTCCAAGAAACTTCTGCGAAAATCGAAAATGTCAAAGATATGTTCGAGACTTCCAATCGTGAAAATCGCGAAATGTCAGCGCAGATAGCAGAGCGAATGGAAAGAAAACTCCAGAAAAATGCGGAAAAATTTGAAAATGCGAATCGCGAGTTGTCCACCAAGCTTCAGGAAAATTCTGCGCGCTTGGAGCAGAAAGTGGAAGAGATTTCGAACAGGATTAATGTGAAAGTTGAGCACCTGAAAACGCGAGTAGAACATTTAGACAAACGAGTTGACAGTCTGGAGGATTCGGTAAACAGAAAAATCGACGAGCGGCTTAGAGAGGTACAGCCACGAGAATGTTTGCCGCCAGTTCCGGAAAGTTTCGCCACCCGAACAGAAGTGCATACTTATGATGGTGCTACGCCGTTCGATACATTCAAACTGCAATTCGACTTAGCTGCTTTGGAAAATCAGTGGACCGATATCAGGAAGGGTCGGAGATTGGCACTGGCGCTGAAAGGTCCTGCGGCTGAGGTAATGAAATCAGTTCCGGAATGTTCGAGAAGTGATTATGAGGTCGTCATGAGAGCGTTGGCAGCGAAGTATAGCAACGAGCACAACCATACGCTGTACTACTGTGAGCTGAAGAACCGCAAGCAAAGAGCGAGCGAGGCGCTGCAGACATATGCAGCAGACATTTAGCGGCTCGTACAGTTGTGCTACCCAAAATGCGGCGCTGATGATCTCGAAAGGATGAAGATTGAGTCGTTCATTGAAGGTCTTCATGATCCCGAGACACGTCGCAGTGCGTTGATGATCGGCAAGCCGACATTTAAGGAGACGGTGACCAGCGCGATGACATATGAGGCGACATGGATTGGAGGCAATCGGTATGCACCTGCAAGGATACGCCAAATCCAGCCGGACAGCGACATTTCGATCCAGACCATAAGCTCTGAGACACCGGGCAGGCCACGGGTTGTCTCCTCTAAAGTTGTTTGCTGGACATGTGGCAAGCAGGGTCACATATCACGAGACTGCCGCCAACGAAAGAGGCGTTCCCGTTCTCGATCGCAATCGCCTGAAGCGAGAAATACTGACGATCGCGGCTCAGCCAACAAGCGCAGGGCTGAGGACGAGGAGTCGTTAAACTAAAACGGGTCAGCCCAAAGGGGCGTGAGCTGATCCCCACAACCCGCTGCCCCACCGTCCTTGTCTCACAGCTGAAATGGCAACCCAGCATCTTGACGATTGAAGGAAAGATAGATGGAAAGTTGTTCGTGTTGACACTGGATACGGGAGCGTCATATTCGATCATAAAAAGGAAGCTTCTGAAGAACTGGGAACCGCTGCATGGCATACAGCTGAGGACTGCGACTGGCGAGCGTGCGCCGGTAAGAGGAAAAGTAACAAACACAATTGCTATCGGCACCAGTAGCCTGGAGCATGAGTTCATCGTCGCGGATATAATGGACGACGTGATTATCGGCGTGGATTTCATGATTAGGCATGGTTTTACGCTGGACCTGAAAGAAAATGTGCTGAAGTATGCCAACGTTGAATTCCCCCTGCACACTGGCTATGAGCGAAGCGTGGCGGTAAGGAAAGTTGTCTCGTGTCAACACCAGAAGATACCAGCGAATTCCGAGGCGATTGTGTGGGCTAAGGTGGACGGGGACGATGGGACAAGTCGGCTGTGGGTTGTAGAAGCGCCAAAACAAGGATACGACAACATAATAATCGGACGTACATTAGTGGAACCCAAAAATGGCAAAATACCAGTCAGGATACTCAATCCACTGAACACGACCAGATATGTCGGAAAAGATGCGGTCATTGGCGAGTGTAGAGAGGCTGAAGCAGTTGTCAATTGCGAAAGCAGTCCACCCGGAGGAAGTAAGGAAACCACTTTCCACTAACATGGACGCCATACCGCAGACCCAGTGGAGCAGCGAATTGACAGCCGAGCAGAAACAGAAGGCGCGGTCACTCCTGCAGCACTATGGGTCAATATTTGCAACGGAAGCGGGCGGAAGAACAGCCATAGTGAAGCACAACATCGACACCGGAAGTGCGAAACCAATCCGCCAACCGCCAAGACGAGTTCCTCTGGCCAAGAGGGAGGAGGTCACAAATTTGATTGAAAACATGCATACAGAAAAGGTCATAGAGCCTTCGTCAGGTCCTTGGTGCTCGCCGGTCGTGCTAGTCAAGAAAAAGGATGGCAGTACCCGATTCTGTGTTGACTATCGAAAGCTCAATGACGTGACCAAGAAGGACAGCTATCCACTACCTCGGATCGATGACACCCTGGACACACTGTCAGGCACACAGTGGTTTTCCACACTCGACTTACGCAGCGGCTATTGGCAGGTGGAATTTGCAGACCAGGACAAGGAGAAAATAGCTTTCAGTGTTGGCGACGGTTTGTGGCAGTTCACCGTCATGCCGTTTGGACTCTGCAACGCACCAGCAACATTCGAGCGGCTAATGGAACGTGTGCTAAAAGGGCTGCATTGGCGGACGTGTCTGATATACCTCGACGACATAAGCGTGATGGGCAAAAGCTTCTACGACCACCTGGAAAAGCTGAAGGAGGTATTTGAGCGAATACAGAAAGCCGGGCTTAAACTCAACCCAAAGAAGTGCTCACTATTCCAAAAAGAGGTCAAGTATCTGGGTCACACGGTTTCCGCCCGCGGAGTACATACGGACGAAGGCAAGATCACGGCGGTGAAGGAGTGGCCCCGACCACGCAATCTACACGAACTCCGCAGTTTCCTGGGCCTGTGCACATACTACCGAAGATTCGTTCCAGGATTTGCGAACATAGCTGGCAGCTTTCACAAACTGACGAAAAAGAATCAAGCCTTCGCGTGGGGTGAAGAGCAAGAGCAGGCTTTTGCACGAATGAAGGCAAAACTGTGCACTGCTCCAATTCTGGCCTTCCCCGTTCCTGGAGAGATGTTTGTGCTGGATACAGACGCAAGTGGGCATAGTATTGGCGGTGTGCTGTCACAGATAATAGATGGCCAAGAACAAGTGATAGCGTACTACAGCAAAATTTTGTCAAAGCCTGAACGCAACTACTGTGTGACCCGAAGGGAGTTGCTCGCAGTACTGGAATGCGTGAAACACTTCCATAAATACCTGTATGGGCAAAAGTTTCGCCTGCGCACAGATCATGCGGCATTGAAATGGCTACTGAACTTTAAAGATCCGGAAGGCCAATTGGCGCGGTGGGTCGAGCGGCTGCAGAGCTACGACTACACGGTAGAGCATCGCAAGGGTAGCAGCCATGGAAATGCCGATGCCTTGTCACGCCGTCCGTGCAAAACCGAATGCAGGCATTGTTCGCGAGCCGAAAGCAAAGAGCAGATAGTGGACGTACGATTGGTCAGCGTTATGCCGGAGGAGGAGTGGTCTGCGGAGAGGATACAAAAGGACCAGCGCGAGGATACGGATCTTAAAAAAATCATTGAAGGCAAGGAGCAAGGCGCACGTCCAGACTGGCAGGAGATGGCCGGTGAGAGCCCGATCGCGAAAACTTACTGGGCGCAGTGGCAAAGTCTGCAGCTGTCTGATGGTTGCCTATACCGCGAGTGGGAGAGTGAGGATGGCCGGACCAGTAATTCCCTAATTTTAGTCCCGAAATGCAGGATCAACGAGGTGATCGAGGCATACCATAATGACTCTAGCGGAGGGCACCTAGGCATCACAAAAACTGTCACCAAAATAAAAAGGCGATTCTACTGGGTAGGATGCCAGGAGTCTGTCGCCGATTGGATTAAGAGCTGTGATCGATGTTCGGCTGCGAAAGGGCCAACAAGAAGATTTCGGGGCCGCATGCAGCAGTACAACATGGGAGCGCCCTCTGAGCGAATTGCCATGGACGTCGCCGGGCCATTCCCACTTAGCACTCAAGGCAACAAATATGTGCTGGTGGTGATGGACTATTTCAGTAAATGGCCCGAAGTGTATCCTATTCCTAACCAGGAGGCCGCCACGGTCTCAGAAATGCTGGTAAACAACTGGGTGGCCAGATTTGGAGTTCCACTGGAGTTGCACTCGGATCAAGGCAGGAATTTCGAGTCTCTGGTATTAAAGGAAGTGTGTGACCTACTAGGAATAAGGAAAACTTGCACCTGTCCTTTGCATCCCCAGTCCGACGGCATGGTCGAACGATTCAATCGGACACTGGAGGAATATCTGCGGAAAGTAGTAGGCAGGAATCAAAAGGATTGGGACACGCATATTCCGCTGTTCTTGATGGCGTTTAGGTCAGCCCCGCACGATACGACATCACTCACTCCAGCACGAGCAGTGTTCGGCACGGAGCTGAGGTTGCCTGCTGACTTGAAGTTCGGAGTGGTCAGCACGACGGAAGGCGCTAAGACGGATTACGCAGTTAATAAGCGATCGGAGCTGAAAGAAATCCACCAGTTTATAAGGGACCGTATCCAACTGGTCAGCGATAAGATGAAAGCCAGATATGATCTACGAGCTAACACAGCGGGGTTCCAAGAAGGCGATCTGGTAATGCTTTACAACCCGCAGCGCAGGAAAGGTTTGTCTCCAAAGCTTCAAACGTCATGGGAAGGACCGTACAAGGTCGTGACCAGGATTAATGACGTGGTGTACAGGGTTCAACGCTGCTGCAGCGGATACGCCAGGCTGAAAGTAGTCCATTTGGAGCGCCTGGCGTCTTACTCCGGCGGAGCCTCGGTACTTGTTCGAGACGAACAAGTCTAAGTGATGGGCAGTGATACGATGAGAAATTCTGTGCCGCACTGTACAGGAATGCTTTTCTCCGCACGAATATTTTCCAAGCATACTTTTAGGCATGCACTATGAAGTACAGCAAAACTGTTATAAATTCGCTTGGTATAGTCCGATATGGCAAGGATGGTTCTCGAAGAAATGGGCTGTGCGAGAATGGTCGAGCGCTTTCCAACTAGAAGTTGCAATAAACTTCGGCGCGATAAGAAAACTGGTATAAAACCAGCAGTGTGCAGCGCAATGAGTCGAGTCTGTGTTGAGTAAGCAAAGTGGTAACAAGTGTAGATACAAGCGAAGTGTAAATCTGTAAATAAAGTGATTGTTGATTTTTGCTGAGTAATTGAAGTTATTTTATTTTCAACACAATCGAAACGAACCTTGGAAGACGAGTTTGGAATTTTCGTAACAATATTGTTTTGCACAAATATACCACAGTTAATTTCTGTCATCATAATGGGCATTGCAGGAATACGTAAAAGGTGGGCGTGGTCAACCTTATATAGCTTATGTTTACCGCTATGAAACATAGAATCATTTTACATCAACTTTAATTTTCAGACATGTACCGAAGCTTTGTTTTGTTAGTTTAGTGGGCGGGGAAAGTGGGTGTGGCCAATTACACTACTCGACGAAAATTGGGTTCATCGCGTGCTTCTAAAAACAAAAGTATTTTTTAGACTAATTTTCGGCTGCTGAACACGAAACTGAAAATCAAAAAATTTTCTTAAGAAGCGTTTTCGAAAAATCTTCGAAAAACACGTTTTTCCCCTCTTATTTCAGTTATGAGTACGTATCTGGTCAACTAATCATTCGACCAACACAAGTGGCCCGTCGTTCAAAATGTAATTAACTAACCTTTCCAACGACATATAGATTGTCCAGATTAGATGAGACTTGGGGAAGTTACTGACGATGAAAGTTGTAAAAATGTGAATTTTTCAACCAATTTCAAAAATCATAAATTTTCGGATAGTTTTTTTATAGATAAAATAAATGATCTCCTCTGGTTTTAAAATCTAAGATGAAAGATTTATTCCTTTAGTCCCACATTGCTCTTCACAAAAAAGAAAGAAATAAAGTGGACAAGAAGACTTTCGCCGGAAACTATGCAAGAAGAAGTTTTTAATGCACCTAGTAGACGTTCTTTGGTTAGGACACCATATTCATACTTCATGAAATATTTGGACGACGATTTTTTTATTAAAGCTTCATATTTCACAAACGTTTACGCTGTACAATAAGGTCTAGTTTCTCTTTAATCTATTTTATTGTAATTTCTAACATTTGTTTTCCTTTTATTTGTTTAGGACATACAACTTTTAAATCATGTACAGTGGATGAAATTCGCGTCTTCTTTGCTCAACATATTATGATGAGTTGCTATAAGTTACCAAGAGTTCGTATGTACTTTTATAGGCGTAGCGGTATGCCATTTTTTTAAATAATATGACACTCAATCGATTTTTTTCTTTGAGGCAACATTTGCATATTAGTGACAATATGGCTCGACCAAGCGGATGCACAGATAGACTCTACAAGGTGAGACTTATAATTTCAAAAATAAAAAGTCGCCTACACCAATTACCATTAGAAGAAAACCTTTGTGTCGACGAACAGATTATACCATTCAAAGGCAAGTTCGTGGCAAAACAATATGTCAAGAGAAAACCTTGCCCATGGGGTATTAAAGTTTCCTTTCTTTGTGGTAAAAGTGGTATGCCTTTTGATTTTGTTGTGTACCAAGGTTCCACCACTCCATTGAAGCAGGCGCTGAGCAAATCAATTGGCAGTGGATCGGCAATTGTGCTCGAACTAGCAAAACGAATCCCAGCTGAAACAAAAGGACTATCACTATTTTTTGATAATTACTTTCCCACCTTTCAATTGTTCGAAATACTTCATGCCAGACAGTGGCGTCCCCAGGATTTCGGGAAGAGGGGGATATGCAAAAAATCCAGTTTAACGCCATTTTATACTTTCGTCTTTGCGTATTATTTTTAATATATGTTGAATCAAATTGTACATACATACATATATGTACATATACATATAACATAAACTTCTTAAAACAAAAAATTTTAGTGACATGTATTTTAAAGTCATAAAATCCCAACTAAAAAATTCAACTTTGTTTTGAGTTATTACATATTGAAAACACTTTCTAAAAGAATTACGAAAAACTCAAAAGACGTATTTTAAAAAGCATAACACACGGGCTATGTAAAAGAAATCCAACATTTACAAAATGTATGACGTTCTGAAATTTAATTATGATAGAGGTTCCATGTTTACACACAATTCACCAAAAAAATGTAAGTGAATTTTTTTTTCAAATTTCAACAGCTGATGCAGTGTTAGCATGAAGCCTGCGTTTGATTACTACCTTGGTAAATAGTCGATAGTTTTGGGAACACTGAAAATACAACTATTCTGCGAGAACAAATGCAATGCTGATTTTTTTAATCATTTATTCTTAACACTTCTGCGGGCATCCGGTTCTGGCCAGACCATATTGAACTTTGGATCCACTTTAGTAATGTTGTAATTAAGCTATGGAGCTCATATTTCATGATATCCTTAACTGATCCTTTCTAAGCACAAAACCCAAAACCATGGCTTGGCCAGACCATGGTGCATTTTCATACAAAATTGCCAGTTATTTTCAATTTTTTTTTGTTATTTATTATTTATATATTAATTATTGCCAGAATTGTGTATAAATATTTTTTTTATTTTATATACATATTTTCAACTAGGCTTTTCCATCTGACCCGATTTGAAGCATTTTTTTCGTGCCATCCCGTTAATAGTGACATAAATTAGCTGACGCAAAATGTACCTGGTCCAAGTGTTTTTCATTCGCCTTGGCTTTTATTTTCTTTGGGTTAATAAATTAGAATTTTTCTTGGAAAATAATATTGGAACATATTCAAAATTAATACTTATCCATTGTATTCATGGTTATGTCCGTGTTTTGGTGTCAATTCAATTACAATCCTTAAGTGAAGGAAGCATTTGTGGGCTTGTCGAGTGTGGTTTTTTAACAATTCGATTGGGTGTTTTCTGCGGCAGAGATGAAAGGAAGGGAATGCTATTTTGAGGATCAGGTGGACATTGTTTTTGAACTTCGACGCTGGAGTTAAATCAGAGAAGAAAATTTCTCTAAAAAAATTGTCTAGGCAATAGCGGAAACTAATGCTTTAGAGCAACGAATTTAAGATATTAAATAATTTGCTGCTAGAGGTAATAATAACGGTGCTGCCATTTCGCCCTGAAAAAAACCAAGCTTCTGATACTGATAGAAAAAATGGTCGTTTAGATAGTTCAATGTGAAGATAGCGACACCGAAGGCGACAAGGAGAAAGATATCCGGCCAGTTCAGCAATAACAATAACATGTTGAGCATGTTTTGCATATTTTTCTTTGGCAAAGCAGTTCAGAATTATTGACAGTGCAGGAATCCAGAAATAGATATATCAAAACGCGATTTGTATGTGTCGAATGTAAAATCTCAATGTGGTTTAGTCATGATACTGTATTATATTGTTGAAATAATTGCATTGGTCAAGCAGTTGAAGTAGATCCATAAGTAACGTATTTTACATTAATAAATTTTTTTTTATTTTCTTGCTTTACTGTCGTTTTTTTTTTATTTAAAAATTAATTCATTGAAGTTGAAACTCGCTATTTACTTAATTATTCTAGTATATTTTCACCGTTTTACGTAAAAATAATGTAGGCAAGTAAAAGAAATTATTGTGTTCACACTTTCTGATTTTTTTATATCATTAACAACAATCCTTGACTATCCTCTTGCTCACATCATGGTCTGGCCAGATCATGGGAGGTTCAATTATTAGGTTTTAAGTGGGTGATTACAGAAGAGATAAAGCAAATAGTAAAAATGTTTCACAATTCCATATTGTTATATCAAATTGCATAAATGAATTCTTCGACCAAGGGGGGATCCATCCCCCTAATCCCCCCCCCCCTGGGGACACCACTAATGTCAGAGGTATCAATGCTGTCGGAACTGTCCGATCTAACCGTTTTGCAAACCCGCTAGTGCCAGACAATAAAACAATGGCTAGGCGAGGACGAGGATCATCTGCACAATGCTTTAGTGAAAATGGAAAAGTAATTTTTACAAGGTGGTATGACAATAAAGTTGTAAATCTTGCTTCAAATTTCGTGGGAATTGGTGAGGAAGATAAAGCGCACCGATGAGACAAAAACTTGAAGGAGTACATTGAAGTTTCTCGACCAGAAGTTGTACGCCTTTATAACGAAAGCATGGGTGGGTAGATCTTTTAGATCAAATGATTCAATATTATCGTATCAATATTCGCACTAATAAGTGGACCGTGCGTATTATCATGCACTTTGCTGACTTAGCATTAACTGCAGCTTGGATGGAATACAGGAATGACTGTATGTCAAATGCAATACCGAAAAAACAAATTATAGATTCCTTGCATTTTCGCGCTGAAGTGGCGAATAGCCTCATCCAAGTTCAAAAGATAAACACACAGTCAGATATAAGAACTTTACGACGTCGAGGAAGACCAACATGAACTAAAGCAGCGCTACGACGATCCAATCCAGACTCTGAAGCCCCAACAACTTCACATGTATTTGAGGACTATAATCATTCTAGTGAAGAGGATATCTGTTTACCATCTTCACCGGTAAAACGTAAGCGATCAGTGCAAAAGGCCCCACCTGAGGAGGTGCGCAAGGACTCGATTTTACACATTCCTGTTTTTGTAAAAGAAAAGAATTCTGGGCGTTGTAAAATGACGGGATGTACTAAAAAATCATTCATTATCTGCCAAAAATGCAATGTGTGTTTATGTGTGAAGCGTAATAAGAACTGTTTCGCCGAATATCATGAAAGTTAAATAACACCTACTTAATTTTTCAATATAAACCTCAGTATATATATCTTATCTGAAATAAAAAGTGAAGTATTATATAAAAGCTGCTTTCATTCACTTAGAAATAATACAATGCATATGCTAAAATGTGTATCCTCCGAGTCACATTGTCCAATATATGGGACATTACCTACAAGTCAAATGACACACTATATATATATTTTTTTTGCAGATTCGTGTTCAGTAGAGTGATATTAGTTTATATAATATTTATTTATTTTATTTATATATTAATTGATTTATGTCAGCATACAAGTTTTGACTTTTAAATGCTACAAAAACAAAATACATTAAAACAAAAAAAATAACAATGATAATAAATAAATTATAATGATAAATAATAAATAATTAAATATAAATTATGTTAAAAAGGATAGGATTAAAGGAAAGGATAGGATAAGAGGATTAAAGCGGATAGATAATTAGGAGAAATGCTGGAAAAGAAAATGCTTAAAGATGTGGCTATTGGATTCACTTTTGACATTAATTGGCAATGAATTCCACATTCTAATTGCGGTCACGTAAAATAGCCTGCCGGAATTGACAAAGTTAAATGTCGGTGCAACAAGGCTCATGCTCCTCCTAGACTTGCAGAACAGCAGCTTTTCAAACAGATATAAAGGTGTTTTCGTATGAATTAGCCTGTGCAGAAATAAGCAGTTCCTGGCAGCTAAGAAATTTGGTAAGCTACAACCAAGCAGCAGATGACTATGATCAGATATGTGGTCATGCTTTCTAAGACCGTACACATATCGAATTGCATTATTGAAAGCGACTTGAAGTTTTTGCTTGGACCTAGAGTCAAACGAGCAATAGACTACCTCCGAGTAGGATATGACTGGCAGTATCAGATGAAGTACCAGTTTCCGTCTAGTTTCAACTGGTACGAATGATGCAGTCCTTCTTAGATTACGTAGGGTGCAATAAACTTTGCTCACCACAGAACTTATGTGATCCTCACAAGAAAGAGTACAGTTTATATAAAACCCTAAGTTTTTTACCTTGCTTACAAATTTTAAAGGTACATTTTTGAGCTGAATTGGTGGTAATTCAGCAAATGAGTAGGCATTTTTAGAAATTGGCAAAACAAAAGATTTTAGAGGATTTAACCTCAACTTATTGTCCCCGGCCCATGCTTCTACTGCGTTCAGGTCATCGTTCAACCTGGCACAAAGGTCTTCAACGAGACCGATTGGCCTTGATAAGTACATTTGGAGGTCATCGGCGTATGCATGCATAGTAGCATGCTGACATTTATTGGCAATGTCATTTATGTACATAGTGAATAAGAGCGGACCAAGAACTGAGCCTTGTGGCACACCACAAGTTAATATATTGAATTCAGACAGACATTTACCCACCCTTACCCTTTGAGATCTTCCAGCTAGGTAGCTATACATCAGACGGACTGCCCGAGGAGAGAATTCAAAGTTTGATTTAAGCTTATTGCAAAGAATTAAATGATCGACGGAATCGAATGCTTTGGAGAAATCCAGAAGGCAAAGCAGGGATAAATGTCCCATGTCGTAAGACGCTCTGATGTCATCTAAAACCTTGACTATGGCTGTGGAACAGCTGTGCCCTGCCCTAAAACCAGATTGGAAAGGTGACAAGAGGACGCCCTCATTGATATGTGTAGAGATCTGCTCAGCCATGAGAGCCTCGCATACTTTTGAAATTGACGATAGCAAACTAACCGGACGATAGTCGGATGCTGCAGTGCCATTGGGTTTTTTGGCTATAGGAATAATTGTCGCCCGCTTCCAGATATCTGGAAAGCACGAGCTGGTGAAACAATGGTTAATTAAATGAGTTAAGGGGCTTAACACATAGGGCAGGATGAGTTTGATGAATTTAATTGGGATGCCATCCTCACCGACAGCATTAGACCTAATTTTGTTGACACAGCGCGCAACATCACCCTCCCCGACAGCAACAAAGTCGAACAGGCGAGGAAAATTACTATCAAGGTCTTTACTGTTATCAAATGCATGCAACGTGCGAGATGTGGGAGATGAGGTGAAAAAGTCATTGAGTAGATTGGGGTCCAAGAGACATCCGTCGGATGCCCTGTTACATACACCGACTTGTCTCAGGTTGTTCCAAAGTTCTCTTGGGGATTGAGTAGGACTTAACTTATGCAGACAGAAGAGTTAGCTTTGTTTCGAGCTTTTCTATAATTTTCCCAGTTAGCAGCAGTGGGATTTCTTTTCCATTTATTGTAGGTTTTATGACGAACCTTAATAGCTAATTTCACAGAATTCGTAAACCAGGGACAAGAACTATTTGTAACGCGACGAGTACGCATAGGAACATGGACGTCAAACAAATCGAAGAGCTTATGGTTGGAAAAGCTTAGCTTATCGTTAACAAAACTGAACAGCCAACACTCAGACCAGTCAATGAGAGACAAATCACTGAACAAGGAGTCAAAATCAATTGACTTATAGTCGCGATAAGAGAAGGTGCTATCAATTGCAGCTGGGGTTAAGCTTATGTTTAACGAGCAAAAGATAAGATCATGATCAGAAATAAAAGATAACTGATCAAAAAGGAGAACATACGACAAATCAGAGACAATAAAGCTGTCCAACAAACTAGGAGGAGCATTTTTGGCGAAGCGAGTTGGCATAGTGGTATTCACAAAACTAAGTCCAACCTCATTTGCGCTATTAAGCAAACCAATGCTAAGGTGATCATTGGATAAAAGATTTATATTAAAATCACCACACAAAACAAAATGGTCATAATCAATTACACAATCAGACAAAGAGGAAAATATAGGGTCTAAGCTGCAGTTACGATTTGGGTTATACCGCAGAATAAACTGTATACAGAAGGCGCATCTGAAATAATTTTGCGATTTCATTTCAGACGCGGGCGGGAAGCAGCAAAAATGAGGAAAATGTATATTGAACCGAGAGAGTAAGCGCAAGCGAGCGGAGAGCTGCTTTGCGATGCTCTCTTGCATTCCCGCATTCATCCGATGGAATGTTGCTTTATTCTCATTTCGACAACAACACGCAATGTTGTTGTTTTCCGCAGCAAGCCAGCTTGGCTTTACTCGGGCACATTGAAATGGTGCTTGTTTTGGCAAAGCGATCGCTCAGTCACTTTTTCCTATGCAAATTTTGCCTGTCCGCTTCTTGTTCTTGTTTGTGAAAAAGCAAGCGCAGAGCGAGCAAGTACCGGCAAATTTGTTTCTTGTCATAATCAATCGAATCTTCGAGCTGAATGGTCGTTTTTCTTTTCGTGCTGCGCTTAGATTAATTGATATTAAATTTTGCAAATATTTAGACGTGGTTGATCCAAAATAAAAATTTTTACAAATATTTTTACGAGGCTAGTTCCAAGTAAAATTATTTGTATAAATTTTGACGTGGTTGATTCCAAATTTTGAATTTTTTGCAATTGTTTTGACGTGGTTGATCCAAATTAGTTAGTTGATCCTTTCCTTGGTTATTATATTACTTTTGATTTGGCATATTCACTGATTTTACTAGTATACGAAAAATGGATCCTGCTCCGTGTAAAAATTTATTACCCCGGGTGGGTAAAAATTTAATAAAGTCAGGGCTTCAATGCTGCATAAGATGTTGCCGAAAATCTAGACGGGATGATGAACAACTTAAGATGTTTAAATTTCCGCCCTATGACTCAGCTATGGGCCAAATTTGGCGAGAAAAATGTAGCATTAGAACTAAAGAATACAGCAAACCATTATTTATATGCGTTAATCACTTCTTAAGTTCTGACATCGGGAAAAAATACTTAAAATCTGGAGCAGTTCCTGTATTTAATTTGGAAAATGTTGAAGAAACTTATAAGTTTTCAGAGCCCGATTGTTCAACTAGAAAGAGACGAAAAAGTGAGTCTGTAGATGGGCATTGCAATAATTGCTCATCATATGCTAAATCCGTAAATTTTTACAGGAAGAAATATTACAACATGTTGGCAAAATACAGAAACATAAAAAACCAGAAGAAATTACCAAAAAAGTCAGAAGTACTCCAACGTATCGACTCTTATAATAACGTGAGCAAAGAATCAAAAGTATTTTGTAAGCTTCTTCTAAGTTCCCGTCCTAAAGAATATACGGAAGATATAAAAGATTTGGCTCAAAATATTTATTATGTCTCGCAATCGACGTATCAATTTTTAAGAAATAAACTAAATCTAAATTTGCCACATATCTCGACTGTTAATCGATGGGCCCCTGTGAAGTTCCTGCAGCCAGGTTTTAAGAACTCTGCTTTTGAGGTCATAAGAAAACGGTGTTTGAATTTGACCCAGAGCGAAAAGAACAACATGATTCTATTAATGGATGAAATGGCAATTAGAAAGGAATTACGATATAATCCTAAATTTTATGAAGAAAATGGGGTTGAAAGGACAAGCCAAATAGGAAAAGAATTATGTGTTTTTATGGTCAAATCAATGTTTTCAAACTGGTCATTGGTACTAAATTACTTTGTTTCCAAAAACGGACTCTCTGTCAATATTTTAAAAAATATGATTCTGGAAAATTTAAAAATTCTCAATAGTTTTGGTATCACAGTAAAAGTTATAACTTGTCACCAAGGGTCTTCCAATAGGAAGTGCTTGTCGGATATGGGTGTAACTTTGGAAAGGCCTTTTTTCATGTATAATGATGGAAAAGTGTTCTGCATATATGATTTCCCGCACCTAGTTAAATCACTGAGAAATGGCTGGCTCAAATGCGACTTAGCTACACCAAATGGAATTGCTAGTTTTAGGGTTGTTCAAGAACTTTTCGAAATTGAACTTAAGTCAACAACAAAAATGTGTCCTAAACTAACCAGCCAACACATTTTTCCAAATTCTTTCGAGAAAATGAAAGTAAAACTGGCAATCCAAATTTTCAGCAGGACTGTTCAAGCTGCTATTAGGCCAACTGCAGAAACTGTAGGTTTCAAAAGTTGCTCTAAAGAATTGGCTTTATCTACGGCCAGCTTTATAGAAAATATTGACAAAATATTTGATTGCCTAAACAGTGGATCGTTATATTCCAAAAATTTGTACAGATCTGCGATTCAACTCAACAGTTTATCACATGAGTATATAAAGTTCTTCCTTAAATACCTGGATGATATCTCATTTGTTGACAAAAAGAAAAAAGTATTTTTTTTTATGGGATGAAACTTACTCTAAAAGCTGTTTTGCTATTAGTAGACGAGCTGTTTGAGAAAAAATCCGACATTTTTTTTTATGACAAGGACATTAAACCAAGTCAAACTTGAAAATATGTTTTCTATACTAAGACAAAAAGGTGGTAATAATATAAATCCATCAGTGGCTGATATTAATAATATATTAGCACGCTTAATGGCCGCAAAAATTGTGCAATCGAGTTCCCACAGCAATTGTGAAGAACTAAATGATACTACGTTTGAAACGCTTTCTAATATCGTATTAAATCTCGACTCAGCTCCTGAACATAGCGAAGAAACTAGTCAAACCGATGATTTTGAAGTGGATAATAATACAGCCATCCTTTCCGATTTCATATTAAATGATAGTTTTGAGAACTGTTCCGAATTTACCATAGATTTTGCGTCTTTAAGATATTTTTTGGGTTATGTTATCTACAAAATACTTACCAAAATAAACTGTGAAACATGTGCAGCGGAATTGAGAAAAGAAGATGAGGTACTAACAGTTCCTAGTGAACTTTTCATATTTCACAAAAACTTTAACTCTCTCAAAGATTTCGGCAACCTTATTAGTCCATCGCAAATTCTATTAGAGATAAGCAAAGTACACATTTAAATTTTCCGCAGCATTTTTGAAAAACAGCCACAAATTGTAGACATAAAAAATGTAATAAAAGTTAAATGCCAAAATGCTACACCACAATGGTTTCCCACGTGTCCTGATCATAAAAACACAACTTTGGACTTTATGATCTTAGTTCTTCTCAGGAAGCATTGTGCATGGGCCTCCGAAAAGAAAAATTTAACTAAACCCCGAAAACTTAAAATCCTAAAAACGTAATAAACTCTGGTTATTTTGACCAAACTTATTCCTTGACTTATTCCCACAATTGGGGGTTTTTTATCGTAGTATTGTGAATTGCTGAGCTCGTTACAGAAATCAGCCAAAGCAAAAATTTATTCTAACTTCAGTTGTTAGCCAGCGGCAACAACAACCACAGGCTGTCGACTTTTATTTCCTCCATCACAATGCATGCGGCACATCACTTTGTTGGCCAACAACAACAACCACATACATATATGGTGCGTTACTGTTTGGTACACCGGCATGCGATTAATACTTTTATCTGTTTGCTCTCCGAACATTTCATTTTGCGCTCTCACAGCTTCTCTTTTTACGCTCTCGCGCTCTGTGTGTTCTCATCCCCTTTACTGCTTCCCCCCGCACCAACAAACGGGTCCTACCGCTGGAACCCGCGAAGAAAATTTTCTTTACACCAGATGCGCATCTTATATATATAAAAATGAATCGTGGTCCATTCGACTGCGTATCACTCGAGAACGGCTGGACCAACTTGGATACTTCCTTCGGCGGGTTTGTTCGAAATTGTTACGTGAAGGTTTATAAAAAAAGAAAAGTCGGGAAACCGGGGCGTGGCGCCACCAGAATACATTTTTAGACAATAACTTTGGAACCATAAGTCACACATCAATTAAATTTAGTTCACACTTACTATTTAATCATGTCCTTCGACCGACGGAATGGGGTGGGTATTGGACAAGGGGGTGTGGCACCGCCCATACAACGCAAATCTTTTAAGTGGAATAGCTTCGAAATTGTAAGTCGCACAGCATTGAAATTTAGTGTACCGTCTCCTCATAGATGTGTTATTCTACTGTTGAAATTTTATGGGCGTTGAACAAGGGGCGTGGCACATTTTTTATGCAGCAGAACTGTAAGTCGTACATCAATGAATCTTGGTATGAACCTACCAGTTAATCATATCTTTCGGCAGAGGGAATAAGGTGGGTATTGAACAAAGGGGTGTGGCACCGCCCATACAACTCAAATCTTTTAAATGGCATAGCATCGGAATTGTAAGTCGCACAGCATTGAAAATTAGTGAGGCGTCGCCTCATAGATGTGTTATTCCACTGTTAATTTTATGGACGTTGGACAAGGGGCGTGGCACATTTGTTTGACCCAAACTATCCGCATAATTTTGGAACTGTTAGTCGCACATGAATGAAACTTAGTACGAATTTACCATTTAGTCATATCTTTCGGCAGAGGAATGAAGCGGGTATTTAACACGAGGGCGTGGCTCCGTCCATACAACTCTAATCTTTTATATCGAATAGCTCCGGAATTGTAAGCCGCACAGTATTGAAATTGAATATGCCATCGTCCCATAGAAGTGTCATTCTACCGATAATATTTTATGGGCGTTGGACAAGGGGCGTGGCAAATTTTGTATGCAGCAGAATTGTAAGTCGTACATCAATGAAACTTGGTATGAACCTACCACTTAATCATATCTTTCAATAGAGGGAATGGGGCGTTGGTCAAAGGGCGTGGCACATTTTGTATGCTCAGACAGTTATGCAGTACACACACACACATCAGTGAAACTTGGTACGAACTTTCCACTTAGTAGCACAATTCGACTAGAAGAAAGTTGTGAGCACTGGACAAGAGGGTGTGGTACCGCCTCCATTTTTATATACATAGATTGTTTGCCCTAATTGACTGACTGATTGATTGATTCATCATCGCTCAGCCCAAACCGCTGAAGCTTACGAACATGAAATTTGAACTGTAGATACATCTTGAAAAATGAACCTCCTTTTTTGAAATTCGGGGTGTAAAGGGACAAAACATCTGTTAAGGTGTTGTATGAAGAAAAGTGATTTAAGAGACATATTGATTTCGAACTTCCTGAAAATACTCTAAACAAAAAATAATTCGATACGTATTTTATAATTTTTCGAAAATCAAAATTTAACTGGACCAATAATGGGTTTAGATTTGTTTAAGGGTAGACTCGAAAAAAACATGAACCGATAGGCCTATTGACTTCAAAAATTATAAAAATACTTGAAATAAAAAAATTATACACGCGTTATTTTCAAAATCGAAATCTAACTGGATCAACGACGGGTTAAAAGTATGTATGAAGAAACAATTTTTTTGGCCTTTTAACTTCAAACTTGGTGAAAGTACTTTAAATGTAAAATAACTCGATACTTGTTTTTCATTTTTTCAAATATTAAAATCGGACGGGGTCAACGACCGGTTAAAAGTTTGTATGGCGAAACTGTAAAAAAAAATGAATTAACGGGCCCACTAACTTCAAACTTTGTGAAAGTACTCTGAGTGAGAAATAATTTGACACGTGTTTTTCACTTTTTTGAAAATCAAAATGTAACGGGGTCAACAATGGGTTAACAGTTTGTATGGAAAAACGATTTATTGGTCCTTTTGACTTCAAACTTGGACAAAAAGCATTTAAATCGGGAAATAATTACAATGTTTTTTTCATATATTTGAAAATCGAAATCTACCGTGGTAAACTAAGGGTTAAGAATTTGTTTAAAGTAAATGTGAAAACTCATGATTTAAAGGGCCTTTTGACTTCACAGTTTTTAGAACCACTTGACATCAAAGATAATAGACATATGTATGTTTTTTTTTCATCAAAATCTGACGGGTCAAGAATGCGTTCAAAATTTGTATCGGGTGAAGGAAGGGAGCTTGCGTGCGAAGCCGCGGGGCCCAGCTAGTTCTGTATATTGTTTGTTCTGTGGTTATACACACATGACAAAAAATTTTCGTGCAGTTGTCATAGATTTCGATGTTAAGAAATTCAACCTCAGAGTCACAAGATGAACTTAAAACATTTACATTTAAACTATTTTTACAAATTATTGCAACACCCCCACCTTTTTTGTTCGGTCGATCATTGCGGTAAATCTTATAGTTATTGAGATTCAAGAGTCATTTAGATCTTTATAAAACCATGTTTCAGAAACACAAATAGCATCAACTGAAGAACCTTCAAATGTATGTCTGACGCAATCAAGCTTTACATCATTGAGACTTCTTGCATTAAAATGAACAATGTTGAAACCGGCGCACAGTGGGGTAATTGATGTCGAAAGTGCCGATTAATTCCCCAAGGCTATTTAGATATGAAATAACTACTAAGTTTAGTTAATTGAACATTATAAAGTAAAAAACAAATGTTTTTGGGTATACTTTAGTGGACATTTTTTTAAGAAACGGTAAAAAACTAACATAGTAAAAAAAAAATTTGAAAAATGAAATTTAAGTTGAACAGTTTAATTAAAACATTTCATCGCCGTCTCTTGCAGCCAATTTAGTTTCATCATTAAAATCATCATTATCATCATCATCATAATCTTCATCAGCATCATAATCATCACCGTCACCATTATCATCATTCGTCATTATTGTCAACTCCATAGCATCTTTGGGCATATACTGCACTTTTTTTTTGGCAATTTTCTTATTTCGTCATTGACTCTTTCTTTTTCGTTTTTAGAAACTGCTGCAGATTCCTTGACGAATTCAATTTTTAACGGCCTACAAAATCGTGTAGATGCGGGTCGCGGGTTTTGCCATATAATTTTGTTTCCACAAAACATTCGAAGTGGAACAATTTTGAAAACGCGCAATAAACACATTTTCAGTTTTGGCTTAATTCTGGAGAATATTTTCGTGATATATTTTGCCCTTAAAAAGTTCTGTTTTACAGGACATTTTTGACATTTTAGAAAAAAAAGGGTCAAATTGACCCATATAAATAGGAGCTACAGGGTTAAAGTACTCCACAAAAATGTTCCTCGTAGTGTTTTACACCTAATTGCTGAACACATCATTTACCTAAAATGTGATGTTACATAGTTTTCGTATGCCGAATCACCATAAGAATGCGCGAAAAGGGGAAAACTTTGACCCCCCTAAAAAAAAATTCAGACGTAAACTTTCAAAACGCCGATAAACGTATATTTTTTTTTGGCCCCCTCTACCAGAATCCGTTGTAAGAACCTTGTTATTTAAAAAAAAATTTGATTTTGTTGTGCAGTGTCATCAATTTCGTTTGCACAATGCATGCATGAGGCCCTTGGGTGCGCACACAAAAATCGAAATGCTGCAAAAGTGCGCAACATCGCGCAACTTTTTTTTTCATAAAATGTTACTGAAATATCTAAGCTATACGCTAAGGAAAACAGTTTTGCCCGACCTCACAAGACTCACAACTATATGTCTATGAAAAGGTAAAAAATTAGACAATTATTATGCTTTTAAACAAAAAATTAAATGAAATACTTATAAACATTTTTTAACAAAACCAAATACACATTGCATTGCTAAAATACCTGAACATGAAGGCTGCATCATTAATTTTTCAATAGTTTTTCAAATTCACACAAAGAAATCGTTTTTAAGTGACGACAAAAACACGTTTATCGCTGTGCGCACAAAAACTGAAAATAAATGTCAACATTCAGAGTGCTTTGCGGGAAAACGGTAAACTATTTTGCAACAACTCTTTCACATAGTGATACAGAATTTTATCCCCTTTAACCCGGTACCAAAAACATAGTTGTATCTTGATTTTTCATTTTTGAATTAATCGGCACTTTACTTATATATTACCCCACTGTGCGGCGTGCTGTTTACAGAGAATGTCGATCATTGCCTTATAAATATCGTCAGCCACTTGGACAATAACACCAGAAGCAAGTATATAAATCTATTGTAAAACCACAACTATAAGCATCAGAGTAGCCGTAGAAAAAGTTAAAAGTATAGAAGAGAGTAAAGGAGGGAAAGATGATAGTAAGGGAGAGTGGCGAACTAACAAACAATTTATAAGAATTATAGATAAAAGTACTAGATAATGTAACAAGAGAAAAGAAATCATTCGCCGTGGGCACCAGCCCTTGTAATTTTCCGCAGTTCCTCAATGCTATCGACTTTAATTCCATCTCCGTTTTTCTCCAATCTGATGTACACGGAGCCACGCCGAGTAAACGCATTATAGATACTTTTCTTGCGCTTACAGGCAATCGCTGCATGTAAAACTTTACGGGTATCAGCTGAGATGCTTTCATGTATGTAGACGTTGTTGTCAGAGTCAATTCCAGCATTTCTCAGGTTTACTGCTTGTTTTGTTTGCCGGCGATAATCGCCAAAAGCCTTCAGCACCCGATTGCGATCGTAAGGAGTGTAAAATTTTATGATGACCGCAGGATTGGAGTAGTTAGATATTGACTTGATGCGAAAAATATCTTTAAGCTGCGGAGACAAAAAGTCAATAGAGCGACAAATCAAATTGAAAATGCTTTTGAGATTTTCCTCCTTCGAAAAAGGCACACCGAAAAGAACAGCATCCAAAGAATGATCAACCGTGCTGTGGTGATTATTGTTTTTGCTTAGCTGGTATGAAAGCTCATCACATCGCGCAGTCAGAGCGTTAATTTGTTCCTCCAAGCAGTGAATTTTGTCATCATACTTTGCGAAATTAGCGCTGATAGAGCTTACTTCGCTCTCCAAATTGCTTACTACCCGAGCTATTTCCGCCGAGAGTCTATCAAAGAAGCAGTCGGTATGTTGCCTAAGTCGATCCTCTAGTTGTTTGAACTCCTCTTTCACATTTGCTTTCAGCCTTACTTCCAGAGCATGAAGTTGCTCACCAAAGGTATTTGTACCGCTGCTCACTGATTTAGGAGTACCTTCAATTTTGTTGCTACCACGCTGTTCACGTTGCTGGCGTGTCAACATTGGAGTCGGTGACATTTGCGTTGCCTGTTAGCAAAGAATATGAAGTGTATAGAAGGCGCATCTGAGCTCAAAAATTCAAATTTTTGTTTGCGAGCTTCATAGAGCGGGGGGAAGCCACAAAAGGGAAAGAGTGGTGCCAGCAGGAGAGCAAGCGCTTCAGTTTACGCTCATTGAATGTGCGAACTGAAGCACGCGCTACAACAAACACACATGAAGTGAAAGTACCGCTTCTCCTGTGTACTTTGAGGCGTTGGTGGTTGTTTTGGTCACTCAATAATTTTTTGTGCAAATTTCTCACAGCAACACCAGCCAGCGCAATGATCGTCGTTTCAACGACGCCCATGTTTGTTGTTGTTGTAGTTTTTATGTGTACACAGCTCGAGAAAAATGTAAACATCTCTTCTTTTGTTGTTTTTTTATTGTTTATGTTTTGCATCGTTTGGAACTTCCTTTTTTTTATTTACCGTCACAGCATTCACCAGGAAATCCGAAGGAGCAAATAGGTAGCAAAGGCTCTAACCGATTGATAATTTTAATGGAAAATTATATTAAAATTATCCATGCTAATTTTTTACTCGATTGTCGAAGTTTTTATCTACAAAATAATTTGTTGTAATTACTGCTGAAATAAAATAATAAAAAGACAGTTTCGTCTGTCTCAGCATGTAGTAGGTTTTGATTCATAGAATCCTGTGTATCTTCGAAATTATTTGTTACTCTTGACCGAGTACTACTTGAATTTTGTCCCAAAATTGCAAAAGTATTTTCTAATTTATCTTGGTTAAAAAACGTGTTTGTTATAAAACATTTATGTGGGTTATTGCTTAATTTTATCAGTGATTAAAAAACAGATTTTAGTTCTAAAAATACAACTTGAATCATCCATACATTTAACATCTTTCAAATAATTAAAAAATCTTTATAAATTTGTACGACTCATTATTCAATTGTAAAGCCGATCTAAAGCAATTATCCGATTGCCCTATTCATGCAATCAAATATTAGGTCTACTTTTTTGATAAATTCTTCAGGAACTTTGTTTTTAGCGACCACATAAGTCGTCACGCCAACCATATTTTATTTTCTTTTCTATGATTTTGCGCACACAACTGTCTGCAATAAGTTCAAGAGCAATATGCGACGCCGTTCAGGCTTGTAATAGAAGAACAAAAGCCAGCCAGAAATCAGAAATCGTTTTACAATTTCAGCTTTTCAAAAACAGCGTTCGTCTTCACCTTGCAATCATTTCACGCCACAACAATGTACTAACGCACACTCGCTGCAGTGAGCGCAACCAAATAGCGCAACACATAAAACTACGATCTCGCTTGTAAAGCAACGCTCTCACCACATACGTGATCTGTGCGAGCAGAGCGCGGGTTCCAATGTTAGAACCCGCCATACAAAATTTTTGCTTGTATGACATGCGCATTTTGTATGTTTATTTTCTTTGCTGTTAGTAAACACTTATGAGTAGGAAATTAGCGCTGGCAACGCTCCCGTAACCAGCAACCAAACTGCTAGCCAACGCTAGATGACGCCTTGCAGCAATGCTTAAGCGCCCACGCAGCCGCGAAAGACAGATAGAAGGCAATGCAGCGCAGAACCGCAACAACAGCAACACAGCACTGACCGCAACAACAGCAACACAGCAGTAACCGCAACAACAGCAACACAGCACAAAACGCAGCAGTCCAGCACACCAGGTTTCTTACTCGTGAAGAGTTAGGGTTGACAGGAGACCCAGCACTTGATCAGCACAGATGCTCCAGACCCAGGGCAGGATCCCTGGGTATCCCTGATTATTAAAGGGGGTATCCTGGGTATCCCTGAGTACTTTAATCCCTGAGTATTAAAGTACTCAGATTTTTATCTCGAACGGCTGATTTTCATGACTGAAAGGGTTAAGACAATTTTTTGATTTTCAGTTTCGTGTTCAGCAGCCAAATATTAGTCCAAAAAATACTTTTATTTTTAGGAGCTTTTTTCGTGTCGAGTAGTGTTATATTATAGCCTATGTTTGCCGCAATGACACGCTGAATCCTTTGATACCCATATTGCTATGACAAATATACCATGGCTGATTTGTTATTATAGTAGGCGTGGCGAGAAGGCATATCAGGTGGGCGTGGTCAATCTTATATATCCTATGTTAATATCAATGAACACGGAATCATTTGATATTAATACTGATTTACCGACATTACCGTAGCTTCGTGTTGTAAGTGTAGTGGCACGGTAAGTGAGCGTGGCCGATTATATTATAGCCTATGTTTGCCGCAATGACACGCTGAATCGTTTGATACCCATATTGCTATGACAAATATACCTTGGCTGATTTGTTATTATAGTGGGCGTGGCGAAAAGGCATATCAGATGGGCGCGGTCAATCTTATCCTTATCTTATCCTCTTATCAATCCTATGTTAACATGAATGAAACACGGAATCACTTGATACACTGCAGAGCATAACTATAGACGCACCCACATTTTTGCGTTTCTGAGCAATTAAAAATTTTTGAGAAAAATCTGATGATGCAGGATGAAAGAGCTTTAAAAGTTATTAACTTTAGGTTCTTGTGCAAATTAAAAAAAAAAATTTGCTGAACACTGCGATTAAAAATGTAGTTTTTGGCTGGTGCATAACTATAGACGCACTGTAAAAATGTGAGTTATTTAGTCTGTTGATCGAGTAAGTCAAGAAATAGCGGTACTTCTTTGACTTTTTTTGATTAATTTCCATATTATTTGAAAATGCCTTGTGGTTCGTACTTGTCGGAAATCGAAAAAGGCATAATTTTAGCTTTTCGCGAAGAAACTGTTGGACTTCGCGATATCGGTCGAAAATTGAAGCGATCGGACAAAGTAGTGCGATCGTTTTTAACAGATACAACCAATTATGGCACAAACAAAAAAGGAGGAACAAAACCAAAGCTTTCTGAACGGGATAAACGTCGTGTAATTGGTGCCGCTAGTAACTTTATGAGAACAGCTAAGCAAATTGGAAAAGATTGTGGAGTTAATGTGTCTCGTTGGACAGTCAACAGGGTGTTAAAGGAGTCTCCGAACATTTCCCAGCAGAAATAGAAAGATATGCCCCGATTATTGCCACGCCATAAGGAATCCCGATTGCAATTCGCTTGAAACAATATGAGTACGGATTGGAAAATGTTAAGACAGTTTTCCGAATCCCCAATTATGCTTCCTTAATTTTCTAAAGCATGAATTTTTCTATCAGATAATATTCTCCGATGAAAAGAAGTTTAACCTTGACGGTCCAGATGAATTTAACTCGACGAATTTAACTCTTACTGGAGAGATTTACGCAAAGGACCGCGATATTTTTCCAAAAGAAGTTTCGGAGGGGGTTCCTTAATGATGTGGGGAGCATTTTGTGGGAACGGTATGTTGGAGCTGGCTTTTCCTAGTACGCAAAGGAATTCGACAGAGTACACTACACTCTTGCAAACGAATCTGCTACGATTTTTTAACCGATATCGGCGAAGTGGACTAATTTTTCAACAAGATAATGCCTCTGTTCACAAAAGCAACGAGACAAACACTTGGCTCCAGACACATCACAGGACACACACATCACAGACAGGACACACACATCACAGACAGGACATGTGGGGAATACTGGTGCGCATTGTGTTTCCTGACAACAAGCAATACGACATTGTGGAAAGCTTAAAAATGGCAATTATTCAAGCTTGGGAGTCGATAAGCAATTCTGTGCGCTTAAACCTTCTAGAAAGCTTGCCAAACCGAGTTTTCGAGCTTATCCAAAACAAAGAAGGACCTACTCACTACTAACGCTCACACAACTTACATTTGTTTTCTTTAACACGTTATTATTGTACTCAAAATAAAATGTTCAAAGTGCGTCTATAGTTATGCACCAGCCAAAAACTACATTTTTAATCGCAATGTTCAGCTAATTTTTTTTTTTTAATTTGCACAAGAACCTAAAGTTAGTAACTTTTAAAGCTCTTTCATCCTGCATAATCAGATTTTTCTCAAAAATTTTTAATTGCTCAGAAACGCAAAAATTTGGGTGCGTCTATAGTTATGCTCTGCAGTGTATTAATACTGATTCACCGACATGTACCGTAGTTTCGTTTTGTTCGTTTAGTAGGCGCGGAAAGTGGGCGTGGCCGATTATGTAAGCCTATGTTTGCCTAAATGACACGCTGAATCGTTTGATACCCATATTGCTTTAAAAAAGCATACCACAGATGAGTTTTGTTACCATAGTGGGCGTCAGAAGGGGGCGTGGTCATTCTCATATAGCCTATGTACCATTCCCACAGATAACAAAATGTTTATTTATTTTTATTTATTTATTTATTTATTTATTATAAGTCTACAGTACAAAGTACCTTACAGACTAGATCACTTAAAAGGTAATGATAATAACAAATCCATATAATGTACAAATTAAGCAAATCATACAATGTACATTTACCAACTAAATAATGAATGAATTAAACTATTAATTTAAGAGCTTCAATAAAAGCCGATTTAGGCAAAGAAAAGTCTAGCTGATGAGAAATAGATAATGCATTGAATTCACGAAGAGCTCGAGAAATCGGTGCATTACTTGAAAATTTAGTTTTAAAGTGCTCACCATAAAAAGGGTAAACAAATCGAAGACTTCTTTGTGGAACATTAAAGCTTATCCGCTCAAGTAAAGTTGGACAATCAATGAAGCCGATAATTACACTATAAGTAAACGATAAAGAAAGAACTGTCCTTCTCTTTTCTAAAGTGCTTAAATTAATAAGTTTTAGCCGTGAACCATAGCACGGAACAGGGGCTTCAAACCGCAACGAACGCAATGCGAACTTGAGGAAAACTTTTTGAACGCGTTCAATTCTACCTATCGACAGTTGGTCATATGGTCTCCAAATTATTACCGCATATTCCAAGTGAGGGCGAACAAGTGCCGTAAAAAGCAACTTAAAGGTATATGGGTCAGAAAACTCAGCGGTATTACGCCGAATAAAGCCAAGAATAGAGTACGATTTCGAAAGAATAAAATTAATATGATTATTGAAGGAAAACTTAGAGTCAAACATAACTCCGAGATCCTTAGTATCAACTACGGTCTGTAGCGCCCAGTTAGCAATAGAGTAACGTGATGAAAAAACGTTCTGACGCACAGTGTTCCGAAGTGGGACAAAAATAGAAAAATTTTATGTCACCGATTTCAAAGAAATTGGTGTCATTTGAAAGATAATACTTTCATTAAGCAAGATCTTAAATTATTTCTTAATCGGGTAAATTTTGAGAAAGTTATAGCATTTACAAGTTGACCAAATTCTAGAAAAATTGTTTTATGATAAAATGCAGTTTTGAGCGTCAACAATTGAAAACGTAACCAAAACACTATTTTCGCTTCAATCGGAGAAAATGTTACTGCTATGCACTTATAAGAGTCCAAAACATCATTTCAGGAGCTATTTTGAAAAAAGTTAAATAAAAACGGGGTTGTACGTTATTTAAAAAACACATTTTTTTTTACTAAAAGCTATAAAAACTATATATTTTTGTAGATCGCAAATGTCGAATTGCGCATTATTACACCTACTTTTTTACGCAATCCTATAGAATGGACTTTCTTCTTTTGGATCAATAAAAAAAATTCTGCGATTTCCTGCGATCTTGGAAAATAATAGAATTTTTGTAAACTACTCTAACTAAAAAAAATTGGATTTTTGTACCCTACATTGAGGTGCCCACCGGTACATTCACTGTGGTACGGAGCTTGTAACGACCAAAAAGTGATGTAACTGGAAAGAAAAAGTATAGTAGCACTGTCGCTATTTAAAATGGGCATGGTCCGCCCACTAAAGGCAGAGTTGCCATACGGAAGTCTTTCATAAAATATGAAAATGTCTATATTAACAAATTCAATGTCTCAATTTATCAATGTTCTATATAAAAATGGGTTTGGCTTACCCGTTTAACCCGTTTAGAGCCATATTATCCTATTTTTCCCATTGCTAACAAATTTTTTGCTAAAGTGTGATTTAATGCTCATATTTTTTGGAGAATATGGAAAAGTTGAGGAAGGCAATTTTGTTAAAATTACCTTGCATTATTTACACTTGTTTACAATAAAGAAGAAAACTATGGGAGAAAACTATTTGTATAATAGTTTTATTTCAATTGAACTGTTTGTGAGTGATTATAAACATCATATTTGATGATAGTGAAACTGAATAAACTGAACGGTTTGAAAAATGGCAGTTATTTTCTTTCATCCTCGACATTTTATCATAGCCTTGCATCTTCATAGCTGTGTCATCTCTATGTGAAGCTCTATGGAAATAAAACCAAAAATGGTTTCTTTCAAGCAACTTCATCACCCTCTTTCCACCCTTTGAAGGTCGAATTTTGAAAAACGCTGAAATATGTATTTAGTTATTTTTGTTTGAGTATATGTATACAAAATTTTAAAACAATCCGACCAAAACACAATGTCCGTCTATATAAGCTTCACCACCCCATTTGCGGCCTTTCAAGGTCGAATTTTTTAAAATCGTTCCTTTTTAAAGGTTGACTTTTTAAAATACAACTATTGACCAAATTTCATCATTATAGCTCCAGCGGTTTGGGCTCGGTGGTGATAGCATACTTGGTTAGCCAAGTAGCCAGTAGCCCCAAATAATTCAGATTGCAAATTTTCAGCGAATTTAGAGCACTCCTTCTATTTTTGTCCCAATTTTGTATGGAGTCGAAACACTGTGTGACGCCTCGAAAAAGTTAAGTGAAAACACTTTTTTATATTCAGAGAAAGACCCGACTTCAAACACCATAAATGCAAATCATTCAAATCACTTTGTAGATTTATTGCATCCGTTGAATCCTTGACAATTGTAAAAACTTTCAGGTCGTCAGCGTAAAGCAAATAGTTCGAAAAAGAAAAACAATTGCTAATATCATTGATAAAAAGGACAAATAATAGAGGTCCTAGAATGCTCCCTTGGGGAACACCTGAAGTAGCTACAAAAGGGTCCGAAGTTACACCATCAATAGTAACCACACAACGTCTTTCAAATAAATACTATGCAATCCATTCTAAGAACGATGAATGAAAACCTAAACAAGCTAGCTTATTTATTAGGATTTTGTGGGAAACTCTATCAAATGCCTTTGAAAAATCTGTATAAATGCAGTCGACTTGGTAACCAGCTGAGAATGAAGAAGTACAAAATTCACTGAAAACTGCAAGATTAGAAACTGTCGACCGACCCGGCACAAATCCATGCTGATTCGGGCAGATTAAAGATTTAACCGCAAAATAGATCTTCTCTTTAACAACACATTCAAACAGTTTTGAGGTAGTAGATAATTTCGAAATTGGACGATAGTTCCGAACATCGTTTTTACTTCCACTTTTGAAGATGGGTGTGATAGTAGCTAACTTCCAGTCGTCAATGAAAATACCTGACGATAAGGATTTATTAAAAATCATCTCAAGAGGAATTGCTAACGCTGGACAGCCTTTGAATAGGATAGCCGACAGCCCATCAGCATCTGTACGCGAAGAAGGTTTAAGGGAAAGCATTCCCTTTACAATGTCTTCCGACGAAATATGAAGAGCCCCAAAATTAAGAGTGGAAGATATTTCAGAAGAAAAATCATGGAACTGCCCGTCATCTGGAACATAATTAGACATAAAGAAATCGGCAAATAAATTAGCTGCTTCGGCAGGGGTACTAGCAAATTTATCATCAAGCATTACGGATGTAGGTATACTTGAGCAAGATTTTTTTGAGTTCACAAAACTCCAAAACGATTTCGGATTAGCTTTAATGTTCTTTTCAGTGCTACGAATATAATTTTTATAAAGGTAGTCATTTAAAGATTTAAATTCCTTATGGTAATGTTGGTGTTTAACAAAGAATGACTGAATGTTAGTTAATTTAAATTTTTTTAGATACTTATTTTTGAGATTTTTTAGTTTCTTAAGGTCTTTGTTATACCAAGGAGATTTATACGCACGCCTCTTTTTTAACGATATATTGTCTAAGCAAAATTCACGCATTATTTTCTTAAAGGTAGAAAAGCAACTGTGAGTATCCAAGCCCAAAAATAATTCATCCCATCTAAAGTCTAGAAGAGAGTTATTTAAACTTGAAAAATCACAGGATGCATAATTGAAAGCAGTTCCATCAATAGGCGATGCAGTTGCGAACTCATAAAACTTTAACTTAATATCTAAAGGGATATGGTGAATACCTGCATCGGAAATTGGAGAAGTGCATTTAGATATAAGAAAGTTAATATTATCCGTTACAAAAATAAGGTCTAACAGTCTGTTAAAATGATTAAGAAAACAGTTAATTTGCTTTAGATTTAAGCTAAGGAAACTGTCAACAAAAAATGATTCCTGACTAGTAACTATATTAGTAGGAATAAGACCCGAATAACTAGAATTGCTACACCATCTAACATTGCAGAGATTAAAATCACCCAGCACGCAAAGATGGTTATCATTTAAATTATCAACAGCTAGAGTAATTACATTATCCACATGTGCCTTATATAAATCAAAATTACTATTAGGCGGAATATATGAAACAATTAAATATAAAAAGCCATATGATTTCGAACCCTTTATGCAGACACACAATTGGTCAAGCAACAAATCGCCATTACTGAGATTAACTAAAAACGCACGGAACTTTCTTCTTACAGCAATAAGAACACCGCCTCCTCTCAGACAGCCAGTTTTAGCCGAGTCCCGGTCCTTGCGAAACACGTCATACAAATTTAGATCAAAGAATTCACCTTCATAGAAGCCCGAATTTAACCAGGTCTCCACAATCACGATGACATCATAAGACTCTTCTGTACTAAAGCGATGAATAATATTTGACTTTGTTCTTAAGCCCGAAGTGTTGTGGTAATATAAGTTAAGATTTGATCAAACACAGCAGTTACCTTCCACTATGTGGAATTTATAAAAAAGCTATTTAGTTAAGATTTAATCAAACGCAGCAGTTACTTTCCACTATGTGGAATTTATAAAAAAGTGATTTTATTCTGCCGAAGGGCAACCGGTAGATTTTACAGTCAAATTACGACTAACTAAATTTAATCCAACTGCCGCAGTCTTGCCGCTGTCACCATCGCCGTCGCTGCCGCCGTATTCGCTGAAGTCAGTGCCCGCACGCGCATCCGCTCGAAGTTCCATAGCGCTGATGTAGCATTATTTGCCATGGTTGGTTATTGACCACCGCTGGCATGGTGGTATTGCCCGCGCTGTTATTTGAGAATTCCTGCCACGGTCGTTCGTTGTGTTGCGTGATGCGGGATGTGCGGGGTGTGGATATGCTTACGTGCTAACTTATACATTAAGAACACCGTTGCAATTGGCATTATCATTGCAATTGTTTAATGTTAAATTTGTTGTTGTTGAGCTGGTTGCTTTTGAAAAAACTTAAACGGCTTTACTCACACGTTGGCTGGCCATAATAGCGGATTTAACAATTTCTGATGATAAATCGAAGAGACGCCCAGTTTGAAGTTGACACGCTTGCATTTGTCTACTGGGACATCCTTTTTAATTAACGTGTAGCAAGAGAGAGAATTAATGTCAATACACGCGTGTTTAGCTACATAATTCTTTATGTCATCGGCAGTAACTTTAGACTCAAACGACGATAAATGTAGCCATTTATTGCGAACAGCGACGCTCAACTCGGTGTTATCACTCGAGCCAACAACAACCAAAGCCTTCGTACACCTCTTATTCTTCACCTCAGTCCAAGCAGCATTGTTGATTGAGTACAATTCACCATCATCGAGAGCACCACCAATAATCATCCCAGAGTCAACTGTTGGTACAGTAGCAATTGAAGAGCGTATTACATTATCGGCAGCCCCAGCAGCAATGGCATACGCAGCAGCAGAAGAGTTAACAGCAGCCAAAGAAGAATTGTGAGATAGCGTCTCAGCTCCGAATACTAAGCTACGGCTGGATACGGCTGGAGAGTAAACGTCAGTTGGCTGAGCTGCACAGGCCGCAACAACACCCACACCATCCGAGCGAGGCTTAGTGGCGCAGGCAGCAGCAACATTGTTGGTAGGATCAGCGTTATGAGCATCCGACGAAAGAGCGTCAGTAACAACAGCAACAACAGCATCAGCCACATTGTTATCACCATGTATGCCTAGGCTCGTGTTATCAACGGCCGAATGCATAGGTATGGTATCATCTCCTGACAAAGAAGAGTGTGACGATGGCAAAAGAGACGGCGACAACGGAACATTTTTTTTCCTCTTCATGGGTTCAGCGACCTTGGCCTTGGATCTCGTTACAATAATATTTGGCACAGCAGCACTGTTGTCAGGAACTGAGGCTCCGATAGTGCAGGAACTCAAAAGAGCGAACGACCGCAGAAAGTCGCTAAGAGAGTTTAAACTCTTCAGCACATCAACCAGATTGGCCTTACGCAATTTCGATAATTGATTGTTGCAATTATCAAACAAAAATTTTATGTTCTCATTGCAGGAAATTAAATCCGTGCAGTTGGCGTTTAGTTTAGCACATTTGAGATGTATTTTAGAACAGCAAAATCCACATGATAAGTGGTCACCAGTAGAACACTTTGATCTACACTTGTCACAATTAGACATTGTTATTCAAACGAGAGACGCGGAGCGATCAAAAACACGTCTGTACACTTTGAGATTCACTTTGTGAATTTGGTGCTTATTTCATCTAAATTGGTTCAGTGGTTTTTGCCTGATTGTGGCTCAAATAACGTCACACTTGTTTTTATATAATAGTGTTACGAATGCTAGTTCTAGTGGGCTAGTATGTATCACTGGATTGTGCAATTTGAAAATGAAACAACTTTGTTTATTCGAACGCAGCCAATTAAAAACCAAGAGTCACTTTATTATTCACAGCTTACACTTTACTGTTCGTACACTTAAGTATTTGCTTAATTACTCCGTGTGGCAACTTCACTTGTCAAAACCAGACTGACTCGCTGCGCCGCACCCGGCTGCCTTTTATACCTGTCCGGCCATCGCGCGGATCGTTCTCGCGCATTCCAGAGTGGACTAAAGGATTCCATGATGATCGCAACCGTCGTTGCCAGGTTAGCTTAAAGTTATTATCGCGGCCGTCGTTGCCAGATTAGCTTAAAGTTACTATCGCGGCCGTCGTTGCCAGATTGGATCTTGGCACGGCACGTAGCGGCAGGGTTGCTTTGCACCGCGACAGACTGGCTCATCGTTACACTGCCCACCACTTAGACTTGTTCGTCCCGAACAAGTGCCGAGGCTCCGCTGTGATGAGGCGCCAGGCGCTCCAAATGGACTACCTTCAGCTTAGCGCCTCTATTGTTGCAACGTTGAATCCGGTATACCACGTCGTTAATCCTAGTCACGACTTCGTACGGTCCTTCCCATGACGCTTGAAGTTTCGGAGACATACCTTTCCTCCGCTGCGGGTTGTACAGCATTACCAGATCGCCTTCTTGGAACCCTGCTGAGTTGGCCAGTAGATCATATCTGGCTTTCGCCTTATCGCTGGCCAGTGTGCTGCGGCTCCTTATAAACTGGTGAAATTCCTCCAGTTCCGCCCGCTTTTTGACCCCGTAGTCCGTCTTAGCGCCTCCCGTTGTGCTGACTACCCCGAACTTCAAGTCAGCGGGTAACCGCAACTCTGTGCCGAACACTGCTCGGGGTGGAGTGAGTGATGTCGTGTCGTGCGGGGCTGACCTATACGCCATCAGGAACAGGGGGATATGCGTGTCCCAATCCTTTTGATTCCTGCCTACCACTTTCCGCAGGTATTCCTCCAGTGTCCGGTTAAAGCGTTCCACCATGCCGTCCGACTGTGGGTGCAAAGGAGTAGTACGAGTTTTCTTTATTCCCAGCAGCTCACACACTTCCTTGAATACCGCAGACTCGAAATTCCGGCCTTGATCTGAGTGCAACTCCAACGGAACTCCAAACCTGGCTACCCAGTTGTTTACCAGCTTTTCCGAGATCGTAGTGACCTCCTGGTTAGGAATAGGGTATACTTCGGGTCATTTGCTGACGTAATCCATTACCACCACCACATATTTATTGCTTTGAGTGCTAGTTGGGACTGGGCCGGCGACGTCATAGCAATTCGTTCGAAGGGCGCTCCCACGTTGTACTGCTGCATGCGGCCCCGAGATCTTCTTGTCGGCCCTTTCGCGGCTGAACATCGGTCGCAGCTCTTAATCCACTCGGCTACAGACTCCTGACATCCTACCCAGTAGAATCATCTTTTTATTTTGGCGACGGTTTTGGTGATGCCCAGGTGCCCTCCACTGGAGTCGTTATGGTATGCCTCGATGACCTCGCTGATTCTGCACTTCGGCACTACCATTAGGGAGTTGCTCTCCCATTCGCGGTACAGGCATCCTTCCTTCAGCCGCAGACTTTTGCACTGTGCCCAGTAAGCCTTAAGGCTTGATTACACGTAACGAGTAGAGTGAGAAGACAGCAACTCGAACGAGTACTCGTTTCGTCTAAACGGTAAGGCGAGTTCTTGATTGATTCAGTGATCGATGAAAGTGGCGAGAGAGCCACTAGAATCACATTTTGTTTGCTAGGCCGAGCGACCACTACTTTACCGTTATATTTTTCTCTTTTCGCAGCGATTCGTGCAATCGCTCGTCACATGCGGCATCGCTCGTGACATGCGGTATGCGTCACACACCACTTTTCGCTCGGTTGAGTTTAATTGCGCGAGTTGCTTAGTTCATTTTGTGCATTGTAAAACCCAACTGACTCGCCGCGTGTCGAAATACGTTTGAACAACTCGTCGCTTTTGCTCGCTATCCCAATTCTTTCGGCCTAGTACCATTTTGATGTCTCGTCACTCGACTCGTTACGTGTAATCAAGCCTTTAGCGATCGGGCTTTCACCGGCCATCTCCTGCCAGTCTGGACGTGCGCCTTGCTCCTTGCTTTCAACGATTTTTGCAAGATCCGCATCTTCACGCTGGTCCTTTCGTAGCCTCTCCGCAGACCACTCTTCCTCTGGCATAACGCTTACCAACCGGACGTCCACTATCTGTTCTTTGCTTTCGGCTCGCGAGCACGGCCTGCATTCGACTTTGCACGGACGACGTGACAAGGCATCGGCATTTCCATGGCTACTGCCCTTGTGATGCTCTTTCGTGTAGTCGTAGCTCTGCAGTCGCTCGATCCACCGCGCCAATTGCCCTTCAGGATCCTTAAAGTACAGGAGCCATCTCAATGCCGCATGATCTGTGTGCAGGCGGAACCTTTGCCCATACAGATATTTGTGGAAGTATTTTACGCAGTCCAATACCGCCAGCAGTTCTCTCCGTGTCACACAGTAATTGCGTTCCGGTTTCGATAGAACCCTACTGTAGTACGCTATCACTTGTTCCTGGCCGTCTATTATCTGTGATAGCACACCGCCAATACTATTCCCGCTTGCATCTGTATCCAGCACAAACATCTCCCCAGGCACGGGGAAGGCCAGAATTGGAGCAGTGCACAGTTTTTCCTTCAGACGTGCAAAAGCCTTTTCCTGCTCCTCGTTCCACTCGAAAGCTTGGCTCTTTTTCGTCAGTTTGTGCAAGCTGCTGGCTATGTTCGCAAATCCCGGAACAAATCGGCGGTAGTATGTGCACAGGCCCAGGAAACTGCGGAGTTCGTGTAGACTGCGTGGTCGGGGCCACTCCTTCACCGCCATGATTTTTCCTTCATCCGTATGTACTCCGCGGGCGGAAACCGTATGACCCAGATACTTGACCTCCTGTTGGAACAGCGAGCACTTCTTTGGGTTGAGTTTAAGCCCAGCTCTTTGTATCCGCTCAAATACCTCCTTCAGCTTTCCCAGGTAGTCGTCGAAGCTTTTACCCATTACGATTATGTCGTCGAGGTACACCAGACACGTCCGCCAATGCAGCCCTTTTAGCACGCGTTCCATTAGCCGCTCGAATGTTGCTGGTGCGTTGCAGAGTCTAAACGGCATGACGGTGAACTGCCACAAACCATCGCCAACACTGAAAGCCGTTTTCTCCTTGTCCTTGTCTGCAAGCTCTACCTGCCAATAGCCGCTGCGTAAGTCGAGTGTGGAGAACCACTGCGTGCCTGACAGTGTGGCCAGGGTGTCATCGATCCGAGGTAGTGGATAACTGTCCTTCTTGGTCACATCATTGAGCTTCCGATAGTCCACACAAAACCGGGTACTGCCATCCTTTTTCTTGACTAGCACGACCGGCGAGCACCAGGGGCCCGAAGAAGGCTCTATGACCTTTTCTTTCCGCATGTTTTCAATCAAATTTGTGACCTCCTCCCTCTTGGCCAGAGGACCCCGTCTTGGTGGTTGGCGAATCTGTTTTGCACTTCCAGTGTCGATGCTGTGCTTCACTATGGCCGTTCTTCCGCCTGCTTCTGGCGCAAATATTGACCCATAGTGCTGCAGGAAAGACCTCACCTTCTGTTTCTGCTTAGCCGTCAACTCGCTGCTCCATTGGTTCTCTTGCGGTATGACGTCCATGTTAAAACCGCTCTTCTTATTATCTCCAGGCGGGCTACTCTCGCAATTGACCACTGTTACAGCTTCCTTATACTCGCCAATTACCTCATCTTTCCCGACATATTTGGGTGCATTCAGGGGGTTCAGTATTCTGACTGGTATTCTGCCATTCTTAGGTTCCAATAATGTACGTCCGATGATGATGTTGTAGTGTCCTTGTTTTGGTGCTTCTACAACCCACTTCCGACTCGTCCCATCGTTCTCGTCCACCTTTGCCCACACAATTGCCTCAGAATTCGCTGGTGTTCTCCTGTTTTGACATGATACAACCTTCCTTACCGCCACGCTTCGCTCATAGCCGGTGTCCAGCGGGAATTCAACGTTGGCATATCTCAGCACATTTTCCTTCAGGTCCAGCGCAAAACCGTGCCTAATCATGAAATCCACGCCGATAATCACGTCGTCCATTATATCCGCGACGATGAACTCATGTTCCAGGCTGCTGGTGCCGATAGCAATCGTTTTTGTAACTTTCCCTCTTACCGGCGCACGCTCGCCAGTCGCAGTCCGCAGCTGTATGCCATGCAGCGGTTCCCAGTTCTTCAGCAGCTTCCTTTTTATGATCGAATATGACGCAGTATCCAGTGTCAACACGAACAACTTTCCATCTATCCTTCCTTCAATTGTCAAGCTGCTGGGTTGTCGTTTCAGCTGTGAGACAAGGATGGTGGGGCGGCAGATTGTGGGGATCAGCTCACGCCCCTTTGGGCTGACCCGTTTTAGTTTAACGGCTCCTCGTCCTCAGCCCTGCGCTTGTTGGCTGAGTCTCGATTGTCAGTATTGCCCGCTTCAGGCGATTGCGATCGGGAACGGGAACGCCTCCTTCGTTGACGGCAGTCTCGTGATATGTGGCCCTGGCCACATACCCAGCAAACAACTTTAGTGGAGACCACCCGTGGCCTGCCCGGTGGCTCAGAGCTTATGGCCTGGATCGAAATGTCGTTGTCCGGCTGGATCTGGCGTATTCTTGCTGGTGCATACCGAGTGCTCCCAATCCATGTCGCCTCATATGTCATCGCGCTGGTCACAGTCTCCCTAAATGTCGGCTTGCCCATCATCAACGCACTGCGACGTGTCTCCGGATCATGAAGACCTTCAATAAACGCCTCTATCTTCATGCTTTCGAGATCATCAGCGCCGAAGGACGGGTATCACAGCTGCACGAGCCGCTCAATGTCTGCTGCATATGTCTGCAGCGCCTCGTTGGATCTTTGCCTGCGGTTCTTCAGCTCACAGTAGTACAGCGTTCTGTTGTGCTCGTCGCTGTATTTGGCTGCCAGCGCCCTTATGACGGTCGCGTACTCACTTCGTAAACATTCTGGAACTGATTTTATTACCTCGGCCGCAGCACCTTTAAGAGCCAGCGCCAATCTCCGACCCTTCCTTACGTCGGTCCACTGATTTTCCAGAGCAGCCAGGTCGAATTGTAGCTTGAAGGTATCGAACGGCGTAGTCCCATCATAAGTAGGCACTTCTGCTCGGATGGCAACATTTTCCGGAACCGGCAGCAACCATTCCCGCGGGTGTACCTCCCTAAGCCGCTGGTCCATCTTTCTGTTCATCGAATCTTCCAGACTATCAACTCGTTTGTTCAGGGAATCATCAAGATCGTCAACACGTTTGTTCAGGGAATCATCCAGGTCGTCGACTCGCTTATCCAAGTGCTCTACCCGCGTCTCCAGGTGCTCGACTTTCCCATTAATCCTGTCTGAGATTTCCTCCACCTTCTGCTCCAAGCGCGCAGAATTTTCCTGAAGCTTGCTGGACAACTCCCGATTTGCATTTTCCAGTTTTGCTGACATTTCCCGGTTCGTAGTTTCCAGTTTCGCTGCAATTTGCGCCGACATTTCACGATTGGAAGTCTCGAACATGCCTTTCATTGCAACCATAAGCTGGCTCATGTCCATTGCTTGTGGTGGCGCAGCCGTTGCAGCCGTACTTTGCATCGACGCAGCACCCGCAGGCGATTCCTCCACTTTGGCCGACGCCTCTTGTTCTTGCGCTCCGAACTCATGCATAGTCCAATCGACGCCTCGTTCCTCACATGCTTCTCGCAAGCGCAACTGCAACTCCACCTTTCCGCCAGCAGTCGGCAAATTCCAGGCAACCAGCTCCTTCTTCAGCTGGTCCACCTTCAGCAGCTCGAATTTAACCATGTCCGTGCTTTTATAATTTTATTTCTTTAGTTTTTTTCCAATTTTCCACAATCTCACTTCTGACACCAAATGTTACGAATGCTAGTTCTAGTGGGCTAGTACGTATCACTGGATTGTGCAATTTGAAAATGAAACAACTTTGTTTATTCGAACGCAGCCAATTAAAAACCAAGAGTCACTTTATTATTCACAGCTTACACTTTACTGTTCGTACACTTAAGTATTTGCTTAATTACTCCGTGTGGCAACTTCACTTGTCAAAACCAGACTGACTCGCTGCGCCGCACCCGGCTGCCTTTTATACCTGTCCGGCCATCGCGCGGATCGTTCTCGCGCATTCCAGAGTGGACTAAAGGATTCCATGATGATCGCAACCGTCGTTGCCAGGTTAGCTTAAAGTTATTATCGCGGCCGTCGTTGCCAGATTAGCTTAAAGTTACTATCGCGGCCGTCGTTGCCAGATTGGATTATAGCACGGCACGTAGCGGCAGGGTTGCTTTGCACAGCGACAGACTGTCTTATCGTTACAATAGTATAGATAAAGATAGCAATTATATATTACTCTTCACTCACTTTTACGAAAACACAAGTTGCACTGCATGTGCAAGCAATTTGTAAAAGAAAATACCAAATATAACAAAAATAAGCGCAAAATACTGATATTTATAAGTTATATGTATAGGGTGTTTTTTTTAGAGGTTTGTTTTTCGAATAGAGATAAAGCTGGCATTTTGTGGTCAAATCTGGCAACTCTAATGTCATTTATGTTCAGTTTGGTTTGCCATTTCATCATGAACAGGTTGACAAAAGAACAACGCTTGCAAATCGTGCAAATTTATTTCGAAAATAATGGTTCAGTTCGCGAAGTTTGCATTTTATGGTCGACATAATCGTCCATCAGAGCAATTAATTCGGTTAACCATGGGTCGTTTTCGCACTACGTTTACTCTATGTGATAATACGCATCCGCAGAGACGTCGAACAGTGCGCACCGAAGAAACAATTGCCGCTGTAGAGCAAAATGTTGAAGAGGACCCGAATGAATCGGGTGCACAGCAATTGGAGCTTTGTCCATCAACTGAAAATTGGACCTGTAGAATTGGCTTTATTCGAGCCAGCCGCGGCGGCCACATGCCCGAAATCATATTTAAACATTAATGGCATAAAATTATCCTTCCAATAAAGCCAAATTGATGGACATTAAAACGATTTTCTTGTGTTTTATTTAAATTCGAAGTTCTATACCTCTATAATGAGGTTTAAAAAATGTCTTTATATAATTTTCCAAAAAACATAGCCTGTTTTAAACACGATACATATAGTTATGTGGCATTAAATTTTTGGTAGCTATCTTAAAAGAGTAGCGAATTACAGGGTCTCAAAATTAGCGCATTTTTCGCAAGTCGTGCAAGGTTTTTGCTCTCGGACAAACCGAACATGGTGTGCTGTGCTGACGACGTTTTGGTACAGCTTCGCCTTATCTCAAGGATGTACAGAATCATGATGATGTAGAAAAATAATGCTATTTTTTGGAACATATGATACGATAAAAATGATTTTCGTATATGCTATTAAATTCAATGGCACATACGACATTCGTTTTCTATGGCGACGAAATGCGAATACTGAATTGGGAGTTTTTCTTGCACGTAGCAGTTGGACAGTTGGGATTTGCCTCTTATTTTTCCGTACGGTGATTTTTTGAATAAATCGATTATCGAATATCAATTTTAATTCAAAATTATTTACACAACAAGTTACGTTATTGGTGTGGTGGGGTATGTCGTACCCCAATAAACTTTAGCGGGATGTGACTGAAATCTGGTCACACTCAAGTTGTTTTTGGTTAGCAAATGTGTATGCCCACATAAAACTGATATCCGTATTATTTACAAAAATACAACCTCTGGGGTATGGTATACCCCACCGCACCAATGCCGGTTTAAAATTAAAGTTGAAGGAAATCTGAAGATTCTCAATATTGAGTAATTAATAATTTAATAATTGACTGGCACGACAGCCCGCTTACGCGAGACTAAAGCCTAGCTTCCCGCAACCACCCGTGTTGTGCGTGCGATGTGTATGCGGGTGGAAGGGACCTACAGTTTTATGCCGGTTTCGAACGGCAGGTTGGGAGCTCTTTCATAAGCAATTTTTACTCTCAGAGGTTTGCCATTTCCAGCTGAGAGGACAGCCACCGAAAGAGAAAACGAGTTTTCCCGTTATTTTTTTTTTCTCAATATTGAGTGCCTCGCATTAATAGGGGGTCATCCCCTGCGCGTTTGCTCGAGTCAAAAAAGAAAAGTATTTATAAATACAAATGTGTGCAAAAAGATTTATGAAAAACTAATTTCTCTAAAAATATACTTTCTCGATATAAATAAAGGATCAGTAGAAACATTCTTCTTGAAGATTTGTTAGTTAAAAATTGAGAAAACATGTTTGGCGCTTATGAAAAAGTTTTTCTGGTTACCACCTAGTGGTGCGCCTCGAAAATGAATAACGGTTACAGTGTACATGGGCTGTTGTCTTTTTGTATTTTTTCCACCCTTTCGCCGGCTGGGTGCGGCGGCAAATTTTAAATTACTGCCTACGCGCCGTCCATTCGTTTTAATCGCCCGCCCGTCCGCTCGTCTGTCCGTCCGCCGCGCAACTGAGCCTGCTCCGACCCAGTCTTCGTGCCACAACAACCCTTCGTGGCGGCAATCTGGCTTCATATTATATATAATATTTAATGTACATATTTTCTTCTTCTTGTTTGCCGTCTTCATTATTCATTCTTATTTTCGGTTTGGTACTTTTATATTAATTAGAGAGCTGCATCGAACACCTTTTTACTGTACATGAGAAGTTTGGTGTCGGATACGTTTACTTCACTTAGCCCGATGTCAGCGATTAAGCGATGTGAAACTGGGAGAGCCGGTTGAAATACATGCACAGAATTTCACATATATTGTTGCAAAATTGCAACCTTGGGGCCTACTAGTAGGCCCCAAGCTTGATCAGAAACGTAGTTTTTCCTCCATATAAATTTCTAAAACGGGGTTGTTCTAGTTCATTTCAAAATTCCAGTGTTGCTGGTGTGAGTAATTTTTTGTGACCAAAGAAATTTGTCTTTTTATTTGTATATTTTTGGTGCCATTTCGTAATACGTTTGTATAAAATTGACTAGAAAAATATATTATTGCCCAAAAGCGCCAAATTAATCCTTGGGTATGCTTTTAATTTAATTAAATTAAGATTTTATTAGCTGCATCCAAAAAAACAACCCTGCGGTCAAACTAGAGCATTTAGCACCAAAAGCATACCTGATCTGATCTGATGGTTAGAGATTCGCTAAATGAAGAAATGCGAAATAAAAAGGACGGCAATTGACCCCGTCATATTCAATGCATTTAGCTTTGTGTTCTTTGGTATATTTTTCATTAATATTTACATAATGAAACCAAAAAGTTCATGTGTTGGCATTTAATGCAGAAAATTAATGAGAACATACTTTAAAAAGCAAATAATTGAAAGGAATCCCTAATCCCTAATATCGGGAAAAGGGCAGACACAGTGAAGAGCTGATCACTGCCAGCACACACGGACTGTGTACGTGAATTGCAAAAAACGCACAAAAATCGGCTTACTCTCACAGTTTCACATCGCTTTATCGCTGCCGATGTTATGCTGCCGGTCAAATGATCCCGGTCACGGATAAAATTGTTGCTGATTCAATGTAAAAGAGAAAATTGGGAGAGCGAGCGAGCGGATAAAATTTGATGATGGGGCTTTCGATGGGCGATGTTATGCTGCCGGTCACGGATAAAATTGTTGTTGTTTCAAAGTAAAAGAGACAAATTTCGCTCTCCCAAGTTTGTCTTTTACATTGCAGCAATAACAATTTTATCCGTGACCGGGATCATTTGACCGGCAGCATAACATCGGGCGATGCCAAATCAAACGATCAAATCAGTTTTGCGTCGTGAGATAATTCACAGTAGTTGCGTTTTGGGAACAAATTTGTTCCCTTTTGGTTAAAATGTGTATGGAATGAGCAAGAAAATGGTTGGTAGCAACCCTCATCACTAGCGTGTGTATAAATTTGTGTTTTCGGAGAAAAAGGAGATAGAAATATGGAAATTTAAATGGTAAAAAAATATTGTGATACTATCACACCCATCTTATATTAATTTCATTTATAAATTATTAGCTCAGAATGTCAGAAATTTCGGCTCAGTCAAATACTGAGGCGCTGATAACATTGAGAGCTGGAATCTCTTTAGAAATGTGTGCTATTCAGACCGATGCAAGCGTGAAAAATAATTTTACATTTTAACACTTTCGTGTCCGATCACGTATTTTTACGTTTTATGCCTAACAAACCTAGGAGCCGTTCACGTATTTTTACGTTTTATGCGTAACAAACCTAGGATCTAAAATTACAAGAGCATTCAATCAGTCATTTCGCTGATATCAGCGAAAAACGGATTTTTTTCGGTAAGATAAATAAATTAAAAATAGCGGCCCCAACGCAACGGCATACGTAAACAAAGCGGCAATAGGTTTTAGTTTAACTGCACAGAGAGCGGATACGAAAGTGTTAATTGCTAATTTTAACTAGTTGAAAAACTATAGACCCAATTAACAGTGCGAAAAAAGTAGTAAATGTAAGCGAAAAGCGTAGTGGTGACCGGCGATCAAATGACCGTCAGCATAATGGGCCAGTTAGTCATGACATAACTTAGTTTTACTTGTCAGCTAGCACGACCTGGCATACCCGAAAGCTGTACAACTGGTTACCCGAGACATAGAACATAAACTTAGAACTTAACCGTAAACTTAGAAATCTGTTTCGTTTTGGTTTCTAAGTTTATGTTTACGGAAAACGCAAAAAATGTTGCCACTCTCTTGGGAATGAATTGAAAAGTAAACAAATTAAAATAATTTGTAAAATATACAAAATGGATTGCAATTTTTATTAGTTTTGTAAATATATTAATAATTTTAGTCGTTGGATGCTCAAACATTTAATAATAGCATGTAAAAATATGTCGCGAAAAGTTTGAATTTGATTGTTCACGAGATGGAGAAATCGAAGTGGCAATATTGTCGCTCAGCTGATGAGCTGATTTTTAAGTTTATGTTTACGGAAATAAAGTTTTGAATAATCGCTCAAATTTTCTAAGTTTATGTTTATGGTTAAGTTTATGTTCTGTGTCATGAGTAACTGGCCCATAACGTCGCCCTTACTCGAGCGCTGTCGAGTTGGTATACTGCTCTTACTCGCTCACTAGCTCACGCGTAGAGAAGAGAAGAGAAGCACAGAATTTTGGATAACAACGATAAGGACGCCGCGAAAAAGCGGTAGCCGAAAAAACGGAACATGAAGAAATAGGAACATGTAAAAATGGGAACATAATAGCAAAACTTCCTCGAGTATAAGGTACCTTCCTACGGAACCTCGAATATTTTTGCCGCTTCAAGGTCAACGGCAGACCATACATTGCTGTTGCTATTGGCGTTGTGGTTGGACTTAGAATGTTTTTGCGAGGTTTATGCAGTAAATTGATTTAAAATTATCAAATATAGTTATATTATTTATTATAGATATATTATTAATTTTTCAATACTTATAATTAAATATTTTTACATCTATACTAGCTGACCCCGCGAACTTTGTCTCGCACGACATTTGTTGTTTTTTTATAATGAAATACGCGAGGTGGCGAATCTATGGCGATGCAAATTGACGAAGAAAACCAACTGAAGGAAGAGGAGGAGCTACTGATTAACGCAATCAAGGCCCACAAATAAACAATCTTGCTGTTAAGTTTCAGTAAAGAAATGGACTGCGCTTCAACCGGATTTAAATTATATGGGCGGTGCCATGCCCTCTTATTCAATGCCTGCCCCTTATTCAATGCCCTCTGTCAAAAGAAAAAAATGGTACGTCCGTACTAACTTTCATTGCTGAGCGACTTATAGTTCAGCAACATGTTTGGGTTGCAAAAAACGTGCCACGCCCCTTGTCCAACGCCCATAAAATCTTATCATTAGAATGACTCATCTATGGGACGACGGGGTACTAAATTTTAATGTTGTGCTACTTATAATTTCGAAGATATTCTATTTTAAAGATTTTGCTTGTAGGGGTGGTGCCACGCCCCCTCGTCCAATACCAAAACCCGCCTCATTCCGTCTGTCGAGAGATATGATTACATGATAGGTGCATGCTAAGTCTCATTCCTCAGTGACTTGTAGTTCAGCAGAATAATTGGGTCACAAAAATGTGCCACGCCCCTTAGGGGTATAAAGAATAGTTAGTAGCCGATTCTCAGACCTACTGAATATGCATGTAAAATTTCATAAAAATCGGTCAAGCCGTTTCGGAGGAGTACGGTAACAAACACTGTGACACGAGAATTTTATATATAAGATAAATCAAAAATAAAATATTAATTTATTAGCTATTTTATTTATACAGTCGTGTCTGGGTATAGTGAACCCCCTATATAGTGAACACCTCGATATAGTGAACACCCAAATTTTGACATCGAGCCTCTAAATATAGAAAAAAATTTCAAGCAAAAAAACAAAAAATTTATTTTGAGCAAATAAAACGAGTTTTTGAACAAAAAATTTGATCTTGATATAGTGAACAAGCTCAATACAGTGAATAGGCTTTGCAATAATTAGTTCACTATATCCAGACACTACTGTACTACATGGGCTGAAAAGTCTTTGGCCTGACAATGAAAAAACGATATTTTTAGTGCAGAAATGATTTCAATCTTCGACATAATCTCCATTTAGAGTAATGCATTTAGTGTAACGGTCTTCCAACATTTCGATGCCTTTCTTATAGTGGTCCGCGTGAAGCTCTTCAAAATAGGCGTTTGTTTCCAACTCGACCTCCTCATTTGAGTAAAATCTTTTTCCGGCGAGCCAATTTTTCAACCTGGGAAAGAGGAAATAGTCGCTGGGTGCTAAATCTGGTGAATACGGTGGGTGTTTGACGACTTCGTAGCGTAATTCCTCTAATTTTTCGGTCGTATCGCGAGCAGAATGAGCTGGTGCTTTTTGGTCAATTGTCAGCAAACGCGGCACCCATCGCGCGCACAGCTTCCGCATGTGTAAATGTTCATGAATGATATGACCAACGCGTTCCTTTGAGATGCCTATGATGTTAGCTATCTCACTCAATTTTATTTTGCGATCATTTAACACAAGGTCCGTGATTTTTTGGATGTTTTCCGGATTAACTGCCTCATTTGGCCTCCCTGAACGCGGTGCATCACTGGTGCTCGTACGGTCACGACGAAACTCAGCAAACCAATACTTGATAGTTGAATTTGGTGGAGCAGATGTATTATAACATTTATCAAGCCATGCTTTTGTTTCCACTGTATTTTTGCCCATCAAATAGCAATGTTTTATCAAAACACGAAATTCACTTTTTTCCATTGTTTACAAAAATTCAGAGGTAGCGTCACTTCGAAAGCAATAACTTGAAAACGAGTCAACCAAATGTCATGAAACTTTGACAGAATCTAAGTTAAGGATGGTTTTCCATGTACAACACAATAATTCTTAATTTTTGGCGCCATCTCTATGTCAGGCCAAAGACTTTTCAGCCCATGTAGTATATTCATTTATCATCGCGTAATCAAAATTCGAGCGAATATGCGTGGAAGCTGAAATCAATAAATGTTGTTAATGTGGGAAGGGAAAGGTTTCTTATAAATTAATATTTAAAATAACATATATTTGTTCATATTATTCGGTATAAATAAATAAGTAAATATAAAATACAAAAAAATTATGCTTCGCGCAACGCTTTACCACAGTCCTTTGAAGCAAATTCAACTAAAACTTCACAAAGTATTTGCGGTACCTCATTCTGTTTAACCCTTTCCGTCATGAAAATACACTCGTTCTGTATGAATTGTATGGTCTGTAGTCCAATATATTGGAAATTGTGACTGAAAGGGTTAAATCTTCCGACATACTCGACAATTGCCACGAGTATTTGCGACATATACTCGACACCTTCCGCGAGTATTTGCGTAACAACGAGAAGGAAGTCTGCTTGCGTCGAGCAGCAACAAGAACCTGCTCGCTCAGCGTCGAGCATGGCTCAATAATAAGGTTATAGCATCCCCGCAACACCAAAAACCTGTATTTTGTTTTGTTTTGTTTTTGTTGGATATTTTCCGACGAAAGAGGGAGAAACTGAAAACAAACAAAAGTGATTGTTGCCAGACGGCGCACTGTGGCTCAATTTGTCATTTCAGGTTGCAAAATTAATAACTCCTGAACGAATAACGAGATAATTGGAAATTTTTTGATTGATTAGAAATTCATCAGGCTATTGTATTCTCAAAAATAAACTCAATCGAAGTACAGGGTGCTGCGTAATACTTTGTCAAAGTTCGGCTTACTGTAAATAAGAATAATGCGAACAACATTGATAAGTTTTAGTTGCAAAATTCATGAAAATTCATTAAAAAAGATGGAAAATAATAAGAATTTTATGAAACAAGCTGAAAGAGTCAAATTTAAAGATAAAAGTTCATAAATTTTGCTTTCAAAATGAGAACCAGAATTCGAAAAATTTACGTAAAAACTCAATTTTTGTTGGACAATCCTAAGTTCAAAAACAATGCTAAAGCTTCATTAGGACTATATTTGAGCGGTAGCACATTGCGTGGGTTGGGTATACTGTTTTTAATTCTTTTAACACGATCCGAGTTTGCTGCTAAAACTGCTTTCACTATAATGCCTTTCATTTTCTCCTGATCCTTATTTTATTTTATGGTCAAAGCTTCTGAAAAGTGGGTGGTCATTATTTTCCCCGTTGCCTCCATAAGCTTTCTTGTTTTAGTGAATGACGCACCGTCCTGAGTTGACTTTTTCGGACTTTCTTTTGTCGCCTTTGATGTCGGTGGTTGGTCATCGCTTATGCTACATGCATCTCCTGCATCGAAGTAAATTGTTTTTTCCAACCACTCCTCATTATTCTGGACAAAATTGAATTTGGTACGGTTTGCCGCAATCCATTTCAACTTTGTAGTGCGATAAGTCATGGAGTCCTAAGTCCTTCTCTTTAGTCGAAGATGTGTTGGCTGCAGGCAAACTTTTTTCGACGTAACCAATTTCTTTAGCGACAGCCAGAACGAACTTCTCCTTTGTCTTCGAAATAGTAAATATTTCAAACGGCTTCGAATTTTTCAGTAACATCTTTGTGCTTCTTCTTCGGTTTAGTTGCAGTGGCGGAATTGAAGTGATGTTTAGTTCAAATTAAATTCGAAACTAACTTTACTTACTCTAAAATTGTATGACAGACACAGTGTTAGTATTTTGTTAAAAACAAAAACATCACATCAAAGAATACATTGATGACTGACTGGTTGGCGGAAATGAAAGCCAAGTTGTTTTTTATACGTGCGAACTGCGCATCCACTAAAAGTATACTTTACTTCGAGCTTACAGCAATATACGCCGAAAAAAAAAGTCGACTTAATATTGAATTGCAAGCTTGTATCACATCTTAAATTAAGCCAAATTTGCATGCCCTGGCAACAAGTTTAATCGCGTGTAATTGATTAACTATCAAAAACTTGACGAACTTGTTCGAACGCACGCACCCGAAAGCACAAAATTGCGCGAGATGGCCACAGAAAAATCGCTGTAAAATCCAGTCGGGCAAAATCGGGCACCCGATCTCTTCAGGGCAGTACTCACAGAAGACTAGTGAACATTTTCCCAAAGACGGAACCGTGGCAAGTATGGCCTTTTTTTTGAAAGTCTATCGAAAGTTCAAAAAGAGTGATAAAAACAGTGCTTCAAGTGAGTGCCTATGAAAAGACAACACCAACCAACTTTTTTTTTCTATATTTAATTATTTACTATAAATGCCTCCTTTTACGATGCTGGTGCAAAAAGTTTCAATTAATTTGCTCCTTTCCGTATTTTAAAACTTCAGCTTTGCCGAAAAAGTGCAAATTGCTGATATTATTTCACACTCTAAAAATTGCTCAACCGTGACGGGCTCTACAAGCAAAACTATTTGTCAAATTTAGTTAAGGTTTTCGGATTTCTTAGGTCCAAGCATTTATCTATCGGACAAGTATAACAGTTTCCCCCAAATCGAACATGACAAAATCGACTTTTGCAACCTACGTCGGCAGAATCAGCTACTGTGCGGCGCTGTATTTCGAGTGAAAAAACGGGAAAATTGTTCAGGTTAGGTGTTTTCAGTCAGGTCTTTTCATTTCAACCGATGCGGCAACACAGCACACCGGCGATTTTGATAGAAGCGATAAACAATCAGCCGGTGGCTTGCTACAACCTTATAATTGAACCATGGCGTCGAGTAACAACGTGCAGTTACTCGACAATTTAAAGTACCTTTTTTTCGGCTTCTCTTCGGATACGTGTTCCGTTTTTGAAACTACACGTGAAGGCATCGAGTATAAAAGCTTTATGCAGCTCTCTAATATTAATGTGTCGCCGGCCGCTCGCTGCGAGCGCGCTCTTTACCCAACACACAACTGACGCAAGCAGCAATGACTAGATGACCCGAAAGTGAGAGGGGAACACGGCAAACACGGTTGCTAATTTGGTCAATCCAGGCCCCAGAGTCGCAAATTCGGTCAATCTAGGCCCCAGAGTTGATTAGGGTTCGTACAATAAATTCGCCATACAAACGCCAGGGCTCGGGTTGCTGTTGCGTTCGATGTTTATTTGCAAATAAAATAATTGTTGTTTTTTGCGTTCATTCTGTAGTACGTTTATAGGAAATTGATTGCAAAAAAAAGTTTGTTGCTGAAAAACGTCATAAGTATGTTGCAATGTGTTTTAATATGATTTTACTTCAGCTCTGCGTTTGAAAAGAGTTCAACTTGCCATCATTGTTTCTCGCTGCACTAGAAACGGCAAACTCAATGAGACATGAAATGAAAGAAAAAGCAACCGAATATCTGCTGACTTTAGCGTATGAAATAATTTATTTCTGCTTTTTGTTGGTACGGCTTACAATCAAAATTACTTAGACCAGTAAAACAAGGTGGTTTGCAAGGCTATATTTACAGCAAATAAGAAAGGTTATCACTTTAAGATGCAAACAATTTACTGGTAACCGGTGCTGTGCGAATGTTTGGGTAAAAAAACCTGTACACTATCGGACGATTGGAAAAAGCAAAAAATGATCTGAAAATAATTTCCCCTCTCAGTTTCGCGTCACGTAGTTACTGCAAGCAGCGGCGCACAGTGGCTCAATTTGTCATTTCAGGTTGCAAAATTAATAACTCCTGAACGAATAGAGATAATTCGAAAATTTTTGTTGCTGTTGATTAGAAATTCTTCAGGCAATTGTATTCTCAAAAATAAACTCAATCGAGGTACAGGGTGCTGCGTAATACTTTGTCAAAGTTCGGCTTACTGTAAAAAAAAATAATGCGAACAACAATGATAAGTTTTAGTTGCAAAATTCATGAAAATTCATTAAAAAAGATGAAAAGTAATAAGAATTTTATGAAATAAGCTGAAAGAGTCAAATTTAAAGATAAAAATTCATAAATTTTGCTTTCAAAATAAGAACCAGAACTCGAAAAATTTACGTAAAAACTCAATTTTTGTTGGACAATCCTAAGTTTAAAAACAATGCTAAAGGTTCATTAGGACTATATTTGAGCGGTAGCACATTGCGTGGGTTGGGAATACTGTTTTTAATTCTTTTAACACGATCCGAGTTTGCTGGAAAAACTGCTTTCACTTATTTTATTTTTTTTATTTTATGGTCAAAGCTTCTGAAAAGTAGGTGGTAATTATTTTCCCCGTTGCCTCCATATGCTTCCTTGTTTTAGTGAATGACGCACCGTCCTGAGTTGACTTTTTCGGACTTTCTTTTGTCGCCTTTGATGTCGGTGGTTGGTCATCGCTTATGCTACATGCATCTCCTGCATCGAAGTAAATTGTTTTTTCCAACCACTCCTCATTCTTCGGGACAAAATTGAGTTTGGTACGGTTTACCGCAATCCATTTCAACTTTGTAGTGCGATAAGTCCTGGAGTCCTAAGTCCTTCTCTTTAGTCGAAGATGTGTTGGCTGCAGGCAAACTATTTTCGACGTAACCAATTTCTTTAGCGACAGCCAGAACGAACTTCTCCTTTGTCTTCGAAATAGTAAATATTTCAAACGGCTTCGAATTTTTCAGAAACATCTTTGTGCTTCTTCTTTGGTTTAGTTGCAGTGGCGGAATTGAAGTGATGTTTAGTTCAAATTAAATTCGAAACTAACTTTACTTACTCTAAAATTGTATGACAGACACAGTGTTAGTATTTTGCTTAAAACAAAAACATCACATCAAAGAATACATTGATGACTGACTGGTTGGCGGAAATGAAAGCCAACTTGTTTTTCATACGTGCGAACTGCCCAGCAAAAGTATTCTTTACTTCGAGCTTACAGCAATATACGCCGAAAAAAAAGTCGACTTAATATTGAATTCCAAGCTTGTATCACATCTTAAATGAAGCCAAAATCCAAATTTGCATGCCCTGGCAACAAGTTTAATCGCGTGTAATTGATTAACTATGAAAATCTTGACGAACTTGTTCGAACGCACGCACCAGAAAGCACAAAATTGCGCGAGGTGGCCAAAGAAAAATCGCTGTAAAATCCAGTCGGGCAAAATCGGGCCCCGATCTCTTCAGGGCAGTACTCACAGAAGACTAGTGAACAATTCTCCCAAAGACGGAACCGTGGCAAGTATGGCCTTTTTTTTGAAAGTCTATCGAAAGTTCAAAAAGAGTGATAAAAACAGTGCTTCAATTGAGTGCCTATGAGAAGACAACAACAATAACCAACTTTTTTTCTATATTTAATTATTTACTACAAATGCCTTCTGTTACGATGCTGGTGCAAAAAGTTTCAATTATCTTGCTCCTTTCCGTATTTTAAAATTTCAGCTTTACCGAAAAAGTGCAAATTGCTGATATTATTTCACACTCTAAAAATTGCTCAACTTTGACGGGCTCTACAAGCAAAACTATTTGTCCAATTTAGTTAAGGTTTTCGGATTTCTTAGGTCCAAGTATTTATCTATCGGACAAGTATAACAGTTTCCCCCAAATCGAACATGACAAAATCGACTTTTGCAACCTACGTCGGCAGAATCAGCCACTGTGCGGCGTTGGGCTGGCGGCCGGGGGACGCGCCACTTCAAGTCCGAGGAAAAATTAAGCGCAATAATCAACTTGGACGCAACTTGAGCCCTTCCTACTGAAGCTCCCCTCCGTAAAGGCACTAATAAAACACATACAACGAAAAATTCCGGGGCCAGGTGAAAACCTCCCTCTCGTTAAAGCTATTTACCAATAAAACATTTTTTGCAATGTAAAAATTATATAAAAACTGTAAGAATACAAACTATTTTTTGAAAATATTTCCATCTTAACACAAAATAAAGTTTGAAGCTCACAAAGTTTTTAATTTTTATATTATAGTTTTTCTATTGTCATTTGAAATTTAAATTTTTCTTATAAAAACGTTTCAATTAACAGTTTTCAGGTTAGAAAAAGTATAAAAATAAATAATAAAAACCCAATACAAAAGAATATACCAGACAAGAGTAAAAACAAATGTAAAAATAATTCTATAAATTACAGTACTCGACACGAAAAATGCTCCTAAAAACAAAAGTATTTTTTAGAATAATTTTCGGCTGCTGAACACGAAACTGAAAATCAAAAAATTTTCTTAAGAAGCGTTTTCGAAAAATCTTCGAAAAACACTTTTTCCCCTCTTATTTCAGTTATGGGCACATATCTCGTAAACTAACTATCCGACTAACACTTGTGGCCCGTCGTTCAGAAGGTAATTAACCAACCTTTCCAATAAGAGGGGAAAAACGTGTTTTTCGAAGATTTTTCGAAAACGCTTCTTAAGAAAATTTTTTGGTTTTCAGTTTCGTGTTCAGCAGCCGAACATTAGTCTAAAAAATACTTTTGATTTTAGGAGCACGCGGTATACCCATTTTTTCGCGAGTAGTGTTATATAAAGAAAAACAATGAAACTCAAAAAAGGAAACACTTAGACTGGAAGAAAATATTAAAAAATAATAAAGAACAGAAATTAATAAAAAAATTATAAATAAACTAATAAAAAATGTAAGCAAAGTAAATGATAAATTGAAGGTATTAAAAAATTTAAAGCAAAAATTCAAAACAAAATTAAAATTAAATGAATTCAAACACCGGGTCAGGATTGGTTAGCGTGGTTGAATAAATACAAAAACAAAAAATAATACGAAACAAAGCAAATCGAAAAAAGATACAGCAATCATTAAAAAATAAAAATATAAAAACCAAAATAAAACATATGAAAATAACTAAGGAAATATAGTACAGTGGACGTCCAGTATAGCGAACTTCCCATTTAACGAATTTTCGATTTAACGTACGGCCAAATGTTTTCCATTGATGGTTCTATATTACGAGCAAAAGTGAAATTTGAATATTTATGTTGCTTATCACCCTTCGAATTGTTTTTATTTGAGCATTCACATTTTTTACAATAACAATGAATGTTTAAAACTTGTGCTTTAAAACTTTGTGCTTTAAATGTGCTTTAAAACTTTAAAATTTACGTCAAGTTACCAACATTCTATTTGTATGCATTGCCGATAATTTTCACAGGACTTGTTTTGCGTTCGGTTGGCTTTTTTCTTTTAAAAATTAAAATTTCAATAAGCAATCAAGAGAAATTCCCATACAGAAAAGATGACTTGCGGTAAAGAGGCAATCGCGCATCGAAGACTTTTTCACTGTACAGACATAGTCATATCTGTATTTTGAAAATGCTGGAATAAAACAACATATTTTTAACCTTCTTCTTCTTCCGTCTGTCCTTTGCTCAAAATTGCGGTCGTTGTCCTTTGGGGTCAGGATGACCCCAATCAAACGGTTATATAATTTACTGACAAAACATGAAGAAATGTTGCACAAAAACCACAAAAGAGAGGGGGAAAGCCCCGAAAAGTGTTTTTCTCGATTTGTTTTTGGGTTCGCCTGAGGTCAAATAGACCCTAAGAGACAGGCAGAAGGTTAAAACCTGAATGTGTGAGACTTATTTCTTTAAAAAGGATGGTTTAAAACAACAAAAAATTTCGATCGATTTAACGAATTTTTCGATCTAACAAATTGGGGGTACAACATAGGTTAGGTTAGGTTAGGTTGGAGTGGCAGCCTCCTATGTGAGAAGCTCACTTAAGCACAACTTATGGCTCATTGTGATACCACGGTGGATGGCGCGACTCCCCCTTACTACGCTGAGAACCAAGAAGATTCTGTTATGAACCTGGCTATATCCCTGATATTCAGAGGCGATAGCTCAGTTAGACTTGTGAAGAAAGCTGAGCCGAGAGACTTAAGTCTTCTTCTGGCTAGTGAGGGACATTGACACAACAGATGGAGAACTGTCTCCTCCTCCTCCTCGGACCCGCATCCTCGACAGTAGTCGTTGGATGGCAGTCCCAGTCTCTCCGCATGCTTACCCATAAGACCGTGACCCGTGAGCACCGAGACCGTTGTGCTTATTGAGTGACGGCTAAGGTTAAGCAGCTGGTTAGTCCGTTTCATGTTATAGGAAGGCCAGGTTAATCGAGAGATACTGCAATTCTGTTCCTCAGATCACAGTTGATTCGCTACTCTTTGGTAAAATTGTCTGTCTCGCGGATGAGCCAGATTGAGGCCTGGTAAATGGCCATTACTTCTGCCTGAAAGACACTACAATGGTCAGGCAGGCGGAAGGAGAGACGAAGTCCAGTTGGCTACAGAAAATCCCGCAGCCAACCTTGTTCGCCAATTTAGAGCCGTCCGTGTAGATATTGATAGAGTTCGCTTAGAGCTCGCTATCGGTCCACTCTCCTCTACTAGGGATACGGACCGTAAATCCATGATCAAATTGAGTGGGGGTGCAGATATGATCGATGACATCTGGCACCGAACAATCTTGAGTAAGAATCCTGGAATGACCAAGATCCTGTCTAGCCCAGCGGGAAATCGCGTTTAGCCTGACTGCAGAGCATTTCGCATGTAATTTGACCCGCTGCGTGGTTGGGAACCAGTGGAGAAGGGTAAACAATGCTTTCGTGGGTGTAGTGCGGAGAGCCCCTGTAACCAAAATGGCCGCCATCCTCCTGACTTTATCAAGAGGTTTCAGGTTGACCGCCTTGCTTATGGCAGGCCACCAGAAGACAGCACCATAAAGTAGGTTAGGCTCAACTACCGCCGAGTGAAGCCAGGACATTATTCGGGGTTGTAGACACCATCTAGCACCTAGGGCCCGTTTGCAGCAGTAGAGAGCACATGAGGCTTTCCGTGCCCTCTCAGCAATGTTAGCCTTCCAATTTAGTTTAGAGTCGAGGATTAGACGTAAGTACCTAACATTGTTGCTGAGGCTAAGTCTAACACCGTTTAGCTTAGGTAGTGCGAACTGAGGTATCTTATACTTCCTGCTGAAAAGCATTACCTCGGTTTTAGAGGGGTTAACATCGAGGCCGAATTCACGGCACCATTGAGATAGAATCCTAAGCGCATAACTTAGTTTCTCAGAAAGTGTAGAAAGATATTTTCCGGAAACTGCTATCGCAATGTCATCCGCATGTGCAACAATTCTGCACCCAGTATTGTCCAGACGATTTAAAAGAGAGTTTACTGCCAGATTCCAGATTAGAGGAGATAGCACCACACCTTGCGGTGGGAGGAGCACACCGTGCGTTACTGTGCGTTTGATGCGCGTGTTTCCGATTGCGGAGCTAACGACACGCATCTTGAGCAGACACTCGACAAATCTTACCAGCTTCGTGTCTAGGTTTAGATTCGAAAGTGCGTCAACAACCGCCTGAGGACAGACGTTGTTAAAAGCTCCTTCGATGTCGAGGAATGCCGTCAGAGTAAACTCTTTGTGGGCGAGAGATCTTTCGACCGTCTCGAGAAGTGAATGTAGTGCGGTTTCAACAGACTTGCCCTTTGTGTAGGCGTGCTGTGACTTAGATAGGAGAGACGGATCGATAGAATTCCTGATATGATGGTCAAGAATTCTCTAGAAGGTCTTGAGAAGAAATGACGATAGGCAGAAAGGTCTGTAGTCCTTAGCGTTGACATGGGACACTTTCCCCGCCTTAGGTATGAAGACCACCCTAGATTCCCTCCATTTGAAGGGGATGTAGGAGAAGTCCAGGCAAGCCTTGTAAATACGTAGCAACCAGGGCGCGACTGACTCAGCGCTGTGCTGGATGTCAGCTGGTATGATACCATCTGGCCCTGGGGACTTAAATAGGTCAAAAGACTTGAAGGCCCAATGTAGATGGGATTCGGTTAACCAAGTTGAGGGGGGTGCTCTGGGGACCCGGTCGACCTCAGGAAGACTGTGATCGTGGTCGTTGACAGTTACGCTACCAGGAAAGTGAGTGTTCAGCAGAACTTCTAGTGTTCCAGCACCTGATGTTGACCAGCTACCCTGGGATGTCTGGATACAATCAAGGTGCCTCGGGGAAGAACTAAGTAATCTGCGAAGTCTGCTGGTCTCAGAGGAACTTTCGATATTTTCACAAAAGCTCCTCCAAGTCACCCTTTTAGCTTTCCTGATGGCATATTTGAGCTCCCTTTGTTTGTGTTTGTAAGGAGACCAGTCATCGAGGACTTTGGCCCTATTGAAAAGTTTGCGACATTGCTTGCGAAGCTCTGCAATCTCCGGGTTCCACCAGCTAGGCTTTGGTTTACCCCTAGGTGTCGAGGAGACGCAGGCTGCCTCGGCAGCAGATTTCAGTAAAGACGTGACAGAGTCAACCGCCCGTTCAATGTCCGAGCAGTTGTCGATAACGGAGGGAATAGCATAAGCGCCTGCTTCAACACAGGCCCTAAATCTATCCCAATCAGTGCGCTTCCTGTTAATAAGGTGGTCAGTACCCACGACTTCGTTGGGAACATGGTCACCTAGCGTGAAGCAAATATATCTATGATCAGAGAGGGAACACTCTTGTGAAACCCTCCAGTTGTTAAGAATATTGGACGATAAGTTATTGGCAAGAGTGATGTCAAGAACCTCCTTCCTAATAGAAGTCAGGAAGGTCGGTTCGTTACCCCTGTTGCCAATAACTAAGTCCTGTGCAAGAATAAAATCAAAAAGAGACTCACCGCGCTCATTTTCACATTGTCGTGAGGTGGTGAGGAGCCGTGGTCGTGTGTCATGTAGGTGGAGGCAACCCAAGTCACCACGGCGTTGATGAGGACCGCTACAGCCACGTTATCCGAGTCGCTGAACCTGGGAGGAGAAGAGCATTAGATTGTTCTTGACAAGGATGCAGGATCTGGGATTACCTTGACCTACCATATCGACAACCCGATAGCCATCGAGGTTGAGACCGCAAACCCGACCATTTACGATCCAGGGTTTTGGATCAGCGCCATGTCTTCGCCTGTTTGCACCAGGCGAAGAAGAAGAGCTGCCGAGGCAGCGATGGAGTGGTGCAGATTAATTTGGACAATCTGAACCATCTACAGGACTGGGAATAATAGTGGCGTCCTCATCGGACAAGGGGGACTCAGTGGCGCCATCGACACTCATAGCCACGTGGTCGAAGAACTCACCGACATATTCGGAGGCCGACATGACACTGCCGGCGTCGTCGGATGGGCATTCTTCCGACGGGGCCATGGTGCAAGTGGAAGTGGATGGACTGGGTTCGGGAGCCGTCCCCTTAGGTATCTGGGTGCTACCTTGTAGATCGCACCTATATAAGTTACGGTATGCCAACGGCCACAGCGCTTCTCGCTGTTTCGCACAAAGATCCGATGTCACTACGCCGCGTAAAACTGCAACGTAGTGTCTGCGTATTTGCTCGCGCAGCGGGCTGGCGAGCTCAGGTGGCAGAATGTGAGCTCAGGTGGCAGAATGTAGGCAAACCAGAAGGCAATGCGATTTGCTAGCATTGTCTTCAAGTCCAGTCTTCATTCCGCAGTCGCACCAAACAGTGCTAAAATAAAGAATAAGAATCTATAAACTGTTGTTTTTTTTTTAAGAATAACTGGCGCCCAACTATACTACTGCGAGGACTCCGCGCCCAAAGACCTAGCCGCGCGTAAAAACAGCAATCCAGTTCCGCATAGCGGAAAGCTAAAAGTTCTAAAAACTAAATCTTCCACATAGTGGAAAAAAGTGAAAAGTTTCGCATAGCGAAAGAGTATAAAAACTAAAACTTCCACATAGTGGAAAAAAGTGAAAAGTTTCGCATAGCGAAAAAGTCTAAAAACTACAATTTCCACATAGTGGAAAAAAGTGAAAACTTTCGCATAGCGAAAAAGTCTAAAAACTAAAACTTCCACATAGTGGAAAAAAGTGAAAAGTTTCGCATAGCGAAAAAGCCCAAAAACTAAAACTGCCGCATAGCGAAACAAACGAAAAGTACTAAAGCTAGCACAGCGCTCACTATCCACCGCTGTAGTGCTCACTGAACCGTGCGACAATCTTCAGCGACGGCAAAATTGCACGTGGATATCTCGAAAACGTGTACGAGTGTTATCACGCGGTGCGTGGCGGCTTCTGCAAAGTTGACACCGAAGGCTTGAAAACTTGGCGTCGCATACATCAGACAACAAGCATAATAACAACAACAAGGGACGATGAGGATGACGACGCTATGGATGCTGACGACGCTATGGAAGAAGAAAATATCTTTTTAAATATCTAAATTTTTGCAATTGTATAAAAATTCGTATAAAGTTGGTTAGTTAATTTGTAATTTAATTTGTAAGCAGGATCTAAATTCTTGTGAATTTACATTAAAAAAAATCCATACATTAAATCTTTGGTAAATAATCGGAAATTTTATTAGGAAACTCTTAAACACTTTGTGCAGTGCCGTCTCCTCCGAGGTCCATTTTTGTCATTGTCTTTTGAGTCTTTTGGCATTGCTATATAAAACAATAAAAAAATGGCTAACCCGAAGGAAAACCAACCCGTCTCACCCTCGACGCTTTCAACGCTCATAGAGGTAGCAGTAGAAACAGCGTGCACCAATATGTTGAGTCATATTGAAAGGCATAATGCAACACAACTGAATTTAGCACAACAGATTAAGGCTCTTTCGGAGAGAATGGCAACCTTAGAATTGCCATCATCTTCAACAATTATCGAATATAAACCGATAGAGGTAACGAGGAATGACTAGTGCCCGCTCACACTTGACCTAATCAAGTCATTACCGGAGTTCTCCGGTGAATCTACGAGATACCTTTCATGGCGCCAAGCAGCGCACACGGCAATAAAACTTTTTGATCCGTTTGTGGGTACGGAAAAATATTACCAGGCAGTTGCTATAATTAGGAACAAAATCACGGGCTCAGCCGACCAAATTCTATCATCCTTCAACACTGTCCTCAATTTCGACGCCCTTGTCGCCAGACTGGACCACACTTATCGCGATAAGCGACCACTACATGTTCTAGAGAACGAACTCAGCGTCCTGTGCCAGGGAAAATTGTCGATTGCAGGAAACTAACGATGCTCATTAATAAAGTGACAATGGATTACAGTGGCAATCCGACACTAATCAGCTCGTTTGCGGAAAAATACAGAGCGGACGCTCTGCGGGTTTTTATTTCAGGTTTAAACAAACCTTACTGTAATATCCTATTCTCAGCTGGTTGCGCGGACCTACCCTCTGCCTTAGCGAAGGCTCAGGAACTGGAATCCAATAACCAGCGTTACTCCTTCGCAAGAGCATTCGACAACCAGATCCCCAGAACCCTTCCACCGCGGCCCCATCCAAATTTTAAACAAGTACCTACGAGACCAAAACCGAGACCAATGGACACCAATGCGGAAACTGAGCCAATGGACGTTGACCCTTCGTCCAAATTTCGCTACGACACAGCCTTTAATCCTAGACGAAACCAGAGCAATAGGTTCTCTGGACAGACCAGTCAATTCAGTAACAGGACTGAAGCACAAGCGCCACCCAGACCTGGCAAGCGCGCACCCTCATCGGAAATGGCACCTCAACCCAAACAACAAAGAGTAAATCACTTGGGAGTGGACCAAATAGATTCTCAGGATGAGGACGAAGAAGACACACAATCACTAGCGACTTTTGACAGCGAAACAGAGGAAGAAATAGTAAACGACAGCCTCAATTTTTTAGAGTAAGGTCTGCTGTTCCCTATATTGAGAAGACTCTTAATAAAAAAACTAAATTAAAAATATTACTCGATACAGGAACAGCGAAAAATTACATTAGAAAAATACCCGAACTGGACCCAATCCTTAACGATAGACCATTTAAACCCTCAACGGAGGAACAAAAATTACACACAAATACCGAATCCAGCTCTTCGGAAAATTAGCCGAATTCTTTTTACACCCACATTTGAATTCATTCGACGCAATTTTGGGCTACGACTTCATTAATCAAATACAGGGGGTGATTGATACGGGCAGGAAGATGTTTTTGCATAATAACGGGGAGGACGAAATTCAATTCCTCAATTTCCAACAAGTCAATAACCTACAAATTAGTACACAGTCCGTCTCGGAGAAAGTCCGTACCCAATTTAAAACCCTTTTAAAACGTTGTGAAGTAGTATTTTCTAATCCAAATGAGAGCCTACCATTCAACACCACTGTAATAGCAAAAATACGTACGAAGGACGCAGAACCCGTCTATTCTAAGCCAAGACCATACAACATATCTGCAGTCCCCTTCGTAAATCAGGAAATCCAGAAACTCTTAAAGGATGGTATAATCCGACCCTCCAAATCCCCATATAACACTCCAATTGTAGTGGTGAGAAAAAAAAGAGAGAACGAGGACGGAACACAAAAACACCGTATGGTTTTCGACTATAGAAAACTTAATGAAAAAACGATACCCGACTGCTACCCGATTCCCGAGACCTCCGTTATCCTGACCAATCTGGGACAGTCTAATTACTTTTCCACCCTCGACCTGAAAGCAGGCTTCCACCAAATTCTCTTCGATGAAAAGGATAGAGAAAAAACGGCCTTCTCTATCAACAACGGTAAATTTGAATTCTGCAGATTACCGTTCGGTCTTAAGAATGCCCCGAGCATTTTTCAAAGAACCATCAACGATGTGCTTCGCGACTACATCGGGCTCTTTTGTTACGTTTACATCGATGATGTAATCATATTTTCCCAAACGGAAGAAGACCATTTAAAACACATGGAATGCATTTTTTCTAAATTAATTCAAGCTAACATGCGCGTCTCCGTAGAGAAATGCAAATTTTTTAAGCAAGAAGTTGAATTTCTCGGCTACCTAGTAGCTAAAAATGGGATCAGAACATGCCCCAATAAGGTGAAAGACATTCTTGACTTTGCAGTACCCAATACTTTACGGGCGCTAAGATCCTTCTTAGGATTGGCGGGCTATTACCGCAAATTCATCAAGGACTACGCTAAGATTGCACAGCCCTTGACGAGTTTGTTGAGAGGAGAAAATGGCCACGTCTCTGCGAGGAAGTCTAAAAACATGAAAATTGAATTGAACGACAAGGCGCTCGATGCTTTTCAGTCAATAAAGAATATCCTAGCCTCCGAAGACGTACTATTGCTCTACCCAGACTTCCAAAAGGCATTCGACCTTACTACAGATGCGTCGGCACATGCAATCGGCGCTGTATTATCGCAAGGGGGCCGCCCCATCACAATGATTTCTCGCACCTTGAGCAAAGCAGAAAGCAATTACGCCACGAACGAGCGTGAAATGCTGGCCATAGTGTGGGCGTTGAAAACACTGAGAAATTACCTTTACGGCGCACCCAATATTAATATCCATACGGATCACCAGCCGCTCACCTTTGCTATTTCAGAGCGAAATCCAAACACAAAACTCAAACGATGGAAAGCCTTCGTGGAGGAGTACTCCCCCAATTTTATATACAAACCAGGAAGAGAGAATGTGGTCGCGGACGCACTCTCTCGTCAATTTATCAACACCATTGCTAAAACCGATTCGAGCGATACAGTTCACAGCGAACAATCACTTACTGCAACTATTCCGACAGTCCCCCACCCCATCAATTGCTTCGCAAACTAGCTTATCTTAGAGGAGGGCCCGGAAAACAACAAAAAAACCACAATTTTATTTAAGAAACAAATTAGGCATAATATAACTTTCACAACAGTCGCAGCACTAATAAAAACTTTGAAGAACACACTGAACCCTGAACGTATCAATGGAATTAACTGCCCAATAGAGACCCTAGGTCGGATCCAAAATAAACTAATAGAAGCATTAATAAATAATTTAATTGATTGGCACGACAGCCCGCTTACGCGAGACTAAGGCCTAGCTTCCCGCAACCACCCGTGTTGTGCGTGTGAATTTTGTACGCGGGAGGAAGGGACCTACAGTTTTATGCCGGTTCCGAACGGCAGGTTGGGAGCTTTTTCATAGGCAATTTTTACTCTCAGAGGTTTGCCATTTCCAGCTGAGAGGACAGCCACCGAAAGCGAAAACGAGTTTCCCGGTTTTTTTTTAGGTGTTACTACATGCAGTATTCGATCTTGCGTTGCTCTGCATGCCACTCGCTGGACCGCGCACTAACCAACTGAGCCACGGCGGCTGCCATAGAAGCATTCCCAAAGGAAAAAATGAAATACGCACCCAAAATGGTGCAGGATGTCTATAATGCAGATGACCAGTACGACATAATAGTTACAGAACACTCAAGAGCGCATAGAGGCTTGAAAGAGAACTACAACCAAATATTGTCCGAATACTATTTCCCCAATCTAAAAAAATCTATCAAAGAATTTGTTGAAAAATGCAAAATCTGCAACGAAAATAAGTACGATCGCAACCCCGGTAAACACCCAATAGGCGTAACGCCCATCCCTAAATACCCAGGAGAGATACTTCATATAGACATTTACAACACAGGGAAACAATATTTTATAACTTGTGTCGACAAATTCTCAAAATTTGCTGTGACCAAGCACACACCTTCCAGAAACACCCCCGACGTTAAAAGCCGCCTGCTAGAACTAATCATGCAATTTCACAGACCAAGACTAATCGTAACCGACAATGAGGGCGCGTTTATTTCAAACTCCGTTAAAGACCTCCTCGTAAATGAATTTAACATCTCCATGTTCACAACTCCTGCCCTACACAGTCTGAGTAACGGACAAGTGGAGCGCTTTCACTCCACTCTAGCAGAAATAGCCAGATGCACAATAGGTACAAAGACAGACGTGGTCGAAACTATCTTATTAGCAACTTACAAATATAACAATAGTATTCACTCTGTTACTAACCGGAAAACGGTCGATATCTTTTTCAATCCGTCAGAAGAACTCATAGCAGAGATCAGGAACAAATTGGCCAAAACGCAGAAAAGAGATCTCGCGTTCCACAACAAAAGAACCAAAACGAGGAACTTCCAAGTCGGAGACAAAGTGTTCGTAAAAAATAACAAGAGGATAGGTAACAAATTTTCAAAGGTGTACAGGGAAAAAATCTTACAGGCTGACTTAGGGACCGCAGTAGTGATCGACAATAGGCAGGTTCATAAGGACAATATCAAAGCCAAATAAATTTTCAAACGATTGACAGACTACCCCTGACCAATAACTCTTCCCTTCCCTCTTTTGCAGATTAGCGTTTCCCGTAGTTAGAGCCGTTACCGATTTTTCAGCAGCACTCTTTATACCAATCCCGGTCGGAAATGTAGCCATTTTTAATAGTAGCTTATACCTCAAGCACTCGACAAATCTGACGCAGATAGAGGCTGCTATCCAGGACAACATCAACACGATACCGACACTGCTCGACGAACGGGACAAGGATGCACTTAGACATTACGGAAATAAGGAAGCTACTGAGCCTCTTTCGCACGTCTACCAGATTGAAAAGGTCCATATACTTCCTCGGGTCTGCAATCAAATTCGTAGCCGGCGTGCCAGATCACCAGGACATGGAGGTGATTGAAGCCAAAATTAACGAGCTCACTAGAAACTCGAACAGACAAGTCGACATTAACACGGACATAGAAAAGCAGCTCAACGAAATAACAGACAGAATTAATAGCTTGAGGTACGGGAATGCCATAGTTGACCACCCAACATTGCTAACTTTTATGTCTAGGCGTAATAAAATTATTATAAATAACCTAAATAACAACGCCTATGCCCTGATGCTAGCGAAGGTAAACATAGTTAATTCCCTAATGCTGAACTCGGAGGAAATGGAACTAATCAGGCAACAAGAAAATGTACGAATACCAATGAACGATCTATTGTTAATTTCGGATGTTAAAATTTACATGCAGGAAACTGCAGTAGTCTATCTCATAAAATTACCCCTAGTTACAGATATTTGTAAAAGTTTCGAAATCAGCCCTGTAATCAGGAACAAGAAAATCATAGATCTTAAGAATAATGTCACGGCACTTTGTAAGAATTATTACTTCCCAATAGTTAACTGTAAGAAGGCTTTAATGTATAAATTTTGTAATATTGATAAAAGTGACACATGCCTGTCACAATTATTAAACACTCACTCAGCCTCTTATCCTACCACGTCAGCTCTCCATCTACCATCTGTTGAAATCGTCAAAAACGGGCTTATCGTAGCGCGCAATGATTTTTTTGAGATTATCTATGATAATCAAACCATAAGGGCCAACGGTACAATTTTGATTAATTTTGAAAATAGCATTTCCATTAACGGACAGACCTTCACGGCACACAGCGTAATGGAAACTCTGGAGGTGAAAGCTCCAAAAATCACGTCTCTAGAAGAGACGTCGTTTCGGGAAAAAATTTCCCTACCGTACCTACATAAGCTTCACCTTCGTAATAACGAAAAAATCGAAGGCTTCGAGGTAACCCTTGAGACCAGCAAGTGGCTATGGTACGGCGTGTTTGGTATTCTTTCCTGCACTATTGCAGCCCTAATCTTCATAAAGATTAGACCAAGGAGGATTCAGATCCAAGCCACTAACACCGACTTCGAGACATCACTCAAAGAGATGGTCACAGCTCGAGTCAATACCATCATGAGTGAGGACACTCATACTTAAGAGGGAGGGAAGTTACGGTATGCCAACGGCCACAGCGCTTCTCGCTGTTTCGCACAAAGATCCGATGTCACTACGCCGCGTAAAACTGCAACGTAGTGTCTGCGTATTTGCTCGCGCAGCGGGCTGGCGAGCTCAGGTGGCAGAATGTGAGCTCAGGTGGCAGAATGTAGGCAAATCAGAAGGCAATGCGATTTGCTAGCATTGTCTTCAAGTCCAGTCTTCATTCCGCAGTCGCACCAAACAGTGCTAAAATAAAGAATAAGAATCTATAAACTGTTGTTTTTTTAAAAGAATAACTTATACGCTGTGGACGATCGACCAAAACTCGTAATTTATTTCTCCGTCCTTTGCCAGAATCGGAGCTAGCGACTCTTCGTTGATGACGATGAGCGCCTGCCGAAGATGTCCTCTCGGCTCGCTGACCTTGGCGACCTTCCAATCATGAGTCGGGAGGTGCACATTGCTCAGCTGAAGGTGCTCCAGTATCTCGCTGGGAGAGGAGGGTTCAGCTGGGATCCAGGCCTTTGCACGCGGGCGATTGGGGATTTGGTCCATCGAGACCGCGGCTAGCTTCGCGCCGGGCCAGACCTCGCCGATCTTGTTGATCGCCTGCTTGTACAGATCCGCTGAGCGTTGATCTGCACAGGCGATGAGCTTGACATGCCCTTGATACCATCCGACATCGCGGCATGTAGGAGAGAAGCCTGTGTTGGCCGAAACGATGTCTTTATAGACATTGGTGAGTTTGGCCTGCACTAATCTCCAGTTCGCCCCGGAGATAGTGCCATCGCTGTTAGCATGGTCGATGATAGCCCAAACGATGCCTTCTTTGACCACCTCGCTGAACGGTCGCAGAGCTTTGGGCTTAACGACCGCCAGCCTGGGCCGTTTAGGGTCCTGGGCTGCGGGAGGAGCAGGTTGCTCCCCCGATCTTTGGCGCCTCACGGCGACCTCCGGCAAAGGGATTGGTCGGTCGTTTTTATGCTGCTGCGCCCAGAGGAGAGCATCCTTGTCCTTGTCGGATAGGGTACTCGGATCCGAGGAACCGAAACGGCTCAGTATCCTCATAGCCGATCTCCTGTTTCTGTACGCCCGTGTTGAAGCGCTAATATGTTGCGGGCGGACGGCAGTAGAAGTGGAGGTGCTGGAACCAGCACCAGTGGAGCCTGGTGTTGGTTTGGTAACCGGTGTAGCAACACCGGCAGGGTGGACGGATGGGGTATGGATCCCCCTACGCGGTGCCGAGACCGGTGCCGCGGGGGGACGTTTGCTAAGGGTGGGAGCAGATCGACCCTTGAGTGGTGCGGAAGTAGACGGACCCGGCCTTGAGGCAGTGGATCTCGCCTGCACCACAGGTCTTGCTGCGACAGCGCCTCCCGTGGAGGGTGGCGCTTGATTGGTCGGCTTTTGCCGAACCAAACGTTTTGGGCCCCCTTTTGGGTTGGCCGGTGTTTTTAAAAATTTGGACTTGTCCATGCGAAAAGGGTCCCCACTTAAGGCCGCTATCCCGACCGGAGCGCGTAGTCACCTTGATGGTCCCATGGTTATCTATGCAAATGCAGAGAGGCCATGCGAGGGTTGACACACACCCTTATGGAGTAGTGTGTTCAGAGCCGAACCAGTGCAAATTGGGAGTTTATCTCAACCAAACCTACGCCACCAACTTAATGGTGACCGATCAGGAACGTACCCTAAGGCCTGCCAGGGTTTTAACGGGATGGAGATGAACTGTGACCTTAGACCGGAGCCGTTCGCACAAGGTTTCACCCCGGTGGTACTAGGTCCGGAAGCCACAGCCACCAGCTCAGAAGCGAACGAAAATTAGTCAGAACACAAAAGAGAGTCCGTAGACGAAGCCAGATCGTGCCGATACCCGAAACCCACACCTAGTGGTTGTGAACACCGGGCGGGGGAGGTGGTGTGGGCCATTTAGCGTTACCCAGGATGCACCACGAGGAGGCGACCCACTTTACATCCCCGGGTACAACATAAGATTCGTTACATTGGACGTCCACTGTACATCAAAATAAAAACAACAAACAAAATTAAAAAGAAATTAGAGGTAAAAATATATAAAAACAAAATTAGAACCGAAATAGGGCATCAAAATAAAGTATTTAAAAACATAAAAAATTAAAAAATACAATTAAGAGAATTAAATAAAAATCAAATTATATGTTTCTTAAAAATATAAAATTAAAATAAGGAAGGTTATATGGCGTTCAAACTAACGATTTAAACGTGTTTGATGTGCTAATCAAATTAAATGAACAAAACCAGTTGGAAAACCTGTTCGCATGCAATTGTTATTGGAAATTAAACGTGTTAAACCATTTACCAAACGAGTTTAACGCAGGGTTGCGTCCGAAAGATTTCTATGAAAAAGCTTTTTTGTCAACTGCTGCGTTCAGTTCAGCACACACTAAACACACACCAGAAAAAACATCCCTACAAATTCAGCTGTAATTTCATCAAAACAAAACCAAACATAAATTGAAAATTTGAAAATGTTGAAATGAATACAAATAATCGTTTTGCTCGCACTGTTTTCATTCCATTCATCGCCTTTTTATCTGAATACAAGGCGTTTAGTATGTGGACAGTCCCATAAGTACTTAGCCCCACCGCCCGATGGTGCCACTATCGTAAGAGAAATTTACTATCGTGTAGTTCATCCTCGTAGACGGCTACTGTCAAAATTTCAGCCATATTGGATTTGTAGTTTTGTTTTGACCGCGTGTGGAAATGAACGTGTCCGCGGATTTTAGAAAAATGGAAAAAGAGCCAAATTGGTCGCATTAGGTTACGAACAGCTGCCCCATCCACCGTATTCTCCAGATTTGGCCCCGTGTGACTTCTTTTTGTTTCCAATCTTGAAAAAGTCACTCGCCGGGCAGAAATTTGAGTCGAATGAGGAGGTTATCGCCGCCACGGAGGCCTCTAGAAAACGTATTTTTCAGACGGGTTAAAGAAGTTGGAGCATCGCTGGGTCAAGTGTATCGAGTTGAAAGGAGACTAGGTTGAGAAATAAATCGCCACTTTTCCAAAATTTTCTTTTTTCTTTTGTAGGCTAAGTACTTATCTGGAGTGTTGGCCCAAAGTTAATCTGATTAACGATTACAAATTAATGATTAAAAATCATAATCAAAAAATTTGATTAAAATTAATTAATCATAATCAAATTTCAAATGATTACGATTATTAATCAGAATAATTAATCGTTAATTTGATTATTTGATTAATTTGTTGTTCAAATAAAATGTATAATAATACAACCCAATACAGACTCTACATTCATGGACTATTTACTACACTGGGGGGTGGGACCCGAGGTACTTTACGTTAGCTTAGCTCTTCTCTCTCGCTCTCTACAGTATTTTAGTACTAGAGAGCTAGTGCTTGTAGAGAAGCTAACGGTGCGCTGCACGTGGTCAGTCACGTTTTAACACTATCTCGATTTCACACGATCGCCTTGCGTTCAGTTGGCTATAATTTTTTCGGCTTTTGCAAAAATTTGTGATATTGTTTCATTCAGTGATTAACTTCAAAAACAAACATGAATGCTGATCATGGTGGTGTGTCAAATGATCCGTCGGTGTCTTCAAAGAATTCTAGCGTTTCAACAGTAGCATTGCAATCGGAATCGGATCTTTCTTCGCCTGCTTTATTTGACGGTGCCTATTATAAACTTCTACCAAACAAATGCACAGACAGGAACACAGTAGCAGTTTGTATGAAGTGTTCGGACCAGCAAAATAAAGATGTTAAAGGCTATGGCAAAACGACATCTAACTTTTTGGGACACTTAAAACGGAAACATGGCCCTGAAACAGCAGAAGAATGTAGAAAGTATATGAAGGACATTAAGCAAAAGAAGAACAAAAATAATACAGTTCAGACCTCAAGGCAAACTCCAAAAGCACCTGTTACTCAAGAAAATTTTGATCGTAACTTAGTAAATTTTTTCGTTAATTCGATGATTGCTTTTCGAGCTGTAGAAGACCCCTACTTCATTAAGATGATGGAGGATTTAAATGTGACAAATAGTGGAAAACAATCATTTGATCAGATTTGCGATATAAAAGAAAACCTAGCTGCAGTGAAATATTTGTGCACTACTGCTGATATATGGTCAGGGAAAAAGAGGAGTTTTTCAGGTGTTACAGTACACTGGATTGATAATGACTACAAGAGGCGTTCCGCAGCTTTAGCTTGTCGCCGGTTTAAAGGGGCACACACAAAGGTGTCAAAGGACAGCATAAAAGATTTGCTTTTGGAAATATTTTCAGATTTTAACATTGACCCCACGAAAATAGTATGTTCCGTTACTGACAATGGGTCAAATTTTGTGAAAGCGTTCAAGATATTCGGAGTAAATACAACATCCTTAATCGAATATGATGAAGATAATGAATCTTCAAACCCAAGTGGCAGCGAGAACGAGTTAAGTGAAGAAGAGCTTGAAGAGGAGAGTGAAGGAGAGTTTGAAGGAGAGTTCGGCAGGAGACAGGAACACGAACATGATGATCTTTTGTTTGAAGAAAATATAATATACGAAAATCCACAAAGCAGTTCGTTACCATTTCACTTCAGGTGTAAATCTGATTGCTTAAGGACGTCCAAGGGTTATTGACTGACAAATCGACATGTCTTGGACAAATGCATTCCACAGTAATGGAAAAATGTAACGATTTGTGGAGTTCTGCTGTTCGCCCAAAAACAGCTGAGGTGGTACATAACATTCTCGGACATACGTTAACACGACCTGGCATAACTAGATGGAATAGTTACTATGACGCTTTGAAAAATACACTGAAAATCAAAACAAGTTACTCTCAACTAGTCAAAGCACTTGGTATAAGAAATCCATTACGAGAATCTGAATTTCAATATATGGAGGAATACTGCCAATGCGCAGCTCCAGTTGCAACCGCTTTGGACGTATTGCAGGGCGATGATTCATTTTATGGAATATTATTACCTTGTCTGCACGCTGTAAAAAAAATTGCAAAAGATCACGACGACCCCAAATCTAAAATTCTGTGAACCACTTGCTGAAAAATATTTACAAAGCATTGAGAAAAGATTTGAAGAGTTTTACACTCTTTCAAGTGAAACTGGTAAACATGCAGCCGTTGTAGCCCTGTCTTATCCACGATTTAAGAAAAAGTGGCTAGTATGTCTAACTACCGCTAATCAAAAGAAGTGTATAAACTTGTTTAAATTAGTCGTAAGGAAGGAAATATCAGAAAACTCAGAGCTTTTAACAGTAAAAAATTAAGTCAAAAATACACGCCACCGAGAAGAAGATTTCTTTGATTTCAATTCCGACTCTGGCAGTGGTACCAGGCAGTCGAAGGTACCAGGCAGTCGTCGATGAGTACCTCGCAGCGCAGGCTCGAGCAGAAGAGCAGCCGACTACCAGCGGAAAGGCAGCTGCCATGCTAAAAAGGGTTAGGTCCCAGGATTCGTCCGACAACCATGCCAAACGAGTGAAGGACGCCAGAGGCGCCCCGCGGAGGAAACCGCACTCCTCGAGCGAGCAGGTCCGCCTCTTCAGTGAAGTGGCTAAGGACCAGCTCTGTATGGCATTGGTGGACGAGCTTAATAGCACGGGCCGGTCGATCAGCGAGCGATGGGATAAGATCGAGGCGAGGCTTTCCGACCTGGTGTTGGAAAAGCTGAGAGAAAAACCAGGATCTATCCCCAGTTTCGACTGTTCGGACGTGGTCAGGGGCCATCTGGTGATTAGATGTGACGACGAGGCCTCGAGGGTATTCTTGCTGGAGTGCGTCGCTAAGATCAGCGGCGCCTGGGAGGGTCTGAAGCTCAGACTAGTACCGGCCAGCGAGATCCCCAAGAGACCGAGGGCGCGCATCTGGTTGCCTAAGGGGCAGACTGACCATGCGAGAATAGTGGAGACACTCGCTCTGCAGAACCCGGAGGTGCCTATGGATGACTGGGTCATCATTAAGGCGGAGGAACCCTCGAAGAACAGCCAGACGTTCGTGGTCCTGATCAACCCAGAGAGTGTTGAGGCCATCGAAAAGGCTGATGGAAAGCTGAGGTATGGCATCAGAAAGGCCAGGATCCGTGTCTGGTCATCCGACGCGGGTACTGGTCAAGATGACATACCGGCGCTCAATCCAGATGAGGTGGAAGACACCAACAAGTTCTTGGACGACCTGGCGCTGGATGACAAGGAAAAACCCGGTAAAGATGCTTAGGGTCGTGCAGGTGAACCTGAAGCACTCGAAGTGTGCTTCAGACAACCTGTCTGTTCTCCTCAGCGAGGAGAACGTGGACCTCTGCCTGACCTGGGTCAGAGACTCCACGGTTAAGGGCCTAAGCATCCACGGGTACAGTCTTCTGTACAGGGTCTCTTCAGGTACACCTAGAGCCTGCATATTAGCTAAGAAACATATTAACGCTTTTCTATGTTGCAGCCTGAGTAGTGACGACCTCGCCGTTGTGAGGCTCACGGACGCGCGAGGGCAACCCCTAATGGTGGCCGCATCATACATGGCCCACGACAAGCCGGCACCACCAGCGGAGGTGCAGACATTAGTGGAGGCAGCCCGCAACGCCAAATGTGACTTGCTGCTGGGGTGTGATGCTAACGCCAGGCACACACTTTGGGGCAGCAGCGAGGACAACGAAAGGGGTGAGTCTCTCTTCAATTTTATCTTAGATTATAACCTTAGTGTCTGCAATTTGGGTAACTCTCCTACCTTCACCTTCTCGAGCTCAGAGAGCTTTCAGGGGTGGGAGGAGGTACTCGACGTAACTCTGCTACTCGACCAGACGAACTTGAACATTGAGGGTTGGAGGGTGTCCGACAAAAAGTCTTTCTCGGACCACAAATATATCATGTTCAGCGTTACTCCAAAAAAGTTTAGGAACCCACGGAAGACGGATTGGAACAGATACGAGAGTATCGTGAGGTCCCAATTTCTAAGGTTCCCAAAATCTAGCATTAGCTCTATATCCGAGTTAGAGAAGAGAGCAAATCGGCTCGAAAAAACTCTCACTAGAGCATTTGACCAATCTTGTCCGATTCGTCACGAAAGGAAACCAATTCCACCGTGGTGGAATACGGAGCTTTCTGAGTTGAGGAGGGAGACCAGAAGAGCCTTTAATGAGTCCTACAGGACCAAGGTTTGGCAGCCATACAGGGAATGTCTGCGCAAATACAAGCGAGCTATTGGATCTGCCAAGAGGCAGTCGTGGCAAAACTTCTGTTCTTCGATTGAGAACGTTAAGGAAACGGCCAGGCTAAGCAAAGCTCTTGCCAAGGGATATTCACCCCCGACGCTTTTACACAGGCCGGATGGGACAGCCACGGAATCAGTGGCAGAGTCATTGGTACTCTTAACGTCCACTCACTTCCCCGAATGCGATGTGACCGCACCCACGGTGCTACCAGTTCGGAGCCCTAGGTCGAGAGCGGTCGCCCAGAAGGTGATCTCTAGGGAGATTACCCGCTGGGCTATCGGCTCCTTTTCCCCATACAAAAGTCCCGGTCCAGACAGAATTCTGCCCATCATGCTAGAAAGAATGGGGGAAGGCGCAATGGACTGGCTTCGAGAGCTCTTTGTCAGCTGCATAGCACTGAACTATATACCCAAATCATGGCGGAAAGCCAGGGTGGTATACATACCAAAGGCAGGCAAAAGAGGACATGTCCTTCCGAAGGACTTTAGGCCAATTAGCCTGACCTCGTTTGTGTTAAAAACGCTCGAGCGCGTACTGTACACGTATATAAGAGGAAGCCTGGAAGAGAACCATCTATCCACGGCTCAGCATGCATACACGAAGGGTAAATCCACCGAGACTGCTCTGCACGAGGTCGTGAGGATCGTAGAGAGATCTCTGTCATTTAAAGAATATACCCTGGCGGCGTTTCTTGACATTGAAGGAGCATTTAATAACGTGGATAAGGAAGCCATAGTTAACTCCCTGATAGAGCTACAGGTCGACGGTTGCATCTGTTCGTGGATTTCGGCTCTGCTAAGTAGCAGACAGATCCAGGCTGAACTCGGCAACTCGAGTATCCCACGATATGCAAAGAGGGGACACCCCAAGGAGGGGTAATATCTCCATTGTTATGGCTAATTACCTTGAACCCCATACTAAGGACCAGAGACAATAAAGACTTTACTTACACTTACACTTACACTTACACTTACTTACACTTAGAGTTGTTCTCACTTATACAGACTCATTTCTTGCTGTCTAATAAATACCCGCTGTCACATAAATCCCCGAGCCAATAGATACATTTCGTGGTGTGTACATGAGTACCCATGAGTACCCGAAAAATTGAATGTAGTATGTATCATAGAAGTCGTTTCTACATACGACATTGCTTTACTGGTGCTGCCAAATAAACTTCCTACCATACTTCATGGTGAACATAATTTGAATTCTTATCGTTTGTTTATTGTGCAGCAGACTACGCTGAGGACACCGAGGATTAAAAAAGAAAATAAATACCAATTTGACTGTTAAATTAACGTTCGTATCTGTAGCATGTGATGAAATGTCACTTAAGCGACATCTCCATTATGATCGAAAATCAGATCGAATCATAGGCTTAGAGGATTTTGGCGATGAAAATCGTACACATAGGGTGGCTACTAGTGTTTTCACAATATTGGTGCAGGGAATAGGTGGGGAACCGTGGTCCCAACCAAAACAATATGATAAGTGCAATTTGGTCAAGCCACCAGAGCAGTTTATTTCATATATTGAAAATTTTGAAGAAATGTTCTGTGAACGTTTTAATTCCGAAGCACATAGCACATGGCAGCCGCCGTGGCTCAGTTGGTTAGTGCGCGGTCTAGCGAGTCGCATGCAGAGCGACGCAAGATCGAATACTGCATGTAGTAACACCTAAAAAAAAATAACGGGAAACTCGTTTTCTCTTTCGGTGGCTGTCCTCTCAGCTGGAAATGGCGAACCTCTGAGAGTAAAAATTGCCTATGAAAAAGCTCCCAACCTGCCGTTCGGAACCGGCATAAAACTGTAGGTCCCTTCCACCCGCGTACAAAATTCACACGCACAACACGAGTGGTTGCGGGAAGCTAGGCCTTAGTCTCGCGTAAGCGGGCTGTCGTGCCAATCAATTATTAAATTATTACATAGCACATTTATGATGCACTCCACGATATCGAACCCTTTGTTTGTTGCAGTAATTGCAACACGGACAAACTTCTTGCTTTATTTGTGCAAGTTAGAATTTATTTTGTTTTAAAGTTTTTTAATAAAAAACTCTCTATTCCCAAGTCTAAAGATAAGATTTTGCGTGTATCGCATTTGTAGTTTTTCAAATAATTTTTGTTGATAAAGGTAGAACTAACACTGACACTAATGTTTGTAATGCTACTATCATCTTAAAAAACTATAAATTTTCAGTGTAGTTTTTCAGCAAATTCATTCAAAAAACTTGACGGAATTTTTGTATACTGTAAGTCGCGTAAAACCGCTCAGGGTTAATTTGTATATATTTCTTGTGTATATATGTTTTGCATGCTACTTCTTTAATTTATAAGTTCGCAATGTATTATATGTGACATGTATGTAATATGGCACATGTAAATATTTTGGTGCTGGTATTAAACAAATGTATTTATTGTATTTATATGCACTTCTCATATGTACTTATATATAATTGTTAAGTTGTTGCCCTTATATGCACTTATATGCTTTTTGCTTTTTTTACATTTTTTGTGTGCACATTTTGTATCTTTAGTTTTCATTTTATTGTTTTAAAAATATGAATTTCTGATTTCTGTTTATTGGAGAAATATTTTTTTTTGCACATTTTGTATCTTTTGTTTTGTGTTATTGCTTTATAATATTAATTTTTTATTTTCTGTTTATTGGTGCAATCTACATGTGACTTATATGTTCCCTATATTTTATGAAATGTTGTAATGGGTGAAATATGCCTACAGGGGCACCGAGCACCAAAAAAAAAATATTCGGTAATGCGCCTATTTTGCATACCTCTATGGTGGTGCGGAAATGCAAAGATATTTATAAAGATATATCTATTACGTGCGTGATTACAAAAGTTTTGCTATTTGTGGTAGAGAACACATACACGTAAATCATGGAATCTTTGGCTGCAAAAGTTATATGTTTTTAACCTTTTTGGGGCAGAACAAAATTTCACTACTCAACTATTTTAGACTTAAATAAGCTATTTTAAAGATTTGAAAAGCGTATGTCCTTCCTACAAAGTCCTGTGAGAAGTGCTTATAAGCAACAATTGTCCTCAGTGGTAAATAACACAGGACAACAAGTTTCGCCATTTCTGGTTTTGACATCAGTTCTAGGCTAATAAGGGGTCGCTAAATTCAAATCCGTAAACCGTTTTTGAAACTTAGTTTGCGTTTTAGCAAAAAGTGAGCGTGTCACTTTTTTGAATTTTCCTTGACTTTTCGACATTTCAGACCGAAACTTCTAAACCAATAAACCTATTAACATGATTTTTTTTTTATGTTGTTGCAATTACAACATCCCTTGGCTTCTTTTCTGATACTACTCATTTTTATGTACCAAATGTGTGGGATCTAAAAAGTATATGTGAAAAGGGGATAATAAACAAAAGGTATCATAGAGAATACCTGGATATGAACTGCCAGCAGCAAGTTCAAGATACCGTAGCACATACTTTAACACATACATAGAAGACTTAAGAGAAAATACTGATAGACTGAGACTATTGGTTGGCTCCAGAACACCATAAGAAGGGATTCACAATGGGCCATTCTGGCCTCCGAGTGGAAGTGCGGTCCTGCCGCACACACCCTGCCCTACCTAACCTAAGAGAAAATAACTCAAAACAATTTTAAATACTTTTTAATTTATTATTATTATTGACGGGGAATAGTGCACTGCGACCTAGAAAATCTATTGTGCCCCCTTCATGGACCTACAGTTCGTCCGTAAGTCCAGTATCCGAGAGAAATTTTAGTATGTTACCTAAACCTCTGGAAACCCAGTCCATACCTGGTATAATAAAGTTCCCCAGGTGTTTCTTTCGTTTGTGCATAAGTACATGGATTTTTCCTAGTATATGGGATTTATTCTTGTCGTTTTTTTAATTTACAAAGGAGAGTTTTAACATTACAAAGGAGTCCGTCCGCTCCGTTCCGTGCTTCGGTTTTGAATAATTCGTCCGTCCGTCTAGAGTACTGTTCGAACCTATTTCGTCCAGTCAGTGCTGCCCATTCGTAAAGAGGTTCGTCCAGTCCAGGGATGCATATTAGTTCAATCCCACATTCGGCCATCCTGATGTTTCATTCGCCTCTAATGAAGGATTCCACGGCTTCTTGTATTCAGCCACCGTATGCGTTATTTTCGGCCCTTCTACGGTACCAATCTTCTGAACGACATAACGACCATGATCCTTTTTTTCTATCACTTTATATGGTCCGAGGAATTTTGGCTTAAGTTTGAGTCCTGTTCGGTACTGTGTGCACTTAATGGCGACTAATGCCCCAGCCTCATACTCCGTTTCCATTCTGCGGGTTTTATTAAAATTTCTCATATTCTCCTCTTGCATACGACTAATATTATCTCGTGCTTCTTCTCGTATCTTGCTCCTCTCAACCTCCAACTCTTCTACAGCTGATTCTCCTAACAGCCTGCTAATGTCATGATTTGCGTTAACGCGCATATCAACACCAGTCAACAGTTTGAACAGAGAATATTTCGTGCTTCGAGTCGGCACAGAATTAATTGTTTGTTGCACCCTATCTACGTGCTTATACCACAGTGTTGGATTTTCGACGCATAGTTTCGTCAACATTGATATGACAACTTTGTGAACTCTCTCTACTTCGCCATTACCACGCGGTACACCAGTCGTTATGACCAAATGCTGAATATTTTCTTCTTTGCAGTAGTTCTCAAATGCATTGGAAGTAAAACCAGTTCCCCTATCCGTTTTAATCCTGAATGGGTTTCCAAACGTTGCCGCCTGCCTCTGTAAACGCTCTAAAACTTCTTCGCTGCCTGTACTCTTAGTGGGATATAGCCAAACAAATTTGGAAAATCCATCAACGACCACTAATATGTAATTGTATCGCTTCTTCGTTTCTGCCATAGGACCCACGTGATCCAAGTGGTACGTTCCAAGAGGTTTGTCTTCTTTGTTGATTGGGTTCAGCATACCTTCCTTCTTCCCCGCTTTAGCCTCTGCTAAAACATTCCACATAACTCTTTACTACGTTCATTACCTTCGGCGCTAAGTTGTAAATAAAGAAATCTCTCTCGACCAAATCTTGTGTCTTCTTCGCAGCGTAATGTCCTTGTCTGTGCGCTATTTGGATAATTTCTCGCTCCATCGATGTTGGTACTACCATAAGTTCTTTAGCGAGATCTTTATGGAGAACACCATGTTTGATGTAAAAATCATGGTAACTTTCGTGCTCTAAGACTTTTCGTATTGCAGCTAACTTTTCGTCTTTCAATTGTTCTTCTTGTATCCTATGTCGTAAACTATCTGTCATCATTAAGCAATTTACGCGACTTAACGCGTCTACGTGTCTCATCTGAGTTCCCGACCGATGCTCAATCTCATACCGATAGTCTTGCAGATACATCGCCCAGCGAGATACTCGTAAAGGAACATCTTGCTTCTTCATCGTAAGCGCAAAGGCATTACAATCCGTTACTATTTTAAAGTTGATACCCATAACATATACTCTCCATTTCTTCAGCGCTGATATGATTGCCAAAACCTCCAATTCGTATGAGTGATACTTCTGCTCCACCGGTGTAGTTTTCCTACTCATGTACTCGACAGGGTGTAAACGTCTATCTTGCGAATCTCTCTCTGCATTAGCACTCCGCCATATCCAAACATAGATGCGTCAGTATGTATTTCTGTTTGTAGTGCTGGATCGAAAAGTTGAAGTACTGGTGGATTCACCAAAGCAATCTTTAATTGTTGAAACGCAGCTATTTGCTCATCTCGAATTCGAAACTCTACATCCTTCTTCAGGAGATCAGTCAGAGGTTTAGCTACCAACGAATAACTCGGAATGAAACGTCTAAAATATGATGTAAGACCTAAGAAGCGTTGCAGCATCTTCTTATCAGTTGGTACAGGAAAATCTTTTACTGCCTGAGTCTTCTCTCGCGACGGTGTTATGGTTGACGCCTCAACAACGTAGCCTAAGAACGTAACTCGACGTTTCAAAAATTGACACTTTTCCCATTTAATCCGTAGTCTATACGACTCTGCTGTCGCTAACACACTCTTCAAACTGGCTAACCCTTCCTCCACACTCTTAGAGGGAATAATTATGTCGTCCATATAAACTATTATTGTGTTGCTCCGGATAAGTTCTCCAAAAATGGCATTGATGTATCTAGTAAAAACAGCTGGTGAGTTACATATACCAAACGGAACATACAAAAACTCATATTGTCCATTATGCGTAACAAAAGCTGTATACTTGCGTGATGCAGGCTCCAATGGTACGTGGAAAAATCCATTACGAAGATCCAAAGTGGTATAAACGGTAGCCGATTGTAGCCTTTGCAGAATGCTATCAACCAATGGCATCGGAAAATTGTCGCATATTATCTTCTCATTCAACTTCCGGTAGTCACAACATAACCGCTTTGTACCATCTTTCTTCGCCACTAGGACTATTGGTGATGCATATTCCGATGTGCTAACTTGGATTATGTTGTCAGCCAACCACTCTTCCACCTGCTTTTCGACTAAACATTGATCTGCATACGACAGTCGACGCGGTCTTTGATACACCGGCACTTCCTCTGACAGAATAATTTTCATTTCGATTGGCGACGCCCTTTGCCTTTCACTACTGTAATTCGTAATCAGGCTAAGTACGCTTTTATTTACTTCATTTGGTAAATGGTGGAGTTCAACCTGCAAATCGACACTCTCGTTGCATGCAAAATGTAGTATTTGTCCAAACTCCTTCTCTAGTTCACCGATCCGATTAACCTCTTGATTCGCCACGATTTCCTCCTTAACTTCCTCAGGTTTCTCCGGTTTTTGCTCAGCAGTACTTTTCTGTCGAAACTTAACCCCTTCACCGTCGATTACGACATCCACTTGTCTCAATACATCTTTGCCCAAAATTGCATCATACAAAATGTCCCGCTCTCTAGCCACGTGAAACTCGATATTGACTTCTACTCCATCTAAATCTATAAGTGCGGTGAAGCACCCAATAGTTTTGATCATTTTGTTGCCAATACCATACAACGTTTTAATCTTTGGTCGTAAATCGATGTATCCAATGTTAACTAAGGTGTCATATCTGATGGCGCAAATATCACTACCCGTATCTAACAGTGCTGAAAACGTATATCCGTTGATCCCTAAGTCTCGGAATAGACAAACATCCTTTGATACTGGTTTCGCTCTTTGTTGTTCTTCACCCTCGGTAACTACATGCATCTTCTTGGTTTCTTTTTTATTTCCGCTCGTGGTGTCACCTGGTTACACTCGTTTGCCTTGCCGACTTGACCACACTTAAAGCACCGAATGGCTGATTGAGTACACTGCCTGGCTATATGCCCAACTTTTCCACACTGGAAACACTCTCTGCTGCTATGCGTTTCACTCTTACCAACGCTTTTCTCTCTCGCTGCTTGTGGAAGTAACGGCCTGTTACCTACATTCTGGGATTGCCCACGACACTTCTCATATACACGCAGGATCTCTTTGAGGTCTCCTATAGTCAACGCTTGATAAAGAATTTGCTTATTCGAACGTAATCAGGAATACCCTCAATAAAGTATTTGATGATACTCTCGTCATCCATATTAATCTGGCTTGCGATCTCCATCAGTGAATATAAATATTCTCGAAAACTTTCATTTGCTCGCTTACGCCTATTCTTCAACGTGCGGTGTATTTCATTTGCACTCAGCTTAGCTCCAAATTCTTTCTTGAGGATGGCCTTTAACGAGTTCCAATCCTTAACTGCTCTCTGACTTCTTACAAATATCTTCGCCGCACCCTTGAGTAGCTGCTTTCCGTAGATGAACTTCTGCAAATCATTCCAGTTAACCACAGCTGCGTTGTCCTCAAACTCCTGCAATCACTGATTAACGTCAGGTTGCCCGCACCCCGAAAAAGATGACAACGTATCTTCAATATCGCGTAGCGTAAAGTGGCTATGAACTGGCATTTGTTGAACTGGCATTTGTTGAACTGGCACTTCTTCAGCGGCCTGTTTTGACAAGTGTCATCTGACTCCAAACTTTCATCATCATCATCCCCTCGGGACAAGCCGAAGTGGTCTAGAAGAACGTTCTGCAGTTCACGTTTTAGTCCCCTAGTTGGTAACCCCAAAGCTGTAAGTTTTTCCCTAAGCCCGTTCAAGTTCAACGTGAGTATTTGGTCTACGTCCATGTCTATGTCGGTTACAATATCAAATGTAATATGTAAATTTGATTTAAAGTAATATATAACTTAATTCAAAGCAATTACAATGTACTAATGTGGTTAGTAATTTCTTCTTAATTTTAATTAAATTCAATTTCAATTTATCATTTAAAATTATTACTGTTTAGTGGTAGGCTCTTATATCTTAAAATAGTTTCTCCTCAAAAGCATATAAAGGTCTGAATCAATTCTTAGCTCTTTCACAGATTTCATACAAAAGTATTTCGATTCGTGTCACAAAATGGTTAAAATATTGAACATGTTCTTTACCGAATTCTCCTTCAAAAGTTTAATCCACCTCACAAATTGCTTAAATTTTAATATTGATTGACTTTACAAAACAAATTATGCATTCAACTTCTTAGATCAATTTCTGTTAGTTCAAAGTTATTACAGTAGGTATTATTATAATTAGTTCAATTAAACTGTTAAACACCTCTGGCTTGATGGAATGAGTCTAGCTCCGATTACAATTCAACTTCTCAGAATGTTATTAATCTTTTGACACAGCACAGCATATTTTATCAAAACCCGAAATTAAACTTTAGCTAGCGCAGCAAACAAAATTTACTTGTCACAAGTGCAGCAACTTTACTCGAAATCAACATATGTTTGTTTTACTCATGAAACTGCAATATTACCAGAAGTACCAAACAGTGTAAACCACTGTAAATATAGAAGGTAGAACCGCTGTAATTTGTTTTGACACTAAACGTGTTTATTGACGTTTCTCGTATTTGTCAATAGCTTGAGTCGTCATGCCACTTCGTTGTAATACTAAATTAGGGCTATTTAAGGTTCTAAGGATTTTTAGATCCTTTTTAAAATAAACACGAAATAGACATTTCATTGTGACTAGTACATTTTGTTTAGTAATATTATTAACTGTTAGACAAGCAACAACGCAATAAATAATACAAAGGTAAATTACTATGTAATTGTTTTTTTAATTTCTTACTAATATTCATTTTTTTTGTGTTTTCAAATTGCTGTTTAAAAACCGTATCCTAAAAAATGTTCGGCCTAAAAAGAAACGTTTCGCAACACGTTGCTCTAAAACCAGGAACAACCCACCAAGCAAAATGTGAGAAATAGGCAACTATTGTCAGTGCCAACAAATTGGCGACTCACCGATTAATTGGCACGGCGACAAATTAGAAAAACACTTTGTTTTCTAGCACTTTGAAATATCGAATTGAACTATGTTTTGTATTTCAGTGAGATTGATCGTAATTGAAAAATTTTTATTCATTCGTCAACGGTTGATTCAAGCCTAAAACATCAAACACCAAAACTATAAGTAACATATGATGAGTTCATTGCGGAAAATATACATACGGAACTAATACATATTCACATTTTGAGAATCTAAACTCAAAAACCTAAACAAAATACATTTCAATTTTGTTGACGTAAGAAAATGTTCAAGGGATTTTCTAACAGTACGGTAGCACATTTTCAAAGAAGAACGTCAAAAACAGGTTTAGTGTCAGATGTGCAACATGGCGGCTGAGAAGAAGCAACGGCTCTACCTTCTATTTTTGTATCATGGTGTAAACTATTTCAGCTTCAACTACTTATCTGCCAATGAATTCATACAGCTGCTATCGTATTCGCCCTCATCTGCAACACTACAGCCAACTTTGATCCTCTGTCTCTCGAACTTGTCAGCAATCAAATCTGGTCAACTGCACCTTTGGCTCTCCTCAACTCGAGCCCACTACAACTGCAACTCGCTATCGAACTCTCTGTCGACACACGCTTCGCAACTCAACCTCCGTTGACTTCGAACTCAACTGGAACACACGTCCAACTCCAATTAGAATTTCTCGACTCGATCTCCGTCGAACCTTGAACCCAATTTCAACTCCTAGCTTACTCGATGAATTCACTGCAACATGTGAGTACTTGTTCGCCTTGGCTGCTTGCTATGACGTTGATGCTGATTCTCGCTGCTTTCTCTCTCCGCTGCTACTCGCTTGCACACTCCTTTTGTGGACTACTGCTTCCTGTACTATCGCTGCTACTGCGCACGACCTTCTGCGCGACGCCGCTGGTTCTGCGCGCTTGCTTTATTGGCTGCGGCCTAACCGTCCGTTAATACCGTTACTTTTGTTTGCTGTACTTTGCTGGTCTCGCGTGATGTAATTTCTTGCACACCCTCCTTCGATCCAAATATTTTATGCACAAGTTGTCGCTTTTTACATAAAATGAAGACACGGAACTCCTCGGTTGCTCGCGGTTTCGCTGTGCACGCTCAAAATGATGTCCTCTGCCGCCAACTAGCTGCCGCAATGCACACGGATGAGAATTTCGTTTTTGTCGCTCTAGCGACACTAATACCGAACCGATAATTACTTTCACTTTATAATTTCAAAATTTACGACGATCCCGGACGAGCCCCCAATTTTGTGGGATTTATTCTTGTCGTTTTTTAAATTAAAAAGGAGTAGTGCTGGAACCAACATCGATGTAACATCGATACATCGATGTTGTCAAATCTATTTCGATCATCGATGTTTTTTTCCGATGTTCGATGTTTTTCTCTACTTTCCCATTACTATTAGAAGAGCGCCAAGAAGCTTGGTAAGTGAAAACTACAAAAATGCATTTAATATTTATAAAGCTTATAAAACAATTTTTTCTTCAAGGATATTGGTTGGATATTGGTGTTGACAGTGCATGAAATGCAAAGATTCGTGAAAGATTCGAATGGCAAAGGTATTTATAATTTTGCAGTTGCATTTCCATTTGTGTGGCTGTGTGTATGTGTATGATTAAATCACAAATGTCAATATGTTTTTGCATGCAGATTCCGATAATGCGAATCCAGTTGATGAAGGAATACATAGCAAGCGAACCAGGTATGGGCAATCATCGGTGTGGAACTTTTTTAACAAGTCGAGTGATGGCAAGTCTGCCAAATGTATAAAATGTCATTTTGCTTTCGTCATTTTGTCAACATACTTGATCCTCGCTACGAGTTACCTTCTCGTACAACATTGGGAAATGTATGCATGACAAATCTTTTCAATGACATGAAAGCAAAATTAAGTGTTATTCTGGATGAAGGTGACTATTGCGCTGTCACCACAGATTGCTGGACGTCGCGAGCAAACGAAAGTTACCTTACGGTCACTTGTCATTTCATTGCAAATTTTGAGTTACGCACAGCAGTTTTGTCAACCAAAAGACTGCTTGATGAAACAAACCACTCGGCAGAGAACATATCGAGTTCATTGCGTGATGTGCTGATTGAATGGCGGGTTTTTGATAAAGTGACGGCCATTATAACTGATAACGCAAGAAATATGATAAGAGCATGTGAGATCTTGCAAAAAAGACATGTGCCATGCTTTGCTCACTCGATAAATTTGACAGTACAAGACTGCCTGTCTTTAGAAAATATTAAAGCTATTGTGGCAAAATGCAAGCGAATCGTAGCGGTTTTCAAGAGCAGCACAATAGCTTATGCTAAATTAAAAGAAGCGCAGGAAACGGACAATCCATATAGTTTAAAACAGGAATGCCCTACTAGATGGAATAGTGCGTTTTACATGATAGAACGCATTCTTCTAACAAAAGTTGCCATTCAAAAGGTGCTCCTAAACACACCCAAATCTCTTACGCCTCTATCAGTTGATGAAATGTCCGTCCTGGAGGACTTAAAGCAAGTTTTCTTGCCGTTTAAACACGCAACTCTGCACACTTCATCAAGCGCTTTAGTAACAGTGTCCAAAATTATACCGTCGGCTTGCGGACTCTTACACAATTTGGAAAGCGTAAAAGGCAATCTAAGCACTGATGAAGGCCGTGAAGCTTGTAACAATTTGGTGGAAGGAATAAAACAAAGACTGTTACAATATGAAAAGCGCAGTGTCACACGAGTGTCAATATTTCTGGATCCTCGCTTTAAAAGGGAAGGTTTCTTTTCGCCTTTTAATGCATCAGAAGCAGAGAAATTGTTGGAAAACGAGCTGGCACTCCTTAAAGGTGCCTTGCCTAGGTCTTCCGTTTCTTCTGGCATATGCCTGCCAACACCAATATCCACACAGCTGCCGCTTTTTGTGTTCCTGGAAAAAAAAAATAAAATTCAGAGCAATCGAGTTGACTCCATTTTGACTCTTCGTCAATATTTCAATATTGAAAACTTGGAATCTAGCTTGAACCCATTGGATTACTGGAAGGTAATACTTTACAATATCGACTTTAATAAGTTTTCAATGATACCGTATTTTCTTTACAGATCTCAAACGATAAGACTTTACAAAAATGTATTCACAAGTTCCTCTGCGTTCCTGCAACGTCCACTGAAAGCGAGCGGATGCTCAGCAAAGCAGGCTTTATAGTGAGTGAAAAAAGGAGCTCACTTAAATCCAAGCATGTGGACATGCTGATATTTATTAATCGCAATGAATGGATCTCAACCATAGTTAAGTAAGATTTTGCTACTAGCTGGCAGAGAAATGTTTTTTATTAATATGTTTAATTAACTTTAATTGTTGTTAAATTCTTTCAATGGACTATTTTTGTAAATACCATAAAGTGGCAAATGAATTGCCAAATTCAAATTTTTAAATACAATTTAAGTTTTACTTTATTTCAAAAACTTTCCCATTGGAGAAAGGTCGATACATCGATGTTCGTTTCCCAAAAACATCGAAACATCGATGTGGGCAAACATCGATGTTTTTCCAGCTCTACAAAGGAGAGTTTTAAAATTACAAAGCAGTCCGTCCGCTCCGTTCCGTGCTTCGGTTTAGTATAATTCGTCCGTCCGTCTAGAGTACTGTTCGAAGCTATTTCGTCCAGTCAGTGCTGCCCATTCGTAAAGAGGTTCGTCCAGTCCAGGGATGCATATTAGTTCAATCCCACATGCATTGCGGTTGCATTTTCCTGCAAGCAGAACCTGCAGTATTCGTTTTCTCGAATTCCTAGTTTAGTTAGTTTAAGGGGGGTTTCTACCTTGTGCGGTCAAAAAAATCGATTTTTTTTTCATGCATTTTTGGATTAATGATTGTAGAATTCGTTCCCAAATTTGAAGTGAAATCTTTCGAATTACGGAAGCAATTTGTCGAAACAGGTAGCGGTGTCGGTGTCACTTTATACTGAAGCAAAACTTTGAACGCGTTTTTCTCAAAACTACATTTTTTGACCTTGCGGAAGTGATTTAGGCCACACGAGTTGAGCAATAGCTACGAAATTGTAGTCATTTATCAAGGTCTTAGCTATGGCACGAACTAGGATCTTCAAGAAATAATAATTTTTTTTCATTAAAAATAAACATTTTTATTGAAAAAAGTATTACCTAATTTTTGAGTTTTTTAGTCAAAATCGCATTTCTCCTTCATTTTTCTTTTTTTTTAAATCCTAGTTCCTGCCATAGACAAAAGGATACAGAATAAGAAAAAATTTCATTTTTGTGTTTCAAGTCATCTCAAAGTAAGGAAAATTCGTCCGGCGCGCCGCCGTTGCTCGATGGCCCCCTCCCCCTTTGCATATTTTATCTTGAAACTTTTTTTACTTGTACAATAAACATATACCTTCATCGCATATGCAGACGATTTAGTCATTGTGGTCAGAGGCAGAGACGGACATACCGTCTCAGATTTGCTTCAGAGCGCGCTGAGGATAGTCGAGCACTGGTGTATCAGACAGAAACTGTCTGTGAATCCAGACAAGACAATCATAGTCCCTTTTACACTTAAAAGGAAGATCGACCTTAGACAGATTATGATCTTTGGAAAAGAACTGAACTTCTCGAAGGAAGTTAAGTATTTAGGGGTAATCCTGGACAGCAAATTGAACTGGAAACCTCATGTTGATCGCATCATCAAGAGGGCAGGCAATGCTCTCTGGAGTTGCAAAAGAATCTGTGGAAAAAATTGGGGACTGAGACCGAAGTGGCTTCAGAGTTTATACTCCCTAATAGTTCTGCCGACTATCACCTACGGGGCGATAGTGTGGTGGAGGAAAACCACGGAAATAACAACTGTGACTAAGCTGGGAAAACTTCAAAGACTAGCGAATACCTGTATAACAGGATGTCTCAGTACTACACCAACGGCAGCCCTAAATGTTATATTGGGGATTCTGCCACTGGAACTAAATGTGCAAATGGCTACAACCATCAGCGCACACAGACTAATGCATAGTGGATCCATACATAGGGATGCACATGCAATCGGTCACCTATCCATGTTGAAGGATAGGAGGCGAGATGGAGGCTTCTGGATGCCTCTGGATCTGATGCCACCGAAACACCTCTTCAGGAAGAACTACTCTACGTACATACCGCATAGGGAAGACTGGGCTGCTAATAGAATCAGTCTCAAGTGTGATGACATTGTCTGGTACACTGATGGCTCAAAGATGGAAGGCGGAACGGGAGCTGGAATATTTAATACTAGCTCCCAATTAGCAGTTAGTCTGGGAGACACGGCCACAGTCTTCCAGGCTGAGATCTTTGCCATAAACGAGTGTGCCAGGAAGATACTGACTCTCAATGTCAGGAGAAAGAGGATAATCATAATGTCCGACAGCCAGGCTGCAATAAAAGCTTTGAGCTCGACGACGTTTGATTCCAAACTAGTCTGGGAGACAGCAAATGTTCTCCAAGACATTTCAAAGGATAACCGGGTGATAATACACTGGGTTCCTGCGCACTGTGGGCACGATGGAAATGAGGAAGCGGACAGATTGGCAAAGGAAGGGGCGGCAAAACGACCCTATGGACCTGAGCCAATCATAGGTGTCAGCAGAGCTCATTTCAGGCATTGTGTCAAACAGGAATTCAAAAATCGGGCCAGCCAGAAATGGTCCAATACGGTGGGACAACGCTGTTCCAAGCTATTCTTTCCGGCCTATTCGGAAGGCAAATCTAAATACCTATTGGACCTAAGCAGAAAGGAGCTTAAGTTCATGACGGGAATTCTGAGCGGGCACTGCCTGCTAAATATGCATAAAGCGCGGCTGGGATTGACAGATAGCGAACTATGCAGATTCTGCATGGAAGATGATGAAACATCCGTGCACATCATAACCGAGTGTCCCGCTCTCTTACACGCAAGGAAGTGTATACTGGGAAGGGAACTAATTCAGACAAACGAGCTGTCTGGAACTAATCTGGGAAAAATCAAGGAGTTCCTGGACAGTATTGGGGAGATGAACTCCTCCAATAAAGAAAAGGGATACGACACAATAGTTCTCCTTGGACGCAGTGTCTCGGGCAGTTGATGCTCGGCTCCCGTATCTATTCTAATTCTAACATATACCTACATCTGAAAAAATTTTCCAGTGTTTATCTTAAAAACCTTCCCATCAAAAATTAAAAAAAAAAACATGTTTTCTCGGCCGCACAAGGTAGAAACCCCCCTTAATCTACAATGCCAAGTAAGGATACCTGTAATAAATCTTAGATTATTCTTTGAAAAGCTCATGCATTCCTCGAATCTTTTCCTATTAAACGTCCCGATAATCGCCTTATAATGTTCTAGTCCTGGTTGTCCCAGTATTGAATCCTATTGATTATCTCGTGTTTCCTGGTTAGGACGGATAGAGCTCCACAGCAATGGAGATAGTACCGACCTTCTTCTCCGCCCCTGTGGGCAACCCCGGGGGGTACTTTTTCATTAACTTTGGATCAGTGGCGTCCCCAGGATTTCGGGAAGGGGGAAGCTATGCAAAAAATCCAGTTTAACCCATTAAAACCTGACCCCAGAAGGGCTTGTGCGATTTCCATAAAATTTTACACAATCTTATTAATTGACCTAATCAAGAAAAAAAATCAAGCAAATAATTCACACCCCCACCCCCTGAACCAGGAGGGTACGTTGCGCAAACGCAATGTGGGCCTTAGTCACATACAAAACATAAAATTAAAAAAAAAAAAAATTTTTTTAAACTTATTTTTAAATAGTTTAGCATTACAAAATGCAGCCCACAAAGGGATTTTGATAGGTTTGAAGAATAAGTATTTTTAATTGAATTTCAAAAATTCCCCAAAAAAAACCTTTGACTTTGGATCGAAAAAAAGATATGAATATTTAAAAAATTTTGAAATTTGAGTATGGCAGAATCTAAAACGATCAATTCGAATCCAATTCTACCCATTTTTAAGTCTTATATCAGGTGTACAACTTTGCTTCCGCCGTTTTTTTCCAAAATTAAAAGCTTTATTGCGAAAAAGTGCTTACAGATGTATTATTCAAAGTATTGTCCGTCGCTAGCGACAACTTTCTCCCATCTTTCCGGCAATTTTCGGATCCCGGCTCGAAAAAAGGAGTCCTCTTTTGACGCTATCCATGAAGCAATCCATTTTTCCAATTCTTCGAAGGATTGAAAATGTTGATCTGCCAGGCCGTGTGCCATCGAACGGAATAGGTGGAAGTCAGAAGGGGCGACATCTGGGGAATACGGCGGGTGGGGCAAGACTTCCCATTTCAGCGTTTCCAGGTACTTTTTGACCACTTTTGCGACGTGAGGCCGAGCATTGTCGTGTTGGAGGATGACTTTGTCATGTCGCTCTTGATATTGTGGCCGCTGTTCTTTTAGCGCGCGACTAAGGCGCATCAGTTGCGTTCGGTAGCGATCTCCTGTGATGGTTTCACCCGGTTTTAAGAGCTCGTAGTAAATCACACCGAGCTGATCCCACCAAATACAAATCATAACCTTGGCGCCGTGAATATTCGGTTTTGCCTTCGACGAAGAAGCATGCCCGGGCTTTCCCCATGATTTTCTGCGTTTAGGATTATCGTATCGAACCCACTTTTCATCACCGGTTACGATTCGATGTAAAAACCCCTTACGATTTTGTCTTTGAAGCAGTTGCTCACATACAAATAGACGGCGCTCGATGTCCCTCGGTTTCAACTCGTACGGCACCCAGTTTCCTTCTTTCTGAATCATGCCCAGGGCCTTGAGACGTTTTGAAATGGCTTGCTGACTCACTCCCAACGATTCGGCAAGCTCTTCTTGGGTTTGGCACGAATCTTTTTTTTTTTTTTTTTTTGAAACAGGAACAAACGCGCAGGGGATGACCCCTATTAATGCGAAGCATTGCGTTGGTTCAGGAAGGATATAAAGGTTAGGAGATAGGGTTATGAGTGAAGTGGTTATGGACTCTTGCCTTGAACCCATCGAGATCATAAGTGCTGGGGAAAATATCCGCAGGGAGACCATTCCACAACCGCGCTGTACGGGCCAGAAACGAACTTTCCCTGTAGTGCGTAGTGCGCTGGAACATCGTTTCGACGTGGAAAGCATGGGCGCCAGTGTTCAAACGGGTTGCCCGGGGGAATACCCGGAGTGATGGCATCAAGTTGCTCATCTCCACTGAGCAGTTACCGACAAAGTATCGGTAAAATAACACCACACATGCCACGTTTCGACGATGTTCCAAGGAGTCAATAGAGCTGGATGCCCTACTGTCCCCTATAAGTTTAATCGCACGGTTTTGCACCCGATCGAGGAGCTCCAAATGGGTTTTTGAAGCCCCCGCCCAGAGGTGCGAGTTAAACTCCATTTTAGGTCGGATATAGGTGGTGTAAATAATGCGGAGATCAGACGGAGTGAAATATTTTTTGCACCGCTTTAGGAAGCCTAGGCACTTGGCTGCTTCTTTCGACACGCCAAAAATATGATCGTTCCAACGAAGATCGTTCTTAATGGACATGCCCAGAACATCAAGAGCTGCCGATTCCGCAATACCCACACCACCCATAACCAGGGATGTTTTGGGATGTGGAGAGACTCGTTTGTGGGATAACAGGCAACATTGGGTCTTGCGGGGATTAAAATCGACCCTGTTCACTTGACCCCACTTGGAGATTGTTTGTAGGTCGCTATTAAGTGTGTCATTCATACGGCGCCGTTCTCTCTCAATCTCCACAGAGCTGGGACGCTTTGTGAAAGAGTATGAATGACAAATGGTGCTGTCATCCGCAAACGAGTAGATGGGATTCTTCGTCGACGACAGCAGGTCGTTGATGAAGATCAGGAAGGGGGTTGGAGAAAGGACCGAACCCTGCGGCACTCCCGCGCTAAGGGAATGCTTTTCCGAGGCTATGCCGTCTACTACAACACGAATAGAGCGATCATAGAGGAAGCTCGTAATCCAACGAGAGAAGGTATAGGGTGTTTTTTTTAGAGGTTTGTTTTTCGAATAGAGGTAAAATTTGCATTTTGTGGTCAAATCTGGCATCTCTAATGTCATTTATGTTCAGTTTGGTTTGCCATTTCATCATGAACAGGTTGACAAAAGAACAACGCTTGCAAATCGTGCAAATTCATTTCGAAAATAATGGTTCAGTTCTATGTGATAATACGCATCCGCAGAGACGTCGAACAGTGCGCACCGAAGAAACAATTGCCGCTGTAGAGCAATATGTTGAAGAGGACCCGAATGAATCGATTCGCCACCGTGCACAGCAATTGGAGCTTTGTCCATCAACTTTAAAAATTGGACCTGTAGAATTGGCTTTATTCGAGCCAGCCGCGGCGGCCACATGCCCGAAATCATATTTAAACATTAATGGCATAAAATTATCCTTCCAATAAAGCCAAATGGATGGACATTAAAACGATTTTCTTGTGTTTTATTTCAATTCGAAGTTCTATACCTCTAAAAAAAACACCCTATACTACCGACACCATAGGCAATCAATTTTGACACGAGTGCCTTATGCCACACCCGGTCAAAGGCCTTGGAAATATCCAATGCAACAACCTTGCTTTCACCGAGGTTTAGAATGCTATGGTTCCATTTCTCGGTGAGGACTGCCATAAGGTCTCCCGTTGATCGTTGTCTTCGGAAGCCGTATTGGCGGTCACTTAACAGTCTATTGTGCTCCAGATACTTCACAAGGTTGAAGTTTACAATGCTTTCCATTACTTTGGAAAGCACCGAACAGATTGCTATAGGTCGGTAGTTCGCAGGGTCAGTAGTCTTGCCTTTTTTAGGAACTGGTTGAACATTTGCTACCTTCCAACATGTCGGAAATACTCCTGTGGTGTATGACATGTTGAAAAGTTTGCGTAATGGACAAGCCAGTGAGGTAGCGCACTTTTGCAAAACAAGGGCTGGAATGCCGTCCGGCCCTGAAGCCTTATTTACATCGAGATTTGCAAGCACTCTTTTAACTACCCGCGTTCGAAAATGAATTTCTGGCATAGAGCAAGATACGTTCTCGACTACGGGTAGTGGTTGATCGCTGGGGGGCAGGGAGGAATTCTCTGCGAAAATTTTAGCCAACAAATTAGCTTTATCAACCGAGTGAGTGATGATTTGATCATTGTTAAGAAGAGTTGGAATTGAAGATGATGTTTGGTTCTTCACCTTCTTAACGAATGACCAGAAGTTCTTACTACCACGTTGGCATTGAAGAACTTTTTTCCTTTGGCGCTGTTCGTGCAGAAACTTTTGGCACCTTAGGATGGCATTGCATCGATTTCTAGCCTGTTTACGCAGCTGTTCAGTGGTGGCATTTTTATTTGCCTGCCATGCTCTGAAAGCTTCCTCTTTAGACCTGACAGCAATTCTGCATGTCTCATTAAACCATAGATTGTCCTTAGGTTTAATGCAAATTAGCTTATTGGGGATGAAGGACCGCATTCCCAATAATATTAGATAGATAGATAGATAGATAGATAGATAGATAGATATATTCTTTATTCAATTGTTTAACAAATATTACAGAAATAATTTAATTAACAATAGATAACATTTCTGATAAAGAATTTACGACAATGACCTTTAAGTCGTCTGTCGGAAAAAAGGAAAATACATTACTCTAACATAAAGATATACATACATATTAACAGAATTCATTTACAATTAAACTCCTATATTTTAAAGCATCAGTGACATACAAAACAAGACAATCCCATCCACCTACGCCAATTCCATTTAGCTTGTTTACAATTTCATCTTGAGTTAAAAAGAACTTTCCAAGATATCGATATCTGATTCTTTTCAAAATTGGACACCTACCCAGAAAATGTGTTATATTTTCTAACTCGTTCAAATTACAAAGACTGCAGTTTAGATTTCTGTGACCCCCAAGAATTATCAAATCGCACCTGGCCTTCAAAATCCACATTATTCTATATTTTTCAAGATTGTCATTCAAGTAGCTTTTACCGATGTTATGATCTAAGTCTTTATATATACGTGAACTTTTAAGAGCCCTTTCCCATGATTTTTGTTTATTTGTCGAGTTCAGAACGGATAACAATGTGTCAATGTTTTCATTCCAACTTCTTCTATTTAAAACGTCATAATTCCAACTAATATTCAATTTTTCTCCTAAAACTTGCATTGATTTTACCCAAAAAATCTTTCTCTCTATAATAATTTTTGAAAGTTTGTGTGGCAATCTGCTATCGTCGTATTCAAATAGAGTTTTAGAAATATATTTAAGATGAAGCCGTAAAGTATACAATAATAATAATAATATTATTTCTTCAACCATTTTGGCTGCGGCATTTATGTTTCTATCAAGAAAACACAATTTCCAGTTGAAGTGGACGAAAAATTCATTAAGTCCACTCCAGTTAGCTTTATCATACATCCACACTAGGCGCTTCGGGGCTAGGGGCGAAGCATTGCGGATAGAAGAGTATGAGAAAGACGCCAAAATGATGCAATGGTCTGAGTTTCCAAGAGGTGCGTGCATTTCAACATCATATTTTTCATGATGTGAAGTGAGAAAAAGGTCTAGAGTATTGAGAGCTTGCCCCGCAACGCAGGGGATATGCGTTGGTTCTTTCACTAATTGAGTCAAGTTATTAGACTCGGCAAAGAGCTCGACAAATAAGCCTTCAGGAGTTGTGTGGCTGGAATGGCGTAGCCAATTGGAATTATGAATATTGAAATCACCAGCAACTACAATTTCACTATTCGGATACGATTCCAGAATATGAGATATGGAATCAGAGAGAAGATCAAACTTGTTATAAGTAAAATCTCTCCCTGAATTCGGGCTTCTATAAAGGAAGCAAAAGTGCAGAATGTGCGACTGGATATTGAATTTAGCCCACATGGAGCTAAATTCGGCATCCGTCGTGTAAAGTTGCTGCTGGCACTGGTACGCAACATTACTGCACACATAAAGGGCAAGACCCCTGTGGGGAGAGAATAATGGCAGTAAGTGGTACCCCGGGATGTGAAAATCCAGTGGATCTGCATCTTCACACACCTGGGTCTCGCCTAGTGCCATTATGTGGGGTTTATGGAGGTTAACGTACGCGTAAACTGCGAAAAAGTTCGCCCTAAGCCCGCGCACGTTACAAAAGGCTATGCGGAATTTATCCACCACCATGGTCTGGATGGGCTAAAGATCAAGGAAAGTAGCTGGGAATGAGATCTGCCGACCTAAGAAATTGATGATGCTCTGTGGTAAGTGTTATGCCTTTACCACAGAACAGTCAATTTCTCAATGTCGAACAGGACCGCATGTAGCGCTACTGAGAACGGACAGAGGAGGGAAACACGGAAAAACGAACCACAAACAGCACAACGCGAGCAGGGGTCATTGCGGCGGACGGCGACATCGAGTAACGGCCCTTGACGGCTTTCCAATGGCCACGCTTTTAATTTTTATATTGATTTGACAACAATCCACGCAAATTTATTAAGTTGACACACGCGGGGCTGCATACACCGAGTTAAAAGACAAACACACAAGCGGACGAACATTAAAACACGCGCGAGACGGACAGAAACATTAAAAGACCACGAGCACAAAAAGGCACGTCTGCCCACGCGTAACTGTGTTGTTTTTTCAATCTTCATCAAGCAATGCTTCTAGTTGTTCATCTTTGAAGGTTTTTTCTCTTCCACCACCATGTTTGTCTTCGACATCGAAATCACCATTTTTAAAACGTTGAAACCACTCCCGACACGTTCTTTCACTCAGAGCAGCATCACCGTAAGTTTCTGAGAGCATTCGATGCGCTTCAGCTGCATTTTTTTTCGAATTGTAACAGAAAAGTAAAACTTCCCGCAAATGGCGAGAATTGGGCACATAAACGGACATTTTCGAGCGTGAATAATACGAAAACAAGAACAACTGTCACTGAAACGGCGATGACAATTCGTTAGGCACTGTCCACACTCACTTTAAAGGCATTACCATCTATGTATTTCAACCAGCCTCAGCCGGTACAGCCACCTATCGGAAAACGGTGGAAGCAAAGTTGTACACCTGATATCTTTATGAATTACTTAATGTAGCGAAATTCCCAAACGTTGCGCAAACGCAAAGCTCAGGGCTTAATGGGTTAACGCCATTTTTATACTTTCATCTTTGCGTATTATTTTTAATATATTGAAACGAAAAGGCACTCTGTGCTGTGCATGAACGCTTTTGCAAGCATACTTTTAGGCATGCACTGTGAAGTACGGCAAACTGGTATAATTCGCTTGGTATAGTCCGATATGACAAGGTTCGCGAGAAATGGGCTGTGCGAGAATGGTCGAGCATTTGCCAATTGGAAGTTGCAAGAAACTTCGGCGCGATAAGAAAACTGGTATAAAAGCAGCAGTGTGCAGCGCAGTGAGTGGAGTCTGTGTTGAGCAAGCAAAGTGGTAACAAGTGTAGATATGAGAAAAGTGTAAATCTGTAAATAAAGTGATTGTTGATTTTTGCTGAGTAATTGGAGTTGTTTTATTTTCAAATACAATCAAAACGAACCGTCGTTAACGAACTGTGGAATTTCGTAACAATATGTTGAATAAAATTGTGCATACATACATATATGTATACACTAGCTGACCCCGCGAACTTTGTCTCGCACGACATTTGTGGTTTTTTTATAATGAAATACGCGAGGTGGCGAATCTATGGCGATGCAAATTGACGAAGAAAACCAACTGAAGGGAGAGGAGGAGCTACTGATTAACGCAATCAAGGCCCACAAATAAACAATGTTGCTGTTAAGTTTCAGTAAAGAAATGGAATGCGCTTGAACCGGATTTAAATTATATGGGCGGTGCCATGCCCTCTTATTCAATGCCTGCCCCTTATTCAATGCCCTCTGTCAAAAGAAAAAAATGGTAGGTCCGTAGTAAGTTTCATTGCTGAGCGACTTATAGTTCAGCAAAATATTTGGGTCACAAAAAATGTGCCACGCCCCTTGGCCAACGCCCATCAAATGTTATCAGTAGAATGACTCATCTATGGGACGACGGGGTACTAAATTTTAATGTTGTGCTACTTATAATTTCGAAGATATTCTATTTTAAAGATTTTGCTTGTATGGGTGGTGCCACGCCCCCTCGTCCAATACTTGCCCCATTCCCTCTGTCGAAATATATGAATAAATGGTAGGTTCGTACTAAGTTTCATTGCTGAGCGACTTATAGTTCAGCAAAATATTTGGGTCACAAAAAATGTGCCACGCCCCTTGTCCAACGCCCATAAAATCTTATCATTAGAATGACTCATCTATGGGACGACGGGGTACTAAATTTTAATGTTGTGCTACTTATAATTTCGAAGATATTCTATTTTAAAGATTTTGCTTGTATGGGTGGTGCCACGCCCCCTCGTTCAATACTTGCCCCATTCCCTCTGTCGAAATATATGAATAAATGGTAGGTTCGTACTAAGTTTCATTGCTGAGCGACTTATAGTTCAGCAAAATATTTGGGTCACAAAAAATGTGCCACGCCCCTTGTCCAACGCCCATAAAATCTTATCATTAGAATGACTCATCTATGGGACGACGGGGTACTAAATTTTAATGTTGTGCTACTTATAATTTCGAAGATATTCTATTTTAAAGATTTTGCTTGTATGGGTGGTGCCACGCCCCCTCGTCCAATACTTGCCCCATTCCCTCTGTCGAAATATATGAATAAATGGTAGATTCGTACTAAGTTTCATTGCTGAGCGACTTATAGTTCAGCAAAATATTTGGGTCACAAAAAATGTGCCACGCCCCTTGTCCAACGCCCATAAAATCTTATCATTAGAATAACTCATCTATGGGACGACGGGGTACTAAATTTTAATGTTGTGCTACTTATAATTTCGAAGATATTCTATTTTAAAGATTTTGCTTGTATGGGTGGTGCCACGCCCCGTTGTCCAAGCCCTCATTCCGTCTGTCGAGAGATATGATTACATGATAGGTTCATGCTAAGTCTCATTCCTCAGTGACTTGTAGTTCAGCAGAATAATTGGGTCACAAAAATGTGCCACGCCCCCTAGGGGTATAAAAAATAGGTAGTAGCCGATTCTCAGACCTACTGAATATGCATGTAAAATTTCATAAAAATCGGTCAAGCCGTTTCGGAGGAGTACGGTAACAAACACTGTGACACGAGAATTTTATATCTTACTAGCTGACCCCGCGAACTTTGTCTCGCACGACATTTGTTGTTTTTTTATAATGAAATACGCGAGGTGGCGAATCTATGGCGATGCAAACTGACGAAGAAAACCAACTGAAGGAAGAGGAGGAGCTACTGATTAACGCAAGCAAGGCCCACAAATAAACAGTGTTGCTGTTAAGTTTCAGTAAAGAAATGGACTGCGCTTGAACCGGATTTATATTATATGGGCGGTGCCATGCCCTCTTATTCAATGCCTGCCCCTTATTCAATGCCCTCTGTCAAAAGAAAAAAATGTTAGGTCCGTACTAAGTTTCATTGCTGAGCGACTTATAGTTCAGCAAAGTATTTGGGTCACAAAAAATGTGCCACGCCCCTTGGCCAACGCCCATCAAATGTTATCAGTAGAATGTTGTTTTAATGTGCTACTTATAGTTTCGAAGATATTCTATTTTAAAGATTTTGCTTGTATGGGTGGTGCCACGCCCCCTCGTCCAATACTTGCCCCATTCCCTCTGTCGAAATATATGAATAAATGGTAGGTTCGTACTAAGTTTCATTGCTGAGCGACTTATAGTTCAGAAAAATATTTGGGTCACAAAAAATGTGCCACGCCCCTTGTCCAACGCCCATAGAATGACTCATCTATGGGACGACGGGGTACTAAATTTTAATGTTGTGCTACTTATAATTTCGAAGATATTCTATTTTAAAGATTTTGCTTGTATGGGTGGTGCCACGCCCCCTCGTCCAATACTTGCCCCATTCCCTCTGTCGAAATATATGAATAAATGGTAGGTTCGTACTAAGTTTCATTGCTAAGCGACTTATAGGTCAACAAAATATTTGGGTCACAAAAAATGTGCCACGCCCCTTGTCCAACGCCCATAAAATCTTATCATTAGAATGACTCATCTATGGGACGACGGGGTACTCAATTTTAATGTTGTGCTACTTATAATTTCGAAGATATTCTATTTTAAAGATTTTGCTTATATGGGTGGTGCCACGCCCCGTTGTCCAAAACCCGCCTCATTCCGTCTGTCGAGAGATATGATTACATGATAGGTTCATGCAAAGTTTCATTCCTCTGTGACTTGTAGTTCAGCAGAATAATTGGGTCACAAAAATGTGCCACGCCCCTTAGGGGTATAAAAAATAGTTAGTAGCCGATTCTCAGACCTACTGAATATGCATGTAAAATTTCATAAAAATCGGTCAAGCCGTTTCTGAGGAGTATGGTAACAAACACTGTGACACGAGAATTTTATATATCTTATATATAAAATTCTCTCTTAGCATGAACCTATAATGTACTCATATCTTTCGACAGACGGAACGAGGCGGGTTTTGGACAACGGGGCGTGGCACCACCCATACAAGCAAAAACTTTAAAATAGAATATCTTCGAAGTTGTAAGTAGCACAACACTGAAATTCAGTACCCCGTTGTCCCATAGTTGAGTCATTCTAATGATAAGATTTGATGGACGTTGGACAAGGGGCGTGGCACATTTTTTGTGACCCAAATATTTTTCTGAACTATAAGTCACTCAGCAATGAAACTTATTACGAACCTACCATTTATTCATATATTTCGACAGAGGGAATGGGGCAAGTATTGGACGAGGGGGCGTTGCACCACCCATACGAGCCAGATCTTAATAATGGAATATATTCCAAATTGTAAGTTGTACAACACTGAAATTAAGTACCCCGTCGTCCCATAGATCACATAGTCATTCTAATGATAAGATAGGATGGGCGTTGGACAAAGGGCGTGGCACTTTTTCTGTGACCCAAATATTTTGCTAAACTATAAGTCGCTCAGCAATGAAACTTAGTACGAACCTACGATTTTCTCTTTCGACAGAGGGCATTGAATAAGGGGCAGGTATTGAATAAGAGGGGTTTGGCACCGCCCATATAATATAATTTAAATCCGGTTCAAGCGCAGTCCATTTCTTTACTGAAACTTAGCAGCAATATTGGTTATTTATGGGCCTCGATTGCTCCTCCTCTTCCTTTAGTTGGTTTTCTTCGTCAATTTGCATTGCCATAGATTCGCCATCTCGCGTATTTCATTATAAAAGATAACAAATGTAGTGCGAGACAAAGTTCGCGGGGTCAGCTAGTATAAGATATAACATAAACTTCTTAAAACAACAAATTTTAGTGACATGTATTTTAAAGTCATAAAATCCCAACTAAAAAATGCAACTTTGTTTTGAGTTATTACATATTGAAAACACCTTTTAAAAGAATTACGAAAAACTCAAAAGACGTATTTTAAAAAGCATAACACACCAGCTATGTAAAAGAAATCCAACATTTACAAAATGTATGACGTTCTGAAATTTAAGACATGGTACATTAAAAATTGCAAAAGTTTGCCACGTCACTGGGCGAGCAACATAATTTGAAAAGTTACCGTTGTAACAGGATCCACTTCACTGTTTCATCAATTTTGTGTTTTGAAAACATTTCTTTTCTAGCTTAATTAGTTTTCAGTATTCCGTCGAAAGAAGAACAAGGGCGGAAACGCATTTTGCATGTTTACTTAAATAATAGAAACGTGACATACAAAGCGATTGCAAAAAATGCGAATACAAGCTATGCGACCCTACGAAGAACAATCCTTCGATTTATTGAAAACGTGGATGTGTCTATAAAACCAGGAACTGCCAAAAATAGTTCGAGAAGAAATAAAACATTGGGAAAGAAGGTGGTAGATGCGCTTAAACGCAAGCCACATATGTCGCTCTGAGATTTAGCGAAAAAATGCAATACCAACCACGTAAACATTTTAAGAATAAAAGAAAGATACGGTGTGAAGTCTTATGCAAAATATTAGGCGCCAAGGAGAGAATACAAACAGCAAAAAATTGCCATTAAGCGACTTAGCAACGTGCCACTACTCCACTGCTGTCACTGAGTGGTATCAAAGAAAAAAATCAATTGTGTTGCAAAGGATATCAACCCGCCGAATTGTCCATAGCTTCGGCCGATTGAGCGCTATTGGCCAATTTTGAAGACAAAATTGCGAAATTATTGTAAACCACCTTCAACAATCAAAGATTTTAAAAAAATTTACCTTCAGGCCACCAAAATGGTACCTAGCAAAACTGTGCAAAAGTTGATGGGGGTCATTAAACACAAAGTTCGATTATTCCAACGTCAAAATTTAAAAAAATTGAAATTGTGATTTTTTCTAATTTTTCATATTATAACATAAGGGGCCCGAACACTGTAAACTGCGATTTTTCATATGTTTTTTATTTTATTTATTAAAAAAAAACGGACGTTCCGATTTACATGAAACTTTACACATATGTTAATAAATGTTTAGATTATCGAAAACAATTTTTTTTTTTTTTTTTTGCGGCCATGTTTGTATTCTGTAGCTGATCCAAAATGTCGTCTTTTTAAAATGACCCTTGTCGCGTTGACAGCAAATCAGCATAACGGAGCCTCCTAGAGCAAAAAACAAAAAAGATTCTTGAAATATACATTACTGGCTACTGTTTGACGTAGGGGATTTTAAAAATATTGATTAGAAAAAAAATGGCGGCTGTTTGAAGAAAAAGTTTTTTTTTTCGCGTAAAATTTTGCACTAAATTATTTATAAAAAAAAAGTTTGACATATATCGAAAAACGGCTACGTCGAGCAGAAGCGACACTATTCCCGAATAGAATGCAATTTGAATCAGGTCGATCGGATAAAAACTTTTTCAGTTATGCTGTCAACGCGGTCAAAAAACATGGTTTCGAGATAATCGCGTTTTAAGTTTTGAAAGGGGCAAATCGAATTAAAAAAGGTAGTAAAAAAGGTAATCTAAACATTTATTAACATATGTGTAAAGTTTCATGTAAATCGGAACGTCCGTTTTTTTTTAATAAATAAAATAAAAAACATATGAAAAATCGCAGTTTACAGTGTTCGGGCCCCTTAAGTTCAAATAAAATAACTAGTGAACAGATTTTTTAAAATTTTTCATTAAACAAATTTTGGTTTACTTTTTGCAATTTTTAATGTACCATGTCTTAATTATGATAGAGGTGACCATGTTTCCATGTTTACACACAATTGACCAAAAAAATGTAAAAAATTTATTTCAAATTCAAAAACAGCTGATGCAGGGTTGGCATGAAGCCTGCGTTTGATTACTACCTTGGTAAATAGTCGATACTTTTGGGAACACTGAAAATACAACTATTCTGCGAGAACAAATGCAATGCTGATTTTTTTAATCATTTATTCTTAACACTTCTGCGGGCATCCGGTTCTGGCCAGACCATATTGAACTTTGGATCCACTTTAGTAATGTAATTAACCCTTGTGTGCGCACCTAGGTCTGGCCAGACCATATTCAACTTTGGGTCCACTTTTAGTAAGATTGTAGTACAGCTATCGGGTTCATATTTCATGATATCCTCAACTGATCCTTTCTAAGCACAAAAACCAATATATGAACAAAATTTTTACAAAAACAAGGCGAGAATCGTGCAAAACGTATTTATACCCCTTAGTTTAACCCCCTATGGTCTGGCCAGACCATACAAAGTTGCCTGTTATTTTCAGTTTTTTTTGTTATTTTCGATGTAATTAGTGTCAGAATTGTTTATAAATATTTTTTTTCGTTTGTTCCTTATTCAATTCTCTACGGAGCATAGGGCTGCAACTAGGTTTTTCCATCTGACCCGATTTGAAGCACTTTTTTCGTGCCATCTCGTTAATAGTGACATGAGTTAGTTGGCGCAAAATGTACCTGGTCCAAATGTTTTTCACTCGCCTTGGCTTTTATTTTCTTTTAGGTTATTAAATTATAATTTTTGTTAGAAAATAATGTCTGAACACATTCAAAATTAATATTTATCCATTGTATTCGCTGTTATATTCGTGTTGTTGGTGTCAATTTAATTACATTTCTGAAGCGAAGGAAGTACTTGTGCTCTTGTCGTGTCTGATTTTAACCAATTGGATTGTATGTTTTCTGTGACAGAGATTGAAGGAAGCAAATGCTATTTCGAGGATAAGGTGTACATTTTTTTTGAACTTCAACGCTGGAGTAACATCAGAGAGGACGATTTCTCTAAAAAAAATAGTTTAAGCAGTAGCAAAAACCAAAGCTTTAGAGCAACAGAATTAAGATATTTAATTATTTATTTATTCTAAGTCATTAATTCAATAGTTTGAATAAGCTTAACTTAAATGTTGAATACTTATCACTAAAGTTTTACTCGGAAGCATACAAATTACACAGGCAAATAATTCTCGCAATTGGCTCATTGAATGAATACGTAGTTCTGTGGGATAATTGAATGAACCACTTGCACTTTTTAAAGTTTATGGAGGATTCATTTGTTGCTGGAGGTATCAGACCAGTTCAGCATGAACAGTAACATGTTGAGTATGTTATGCTTGAACGGAATGTTTTAGAAGATATTTTGTCTTATTGACAGCTAATAGTTCGCAGTGTTGTGTATTAGTCAGCTACCTTTTCGACTTCAAAGCATAATTGTCAATAGTGAAAGGAATCCAGAAATAAAAATGTGTTAGATATATCAAAACACGATTTGTATATGTCCAATATAAAATCTCAATGTGTTTGAGTCATTATACTGCATTATATCCCTGCGACCACTGCATTGGTGAAGCAGTTGAGGCAAATCCATAACAACGTATTTTAGGTTTTTAATTTTTTTCCTTACTATCGTATATTTTTAATTTCAAAATTTATTTATTGAAGTTGAAATTTGCTGTGTATTTTATAAATCAAGCATAATTTTACCTTTTTACCTAAATAAAAAGTAAACAAGCAACAGAAATTATTGTATTCACACTTTCTTGTTTTTTTTGACAGACCTACACACACAAACATACGCAGACAAACACTCACACATACTAAGATATATATAAACTCATCAACAAAAATATAAAAAAAATATATTAACCAGCACAATCCTCGAATATCCTCTTTTTTGCACCATGGTCTGGCCAGACCATGGGGGGTTCAAGTATGAGGTTTTAAGTGGGTGCGCACACAAGAGTTAAGCTATCGAGCTCATATTTCATGATATCCTTAACTGATCCTTTCTAAGCACAAAACCCAAAACCATGGCTTGGCCAGACAATGGTGTATTTTCATACACATTTGCCAGTTATTTTCAGTTTTTTTTTTTGTTGTTTTCGACTTAATTATTGTCAGAATTGTTTATAAATATTTTTTTATCTATACTATTATATAAAAGCAAGTGTGACGTTTTTTGAGCCACAATCAGGCAAAAACCACTGAACCGATTTAGATGAAATAAGCACCAAACATTTTTGTATCTGTGGGAATGGTACATAGGCTATATGAGAATGACCCCTTCTTACGCCTACTATGGTAACAAAACTCATCTATGGTATGCTTTTGTAAGGCAATATGTGTATCAAACGATTCAGCTTATCATTGCGGCAAACATAGGCTATAACATAATCGGCCACGCCCACTTTCCGTGCCCACTAAACTAACAAAACGAAGCTACGGTACACGTTGTTAAATCGGTATTAATACCAAATGATTCCGTGTTTCATTGATGTTAACATAGGATATATAAGATTGACCGCGCCCACCTGATATGTCTTTTCATCACGCCCACTATAATAACAAATCAGCCATGGTATATTTGTCTTAGCAATATGGGTATCAAACGATTCAGCGTGTCATTGCGGCAAACATAGGCTATAATATAATCGGCCACGCCCACTTTCCGTGCCCACTAAACTAACAAAACGAAGCTACGGTACATGTTGGTAAATCAGTATTAATACCAAATGATTCCGTATTTCATTGATGTAAACATAGGATACATAAGATTGATCACGCCTACCTGATATGTCTTTTCATCACGCCCACTATATATATTTGTCTTAGCAATATGGGTATCAAACGATTCAGCGTGTCATTGCGGCAAACGTAGGCTATAATATAATCGGCCACGCCCACTTTCCGTGCCCTCTAAGCTAACAAAACGAAGCTACGGTACATGTTGGTAAATCAGTATTAATACCAAATGATTCCGTGTTTCATTGATGTTAACATAGGATATATAAGATTGACCACGCCCACCCGATATGCCTTTTCATCACGCCCACTATAATAACAAATCAGCCATGGTATATTTGTCATATCAATATCGGTGTCAAACGATTCAGCCGTTCATTGCGGCAAACATAGGCTATAATATAATCGGTCACGCCCACTTCCCGCGCCCACTAAACTAACAAAACAAAGTTACGGTACATGTCTGAAAATTAATGTTGATATAAAATGATTCTGTGTTTCATAGCGGTAAACATAAGTTATATATAAGTTGACCATGCCCACCTTTTACGTCTTCCTGCAATTCCCATGACGACAGAAATTAACTGTGCTATATTTGTGCAAAACAATACGGATATAAAAAAAATTTTGCGAGTCATTGCAGCAAATATCTTTATGTTGTATATAAAAATTAATGTATATTTGTTTGTTGGTCCCACGGCATTAAAACTCAAAAACTAGACAGCCGATTAGCTGAATTTTTCACGGAATGTTCGGTAAACCACATAGTGCGAATGCAACCCGATAGGTAAGCGTGGCACCTCCCATACAACTTAAATTTTCAATATGGAATATTTTCGTAATGAGAAGTCGAACAGCATTAGAATTTGGTGCGGAGCCACCGTTTAGATGTTCCGTTTCACTGGTAAAATTTGATGGGCGTTGGATAAGAGGCGTGGCACTTTTTAAATGCCTGAAACTATAGCGTTCTCATTAATGACACTCGGTACAAACGTACGGTTTAGTTGTGTTTTTCCATATGGGAAATAGGGTGGGTTTTTGACAAGGGGGCGTGGCACCGCCCATACAACTTAAAATTTCAATATGGAATATCTTCGGAATGAAAAATCGGGCAGCATTAAAATTTGGTGCGGGGTCACCGTTTAGATGTGCCGTTTCACTGGCAAAACTTTGTGAATGTTGGACAAGAGGTGTGGCACTTTTTAAGCAACTCAAATGTTTCGAATAACTGTGGAACTACAAATCACACATCAAAGATTTACGATTTAGATGTGCCCTTCGACATGGGGAATGGGGTGGGTATTGGACAAGGGGCATGGCACCGCCCATAGAACCCAAACTTTTAATGTGGAATAGCTTCGGAACAATAAGTTGGAAAGCTTTGAAGTTTCGTATATCATCGTCCCATAGATGTGCTATTCTACTGGCAAAATATTATGGGCGTTGAACAAGGAGCGCGGCATATTTTTTGTGACTGAAATTTTCCGCGTAACTTTGGAACTGAAAGTCACATATTAATGAAACCAGGTCACACCCTTCGGCTGAAGGAATGGATTGGGCATTACATAAAAGAGGCGTGGTATCGCCCATAGAGTATAGTATGAAGAAACTTGATTTATTGGGCCCATTGACTTCAAGCTTGCGTGCAAAGCCGCAGGGCCCTACTAGTTTTATATATATATATTCAACTAGGCTTTTCCATCTGACCCGATTTGAAGCATTTTTTTCGTGCCATCCCGTTAATAGTGACATAAATTAGCTGACGCAAAATGTACCTGGTCCAAGTGTTTTTCATTCGCCTTGGCTTTTATTTTCTTTGGGTTAATAAATTAGAATTTTTCTTGGAAAATAATATTGGAACATATTCAAAATTAATACTTATCCATTGTATTTATGGTTATGTCCGTGTTTTGGTGTCAATTCAATTACAATCCTTAAGTGAAGGAAGCATTTGTGGTCTTGTCGAGTCTGGTTTTTTATCAATTCGATTGGGTGTTTTCTGCGGCAGAGATGAAAGGAAGGGAATGCTATTTTGAGGATCAGGTGGACATTGTTTTTGAACTTCGACGCTGGAGTTAAATCAGAGAAGAAAATTTCTCTAAAAAAATTGTCTAAGCAATAGCGGAAACTAATGCTTTAGAGCAACGAATTTAAGATATTAAATAATTTGTTGCTAGAGGTAATAATAACGGTGCTGCCATTTCGCCCTGAAAAAAACCAAGCTTCTGATACTGATAGAAAAAATGGTCGTTTAGATAGTTCAATGTGAAGATAGCGACACCGAAGGCGACAAGGAGAAAGATATCCGGCCAGTTCAGCAATAACAATAACATGTTGAGCATGTTTTGAATATTTTTCTTTGGCAAAGCAGTTCAGAATTATTGACAGTGCAGGAATCCAGAAATAGATATATCAAAACGCGATTTGTATGTGTCGAATGTAAAATCTCAATGTGGTTTAGTCATGATACTGTATTATATTGTTGAAATAATTGCATTGGTCAAGCAGTTGAAGTAGATCCATAAGTAACGTATTTTACATTAATAAATTTTTTTTTATTTTCTTGCTTTACTGTCGTTTTTTTTTTTATTTAAAAGTTAATTCATTGAAGTTGAAACTCGCTATTTACTTAATTATTCTAGTGTATTTTCACCGTTTTACGTAAAAATAATGTAGGCAAGCAAAAGAAATTATTGTGTTCACACTTTCTGATTTTGTTATATCATTAACAACAATCCTTGACCACAGATAACTCATCATATAGATATCCAGTCTCATACGACGAAAACGGCACAAAAATTTCAACCTCTGAATTACAGCTTTTTTCCGCAAAGCTATTTTACGCACACAGCTGCATGTGCTCATCCAGAATTTTTGTCGGATTGAATTAATTTTGAATTCCTTCTCTTGCTTGTGATATTCTTTTTTGCAACATACATTTATGATTTTAGCTACAACGATCACGTACAGTGTTTGGTGTAACAGGTAGACAGCGTAAGATATGCGTAATTTATTTTTCGTAAATTTCGCCTCGAGTTCAAGGCTGGGCGAGAAGCAAACTTTTTTTTAACATTTAACGCTTTTTTTATTATCTTTTTTAATCGGTTATACCTGAAATCAATAATGTGTTCAAAAAATTTGATATAAATGAATCGGCACTACAAATTTTGTGCATGATCAAAGAATATGAAGTCTTTTTTTTCTTTGGCATGAAACATACACATCGTTGCCAAGGCAACGCATTGCCAATAGCTGCGGCGCCAGCAGGTCTATCCTTTGCGTCGGCGTAATTGTATTGCGACAATGAAGTGACCGCTGAACAATTACATTCGTTTTGGCAGATTTTGCCGATCTTTTCATTTTTTTTGCGAAAAGCAACAAATTCAAGGGGGCAAAGACATAACTACATTTCCAAATTCAGAATATAAAATTCAAATAGATTAGAATATAGATTTCTGTGCATATGTATGTAAAATATATCAGGTGTACAACTTTGCTTCCGCTGTTTTTTTTTCAAAATTAAAAGCTTTATTGCGAAAAAGTGCTTACAGATGTATTATTCAAAGTATTGTCCGTCGCTAGCAACAACTTTCTCCCATCTTTCCGGCAATTTTCGGATCCCGGCTCGAAAAAAGGAGTCCTCTTTTGACGCTATCCATGAAGCAATCCATTTTTCCAATTCTTCGAAGGATTGAAAATGTTGATCTGCCAGGCCGTGTGCCATCGAACGGAATAGGTGGAAGTCAGAAGGGGCGACATCTGGGGAATACGGCGGGTGGGGCAAGACTTCCCATTTCAGCGTTTCCAGGTACTTTTTGACCACTTTTGCGACGTGAGGCCGAGCATTGTCGTGTTGGAGGATGACTTTGTCATGTCGAAATTACCATTTTTAAAACGTTGAAACCACTCCCGACACGTTCTTTCACTCAGAGCAGCATCACCGTAAGTTTCTGAGAGCATTCGATGCGCTTCAGCTGCATTTTTTTTCGAATTGTAACAGAAAAGTAAAACTTCCCGCAAATGGCGAGAATTGGGCACATAAACGGACATTTTCGAGCGTGAATAATACGAAAACAAGAACAACTGTCACTGAAACGGCGATGATAATTCGTTAGGCACTGTCCACACTCACTTTAAAGGCATTACCATCTATGTATTTCAACCAGCCTCAGCCGGTACAGCCACCTATCGGAAAACGGCGGAAGCAAAGTTGTACACCTGATAGAATTACGAGGGGGAACTACCCTCCTCTACCCATACCTAGGTACGCCCATGAGCGCCTGTCATCATCAACCGAATCCTTTTGCTGTATGGTTGTTTGTAACCGTATGCTGCGCTTGGTTGATTGATTTTAAAACTTGCGAACAATTATATGTGTCTCCAAAACCAAACAATTTACTAATCAAGAGATCTAGAAACCAAATAAATTTTTCATTTATATTGATCTCACGGGTCGTAAAAAAATATATTATTAAAAAAAAGTCGCCAAAATCTTAACAGCTACAGTAAGGATCGAACCGCGAACTTGTCGTCCGAGACACTCCCGCTTACGCGTTTGACCATCAACACACAATCCCGACTGGCTGCTTAAAAGGTATGATAACAGACAACCGCCGTTTTGACTAAAAATCACATATGTCTGTATCTCAAAACAGAGCACAATGCGTGTGAAGCGGTGTTTGTGTGAGTGACATTAGAGGCCAAAAAGCTCTTATCGGAGGCCAAATTTGTCGAACTTTTTGACACAGTTTTTCCTTGGCCGCTGGACATCTATATGATGAGTTATCTGTGGTCTGGTATATGGTCTGGCCAGATCATGGGAGGTTCAATTATTAGGTTTTAAGTGGGTGATTACAGAAGAGATAAAGCAAATAGTAAACATGTTTCACAATTCCATATTGTTATATAAAATTGCATAAATGAATTCTTCGACCAAGAGGGGGATCCATCCACCTAATCCCCCCCTGGGGACGCCACTGCTTTGGATTGTTAAATTTTTCTTTTAAGCTTAACAGGGCTATTCTGGCAAAGACTGTTGAAACACTTTCAAAAGATTATTGAAAGATAGTTTGAAAGACTGAATGAAAGATTTTAGCTATTCTAAGGAAAAAATCTTTCGGAAAAAGCTCTAAAATTCAACACTCGAGTTGAAAAGCTGTTTTCGGCGAACAGCATTGCCAGCGAACTCTTTTTCTGTGAAATTTGAAGCATTTTTGCAATGATGAAAGAAAATTATTTTTTCAATTTTCGTTATGATTTTCTTTTTAATTACAGATGTGTTTATCAGGATTATTTTGCAGTTACGTATTTCTTTTTAGAAAAGACAAAAACTGGTGTGAAAATATGAATAAAAATTAATTGTTTTATTTTTTTTGTGATGTTAATGATGTAATCAGATTTAACCTTAAGGCAATGAACAGGATATGAAGATGTACCATATAACAAACACTTTCGGCCGATTCATATTATGTACTTTTGCTGTTAATTGGTGTAGTTTTACGTTTTCTTTCATCCTTCATCAAAATCTTACATTTATAAACCAAGTGCTCTATTCGATGCTAGCAATACTGTTGGCAAATAAACCGTCTGTCGTGAAATGAAAAATTCAAACAAAATTTCAAAAATTTCAATCAATGGCTGAAGAAATCAAGCTGAAATGCGACGCCGCACTATGGCCCAACGGTCGGTAAAACGTTGCAAAAATCAAAAATTTCATGAAAGCGTTCGATAAAATGAATACACGCATCTTATTGAGAATTTTCCAGGGATTACGAATATGTAACTTTCATTAAATTCAGATTAGTAGTTTGGGAGATAGAGCCGCTCAAAGTTGACAATTTTTCCACATCGAGAAAAATGTGTATTTTTTGGTTTTTTTTCCTCTTTAAGATTGATTTGTATGTAAATGAAGCGACCAATCGGTAACTTGATGGTTTTTTCTAAAAGATACGTTAATTGTTAATATAATAAAAATAAAAAATGTTTATTTTGTTTTAAAAGTTGTTCGATCTACCGATTGCTCGAAAAGTCTATATTTCGACCTTTTTTTCAACTTTGATCGAAAATAAAAAAAAAAGACCAAAAATGACCTCCGCGAAATTGAGGGAGGTTATTTGCTATTCAATTATTTACCTAACTTCCAAAACTCAGCTGCCGCTTTTTGCCGCTTTACTTTCCAGAGCAATAAAAGTGAAGCAACCTCGGGTCGAAAAACACGCAGGTATACGAAAAATCACGCACATTTAGTACGGTCAAAAACCCATTTAGTGTTGCTGGCATCTATCTATATCTATATATGTAATGACGCTCAAACGGACTGGCCGATTTCAATGAAATTTTCTTTATTGGATTCGTCTTGAGTCAGTTCAGGTTCGTGCGAAAAGAAAATTCCGGAAAATCTATTGGAAAAGTCGGAAAACCCCTGTAATTTTTGACTGTGAATCCTGAAAATTGTCAGACGATAACGTTGGAACTATAAGTCACACATCAATTAAATTCACTAGGAACTTACTATTTAGTCGTGTCCTTCGACAGATGGAATGGGGCGGGTATTGGACGAGGGGCGTGGCACCACTCTTACAAGCCAAATCTGAATAATGGAATATCTTCGAAATTGTAAGGTGCACAGGATTGAAATTTAGTATTGTGTCGTCCCATAGATGAGTCATTCTACTGGTAAGATTTGATGGGCGTTGGACAAGGGGCGTGGCATATTTTTTGTGACCTTAATATTTTGCTGAATTATAAGTCGCACAGCAATGAAACTAAGTATGGACCTACCATTTATTCATATCATTCGACAGCGGGAATTGTGCGGGTATTAAACAAGGGGGCGTGGCACCGCCCATTTAACTTAAATCTGGTTCAAGCGCAGTCGATTTCTTTACTAAATCTTAGCAGTCTCGATTGAGTTTTTTAGAAAAAAAACTTACTCCTACGGTGCATAAAATTGAAGCACATGGAAAGGATTTTATAGTATACCAGTGCTTACCAAAAGGGGATTTGTCTGAAGAAGCTCAAGAATGCAAAAATAATGACTACAAAAGGTATAGATGTATGAACGCTTGCAAAATATCACGAGCTAGACAAAATGAAGACCTTTTCAAGATGTTAGCAGTCTCTTCTGATCCAGTTATTTCATCTATGAGATCTGTAAGATCACAAAAAGAACTTACAGATACTTATAGCTTAGAAATGATTTCATTATTAGACATTCCTTCCAGTGTAGATAGCGATTTTGAAAAAATTTAACTTTCCAAAAAATTTTTTTTTTTTAAATTACGTATGAATCAATAAATTATATTAATTTATTAAAAAAAATATATCAAAAAAATAATTTTTTAATGCAAACAAATAAGTAATTTCATTGTAGTATGAAGTTTTACTAAATCTTAACTTTGGCAACGAATTTTAAAGCCCCCTGTCACTGTGGCACCCTGTTTTTTGCCCATTTTAAAGCTTAGATATTACACTTTCAGATGCAGTTTAAATTTTTTAAATATCTTTATTGGTTCAGAAGTTATGATTTTTGCAACGAAAAATGGCAAACCGGGCCATAGTGCGCCGCCTGGAGTTCTTCATCACCAATACGCTTATGAACAATTCTTCCCTGCAAGAACACAGTGTGTAAAATGATTAATCATTTAACCTATAGTGCTGATAGAAAGTTCCACCAGAATTCCCCTCAGTTTCTGAAGAGCCGTGTGAAACCGTGTGATAGAAACTCACGTATACGTGTGATCTTGCATCACCTTTCAACGCAGGAGTTTTGGTATCTAGCACAGATATACAGCTGTCTAGCTCGCACCTACTATGGCAAAAGATTCAATAGGCAGCTGTTCGCTCGCACCTTCTATCATTTTGGTTTGAATTCCTTGTGAATTTCAAGCTGTCTCGCTCACTCACATCAGCTTTCAACAGAGTATCTGTCAGTTCTGATTAATCAGATGAATAATCAGCTCTGATAGAAACTTCATTGATTTCTGATATCAGGGCTGGTGTATAAACCTATCAGCACTGATTAAAAGCCATTTGTTGGCTGTTTAATTGTTTATTTTTACTATATAACAATAATTCATCAATTTTTTAAATAAATTAAAATTGTTAATTTAAAAATTAATTACTTTAAACCATAGTAGTATGAAACTGATGCTGATGCTTCGATGCTAATATCTTCATATCCAGTTGAACCTTTGATTTTTTGTAAGTACGTGGTCTGAAATAGGGGTAAAGAAAGGGGTTAACATTTAGTTAAAAATTGTTAAGATAATTTTTCCGCACATTCCATTGCTTGAGCGGATTCCTGAAATTTCTTAAATTTCTAGACATTGGATTCGTAAATCCTTTTCTGTCTGCTCAAGCAATTTTGCAATGTTCTTTTTTTTCATTTTATTAACTTTATTCACTAAACACAAATACTTATCTTTATTTTGCTTTCTTTTTCCATTTTTCGCCTTTTTCCTTCCTTTTTTCCTCTTTTTAGTTTTCAGCGTCCGTCCGCAACTCACAAATTTCACCAAACTTCACGAGTTTTGTGTGCCATGTGCACGAGCACCTGTCAAATTCACGAGCCAATGTATACATTAGCTATCTCGTTCTCTCATACATAACTTCACGTTTGTAAGAAATATAGCCGAACTATCTCTTTTATTATCATTGGATTAATAGCAGAAGAAATTTTGTTGCCAATGTATTCATTAGCTATCTCGTTCTCTCATACATAACTTCACGTTTGTAAGAAATGTAGCCAAACTATCTCTTTTATTATCATTGGATTAGTAGCAGAAGACATTTTTGTTTTATTCGCATTTTTTTTTAATTCAAAGGGAATATGTAAATGTGTTAGTTTCAGCGAAAATTTTTGTGGATGTGTTGGAGTTTCCATCAGTCCTGTCTTGCAGGGCTGCAAGACAGGACTGATGGAAACTCCAACACATCCACAAAAATTTTCGCTGAAACTAACACATTTACATATTCCCTTTGAATTAAAAAAAATTCTGAATCAAAAAAAAAATTTCCTCTGCTATTAATCCAATGATAATAAAAGAGATAGTTCGGCTACATTTCTTACAAACGTGAAGTTATATATGAGAGAACGAGATAGCTAATGTACACATTGGCTCGTGAACTTGACAGGTGCTCGTGCACATGTCGCACAAAACTCGTGAAGTTTGGTGGAATTCGTGAGCTTGCGGACGGACGCTGAAAACTAAAAATAGGAAAACAGGAAGGAAAAAGGCGAAAAACGGAAAAAATAAAACCAAAATAAGATAATTATTTGTGTTTAGTGAATTAAGTTAATAAAATTAAAAAAATAACGTTGGAAAATTGCTTGAGCAGAGTAAAGGCAAAGTTAAGAAATTTCGGGAATCTGCTCAAGCAATGGAATGGCGAAAAATCATATGAAAATATCAAAATTCAATTCAAATTCCTTCCTTAACCCTATTTCAGACCACGAACTTGAACAAATCAAAGGCTCAACTGGAGATGGAGACATCAGCACCGTAATGAAGAAAACGCTTGCAGAGAAAGTAATAATTAATTTCAGTTTCTTTTCTATGATTTAAATTATTTAATTAATAATCAAATTATCAATTTTCATTTATTTTAGTTTAATTCATTTAAAGTCCTTTTTGCAGAAATAAATAAGTTATTATTATATAGTAAAATTATATAGTAAAAAAACATTAAACAACGAAAAATTACTTTTAATCAGTGCTGATAGGTTTATACACCAGCCCTGATATCAGAAATCAATGAAGTTTCTATCAGGGCTGATTAATCATCTGATTAATCAGGACTGACAGAAACTCTGTTGAAAGCTGATGTGAGTGAGCGAGACAGCTTGAAATTCACAAGGAATTCAAACCACAATTATAGAAGGTGCGAGCGAACAGCTGCCCATTTAATCTTTTGCCATAGTAGGTGCGAGCTAGACAGCTGTATATCTGTGCCAGATACCAAAACTCCTGTGTTGAAAGGTGATGCAAAATCACACGTATACGTGAGTTTCTAACAGAATTTTCACACTGCTCTTCAGAAGCTGATGGGAATTCTGGTGGAAATTTCTATCAGCACTATAGGTTAAATGATTAATCATTTTACACACTGTGTTCTTGCAGGGAGGGTTCCATTGTATATCGTTTCTTTTCACAACACAAACACAACGCACGTACTTTTTTCAAGCTGAAAGACGACCCCAAAAGCACATCTTTCAAACTGTCTTTCATGTTACGGAAAAAGCTTTCAAGATAGTTGCTAGAATAGCAAATTGTCTTTCGAAAGATTTTTGTACTTCGAAAGATTGAGGTGAGTTGAAAGATAGTTGCCAGAATAGCCCTGTAAATGTAATCTGAAGTTGAAATGTTATTTGGCATTATTATTACTTTCGATACTTCTTTTTTGGGTTAGATTTACCCACTCTTTTTTTTGTGCTTTATTAATATTTCACAATTTCTAATAACTTTTGCGACTATATTTTTAAAGACAAGACAAGAAAACAAATTAAAAGGCAAGCCAACGTCAAACATTTTTATCGTAAGCACCACAGCTTGTGCATGCTTCAGAATTTTCGTGGTAGCGAAATTATCGTAAGCGCCATTAAATACGCTCCTGTTTTGCAAATCCAATTTTTTTATCGGTATTCCAAAAATAACTTTAAACCAATAATGCATGCACAAAATGGAAGCATTTAATAACATAAAATAAAAGGAAAACACAAAAAACCTTCTCCTGTAAAATTACGAATTTGACGCTTACGATATTTTGGCGACTATGGCTCGATATTGCCGCCGTGGCTCAGTTGGTTAGTGCGCGGTCCAAGCGAGTCGAATGAAGAGCGACGCAAGTTCGAATTCTGCATGTAGTAACACCTAAAAAAAATAACGGGAAACTCGTTTTCTCTTTCGGTGGCTGTCCTCTCAGCTGGAAATGGCAAACCTCTGAGAGTAAAAATTGCCTATAAAAAAGCTCCCAACCTGCCGTTCGGAACCGGCATAAAACTGTAGGTCCCTTCCACCCGCGTACAAAGTCACACGCACAACACGGGTGGTTGCGGGAAGCTAGGCCTTAGTCTCGCGTAAGCGGGCTGTCGTGCCAGTCAATTAATTATGGCTCGATATTAGTCACAACCAGTGTTGTGACTAATATATTAAAGTAGTGTAACTAATTACGTAGTATATTACTTTTGCTTTAAATATGTAGTGTAACTAGTTACTTTTCCCATAAGTAATCACCTTCAGTAATATTACTACTTTTTTCAAGTTACTTATTACAATATTACTTTTTAGTCAAAAAAGTTCTAACTTTCATGTAAAACAGCAGCACTGATAACATAATTAAGATGTATTACAATTATACAACGCTGCACTTGTTCATACTAAACATAGCTCGCGTGTTTCATTTTCAACTGAGTTTGGTAGTGGAGAAACAATTAACATTTGCAAGCAAATTCACGCGGTTTTAACAAAAAAGGTAGCGAAATTCAAATTGTAATTCAAAATGAAATAAACATTTAACCTGCTTGTTTTTTTGCAGAATGACTACTTTTAATAGCTGGTATTCCACAAATATTTCGATTTGTTGACGGAAAATAATATATTACTTTTTGTGATACATTACTTACATTACGATATTACTTTCAAATGTCAGTAATGTGTAATAAGTAATATGTTACTGTCAAAAGTAATAAGTCCCAACACTGGTTACAACACACATTTCAAACGGATAAGAGAAGGGAGGGAGGAGACCTACTGTTTAACGCCGAATCCGAACGGCGGTTTTTTTTTGACAATTTTTCTTTCACACTTGGGGGTTTTGCCTTGTAATTCTCATCTACTTCATGTGGATAGCGATCGAAGTAGACGACTTTTTCACCAGCCCAAGCCAGGAATCGAACCTGGGGCCTCGGTATAGAAGCCAGCGCGCTACCCGCTGAACTATCGAGGCCGACAAAACAAAAGGAAAGATAAGAATCAAAACAGTTCCTTAAAAAATAGTTTAAAACTAAAGTCAAATAAAAAGAAAAATAATTAAACGATACCTATAAATAAATAAAAACAAAAAAAATAACAAATAAGAGTCCGAATAAGAAAAACTAAAAATCAAGGTAAAAAAATTGGAAAATAGGAAAAGTAAAAGTAAATAATTACAAATAATGAAAAGCAAACTAAAAATGCAAATTAAATTAATTTTCACTCGAGCTTTTAAATCAATTTCATTTAGTTACTAGTCGGACGCGACACATTGATTAAACTACTCGACAAAAAATGGGTTCATTGCATGCTCCTAAAAACATAAGTATTTTTTAGACTAATCTTCAGCTGCTGAACACGAAACTGAAAATCAAAAAATTTTCTTAAAAAGCGTTTTCGAAAAATCTTCGAAAAACACATCTTCTTATTTCAGTTATAACCACATATCTCGTAAGCCAACCATCCGACTAACACATGTGTGAATCTTCAAAATAGAAAATTTAGTAAAAACGGAGACGATTTTCCTCTTTCATTTGATACTCATACTTCATCATTGCACAATCGCAAATATTTAAAAAAATATTTTAAATGTGTAGGGTAATAGGTTCGGTTGTGGGCATAGTTCGGTTGTGGGCACCCCTTCGTATCTTTTGATAGAAAGCAGGCTGGGTTTTGTTGACTAAGGCCATTTGTTCATTATGGAAGCACGATCTTTTTGTGCCAAATACTGAGTCGAACATACACGCCTGCTTTGTGCTGGGACCATATATACAGGTAACCCTCCTACAACGCGGGTTCCAATAGCGCGTTTTCGCTACAACGCGGTTCCCAAAATGCGGACATTTTCTTACAACGCTACTCTTACAACGCGATTTTTACGAACATTTTTATGTACGAAAATTTTTTCGAATATTTACTATTTTAATTTGAAAAAGGTTTTCTTTCCCAAACAAAATTCTTTGCATTTGTTCATACTTTGATACCTACCTTTTTTTTATAACATTGCCACCCTACACTTGAACATGTGTTTACAAAGTGACAATTAAATACGTAATTGTGTAGTCTCTTGTCCAACATCTTAAGAGCTGTCAAAATAATGTTCTACAACGACAAAATTAAAAAAAGGGGTTTCCCCGCGGTTCTAACATCACACAACGATTTATGCTACTTTCATTTGATGTAGTAATTTTTTTGTTAGTTTGTTGTCGCCATTGCAAATAAGAGCATCAATCTAAAAACGCGTGTAAAAAATTGCGAAAAAATATTCAGTCTAATTCCAGTTAAATTATAAAAAATTTGTGAAACAGTTTTTGTTTAAATAAATGAAGTGTTATTAAATTACATAATATGTATGTTCTTATGACTCAACAAATAAATACACAAAAATATATTAACCACATATTTTTACTATACAAATTCCAATATTTTATTGAACCATTTTTTACTATGGAACCAAACTCTGATTTTTGTAAGGAGTTCATTTCTCCTACAACACGATTTCTTACAACGCGGCCTTTTTTGGGAACCTATTCCCCGCGTTGTAGGAGGGTTAGCTGTACTTATCTTTCTGTGCTTAAAAAATAAGACAAACATTTTTTTAAACATTTTAAATGGTGTCATAAATCGAAATGAATCCATCGAGAAGGCAAGTAAAATGCATTTTTATTTAGTGAATTTATTATACTTTGTGATCCAATATTGATTACAACCAATATGTTTACCCCGAACAAATTTTTCACTACTTCTCAAAATGGCTGCCAAATTCGGTTGTGGGCACCGCAATTAGTTCGGTTGTGGGCACTCGTTTTTTTGTGATTTGGTAAGTTTTGGTAAGTTATATCATCGGAGATGGTCTTTTTACACATTTTTTGGTTGTCCGATAGCTTTTTTAATGTGCTGGATGTAATTAAACATTGTTCTGCAGATAAGCTAACCACAAAATCGACTGCCGCAGCGTATGCGATTTCCCGAACCAATCTTCAACGCTACATGAAGAAGGTGGAAGAAAATTTCGGAGGCATCAAAGCCTCCGGATGGATGTTATCGAATCATGTTAACTGGTGTTTTCCACCTTCTTCACGCCACAGCACTTGAAGAGTGTTGATTAATTAGGTTGAATTTCATTTTACTTTAGATCTTCTTGACAGCCCAGGAGAATGACTTGGTCACTTACATTTTGAAATGTCCGTCCATCTAAAGTGTGCCGACATGCCTACCAGCTACTTCACATGCGTGCATTGTGCTCCAAATAATTAAAATTTAATATTTTTCTATATTCGTGTTGGTTTTTCTTCATATTTCCCCGTTTCCAGCAGATTTTCTAAGGGTGCCCACAACCGAACCAAAAAAAATTTTCGTTAAAAATGACTACTTTACAAAATTAAAAGAAAAACGTTTCTATTTCACGGAATCGATTTATTTTTGTTATTACTTGTTAGCTAAAGTCTCTAGCTTTCCACAGATGTCCACATGTCCGATTAAGAAGAACTTGGTGAAAAGTTATGAGCCAAAAACAAAAAGGTGCCCACAACCGAACCTATTCCCCTATATCCTTAAAGTTTTAAAGTCCTTTAAGAAGGTTTTTGGGTCAGAAAATGAAAAACTGACTATGCCCGGATATTATAAATGACCTCTAGTTTCACGACTATATCAATTTTTGGATGGGTCTCGGAAAAATACAAAAATTTTTTCGCACGGTGTAATAATGAAAAGTTGATGTTTTCACTCCGTGCATTATAACTTTGTCGTTTTTCTTTCAATTCTATTGATGTTAGGCTTAATATTTGCTTAAATAATATATCTTTCATCTAAGATTTTAAAACCAGAGGAGATCATTTATTTCACATAAAAAAAGTTTCGATAATTTATGATTTTTGAAATTAGTCGAAAAATTTTTTACAACTTTCATCCTCAGTAACTTCCCCAAATCTCATTGGATTTGAACAATCTATATAATGTTGGAAAGGTTAGTTAATTACCTTCTGAACCACAGATCACATGTGTTAGTCGGATGGTGTTTACGAGATATGTGCTCATAACTGAAATAAGAGGGGAAAACGTGTTTTTCGAAGATTTTTCGAAAACGCTTCTTAAGAAAATTTTTTGAGTTTCAGTTTCGTGTTCAGCAGCCGAAAATTGGTCTTAAAAATATTTTTATTTTTATGAGCATTTTTCGTGTCGAGTAGTGTTATTACACCGTGCGACAAAAATCAAAAAATTTCAAAACACACGAACAAATCGGTATACTCGCAAAACTAGGGGCCAAACGTAGTAAAACTGCGTTTTTAGTTTTTCTCTCTGACGTCAGGATTTTTTTTAAAAGGACTTTGAAATTTGAAGGACATGTTTATTTCAAAAAATTATTGAAAAAACAGAACGCATTGTAGAATAACAATATGGATACCAAATGAAAGAAAAAAATCCTTAGAATCTTAAAAAAATATGCTGCTAATACTGGAGGTTAAATACAGTAATTCTGCAACTTCAAAATTGCGTTTGAACCTAAGTATTTGTTTTTACAAGACATTGAAAATTTAAAAATTGAGTTGTCTTGAATAAAACTCACCCAAGAGTACCAAGATGAATTCATGAGGATACGTACTTACTGTGAATACTAGTGCTCATAACTGAATTTCATTTTGGTACGTGTCACGGCTTAAAAAGGGCTTCTCAAAAAATCAATGTTTTTTATGCCTATATCAACCACAAATGGGAGCCTCACATAACTCATCAACTTGACCGCGACAGCATCGATCATATGCCTCTAGTCCCTTCATCAAAAATAATACTTCCACCGCTCTACATAAAGTTAGGCCTGATTCGACATTTTATTCGCTCTCTTGACGCTGATGGTCGAGCTATTAGGTCTGTTTGGCAGAGAATAATTTGTACGAATTTGTACAAATTTTTACTGGATCCTGTTTGTTGACGCCAAATCTCCAGTAACGAGAGAGTAACTGAGAGCGTAAAGTGACAGTTCGTTTCGTGAGAACTTGCAAGTTTTTACTGGAGAAATTTTGTCCAGTAACTTTTAGCCAGTAAGAAGAAGAACAAGAAAAACATATGACTGGCGGACATACATATGATCGAAATAATTTTTGCAAAATTTTGCTCAGCTTAATCCGCTGAAGCTGAAAGGGAAGAATCGCAGATTGAGCGCAACGAACTGTTTGCCTTTTGCATTAAATGTATGATTAACCTTAATTTTCCCTACCGCTTCAAGCCTCAAATGAAACTTTTAGATCAGCTGTTGCTTTCTTTAACCCTCCTGTTTACACCCTTTGTAACCAAGAGTTACAGTTTCCCTGGTGTAACCAAGAGTTAAAACTTGCAAATTCTTACAAATTGCTGTTTGTTCACTTTTTTGGATAGTTTGATTTTAGGGAGCGTAAGCTGGCTTACTCTCTTGATATTTTTTACTGGTTAATTTTTACTGGAAATCTGGCCAAACAGACCTATTAATTATTTGAAACTAATTTTCCAAAACTAAGCGATGCAAATATTTCCGCTGGTACGTTACCCGATTGTAAAACTTTGTTTCTATTAATTTTTATATGTTTTTCAGGGGTTTTAAACGGGCCACAGTTGAAGAAATTATTGCAGCATCAGGAATTTGCTGATCTTTTGAATCCGGTTGAACTAACTGCCTGGCAAAGCTTAAGCGATGTAATAAATAACTTCTTAGGAAACAAGAAGGCTGAGAATTATAAAGAACTTGTCCGCAAGATGATTGACGCCTATCGCGAAATGGGGGTCAACATGTCTCTCAAGATACATTTTTTAGAGAGCCACTTGGACTTTTCCCCCAAAAACTTAGATGACGTTAGTGATGAACATGGAGAGCGCTTCCACCAAGACATTGCGCTAATTGAAAATCGCTTTCGGGGAAAAGATATGTGCCACATGCTTTCCGAGTATTGTTGGTCGCTGTGCCGTGACACGTACCCAAAAACATAAACGGCAAAGTAAACGCATACATTTTTCTTAAACAATTTGTTTCAAAATAAATCATTCATAAAATGCATTTTAAATGACTTTTGTTAACTTTTAAATTAAGTTATGAGCCCTAGTATTCACTGTAAGTACGTATCCTACGTATTCATCTTGTTACTCTTGGGTGAGTTTTATTCAAGACAACTCAATTTTTTAATTTTCAATGTCTTGTGAAAACAAATACTTAGGTCCAAACGCAATTTTGAAGTTGCAGAATTAGTGTATTTAACCTCCAGTATTAGCAGCATAACGATTTATACATGAGTTAATTAAATATTTTATTTGTGTCGTACGGTGCAATATATCTTTGTTTTATAATGAGAAATATAAAATTTTTTTTATCCTTAACTATTAAAGATAGAAGAACGAAATTCGAGGATGTGGTAGTGTACATATTAGTCCTCAAGATATATTTTTTTCCAAAAACAATGTTGGAAATTTTCAAGGATATTCAAGGATAAAGTTTTAAAAGGACATTTTCAATACCTCTTCGTCCTTTTACACCAAACAAATTATTTTTTTAAGATTCTAAGGATGTTTTTCTTTCATTTGATATCCATATTGTTATTCTACAATGCGTTCTGTTTTTTAAATAATTTTTTGAAATAAACATGTCCTTCAAATTTCAAAGTCCTTTTAAAAAAAATCCTGACGTCAGAGAGAAAAACTAAAAACGCAGTTTTACTACGTTTGGCCCCTAGTTTTGCGAGTATACCGATGTTTTCGTGTGTAAAATTTGTTGTCGCACGGTGTTATTTATTCATTAATTCGTGCAGCCGCACAGTGCGGCCGAATGCCGCGGATGCGGATGCAAAAACTTTAACGATCGACCTGAAATCTTGTACTCGGGGTTTTTGGGGTCGCTGATTACGAATCCATTGTCAGAATTACGAAATTCAAGATGGCGGGTCCAATATAACACTTCGTTCAATAATGTGTGTGACTAACTAATTAAAACACATTTTTTTGCCAAAATTCGTCATCATTATTCATCAACATAGTCCCCTTTTAGGGAGATACAATCATTCCAACGCTTTTCCAATCTTTCGATACCGCCTTTGTAGAACGATTTTTCTTTGCCTTCAAAATAGGCGTTAGTTTCGGCGATTACTTCATCATTTGAGCCAAATCTCTTACCACGGAGCATCTTTTTGAGGTCTGCGAAGAGCCAGTAGTCGCTGGGGGCCAGATCTGGAGAATACGGGGGATGAGGAAGCAATTCGAAGCCCAATTCATGAATTTTTGCCATCGTTTTCATCGACTTGTGACACGGTGCATTGTCTTGGTGAAACAACACTTTTTTCTTCTTCATATGGGGCCGCTTAATCGCGATTTCTTCTTTCAAACGTTCCAACAACGCTATATAATAGTCGCTATTAATTGTTTTCCCTTTCTCAAGATAGTCGATGAATATTGTTCCGTGCACATCCCAAAATACTGACGCCATAACCTTGCCAGCCGATGTTTGTGCCTTTGGACGCTTTGGGCGGCTTTCACCGGTTGCATGCCACTCAGCAGACTGCCGATTTGACTCTGGAGTGAAATGGTGGATCCATGTTTCATCCATTGTGATGTACCGACGCAAAAACTCCGACTTGTTGCGCGTAAACATGTCCAAACAGCTCTTTGAATCATCGATTCGTTGTTGTTTTTGCTCCGGTGTGAGCAAACGCGGCACCCATTTCGAAAACACCTTTTTCATAACCAAATGTTCGTGTGGTGGTGTGTACACTGCCTGCTGATATCTTTAGAATGCCAGCAATCTCCCCCACTTTCACTTTACGGTCGGACATAATGATTTTCAGTGTTTTTTCAACGTTTTCCGGAATAACAGCGTCATTTGGCCGTCCAGTAGATGGAATGTCATCGGTGTCTGTACGACCACGTTTGAATTCGGCATACCAATAACAAATGGTTCTTTTTGATGGAGCAGAGTCCGAATACTGTTTTTCAAGCCATTCCTGGCATTGAACAGTATTTTTTTTAATTAAAAAACAATGATAAATCAGCACACGGAATTGCTTTGAATTCATTTTTTTTGAAAACTCAAAAGTAGTGTCACTTAAAGCACTGTAACTTGTAAACTAATGGTCGGATTGACATATAATTTTGACAGTAAGCCTAAAAAGGCTTACAATTTCGAAAAAAATATTGATTAAATATTAGTGCCGCCATCTATGTTACAGTCACACACATTATTGAACGAAGTGTTATATCCAAGTCATATCGCCACACCTAATACAGCCAAAAATGGAGAAATTAAAAAAACGATCTGTATGTATATATTGTAGAATGTAAAATATATATTTTTGTTTATTGTAAATAAAAGTTAATTATAAAATAGGGATTTTGTAAATTCAAAACATTTACAGTTACAAGAACAAATATTTTAAAAATTCCGAAATATTTTGTGCTAATGCTTTGAAGAAAAAATTGTAATCGAAGAAAATTCGTGGTTTGAGTTTCTATGTTATAAGGAAAGAAATATTTTTGGATATTGTTATAACAATCTTTATTTCTATTGAGCATAAAAATATACAACAAATTTTTAATTACAAATAATTGGTAGGTCAATTATGTTATAATAAAAAATTGGTTTCGTAGGAATCCACATCTACGTCTGCTTCTGACTGTGAGGCAGAGGAACTGTTCAAACTTTCCGGCTCTTTTTCTTCGTCATGTACAGATGGAGCTGATAATAAATCGATTGTATCAGGTGATAAAGACTTAAGTGGTTTTACTGGTAATTTTCGGCAAGTAGAAATGTAAGGATCGGATGAAATCAGAAATCTTTTGAAAACGTCCTCCATCGTTTTTTGCCGATAGTTTTTTCTTGCATAAGCAACGCGGTAAATGTTACAAAATTTATGACATGCCTCTTGGGCATCCTCGGACATTTGGTTTATAGGTAGTATTGATTGTTTAACGATGTTTGGGCCGTGAATTAGAAGTGTATGCACTAAGGTAGGCATGTAATACCAATCATATGCATCTACGATCCTTCCAGCTAATTCTTTGCAATACTGCCTAAATTTGTTCACATCGATTTCATATCCACATGAAATTGCTTGTAATATGTCGTAAAACCGATAAATAATATCTTGATCGATTCCAATAATTTGAGCAGATGATGTTCGAAAAATAATCGTGTTGTGTTGCCATCGTTCGAAGTTCCACTACCTTGTTTTGGTTTGTCAACGTTTAAACCCAATTAGTTTTTAAATGCCACTTGGATTCCTGTTTTTCTTTTTTCAACTGATTCTTTTTCCCTTGTTGATCGAGCTTGCCATTTTTTGATTTCCAATTTATAGGATAAATGTAATAAAAATTCGAAGCAACGAATCCAACAATGTAGAGACGATAAGCCGAATTTTAAATTGTCGGAACAAACTTGTCTTCGAAATAGTAAATATTTCAAACAGCTTCGAATGTTTCAAAAACATCTTTGTGCTTCTTCTTCGGTTTAGTTGCAGTGGCGGAGTTGAAGTGATGTTTAGTTCAAATTAAATTCGAAACTAACTTCACTTACTCCACTAAGCAAATACACACATAAGGGGTATTCTCGATGTCTTGCACGGAGGAAGAATTTGTAAAAATGCAAACGTGCAAGACTGGAAAATGCTACACATCGAGAACGCACAAAAAAGCACACATTGCAAATATTGCAAAAAGGCCGCAAACAGCCACAAACTTTCTCCATTTCTTTTTAATTTGGTTTTCGGTTGATCCATTTCCACCTGGAAGCAATACATACATATATGCAAATTATATAAAAAGATTGAAATAAAACCAAATAAAAGATAATACGCTTGCGCACACGAAGAAAATTAAATGGCTGTCGCACAATCGTGTCGTGTCGTGCACCTACACACGATGTCACACACAAAACAAGGGTTTTTGCGTAGCATGATATGCAAAAAATGCAAACTTTGTTTGCTTGTATTTTGTTTTTGTATCATTGCACGGATTGCAAGATTCTGCAATTTTTGCATTTCGTGTACCTTGCAAGGGTTTTGCAAGACATGGAGAATACCCCTATAGAGGTATCAACCCGCACAAATTTGCGTACGTATTCGAACACTTCGGCAAGTTTCTCAATTCGAAGTCAGCTTTCATAATTTGCTTTATGTTTGTGTGGTCAGTCGCACCAGTGTTGCCAGATCAGGAGATTTCCTCCTAGATTTAGGAGATTCTTGACCATTTAGGAGAATTTTTAGGAGGAAAAATTTTTCAGGAGAAAGTTTTGGAGATTTATATTTTATATTAGGGGATTTTTCGGATCCTTAGTGGATTTTTGGGAGATTTTTGGATAACGAAGTATGATGTATTGGGAACACTGGCAACAGAACGTATTTTGGCAACTATTTTTACCTTCACTCTGTGCATGGTTTTTACACCCTAATCCCGTGCAATGGGGAACTGAGTTCCCCATTTTTGAACCAGTAGGTATAGTTTGTATGGGAATGAGTAAAATAATAGTTTTTTGGGAAATAATTATATTATCATTATAGTATGACATATTATTAATGTTGTTGTTGTTTGTTTTTTTTTTTATTAGTATTTTTATGTTATTTATTTGCACACCGTCTTTGAATTAGTTATTCCACCGGTGAGTGTGCTCGTGATTTAGAAATTGAGTGGTTCAGAACTTGGATAAGTTTTGCATACAAAATGTATTGATAAAAGAAACGGGGTCATTTATTCCCCAAAGCACAACAAACAGTTTGTGTGCTATTTTTGGCTATATCTGCCTAATCATACTTGAACTAAAATATTTGTTTATGTTTTTAGATTCTTCTCATCAATACCTTTCCAATGATATAAGTATAAATATATCGTTTAAAATTAAAAACCTTTACAATTTCATGTTTTATGTCGTCGTGGGAACTGTATACCACAAGCACAAAGGGAAGGTTAATAGTGAAAGTATCCTATTGTGTTAAACATGTTTAAGCTTACAAAATGTTGGCTCGTTCTACCTAGTTCTCACTTGTTGCTGTCAAAATGAAATCCCGTCAAAAATGACACTTTTTTTCGTTTATTTATTTTATTTGTTATATGTTTGGTTTTTGTTAAGTTTTTGTTGTTAAGCTGAAGTTGAATAAACAAAGGTTGCAATAAAAAAATTGTATTTAAATATTTTTATTTTTTACGAGAAGATTAATTTCTTTAAAAAATATGACAAACATTTTAGGAGATTTTTTTAACTCAATATTTCAATATTCAATATTTTTTTAAGATTAAGGAGAAAGTCATTTCAGGCATCTGGCAACACTGAGTCGCACATCAACTGTGCGCTGTGATGATCTTATTGCTGCTGTTATGCGCCTTGCTTTCAGCGCAGCAGGTCCCATACGCACTTCGGCTAATCGAAAACATTCGCAAAATTGTGTGCGTTGCCTTCACACGCAATGAAATAAAATAACCACCAAAAATGCCAACAAAAGCAAAAACACAATTTCACTTGTTCGCGCTTATTTTTTGTGTGTATAACTTTTTTCGTTGACAATCGCTTTCGCTTCAACAAATTTGCTGAGAACAACTTTGAAATCAAATTGAAAAATTTAAGCGAATTCTGACGTGGTTGAATCCCTTAACAATTTTGTTGACGACCCTTTTTTAGAAACTTGACTTGATTTTACTCGTATTAACGTCATCAAGTTTTTATCATGAATATAATTCCGACAAAAAGCGTAAAAATAACAAGAAATGCGCTATTTTTTCCTGTCAAAGGAGCTATAGGAATGAGTTCAGGTCCCTTAAAGTTCGGCTTTTTAAATTTCCGAAAAATGAATATTTCAGAAATAAATGGATCGCAAAATATCGACAAGGCATTTATTTGTGATAACCATTTTGAACAGGCGCCGTGGCTCAGTTGGTTAGTGCGTTGAACAACGAGTCAAAGGCAGGAACCGCAGGTTCAAATACTGCCTGTAATAACACCTAAAAAAAATAACGGGAAACTCGTTTTCTCTTTCGGTGGCTGTCCTCTCAGCTGGAAATGGCAAACCTCTGAGAGTAAAAATTGCCTATGAAAAAGCTCCCAACCTGCCGTTCGGAACCGGCATAAAACTGTAGGTCCCTTCCACCTGCGTACAAAATTCACACGCACAACACGGGTGGTTGCGGGAAGCTAGGCCTTAGTCTCGCGTAAGCGGGCTGTCGTGTCAGTCAATTAATTAATTAACCATTTTGAACCTAAGTTTATTGGTAACAGACTTCTGAAAAAGAACGCGATACCCACTCTCAACCTGAACATAAAAAATAACTTCCCAAAGTAACACAAAGAGCTCCCCCCATTTATTTGATTTTAATAATAGAGGATGAAATTGATCAATATGTTTTGATTCAACGTCAAGCACTTCCTTTCGCAAAATTTAAAAATTGTGGTGATCCAATACAATTGTCAGACTCTTCAATGGACACTGTGGGAGACATTGCAGATTTTTTGGCATTTGAGAATCCTTGCAGAAATAACGCGTGGAAAAATTTGTCAAAAAATTTGGGACCGGAAATAAAAAAAATGAAGAAGACAAATACTGCACTTATTGTTTAAAAAGGGAACATAACTAAGCTTTTTACAGAAAGAAATATTGGGACGCATGCGGTGAAATTAAAAAATAAAAAAAAATTATTTATGACCAAAAGAGAAAGATTGTAAAATTATAGAAAAATTTGCTTTCGAATAAGTATAAAAGAAACAAAAAAAAATAAGAGCGACTAATATAGAACAGGCAGTTGATGATTTTGTCGCTAAGAAATCTTTGTCCGATAATACTGCCACATTTTGTAAAATGTTACTAAAGAAAAGAGTTCTTTGGCAAGAAAAAGTTATAGCACAAAGCATGTTCTTTTTTATTCTGCAGCTTCTTACCAATTCCTAAGGGATGAACTGAAATTAAATTTACCTTCTAAAACGTCGTTGCTAAAATGGGCTCCAATAAAATCGTTGCAGCCAGGCATAAGCCAAAAATTGTTTAGCATGCTTGAAAAAATTTTTCAAGTTATGAATATCGACGAACGAGAAGCTGTTTTGATGTTCGATGAATTTTCTGTCAGAAAACATTTATAGTACAATCTGTTTAATGATGAAGTTGTGGGCTTTGTTGATGATGGAACCGAAATAAAAATCCAACTCACTGGTCAAGTTTGCGTTTTTATGCTAAGGGGGCTGTATTCAAATTGGAAATACGTTTTGAGCTATTACGCTTCTTCTACCGGCTTGACGTCAAATGAACTTCAAGAAATTATAAAAAATAATGTAAAAATGTCTCAAAAACTGGGTATAAACGTAAGAGCAATTGTATGTGATCAAGGGTCAAACAACAGATCTTCATTCGCTTAATTGGGAATAACGTCTGAATCGTCATTTACCGTCGTAGATTCGAAAACAATTTATGCATTGTACGATGTTCCCCATCTAATAAAATCACTAAGAAATATTTTAACACGAAATGATATCACTTCGCCTGATGGACAAATTTCTTGGTCAATTATTTGCAGGTTATATGAATTGGATAAAAACAATTCAACCCGCCTTTGTCCCAAATTGACAACAAAGCATATTTATCCTAATTCATTTGAAAAAATGAAATGAATTTTAGTATGTAAGGGTACGGTGGCATCACCCGACTCGTGGCACTACTCCGTGCATTGGCAACACTCGAGCGATGGCACTACTCGCGACATGATGGCCGACGGTGGCGTCGCAAGCCAAAGTAGCGAGTAGAAAGAAGCGCGAAAAAACAGGAACAGACGAGAAGGAGACAGTGAGTAGTGCGGACGTATCATTATTGGCGTGTTGGCGAAGGTTGCCAAATTGGTAATAAACCATTGTTGGCGAATTGTAATAAAACAATTTATGAATTATTTAAAAGTAAAGCGTACTACAGTTCAAGTGTGGGGTAGTATACCTATTCCGAGTGTCGGCCAACAACAAGAGTTAGCGCAGTGTCCAGAGGAGCACCCGCCGCGATTTCACAACAACAAGAGTCAGCGCAGTGTCCAGAGAAGCACCCACTTACAAATCCAGCACCATAAATCGAGCGACGAAGGGCCAATTGATGGCGGAGCTGACGGCTGCGGGCATTTCACCGCCGTCGAACTCGACACGCATACTCTGATGGCGCTGCACGCGGAGGCCGGTCTTCCGGGTGGCGACGAGGTTGATGTACTTGGATGCGACGAAGACGCCGCCGCTGAGATCCAACGGCTCGAACAGCGGGCTGCCCTACTGGAGCTGCGCGCAAAGGTGCGCGCACTAGAACAAGAGACAGCGTCCACGTCAGGCCGACGTAAATTTGATTTTTCCGAAATGGACAGTGCAATCGCTGACTTCACGGGCGACGACTCTTATGGGATCCGGAAGTGGATCACCGACTTCGAAGACATATCAGCCACGCTCGATTGCGATGATCGCGATCGATACATTTGTGCGCGCCGCAAGTTGAAGGGGACAGCAAGTGTGTGTCCCCCCCACAATTAATGTCACCAATTGCGCGAAGTTGCGTGCCATGTTAGTAGCCGAGTTCGATCGCCGTACGAGCCGCCAAGAGGTCTATGACCAGCTGCGTCAGCGTTTTAAGAGGAAAAACGAGACAAGCTTCCGGTACGTCCTAATCATGGTGGAGATCGCTTCGCATGCAGACATCGAAGTTAACGAAGTAATTGAAGCGATAATTGCCGGCCTACAAGATCGTACCTCCGATATTTCAATCTTGTACGGCGCAACCGACATCCAGCAGCTGAAGGAGCTGATGGTTCTCTACGACAAGCTGAAATTGCGCCGCTCCGAAGTGCGCCTTACGACTCCAGCTGTCACGACTCCGACGAGCGCCACCTACGCCAAACCACCAACTTCAGCCGCAGCTAGTGGACCACGCTGCTATAATTGTCCCGGCTATGGACACCTTTCCTCTGAGTGTCCAAAAGAGCGCCGCGTTCCTGGTTCGTGCTTCCGATGTGGCAACCTTGGCCACCAATACGCTGACTGCCCGTCAGCCCCGTAGAAACAACGAGCCGCGTTCGTGGGCGTCCACAGTGCCCGACCGATCGCCCAAGAAGATGACCACGGTGATGACGAGGGGATAGCTCAGACCATGAGCGCACTTCAGATGGTGAGTGTTGTGTTTAAGTCAAGTGATTCCAAGTGCACAGGTGTAATTGGTTGTAATTCCCTACACCCTCAAGCTCCTATACACTTCTTTTGATAGATCTCGTCTGGAGTATGCTATCTTTTGTCTGGAATCCATATTATTCTTCTCATTGTAATCGTATTGAACGAATTCAAAAATACTTCTTGAATTTCGGCCTTCGATCTCTAAAGTTTTCCAATCCCATTCCTCCATATCTATCACGTTGCTCACTCATAAACCTTAAATCACTTGAGAGTAGAAGAACTATCCTCTCTTTGGAGTTCGTCCATGAGGTTATTAGTGGTTCTGTTGATTGTCCTTACCTCCTGAGTCTAATTAACTTCAATGTTCCTTCTCGTGTCCTCCGTCACTACGACTTATTTGTCATATCTCCCTGCAGGTCTAATTACGCTTTGAATGCCCCTTTGGTGAGAGCGCTTTCCGAATTTAACAAGATTTGTGGCTCTCTTAACCTCGATCTTTCGATTTCCAAACATGAATTAAAATCACGTCTGAATTCCTTTTATAAATAACGTTATTCTCATTGTTGTTCTATTCTTAAGTTTTATTCCAATTGTTATTCTATTTTTAAGTTCTTTTGTTGTTGTTTGCTTAGTCTGTAAGTTCATTCTGTAGACTTGAAATAAATGAAATGAAAACTGAATTCTCTTCTTGATACGGGTAGTCCCGTTAGCTTTATTACGATATCCTTGGTCCCGGAGTTTGTCAAGATTGGACAACCGAGGCCGTCAAACTTTTGCGGATTGGGCAAGGCTAATATAATCACTCACGGTGAACTGGGTGTTGCTGTGCTACTGCAAAATCGTGTACGGATAATTCCTGTGTTGGTTCTGTCAGATGACGCCCTTCCGTTTCCGATGCTGCTTGGCCGGGATGCACTCCAATCATTTAAAATCCAACTGTATTCTTGCCCAATCATTCCTATTCCTGAACATAGTTCTGTATTAAAAGTTTCTGGCAATGCCATATTAAATGAACCAAAAGACGTGTGCATTTGTAATTCACCTCTGACTTCCGAAGTGGCTCAATTAAATAGTGTAAGTGAAAGTGGGGGCTCATCCAGGCGAATTCTCATTAATCGAAGAGGAATTGTTTCAAATTTCTCTGCCGCTCCGCGTCGGACGTTGTCGCGGTCTGGTGCCATTGCAGCGTTTGATGAGTTCCAAAATTGTCAGAATCCTTGGGTTCTTGTATCCTCCGACGAGATTGACATTGATCCGCAGCTTGCTGCGCCGTTCCGTGACTGCTTACGCCATGGGATTACCTCCGAATATTTGAAGTTTGATCAAAGTTCGGTGACTGTCCCGAATTACGATATGACGATACGCCTCACCACCGATACGCCGTTTTTTTGTTCGCCTCGGCGACTCTCTTATCGCGAAAAGGATGAAGTGAGTGCGATAGTAAGTGACCTTCTGCAACGCGGAATAATCAGAGTCAGCGATTCACCCTATGCTTCACCCATTGTGTTAGTCAAGAAGAAAAATGGTGAAACGCACATGTGTGTCGATTATCGAGCGCTCAATAAATTGACAATACGAGACAATTTTCCGATTCCGTTAATTGACGATTGCCTCGAATATCTCGGCAATAAGAAAATATTTACGTTGCTCGATCTCAAGAATGGTTTTCACCACGTGAGAATGGCGGATGACTCGACGCGATATACTTCTTTTGTAACCCCGAGTGGTCAATACGAGTACATCCGAATGCCATTCGGGCTGAGAAATGCACCCTCAGTATTTCAGCGGTTCATATCGCGAATCCTTAAGCCTTTTACTGATACCGGACTTATTGTAGTGTATTTTGACGATATTGTGATCGCCTCAAGGGACCGAGCATATGGAGTTGATAATCAGCGTCCTGCGCTGTCTTGCTCGCAATGGACTAGAGTTGCGATTGTCAAAGTGCAAGTTTGCTTACGAACAGATTGAATATTTAGGATACAATGTCTCAGCTTCTGGTATTACTCCCAGTGGGGACCACGTACACGCTATACAAAATTACCCAGTGCCGAAGAACTCTAAGGAGCTACATTCATATTTGGGATTGTGCTCATATTTCCGGCGGTTCGTCCCGTCAGTTTCGGTCATTGCCCGACCTCTGAATAATCTTACGAAGAAGAAAGTCCCGTTTCATTTCAATGACGAGTGCAGGGAGGCCTATGAAATGTTGCGTAACGCTCTTACCTCCGCCCCAGTTCTCACGATTTATGACCCGCAGCGAGAAACCGAGTTGCATTGTGATTCAAGCTCAAAAGGCTTCGGTGCCGTTTTGCTTCAGAAGGGCGATCATGGGAAATTGCATCCGGTGTCGTATTTCTCGAAAAGTACAACGTCGCAGGAAGCCAATTATCACAGTTTCGAGTTGGAGACTCTTGCTATTGTCTGTGCCCTCCGCCGATTCCGCACTTATCTGGAAGGTATCCCGTTTAAAATTGTTACTGATTGTAACTCACTAACTCTAACATTGAATAAACGAGAAATGAATCCGCGAATTGCTCGTTGGGCCCTTGAATTTGAAAATTATAATTATTCCGTTTGCCATCGACCATGTGGACGCTCTTAGCCGGTGCCACATTGTCTCCGTCGTTGGTTCCGAAGATATTGACTTCCAGGTGAGGGCCGTGCAAAACCGCGACCCAGTTATCTCTAACGTGCAGGTGGATTCCTGCACGGACTATCTGATCCCATACCTGGATTTCGACACGCGAGCACTAGCCTCATATCCCACAAGGGAGGAATGGGAGGTGACAGGTGCGATGAGAGACGCTTCTATCACCGTTTTCACCGACGGCTCCAAAATGTAGGAAGGTACTGGAGCTGGTCTCTACTCCGATGTACTGCAGACACGCATGTCATTCAGACTGCCGGACCTCTGCAGTATTTTCCAAGCAGAGATCTATGAAATTTGGAAGGCTGCCGAACTTATCCGTGACAGTGGGTTACCACCCACAGATGTCACAATTTTCGTGGATAGTCAGGCGGCGCTTAGGGCGCTGGAATCAGTTGTTGTGAAATCAAAGGTAGTGCAGATGTGTCGTACCGCACTTCAAGGCATTGGGCACCACCAGGTCACTCTCTGTTGGGTTCCGGGCCACTCAGGAGTGGCAGGGAACGAAGCAGCGGACGAGATGGCAAGTGACTTTGTCTGCCACCGAAGTGGATACCTCTGTGTTTCCTCCGATATCTGCCCTGTACATGTATATTGACAGGTTGACCAAAAAGGAAATTGAGTCGTCATGGCGTACCAGGACCGACTGCGGCACCTGCCGGGCACTGTGGCCCTCCCTCTCCTCGACGAAAACACGATTCGTACTGTCCCTGAGTCGTACCTCTATTCGACAGCTCGTTGGAGTCATCACCAGACACTGCGCTATTGGATCTATGCTTACCAAATTGCGCCTCTCGCCCGGTGATGTCTGCCGTAGCTGTGGAGATGAAGGAGAAGTAGAAACGATACAACACTTCCTGTGCCACTGCCCGGCTCTGCAGGAACGCCGACTCCGCACCTTGGGGTCAAGGTTCCTGACAGACCTGGCTTGCGCAGCGAAAGTCGAAATCTCGAATCTGCTCTCCTTCATTAAGAGGTCGAACTGGTTTCCCCTTGACTGAGACTATTGGTTGGCTCCAGAACACCATAAGAAGGGATTCACAATGGGCCATTGTGGCCTCCGAGTGGAAGTGCGGTCCTGCCGCACACACCCTTCCCTACCTAACCTTACCTAACCTATCTCTAAATTGAAGATTAGTTTGAGTGAGAGTGAATCGAGATCGTATGCTATGCATGACGGAATTGTCTACCGACGGGACCGGAAAGGGGGCCTATTCCTCTATGTACCCGGTGAGCTTGAGGAGAATGTGGTGTGGCATACTCATGAAAAGATTGGCCATCTCGGTGTTACAAAGTCCATGGACCAGCTTAGATTACACTACTGGTTCCCTGACATGCAACCGAAAGTTGAAAGATGTATCCGGAATTGTATTAAGTGCATTCTGTATTCCGCCCCGACTCGTACTAACGAGCACAATTTATATAATATCCCTAAGCAGCCCGTTCCATTTCACACGATACATATTGATCACTTCGGTCCCCTGCCATCACTTCAGTCTAAACGAAAACATATTCTGCTGGTCGTTGATGCATTTACTAAATATGTAAAATTGTATCCGGTCGTATCGACAAGTACGCGTGAAGTATGCGCTTCGCTCGACAAGTACTTTGAGTATTATAGTCGCCCTTCGCGAATAGTGAGTGACCGGGGAACGTGTTTTACGTCTCTCGAGTTTACATCTTACCTTTCGGATAAAAATATTGAGCACGTGAAGGTTGCGGTTGCGTCCCCGCAGGCAAATGGTCAAGTTGAGAGGGTGAATCGGACGCTTAAGGCGATTCTGGCTAAATTAAGCGAGCCGCTGGCTCATTCCGATTGGGTGCGCCAGCTAGCGCATGTTGAGTACGCACTGAACAATATGGTTCACTGATTCACAATTCACTTTCACAATTCACTTCACAATTAAGACGGCCCCTAGCAAACTTCTCTTTGGCGTTTTGCAGAGGGGGTGTGAAGTGGATCGGCTTACCGAATTCTTGGATGAGAAAGATGTGAATTCCGTCGGGAGAGATCTAGATGTTGCGCGAGATCAGGCCGCCGTTGCCATTCGTGAGAGTCAAGAATACAACTTAAGGCGCTTCAATGAGCATAGTCGACCGTCCAGTGTTTTCGACGTGGGAGACTTTGTCGTTATTCGAAATAATGATACGAATTGGCACCAATACAAAGTTTATTCAGAAGTTTAAGGGTCCATATGTGGTAATCAAGAAGCTGCCTCATGACCGCTATCTCATAGGCGATATCGATGATTGCCCCATTACCCAACTCCCCTATCAGGGCATACTTGAAGCCAACCATATTCGCAAGTGGATTGAGCCTCCATGTAAAGAAGTAATTGAGTCGCTATCGCAACACCCCATTGAAGATGATTTACATAGTCAGCCTTCAGCACCCTAGTTTTAATGACCGATTGTTTAGATTTTAAGATCCTTTTGATTGTACTGTACCTAGTACACTGCGGGCACTTGATTACCCTCACTTTATTTTGTTAGCTAAGATTTTTGTTATGAAGTCAAAAACTTTTTTTATAATGTCAAAATTTTCTGGACACTTAGTTACATGTGTTTCTGTTTTTGAACTGCCAAAAATTGTATGTAAAATGATGATAAACCACATTTTTGTCCTTTTAAGCCTATTTCAAGTGGGACACTTGATTACCCTCACTCATAGAAAACAAAGAAACTAGAGGTAATTCTTCATTACATTTATTAATTTTTTATTACTAATGTTTTAAATGGACACCATTACTGCGAATAACCTCAAAAAGACGAGAAGGCGAAGAGTTGTCCAACGATGTAAGATAATTTTCAGGGATTTCGGAAAATGCTTTTTCAATTGTGTCCATAAGACGCCATCTGCATAAATTTTACGTGTCAACCATCCCCAAACATTTTCGATTATGTTTGGATCGGACGAGAATGCAGACCAATATATTTCATTAACATTTTCCGCTTCAAACCAATCCTTCACCAACTAGCGGTGTGAATGCCAGCGTTATCATGCTGGAAAATCCCGCGTTTCCCCGCGAATATTTCGTCAAAGTTTACAAATCCAATCTCCAACATTTCCATATAATTCTGTGAAACTTGGCGCCCTTCCAATATTGTTAAATTAATTGCGCCATGGGCCGACATTGCTGCCGACAACATAACTGAGAATGCTGCTGAATGACGCCGCGACAAAAATCGTTCAGATTTTCTTAGATCGTGAAAATAGTGTTGGAAGCCATTGGGTCCGTCCAAATTAAATTTCTTTTCGTCGGAAAAGACGACTGACTTCCACTCCTGCTGCCAACTGAGATGAGCTCGCGCGAACTCTAAGCGTACCGTTTTGTGACTTTGCAGTAAACGTGGTTTTTTTGCAGCCTTTTGCGTTTGATGTAAGGAAACTGCTTAATTACCCTGTGGACAGTGCTGACACTAGCTGTCGTCCTGGTTAGACCTCGTATGTGACCCGCAGACGCAGAGGAATTGGACGCTTCACGAAGATCTGCTTTTCTCTCTCTAAGAGAAGTTGCTGTTGCGGTACGACCTTTGCGGTTTTTGCCATAAGTTGTGGGTGTTTTAAGAAAATGGTTTACCACCCATGGATCGCGATCGATTCTGTGAGCGATTTCGCGGTTACTTATGTTTTCCTCCTTGTACGCCGAAATTCGTCCCCTTTCCAATTCTTTTAAGGTTTTACCGCGGGCCATTGCATCTGCTGTCTGTAAATTTCGCAAAAATTATATGCCTAATACTTTCAATTTAGTTTTTCAAACCAATTTACACTAATCCTACCTTCTAACACTTGTTACAGGTCTAAAACTGCAATGAGGGTAATCAAGTGTCCCACTTGAAATAGGCTTAAAAGGACAAAAATGTGGTTCATCATCATTTTGCATAAAATTTTGGCGGTTCAAAAACTGGAACACATGTAACTAAGTGTCCAGAAAATTTTGACATTAAAAAAAAAGTTTTTGACTTCATCACAAAAATCTTAGCTAACAAAGTAAAGTGAGGGTAATCAAGTGTCCCGCAGTGTATGTAAGTTCACCTATGATTGATCGGGTCGATCAAGGTGTCAGGTCGGCCGACTGTAGTATGTAAGGGTACGGTGGCATCACCCGACTCGTGGCACTACTCCGTGCATTGGCAAGCGATGGCACTACTCGCGGCATGATGGCCGACAGTGGCGTCGCAAGCCAAAGTAGCGAGTAGAAAGAAGCGCGAAAAAACAGGAACAGACGAGAAGGAGACAGTGAGTAGCGCGGACGTATCATTATTGGCGTGTTGGCGAAGGTTGCCAAATTGGTAATAAACCATTGTTGGCGAATTGTAATAAAACAATTTACGGATTATTTAAAAATAAAGCGTACTACAGAATACTGCAGCCATAAAATCGTTGGTTGAAAATGGCTGTTATAATGATTGCAAAGAAAAAGCTTTGTCCACAGCTATATTTATTGAAAAACTAAACAGAATTTTTGATTGTTTGAATAGCCATGTTCTTTTTGATAAAAATCCTTTCCGATCAGCTTTTCATGAGAATAACAATCTCCAAAATTATTTGAAGGAAATGAAAAACCATGTAAAAAGTTGTCAGTATCCTAAAACTGTATACCGTTTTGTCTCTTTCACAAGATATCTGGGCGGAAAAATCCAATTTCAAGACCCGCTTGAAAATCTTTTTTATTTGGTAAGAAAAATAGGAGTTACAAACAATAATCCTTTACTTTTTGAGTTTGACCAGATCCTTGCGAAAATGATCTCAATGAAAATAATAACATTTAAGGCAGAAACCTCCAATTGTGAACCAACATTCATTCATTTATAACAATAATAATGACAATAATGACAATAATACCAGTTTGAAATTGACAATGAAACTCAAAATGCTATAAATCAAGAGTTCGGTGAAGAATTTTGCTTATCAAAGGATATATCTGATGCAGAGATAGCGAAATCTTGAAATGACTGAGGCATTATAAAAAATGAACATATGTATGAGTGATGGCTCCCTTCGTTATTTCTCTGGTTTCATATTGATGAAAACTATTGAAAAAATTGGCTATTATAACTGCAAAAAGCTAATATAAGATGAGCTTTGTAATTTACAAAGAAACGAAATGTTTATATTTTTAAAAAATTTCAACTATTTTAATAGTAGTTCAAAACTAAAAGCTGCAATAGAGTCATTTTTTAATTTCAAAAATGTTTACAACACATTTCATACGTTTTGTAAGGAAACCCCTCATTCCTCCAATATAAAAAAGCTTTTATACAATTTGTGTGTTGCAAACGTAACAAAGTAGATTAATAATTTTACTAAGAAAAAATTGCACTTGGTTAAGAGAGCAAATTGCAAGTAAAACGAAAAATAAGAATAAAATAAAAATACTAAAGAACACATAAAATTACTAAATAATATACATTTTAAGGAAATGATAATAATAAATAGTACAGTGGACGTCCAGTATAACGAACTTACCATTTAACGAATTTTCGATTTTACGTACGGCCAAATTTTTTCCATTGATGGTTCTATATTACGAACAAAAGCGAAATTTGCTATTCAATATAACGAATATTTATGTAATTGTTCATCCTTCGAATTGTTTTTATTTGAGCGTTCACATTTTTCACAATAACAATGAATGTTTGGTTTCGTCAAGTGAACGGTACCTCAATTATTTTTGGTTTTGTTACGATAAAACTTTCAAATTTACGTCAAGTTACCAACATTTTCGAAATCTGTTTGTATGATCATTTTCACAGGATTTGTTTTGCGTTCGGTCGGCCTTTAATTTTTTTAAATTCAAATTTCAATAATCAATACAGAGAAATTGCCATACAGAAAAGTTTACTTGCGGTAAGGAGGCAATCGCGCATCGAAGACTTGTTCACTGTACACACATAGCCATATTTGTATTTTGAAAATGCTGGAATAAAACAAGATATTTTTTAACCTTCTGTCTGTTCTTTGTCAGGATGACCTCAATCAAACGGTTATATAATTTGACAAAATGACAAAACATGAAGAAAAGTTACACATAAATCACAAAAGAAAGGGGGAAAGCCCCAAAAAGTGTTTTTATCGATTTGTTATTGGGTTGTAAGGACGATTAACACTAAATAACAGATGTAAACGAGTGCACAAAATCGCTCAACCGTTTTTTTTAATTCCGCCTGGGGTCAAATAGACCCCAAGAGACAGGCAGAAGGTTAAAAACTGAATGTGTGAGACTTATTTCTTTAAGAAGGATGGTTTAAAACAAAACAAATTTCGACCGATTTTACGAATTTTTCGATTTAACAAACTGGAGGTACAACATAAGATTCGTTATATTGGACGTCCACTGTAATATGTTGCAGTTAATATATGAATTTGAAAAATTTATCGGTATGAATTTTATTAGGCCAGAAGGCAACGTAGCCTACATGAATGCCAACATTGCACAGCAGAAATTCATGGTTTTTGGTTTTTTTTCAATAGGAACGCACACTCTACTGTATGCCTTTGCGAATTCACATGGTTCATTATTCATAGCAGAACCGACAGCCATGGAAATTAAATTTGCTTTTCATCTTGTGCAGTTGCTCGAGCAACTCATTCGCCTCAGCGCATACACAAGCAACACGCACATTTATTTTCACACGGACACACACCCTTGCATATTCGAATTTGCAAACGATACGCCGCGGCGCGCCGTTTCGTGCTCATCAGCACAGCACAGCTTGCAATTGATGTTCCTTGTCGAACATCCCACAAAGAATGAAGATGAACTTCGAAAATTGAAGTTTGGCGAAGCCAGTGACAAAACTTCGCACAGCCGAAGTACGTGTGGGACCTACTGTGCTAGATTTGAGTGACCGAAAAATTTTGTACTGCGTGGTACCTCTATGTGTTTATTTGCTTAGTGATAGAGTTCAGCCTGGAATATGCTGGGTGTTTTCCCCATGGACTCATAGTGCTTGAGGCGAGGTCCAAACACCCCGCCCCTGTTCCCTCGTGCGTTTTCGAGCCGTCTGTAAACCACTTAATTGTGTGTGGTTTAAAATGGACTTGGTGGTCTTCCCAGGCCCAGTCTACTTTATTGCTCATATAAACTTCGAAGTGTTTCTCGTAATTATATTGTAACGATGAGACAGTCTGTCGCTGTGCAAAGCAACCCTGCCGCTACGTGCCGTGCTATAATCTGGCAACGACGGCCCCGATAGTAACTTTTAGTCCAATCTGGCAGCAACGGCCGCGATAATAACTTTTAGTCCAACCTGGCAATGATGGAAACTTTAAGTCCACTCCGGAATGTGCGGGAACGATCTGCGCGATGGCCTGAGAGGTATAAAACAAGATTCATTGAATACAGAGATTGCGCCTTCCGAGAGAAAATCAATTTTAACCCGCACCAGTGACGTCATCGGAGAATATGTAGGGTTTCCATCAGTACTTTTTAAACTCTTTTATTTAGAACTTACATATTGCTTCACTCTTTTGAGCAAATATATGGCTTTCTTTATAATTAAGCCCCTATATATACATATACTTACATAACAGTTTAATAGAAATTTGTATATCTTTACAAAATTAAATATAAATTCGTATAATTCGTTCATATAAATAACACAAATAAAACAAGTGAAATTCGGGAGGAAACCCTGCAATTCAATTCAGATTTCGTGCTTTGTTTTCATTGGTTGAAAATTTTGTATTCACAAATATTTCGTTTTTTGTAAATCGTGCCGCTTTTGCTTAATTGTTTTCATTGTTTTTTGTTAAAATAATTAAATAATTTGGGTTTCAAGAGGCCTTGCTGTAAAAGTGCGTGTAGTGAGAATATCGCGGAAAAATTTCAAAAAAAGAAAAAAGCAAAAACGAAGAGAATCATGCGGTGTGCAGTTGGCCTGTGTACACAAAATAATGAAAAAAAGGTACATGAGTGGTGAAGTGCTTTTCAAATGGAATATATATATATATATGTATGCATATATATGATTTAGGTTGCGCAGTGCACTTCTTCCGGTTCCCCAAGGATGTAAGCCTTATACAGCGTTGAGTGAAGTTCTGTGGCCGGGAGACTTATTTGAATGTTCAAACGGCAAGAGTTTGCTCGCTGCACTTCACCCAAAACGACTTCGAACGGCAAATACTCAATATTTATCGGTAAGGGTAAATTTACTGGAATTAAGAAGGGAATTGAAAATGTAAAAAAATAGTGAAGTAACAAATATTTAATTTTGCCCCACTGTGTTTCTCTCTCCAAAATTCAATCAGCATTTTCAGCCAATAGGAAGCAATTTTGTATGACGTCACTGGTGCGGTTTCAAAATTATTTTCTCCCGGAAGGCGCAATCTTCTATTCAATGAATCTTGGGTATAAAAGGCAGCCGGATGCGGCGCAGCGAGTCAGTTTGGTTTTGACAAGTGAAGTTGCCACGCGGAGTAATTAAGCAAATACTTAAGTGTACGAACAGTAAAGTGTAAAAGTGTGAATAATAAAGTGACTGTTGGTTTATTTTATTGTCTGCGTTTAAGAAACTGACTGTGTTTTATTTTCAAATTACACAATCCAGAGATACGTAACAGCCCACTAGACTTAGTATTCGTAACATTTGGTGTCAGAAGTGGGATTGTGGAAAATTGAAAATAAACAAAAAAAAAAATAAATAAATAAATAAAATTCAAGAAGCACGGACATGGTTAAACTGGAGCTGCTGAAGGTAGACCAGCTGAAGAAGGAGCTGGCTGCCTGGAATTTGCCGCAACTGCAACTCCACTAGCAGGGTGGAGTTGCAGTTGCGCTTGCGGGAAGCATGTGAGGCACGAGGCGTCGTTTGGACTGTACACGAGTTCGGAGCGCAAGAACTAGAGGCGTCGGCCAAGGTGGAGGAATCACCTGCTGCTGCTGCGTCGCTGCAAAGTACGGCTGCAGCGGCTGCGCCACTACAAGCATTGGACATGAGCCAGCTAATGGTTGCACTTAAAGGCATGTTCGAGACCTCCAAACATGAAATGGCAGCGAAACTGGAAACTACGAATCTCGAAATTTCGGCGAAAGTCGAGACTGCAAATCGTGAAATGTCGGCGCAGATGGCAGCGAAAATGGAAACGGCGACCCATGAAATATCGGCGCAAGTGTCAGAGCGAATGGATGTCAAGCTTCAGGAAAACTCTGCGCGCTTGGAGCAGAAAGTGGAGGAAATCTCAGACAGGATTAATGGGAAAGTCGAGCACCTGGAGACGCGAGTAGAGCACTTGGATAAACGAGTCGACGACCTGGATGATTCCCTGAACAAACGAGTTGATAGTCTGGAAGATTCGATGCACAGAAAGATAGACGAACGGCTTCGAGAGGTACAGCCACGAGAATGTTTGCCACCGGTTCAGGACGGTTTTGCTGCCAGAACAGAAGTGCCTACTTATGATGGTGCTGCGCCGTTCGATACATTTAAATTGCAATTCGACTTGGCTGCTTTGGAATATCAGTGGATAGATATCAGGAAAGGTCGGAGGTTGGCACTGGCGCTGAAAGGTCCTGCGGCCGAGGTGATCAAGTCAGTTCCAGAATGTTTAAGAAGTGATTACGGTGCCATCATGAGAGCGTTGGCAGCGAAGTATAGCAACGAGCACAACCATGCGCTATAATACTGTGAGCTGAAGAACCGCAAGCAAAGAGCCAACGAGGCGCTGCAGACATATGCAGCAGACATTGAGCGGCTCGTACAGTTGTGCTACCCAAAATTTGGTGCTGATGATCTCGAGAGGATGAAGATTGAGTCGTTTATTGAAGGTCTTCATGATCCAGAAACACGTCGCAGTGCATTGATGATGGGCAAACCGACATTTAAGGAGACGGTGACCAGCGCGATGACATATGAAGCGGCATGGATTGGGAGCACTCGGTACGCACCTGCAAGGATACGCCAGATTCAGGCGGACAACGACATTCCGATCCAGGCCATAAGCTCTGAGATACCGGGCAGGCCACGAGTGGTCTCCTCTAAAGTTGTTTGCTGGGTATGTGGAAAGCAGGGCCACATATCACGAGACTGCCGCCAACGGAAGAGGCGTTCCCGTTCCCGATCGCAATCGCCTGAAGCAAGCAGTACTGACAGTCGAGGCCCAGCCAACAATCGCAGGGCTGAGGACGGCGAGTCGTTAAACTAAAACGGGTCAGCCCAAAGGGGCGTGAGCTGATCCCCACAATCTGCCGCCCCACCGTCCTTGTCCCACAGCTGAAACGACAGCCCAGCAGCTTGACAATTGAAGGAAGGATAGATGGAAAGTTGTTCGTGTTGACACTGGATACTGGAGCGTCATATTCGATCATAAAAAGGAGGCTGCTGAAGAACTGGGAACCGCTGCATGGCATACAGCTGCGGACTGCGACTGGCGAGCGCGCGCCGGTGAGAGGGAAAGTTACAAAAACGATTGCTATCGGCACCAGCAGCCTGGAACATGAGTTCATCGTCGCGGATATAATGGACGACGTGATTATCGGCGTGGATTTCATGATTAGGCACGGCTTTACGCTGGACCTGAAGGAAAATGTGCTGAGATATGCCAACGTTGAATTCCCGCTGCACACCGGCTATGAGCGAAGCGTGGCGGTAAGGAATGTTGTATCGTGTCAACACAGGAGGATACCAGCGAATTCTGAGGCGATTGTGTGGGCAAAGGTGGACGAGGACGAAGGGACGAGTCGGCTGTGGGTAGTAGAAGCACCAAAACAAGGACACTACAACATCATCATCGGACGTACATTAGTGGAACCTAAGAATGGCAGAATACCAGTCAGAATACTGAACCCCCTGAATGCACCCAGATATGTCGGGAAAGATGAGGTAATTTGCGAGTGTAAGGAAGCTGTAGCAGTGGTCAATTGCGAGAGTAGCCCGCCTGGAGGTAATAAGAAGAGCGGTTTTAACATGGCCGCCATAACGCAGGAGAACCAGTGGAGCAGCGAGTTGACGGCCAAGCAGAAACAGAAGGCGAGGTCACTCCTGCAGCACTATGGGTCAATATTTGCGGCAGAAGGAGGCGGAAGAAGAGCCATAGTGAAGCACAACATCGACACCGGAAGTGCAAAACCGATTCGCCAACCGCCAAGACGAGTTCCTTTGGCCAAGAGGGAGGAGGTCACAAATTTGATCGAGAACATGCGGAAAGACAAGGTCATAGAGCCTTCTTCGGGCCCCTGGTGCTCGCCGGTCGTGCTAGTCAAGAAAAAGGATGGCAGTACCCGGTTTTGTGTGGACTATCGGAAGCTCAATGATGTGACCAAGAAGGACAGTTATCCACTACCTCGGATCGATGACACCCTGGCCACACTGTCAGGCACGCAGTGGTTCTCCACGCTCCACTTACGCAGCGGCTATTGGCAGGTAGAGCTTGCAGACAAGGACAAGGAGAAAACGGCTTTCAGTGTTGGCGATGGTTTGTGGCAGTTCATCGTCATGCCGTTCGGACTCTGCAACGCACCAGCAACATTCGAGCGGCTAATGGAACGCGTGCTAAGAGGGCTGCATTGGCGGACGTGTCTGGTGTACCTCGACGACATCATCGTGATGGGTAAAAACTTCGAGGACCACTTGGGAAAGCTAAAGGAAGAAAAGGAGGTCAAGTATCTGGGTCATACGGTTTCCGCCCGCGGAGTACATACGGATGAAGGCAAAATTACGGCGGTGAAGGAGTGGCCCCGGCCACGCAATCTACACGAACTCCGCAGTTTCCTGGGCCTGTGCACATACTACCGCCGATTTGTTCCGGGATTCGCGAACATAGCCAGCAGCCTGCACAAACTGACGAAAAAGGGCCAAGCTTTCGAGTGGAACGAGGATCAGGAACAGGCTTTTGCACGTCTGAAGGAAAAACTGTGCAGTGCTCCAATTCTGGCCTTCCCCGTGCCTGGGGAGATGTTTGTGCTGGATACAGATGCAAGCAGGAGTAGTATTGGCGGTGTGCTATCACAGATAATAGAGGGCCAGGAACAAGTGATAGCGTACTACAGTAGGGTTCTATCGAAACCGGAACGCAATTACTGTGTGACACGGAGAGAACTGCTGGCGGTATTGGACTGCGTGAAACACTTCCACAAATATCTGTATGAACAAAGGTTTCGCCTGCGCACAGATCATGCGGCATTGAGATGGCTCCTGAACTTTAAAGATCCTGAAGGGCAATTGGCGCGGTGGATCGAGCGACTGCAGGGTTACGACTACACGATAGAGCATCGCAAGGGCAGTAGCCATGGAAATGCCGATGCCTTGTCACGTCGTCCGTGCAAAGTCGAATGCAGGCCGTGCTCGCGAGCCGAAAGCAAAGAACAGATAGTGGACGTCCGGTTGGTAAGCGTTATGCCAGAGGAAGAGTGGTCTGCGGAGAGGCTACGAAAAGACCAGCGTGAAGATGCGGATCTTGCAAAAATCGTTGAAAGCAAGGAGCAAGGCGCACGTCCAGACTGGCAGGAGATGGCCGGTGAAAGCCCGATCGCTAAGGCTTACTGGGCACAGTGGAAAAGTCTGCGGCTGAAGGAAGGATGCCTGTACCGCGAATGGGAGAGCAACTCCCTAATGGTAGTGCCGAAATGCAGAATCAACGAGGTCATCGAGGCATACCATAACGACTCCAGTGGAGGGAACCTGGGCATCACCAAAACCGTCGCCAAAATAAAAAGACGATTCTACTGGGTAGGATGTCAGGAGTCTGTAGCCGAGTGGATTAAGAGCTGCGACCGATGTTCAGCCGCGAAAGGGCCGACAAGAAAATCTCGAGGCCGCATGCAGCAGTACAACGTTGGAGCGCCCCGGATTGCTATGGACGTCGCCGGCCCATTCCCAACTAGCACTCAAGGCAACAAATATGTGCTGGTGGTAATGGATTACTTCAGCAAATGGCCCGAAGTGTACCCTATTCCTAACCAGGAGGCCACTACGATCTCGGAGAAGCTGGTAAACAACTGGGTAGCCAGGTTTGGAGTTCCGTTGGAGTTGCACTCAGATCAAGGCCGGAATTTCGAGTCTGCGGTATTCAAGGAAGTGTGTGAGCTGCTGGGGATAAAGAAAACGCGTACCACTCCTTTGCACCCACAGTCCGACGGCATGGTGGAACGCTTTAACCGGACACTGGAGGAATACCTGCGGAAAGTGGTAGGCAGGAATCAAAAGGATTGGGACACGCATATCCCCCTGTTCCTGATGGCGTATAGGTCAGCCCCGCACGACACGACATCACTCACTCCAGCCCGAGCAGTGTTCGGCACAGAGATGCGGTTACCCGCTGACTTGAAGTTCGGGGTAGTCAGCACAACGGCAGGCGCTAAGACGGACTACGTGGCCAATAAGCGGGCGGAACTGGAGGAAATTCACCTGTTTATAAGGAGCCGCACCAAACTGGTCAGCGATAAGGCGAAAGCCAGATATGATCTACGGGCCAACTCAGCAGGGTTCCAAGAAGGCGATGTGGTAATGCGCTAAAACCCGCAGCGGAGGAAAGGTTTGTCTCCGAAACTTCAAGCGTCATGGGAAGGACCGTACGAAGTCGTGACTAGGATTAACGACGTGGTATACAGGATTCAACGTTGCAGCAATAGGGGCGCTAAGCTGAAGGTAGTCCATTTGGAGCGCCTGGCGCCTCATCACAGCGGAGCCTAGGCACTTGTTCGGGACGAACAAGTCTAAGTGGTGGGCAGTGTAACGATTAGACAGTCTGTCGCTGTGCAAAGCAACCCTGCCGCTACGTGCCGTGCTACAATCCAATCTGGCAACGACGGCCGCGATAATAACTTTAAGCTAACCTGGCAACGACGGTTGCGATCATCATGGAATCCTTTAGTCCACTCTGGAATGCGCGAGAACGATCCGCGCGATGGCCGGACAGGTATAAAAGGCAGCCGGGTGCGGCGCAGCGAGTCAGTCTGGTTTTGACAAGTGAATTTGCCACACGGAGACGTGCTGGACTATTACTTTGTTCGGCAAAAATGATCAGTAAGATGTCCTCTTTCAGAAATATACGGTCGTTACTCTGTTGCAGAAATCTGTTGTACAGTGTAATTATTTAAAAGTTACCTAAAACGCAACGAAACAGATCACCGCATCTTAAAATACCGTAAACTCGCCGTCCGCCGCATTAAATTCTGCTCGCGTAGTGTTGTTTGTGGTTCTCTTTCCGTGTCTCCCTCCTCCGACCGTATTCAGTGGCGCTACATGCGGTCTTGTTCGACACTGAGAAATTTACTGTTCTGTGGTAAAGGCATAACACTTACCACAGAGCATAATCAATTTCTTAGTGCAGCAGATCACATTCCCGGCTACTTTCCTTGTCCTTTAACCCACCTGGCCCATGGTGCTGGACAAATTTCGTATAGCCTTCTGCAACGTGCGCGGGCTCAGGGCGAACTTTTTTGCTGTATACGCGTTTGTTAACCTCCATAAACCCCATGTAATGGCACTAGGTGAAACCCAGGTGTGTGGGGATGCAGATCCACTGGATTTTCACATCCCTGGTTACCACCTACTGCCATTATTCTCTCCTCACAGGGGTCTTGCCATTTATGTGTGCAGTAATGTTGCGTACCAGTGCCAGCAACAACTATACACGACGGATGCCAAATTTAGCTCCATGTGGGTTAAATTCAATATCCAGTCGCACATTCTGCACTTCTGCTTCCTATATAGGAGCCCGAATTCAGGGAGAGATTTTACTTATAACAAGTTTGATCTTCTCTCTGATTCTATTTCTCAGATTCTGGAATCGTATCCGAATAGTGAAATTGTAGTTGCTGGTGATTTCAATATTCATAATTCCAATTGGCTACGCCATTCCAGCCACACAACTCCTGAAGGCTTATTTGTCGAGCTCTTTGCCGAGTCTAATAACTTGACTCAATTAGTGCATGAACCAACGCATATCCCCTGCGTTGCGGGGCAAGCTCTCAATACTCTAGACCTTTTTCTCACTTCACATCATGAAAAATATGATGTTGAAATGCACGCACCTCTTGGAAACTCGGACCATTGTACCATTTTGGCGTCTTTCTCATACTCTTCTATCCGCAATGCTTCGCTCTTAGCCCCGAAGCGCCTAGTGTGGATGCATGATAAAGCTAACTGGAGTGGACTTAATGAATTTTTCGCCCACTTCAATTGGAAATTGTGTTTTTTTGATAGAAACATAAATGCCGCAGCCAAAATGGTTGAAGAAATTGTATTATTGGGAATGCGGTCCTTTATCCCCAATAAGCAAATTTGCCTTAAACCCAAGGACAATATCTGGTTTAATGAGACATGCAGAATTGCTGTCAGGTCCAAAGAGGAAGCTTTCAGAGCATGGCAGGCAAATAAAAATGCCGCCACTGAACAGCTGCGTAAACAGGCTAGAAATCGATGCAATGCCATCCTAAGGCGCCAAAAGTTTCTGCACGAACAGCGCCAAAGGAAAAAAGTTCTTCAATGCCAGCGTGGTAGTAAGAACTTCTGGTCATTCGTTAAGAAGGTGAAGAATCAAACATCGTCTTCAATTCCAACTCTTCTTAACAATGATCAAATCATCCCTCACTCGGTTGATAAAGCTAATTTGTTGGCTAAAATTTTCGCAGAGAATTCCTCCCTGCCCCCCAGCGATCAACCACTACCCGTAGTCGAGAACGTATCTTGCTCTATGCCAGAAATTCATTTTCGGACACGGGTAGTTAAAAGAGTGCTTGCAATTCTCGATGTAAATAAGGCTTCAGGGCCGGACGGCATTCCAGCCCTTGTTTTGCAAAAGTGCGCTACTTCGCTCCATTACGCAAAATTTTCAACATGTCATACACCACAGGTGTATTTCCAACATGTTGGAAGGTAGCAAATGTTCAACCAGTTCCTAAAAAAGGCAAGACTACTGACCCTGCGAACTACCGACCTATAGCAATCTGTTCGGTGCTTTCCAAAGTAATGGAAAGCATTGTAAACTTCAACTTTGTGAAATATCTGGAGCACAATAGACTGCTAAGTGACCGCTAATATGGCTTCCGATCGACGGGAGACCTTATGGCGGTCCTCACCGAGAAATGGAACCATAGCATTCTAAACCTCGGTGAAAGCAAGGTTGTTGCATTGGATATTTCCAAGGCCTTTGACCGGGTGTGGCATAAAGCACTCGTGTCAAAATTGATTGCCTATGGTGTCGGTAGTACCTTCTCTCGTTGGATTACGAGCTTCCTCTATGATCGCTCTATTCGTGTTGTAGTAGACGGCATAGCCTCGGAAAAGCATTCCCTTAGCGCGGGAGTGCCGCAGGGTTCGGTCCTTTCTCCAACCCTCTTCCTGATCTTCATCAACGACCTGTTGTCGTCGACGAAGAATCCCATCTACTCGTTTGCGGATGACAGCACCATTTGTCATTCATACTCTTTCACAAAGCGTCCCAGCTCTGTGGAGATTGAGAGAGAACGGCGCCGTATGAATGACACACTTAATAGCGACCTACAAACAATCTCCAAGTGGGGTCAAGCGAACAGGGTCGATTTTAATCGCCGCAAGACCCAATGTTGCCTGTTATCCCACAAACGAGTCTCCCCACATCCCAACACATCCCTGGTTATGGGTGGTGTGGGTATTGCGGAATCGGCAGCTCTTGATGTTCTGGGCATGTCCATTAAGAACGATCTTCGTTGGAACGATCATATTTTTGGCGTGTCGAAAGAAGCAGCCAAGTGCCTCGGCTTCCTAAAGCGGTGCAAAAAATATTTCACTCCGTCTGATCTCCGCATTATTTACACCACCTATATCCGACCTAAAATGGAGTTTAACTCGCACCTATGGGCGGGGGCTTCAAAAACCCATTTGGAGCTCCTGGACCGGGTGCAAAACCGTGCGATTAAACTTATAGGGGACAGTAGGGCATCCAGCTCTATTGACTCGTTGGAGCATCGTCGAAACGTGGCGTGTGTGGTGTTGTTTAACCGATACTTTTTCGGCAATTGCTCAGTGGAGATGAGCAGTTTGATGCCATCACTCCGGGTATTCCCACGGGCAACCCGTTTGAACACTGGCGTTCATGCATTCCACGTTGAAACGATGTTCCAGCGCACTACGCATTACAGAGAAAGTTCGTTTCTGGCCCGCACAGCGCGGCTGTGGAATGGTCTCCCTGCGGATATCTTCCCCAGCACTTATGATCTCGATGGGTTCAAGGCAAGAGTCCATAACCACTTCACTCTTAACCCTATCACCTAACCTTTATATCCTTCCTGAACCAACGCAATGCCTCGCATTAATAGGGGTCCTCCCCTGCGCGTTTGTTCGAGTTTAAAAAAAAAAAAAAAAAATTTCGAGGCTCGATAGGTTATTAAGAATGAGAGAAAGGTGATTATAGACTTCCTGGTAGAATTCTGGGATGGTTTTCCGTCCCTGTACAAATGAGGCAAGTTGGCATTCGAGGGTGGTAACGTCACGTTTGTCCGCGTAATGGAGTGTTAAACAGCGTGAGATTGCTCTCCAATCAAGTGATGTATTATACGACTCTAGCGCGATGTCGTCGTTGCCAACAATTTTTTTTCTAATAACGCTTAATATACCGAAGTACTTTGGGGTACCTTTGATACTTTCGTAGATCTTAGGTACGCGGTCTACACCCTTCTTCCATGAGTTAAACTCACCTGGGTTACCAGAGAATTCTCGAAGGCTTCGTATAATATCCGGTATTTTATGAAGGTCGTCTAGTCGTCCACGGTTCTCTGGGTCAATAGTTTGGTCAATTGCGTTAGTCAGTATACTGTTTGGATTGTTCGCAGCTTGTTCGTCTATTATCATTCCCTTAACAATTCTACTGATGAGTGCTTCTAACTCTGGGGTCGCATTTGATGATTGATTACCGACTGAGGGCAGTGTTGGAGGTTGTATGTTTGGGGCACAAACACAATTTTTGGGTCAGAAAATGAAAAACTGACTATGCCCGGATATTATAAATGGCCTCTAGTTCCACGTCTGTATCAACATTTGGATGGATCTCGGAAAAATAAAAAAATTTTTTCGCACGGTGCTATAAATTAAAAGTTGGTGTTTTCACTCAGTGCATCATAACTTTCTTATTTTTCTTTCGATTTCATTGATGTTAGGCTTAATATTTGCTCAAATAATATATCTTTCATCTTAGATCTTAAAACCAGAGGAGCTAATTTTTTGTAACTATAAAAAACCATTCGAAAATGTATAATTTTTGAAAAAGGTCAACAAATTCATCGTTAGTAACTTCCCCAAATCTCATTGGTTTTGGACAGTCCATATATCGTTGGAAAGGCTAGTTAATTACCATCTGAACGACGGGCCACATGTGTTAGTCGGATGGTTGGTTTACGAGATATGTGCTTATAACTGAAATAAGAGGGGAAAAACGTGTTTTTCGAAGATTTTTCGAAAACGCTTCTTAAGAAAAGTTTTTGATTTTCAGTTTCGTGTTCAGCAGCCGAAGATTAGTCTAAAAAATACTTTTATTTTTAGGAGCATTTTTCGTGTCGAGTAGTGAAATCTTTTGGATGTATTTAATAGAGCTGCTGATACTTCTGATCCCCTTATTTCTTCAAAGCACTTAAGCAGACGCATGCAACAACGAAAGTTTGTACACCTTCCACTTGAAGTAATCGAATTGTTGAGTTGTGATGATCCAACAAAGGATATTGACGATGACGATGAATACGACGAAAACTCAATTTTATCTGCTACTTCTCTCAACATGTTGAACGATTTATCTCTACAAAATGAGTTACACTTAACTGATTGAACTGATTAAATCATATCTTTTCAAACAAAAAACACTGAAACAATTTTTTCATTTTTAACCTCAAAAAGTTAACGGGCGTGAAAGGGTTAATTTTTTTTGGTTTAATTTGTTAATACCTTGTGACCGAAAAGTTTCCGGAAATTTTAAATAAAACGCAAAATTCTTAATCTTCATCAATATTTATTTTATCTCCTTCAAAATATGCTCCATTAGAAGCGATACACATATGCCAACGTTTCTTCCAATCATCAAAACATTTTTTATAGGCGCTTTCCGGTGTGGCTTTGAGTTCCCTCTGCGAATTCTATTTTACGTCTTCTATGGATTCAAAACGCGTTCCTCTGAGTGGTAATTTGAGTTTGGGAAACAGGAAAAAGTCACACGGTGCAAGATCAGGTGAATACGGTGGCTGTTCGATGGTATTTATTGAATGTTTGGCCTTAAAATCATTGATAATGTTGGCTCGGTGCGAGGGAGCATTATCGTCATGAAAAATCCATGAATTATCCTTCCACAATTGAGGCCGTTTACGGCGGATATTTTCACGCAAACGTCTTAAAACAGTCAAATAATAGTCTTTACCGACAGCTTGTTCTTCAGGGACGAATTCATGATGCACCACACCACGAATATCGAAGAAAACAATCAGCATTACCTTGATTTTCGAGCGACTTTGGCGTGGTTTTTTCGGTTTCGGCTCGTCTTTTCCTCTCCATTCCGATGATTGTTGGCTTGTTTGCATGTCGTACTCGTAGACCCATGTCTCGTCACCAGTTATGATGCGTTCCATGAAAGTTGGATCGGAATTGGCACGATCAAGCACGTCCAAAGAGACCTGTTCACAGTACTCATTTTGAAGAAAATTCTCAACAAAATCGCAACGCACTACTGAGGTGAACTGGTTTCAACAGCTGCCGTAAACAAACTGTCTGACAGATCGCGCTCATTTTTGGCATAGTAATTAAGGACAGTGCTACCAACCTACAGAAACTTAAAATATCGAAAAATATACAGCGCGCGAATTTTAAATGAGAATTTCCGGAAACTTTTCGGTCACAATATATTATACCTCCTTTTGCCTTTGCTACGATTTTGGCTTCAAATAATACAATATTTTAGCCGTTATTAATTTCGCACAGAAAAAGTGGTCATTTGACCTATTGTGCATCGGTACAAAAATATGCATCAAACAAACATCCTCATCAGAAAACTGTTTTTTAAGTAAAATCGTGTAAATCGTTGTAATGAGGCTGAAGGGGACATTAAAAAAAGTCGGGTTTGTAAAAAAAATGTGCTGTTATTATTTTCTTAAATGTTTAACATGTTCACGCCGGCGCGGGCCTCCGGTGGCCCGCGCTAGACTGTCTCATCGGGCGACGCCTACCGCCGGTGGTACGCACTAGATTGTCTTATCGGGCAACGCGTACCGCCGATGGTACGCATTCGATTGTGCTTAGGCTTGCCACCCGTCCTACTTTGTGGAGGACAGTCCTCCAAATTACTCAAATGTCCTCCGTCCTCCAAAGAGGGTAAAATGTCCTTCACGAGCACGAAACATGTCGATTTTACTCTTTCGTTCGCTAACGAACAAGAACAACAATAACATTCGCTCACAAAAAATATACAAATGGGAAATACCGCTGTTGTAAAATTATAACCGCATTTAATGTTTTGATCAGAATATATTTTTATTTTAAATTTTAGTAATGGGTGATGTTTCCATTTTTTTCTACAAGTACAAAGATTCTATTTGACATTGAATCAAATACATTTCGGACTTGCTGTGGGCTGAATGAGTCCTAAATTTGCAAAAATAGCTTGTTGCAGCTCTTCTTTCGTTGAGTATTGGGTATTTCCTCCATAAACAATGCGTACTAAGGCACCCCACACATTTTTCATTATATTGAGGTCAGGATAAAGTGATGGCCACTCAAGAACGCCAATATTATGGTTTTGAAACCAACGCAAAGTGGCGCCTGATGCGTGGCATGCCGGATTGTCTTGTTGAAATACGAGTGTTTCGTTCGCATGTTCATTCAGAAATGGCAATAAATTTGTAGTTAGCACACCAATGTATTCTTCTGAGTCTATCCGAGTGGTTGGAAAATTTAGATTGAGCTTTCCAAGGACACTAACTGCACCCCATACCACTAGTGACCCACTACCGAAATTTCTTTTTGAAAAATATTCGTTTTGTATATGCCGCCAGTATCCATTGTAGCCTTCTGGTCCATCTAGATTGAACTTCTTCTCATCAGAAAAGATGATGAACGTGTTAACACGTTCTACCCGGCTTGGACCACCGGTGGTCCACAGGCAAATTCATTTCTCTGGCGGCGCGGACCACTGTTGGTCCACAAATGTTTATTATTTTATTTCAAAAACTTACTAACATTCTGCTGTCTGCCAACAATAATGAAAACAATTGCGCAGTAAAAAAGTGCCGCTATACGAACAACTTGTCATCTCGTGCACGCAATGCGTAGACACATCAAAAAACCCCGCCGGGTAGAACGTGTTAAAAGATAATTTTCAGAAATCGTACAAGTACATAAAGCTAAAATTTTTACGAAAACAATACCTGATTCCAATTACGTGCCATATTGCTACGAGCGAATTGTTTTCGTTTCTTCTTATGTTTGCTGATTAGTCGAGGTGCTGGCTTCATTTTGGAAAACTGAATGTTCCGGGTACCCTTTAAAACGCGGTGAATTGTACTTCGAGGAACATTTAAGTCGCATTCTGCCTTAGTTCTCGCAAGTTTTTCGTGATGTTTCTAGCAGTTCTTAAAACACGACGCACTTCATAATCGCCGAGAAGTGTTTTGCGTCTACGCTGATAGTTTTTGGATCCATAATTTTTCTTATCTTGCAAAAATTTTCGCACAACTCGATCACTTCTCCCGATTAAGCGACTTATTTCTCGAAAAGACTTTTTTCCGAAAAATACGCTTCGATTTGCCCTTTTTCACGCTCTGTCAACTCTGGGCCACGTTGCATTTTATAAATGAGTGGATGAAATGTGCTACTTTTTCTGATTTACTAAAAAATTTCGTGTGTGGTCATAATTTTGGAACAGCGGTATTTCCCGTATGTAAAATTTTGTGTGCATGTTGTTGTTGTTCTTGTTCGATATATAAGTTAACACGGTCCACATTTAAAAGTTCAGAAGTATGTTTCCTACGATGCGAAACATACCAACGACAATACACGTAAACTGCTGACACCATGTCTACGAAACCGCTGCACCATATCATATAGCCACTGCACGCGCATCCGCAAAAGCGCAAGCACAAATTTACCGAAACTCACCTGCGCCCGCAACATGACACCACAGAGGCTTAGTTTTAAGAGAACCAAAATTGTAAGTCAGTTCTAGTTTTAGTGTTGTTGAATAAAGACCGGCTTCGGCCATAAAATAATTTTTTTTGAGATTTTTATGCAATAAATCTCTTAACTGGCGCCCAACTGCTAGTTCGCGAGTTCAGTCTAAACCGAAAGGCCACGGCCCTGAAGTAGTGCCAGAACCGCGACAGCAACGAACCCGTGAATAACTTCATTAGAAGAACGTCATGCACCCACAAAGAGTGCGCCCCGTTGGACCCCGAGTACGATCCGAAAGGGACAATCCGCAGCGCCGTGGGATGATCCTCTTCATAGTTATCTGTTAAATTGCTTTTAATTTAGTTTTAATGTTAAAACATTGTGGTTAAGTGATAATCAACCAAGGTCAAAGAAAATAGAAAGAATATCCAAAAAAAAGTGAACATAACAAATTGTAAAATCATAACAAAGAACACAAGCTGCGACACTTACGAGTCCCTCCAGCTTATAACTAATCCTAGCTCCGCGAATCTCCTGGACTTCTTCATAGAAGAAGTAATAGCAAATAAAAATAGATAACAAAAGAAATGCCAAACCCTAGTACCGACCAAGAAGGAAACGAAGGAAATTAATTACAAATATTGTTAGAAATTAAAAGAAGTCAAGAACTAAAAATATTTTATTCAAATAAAGAAACAACCATTATAACAAATATGAGCAACCCAAATAATATAATTAGACCACCTATCCTAAACGCCCCCAACCCTCCACAAGCCCCAAACATACAACCTCCAACACTGCCCTCAGTCGGTAATCAATCACCAAATGCGACCCCAGAGTTAGAAGCACTCATCAGTAGAATTGTTAAGGGAATGATAATAGACGAACAAGCTGCGAACAATCCAAACAGTATACTGACTAACGCAATTGACCAAACTATTGACCCAGAGTACCGTGGACGACTAGACGACCTTGATAAAATACCCGATATTATACGAAGCCTTCGAGAATTCTCTGGTAACCCAGGTGAGTTTAACTCATGGAAGAAGGGTGTAGACCGCGTACCTAAGATCTACGAAAGTATCAAAGGTACCCCAAAGTACTTCGGTATATTAAGCGTTATTAGAAATAAAATTGTTGGCAACGCCGACATCGCGCTAGAGTCGTATAACCCTCGAATGCCAACTAGCCTCATTTGTACAGGGACGGAAAACCATCCCAGAATTCTACCAGGAAGTCTATAATCACCTTTCTCTCATTCTTAATAACCTATCGAGCCTCGAAATGGGACAAGAAGCCCTCCACCTTCTAACACAAACCTATAGGAACAAAGCTTTAGATACGTTTATAAGAGGACTCAACGGAGATTTTCCTAGACTCCTAGGAATAAAAGAACCGATAGACCTGCCACAAGCCCTGCATCTTTGTCTGAAGTTAGAAAATCAAGGATACAGAGCACAATATGCATACAACAATCAAAACACAAGCCGTAGAACGTACCAACCTCCACCACCCCCAGTACCCTCATGGAAACCTCAGTTTCTAAAACCACCATTCTATCCACAGCTAGCATACCTACCACAAATAACACCATATCATCAAACAACACGATATCACCAAACAACACAATACCACCAGATGCAGAACCCCTTCAATAGACAACCGACCGGCCAAAACCAATACAATAGGCCACAATATCATCAGTACCAGGGAAATTTCTAACCACCAAGACCAAACGCTCCAAAACCACAACCCAAACCCATTCCAATAGAAATAGATCACTCACAACAGACAAGAGCCGTAAACTACATGAATAGGCCAAACTTTAACAACTTTGCAGGGAAGCGCCCACCGCCAACCCAATCCAATCAGTTTAACAGAAATATTCCAAATAAAATGCAAAGAATTAACCATATATCGCAAGAGCCCAAACCTGACAATGTTGTGCAAGAACCGGAAACGAACGAATTTAGCACACAGGAAAGTGAATCATGGAATGACTATTACCAGGAATACACGAGACAAATGCAGAACGAAGAGGAATACGGCAATGAAGAATTCTGCGATATTCTTTTTTAGGCTAACGCACTCTACGTTGCCATACTTCCAATGCTTAACTTAAATTTCTAATAGACACCGGGTCAAACAAAAATTATATCCAGCCTTCATTAGCAAAAAATCCCTTACCAAACGACGCCATTTTTTACGCCAACTCAGTTGGCGGCAAAGTTAAAATATCCCATCACATCTTTTTAAACCTTTTCGGAGTAGAAACCGACAAACTAAAATTCTTCGTTTTACCCTCACTTAAATCCTTTCACGACATTCTCGGCAACGACAGTCTTAAACAGCTAAACGCAATAATACATACATCAGAAGATTACATTCTAATAAAAAATGGCAAGAAAATCCCTATTAAGGCAGGTTCTCACCTTGTGGATCCGAAAAAGTGCACTTTTTTTAGGATTTTTTTTTTGAGAAAACGGTTAAAGATACAAAGCTGAAAATTTTTTCTAGATATGAACACACATTTATTTAGAGAATACAATTTTTCAAATTGAATGAATCAAAAAAGGGGGGGAGGGGGCGTCCATCAGTGGCGGCATGTCGGCGAGGAGGTGTTCCGCTACCGGAAGTGATTCCGTCAAATCCCGTGATCTGAAATACAAAAATCGAACACATTCTTAATGCGTACCGTATTATCTATTGAATGAACCAAGATCATAAAAAAAAATCAAAATTACAAAAGTTATGAGGTTTTGAAAAAAAAATTAAGATTTTCGCATTTTTTTTTCACTTATTATTTTTTTAAATAAACAATTTTCAATATTTTTGTGACTGATCGTGGTTTGTTTATTAGAAAAACGGTGACGATTGGTTCATTGGTGACGATTGGTTCATTCCAGCGCCTTCAATCACTTCCGTAAGGTCCGAAAATGTGGTTCTGAGAAAAACGCGTTTAAAGTTCAAAGCGTGCTTGGCCGGTGCTCTACACTGCTCTATGTAACGGCCTGTAACTTTTGTAATTTTTCAGATTTTGATCTGAAATTTCTGTAGCACAATTTTGAAACATATATCTACACGATAAGGCAAAAAAAAATCGTTTTTTTTTTCCCCACAAGGTCTGTAACTGCCTTAAACAACAAATATCTAAATCTGTCAATACCCTAGAAAGCAAAACTGAACACCTAACAAAAGAACAAAAAGAAAACCTTCGCACATTGAGCAATCAATGCCCAACACTTTTTGCAGAACCTAACGAAAAATTAACCTACACTACTGCAGTAAAAGCCGAAATCAGGACGACTAATAACAGCCCAGTCTACTCTAAATCTTATCCATATCCCATGTCACTAAAATCAGAAGTTGAAAAACATATTAACAAGCTCCTCGAAGACGGAATAATCAGACCATCTCGTTCACCCTATAATTCACCTGTCTGGATAGTAAAGAACAAAAACCAGATTCTCAAGGCAATAAACAGTACAGATTGGTAATAGACTATCGGAAACTAAATTTAGTAACAATAGCGGACCGATACCCAATACCCGAAATAAATGAAGTCCTTTCCCAATTAGGAAACAATACATTTTTCTCTGTCGTTGATCTAAAACGTGGCTTTCACCAAATTCCTTCAAGGAATTCGGATATCGAAAAGACAGCTTTTTCTATCAACAATGGAAAATACGAATTCACCAGACTACCCTTTGGTTTAAAAAATGCTCCCTCTATTTTTCAAAGAACACTGGACGATATTTTAAGAGACTACATAGGATGCAGTTGTTATGTGTACATAGACGACATTATTATATTCAGTAAAACAGAAGCAGACCACGTAAAAGACTTAGCAAATATTTTCAAGACACTCGAGCAAGCGAACATGAAAGTACAGTTGGATAAGTGTAAATTTTTCGAAAAGGAAGTAGAATTTCTCGGATTTATAGTAACGTCAGAAGGAATCAAAACAAATCCCCCAAAAATCGAGGCTATCCAAAACTTCCCAATTCCGCATAATTTGAAAGAACTAAGATCATTCCTGCCTTGGCAGCCGCCGTGGCTCAGTTGGTTAGTGCGCGGTCCAAGCGAGTCGAATGCAGAGCGACGCAAGTTCGAATTCTGCATGTAGTAACACCTAAAAAAATAACGGGAAACTCGTTTTCTCTTTCGGTGGCTGTCCTCTCAGCTGGAAATGGCAAACCTCTGAGAGTAAAAATTGCCTATGAAAAAGCTCTCAACCTGCCGTTCGGAACCGGCATAAAACTGTAGGTCCCTTCCACACGCGTACAAAATTCACACGCACAACACGGGTGGTTGCGGGAAGCTAGGCCTTAGTCTCGCGTAAGCGGGCTGTCGTGCCAGTCAATAATAATAATAATAAGATCCTTCCTAGGCCTCTCAGGTTATTATTGTCGCTTCGTTAAAGACTATGCGAAGCTCGCTAAGCCCCTGACAGCCCTTTTAAGAGGGGAGGATGGACGTGCGTCCAAGAACCAATCAGCCAAAAAACAAATCAGTCTTGACGAAGAAGCCACTAACGCATTTAAAAAAATTAAAAACGTTCTAATCTCTGGAGACGTCATGCTGACCTACCCTAACCTAAACAAAGAATTTGAACTGATTACAACAGACGCATCTAACTACGCGATAGGCGCGGTCCTATCACAAGAAGATGGACCAAATACATTCATCTCTACGACACTTTCAAAAACAGAAGAAAATGATGCAGCAAATGAGAAGGAGATGCTCGCCATCATTTGGGCGCTGAAATCACTTCGAAATTTCCTTTACGGTTCAGCCAAAATCAAAATTTTTACAGATCACCAACCGTTGACGTACGCGTTAAGTAGTAAAAACAACAATAGTAAAATGAAACGTTGGAGAGCAATCCATGAAGAGCACAATTACGAATTAAAATACAAACCAGGTAAAACCAATGTAGTTGCAGACGGATTATCACGGCCACCACAACAAACACAAGTCAATTCCCTTACACCTACCCAACATAGTGACGGAAGCTCATCCTAAAACTTGATTCCATATACTGAAATCAACTTTTCATAGTTACCGCAGAAACTTCATCCTACCAATTTAAAATAATTTTCCCCACATACCACAGACATCTCATTGCCGAACCAGAATACACGGACGATTTATTAATAGACCTGCTCAAGCGCTATCTGAACCCTTCAGCCACAAACGCTATTATCACAGAAGACCCCATCCTTGGCAAAATCCAAAACATATACCCACTTAGATTTCGTCAACCCTTTTCAGCATCCTCGCCTGCATGGCCCATGCAGAAGTCCAAATCCACGATTACTCCTCATCCCACCTAATAACCATCGACAATGGCTTCTCGAAGATAGAAGACGGCACCCTGAATTTCATTCATATCATCAATACCCAAGTGTACAGAGACCTTTTAGAAAATATGACCAATATAATAGATAAGAATTTTCCACTCGGACATCACATGAATCCTACACTGAAGCACGAGGCCCAACAAGCCATTGAATTGTTGGAAATCGTCGAACCCATCCAACACCCCAAATCAAAGAGATCCTTACACATCCTTGGTACTGCCTGGAAATACCTGGCAGGGAGCCCCGATCATAACGACCTTAACATAATTAACAATAATTTAGATAAGCTAACAGCTAACAATAACAAACAAGTTATTATAAACAATGCCTTAAGGGGTTACGCCACTGTAACCGCTCAAAAAATAGGGTTTTTTTGTGATTTTTTTCCTCGCTTTCAAAAAGTTTGTAGAAGAAGTTATTCACAGGTGTTATTGGACACATATTAGACTTTATTTTGGAATTTTTTGACACAGCAATATCAACATATAGGTGGCTCCACTGCATCCTCCTAGGCTATGTTTTCCCTGCAGGGCTTCACGGCACGCAGCACTGAAGGTGCAATTTTGAATCTGCGACAAAATAAAAAATTCCTGTTAATCTAGAGGCTTTTTGCTAGAGAAGATCGGGTGGATTTTTAAAATATTGATTTTTAAAATTTTGGCGGGAGTTTCAAAAAATTTTTTGATTTTTGAGGTAAAAAATGACATGTCTTTTGTTAATTAAAAATCAACAAATCGAGTTATCAAAAATTCCACACGATCTTCTCTAGATAATGTTATTGTTAAGATCCAGTCAAAATTTTAAGTCAAAATATTGAAAATTGTTCGAGTTGTGCCGCGTGCCATTTTGAAAAATCGTGTTTCGAGAAAAACGCGTTCAAAGTTTTAGGAATGGTTTTCTATGGGCATAACTGAAAAATTCGAGATGCAAAAATTGTTTACCATTAGTCGGCAATGCCAGGACCATAGAGCTGGCCTTCAAGGTTCAAAAATGCCTCATTCGCCTCCTTCCTGACTGATTTATTGAGCGAGCGCGCCTCTTTCGCCGCGTCGCTCAAAGCGGAAAAGTTCGCGGAAGCGAGAACGTCGCAGAACCCGCTTCGGCATACGCGTGATGCGCTTGGCGGTAACCTCGTATTTCGCATAAAAATTTTTTATTTTATGGATAAAACGTTTTGTTTCTTATTCTATAGGGTTCAAACTATTTTTTAAGCCAATAAAAAAAAATCGATTTTTTTTTATTTTTACAGTGGCGTAACCCCTTAAATAATCAAATTAATAAATTAGCTAATATTACAAACGACCTGTTAAATGTAATAAAAAAAGATAAAATGATCGATAATGAAATTGCTTTGAATTTACAAAATAAAGTGAGATTGATTAAGGAAGAAGTAATAAACATAAAATACGCCATACAATGGGCTAGATTAGGTATTGTAAATTCGGTAATATTAAACAAAAAGGAAATAGAGATAACAGTAAAAGAACTGAACAAAGAAAAAATGCCATTTAACACAGCCGAAGAGGCACTAGAATTAGCAGAAGTTAGTGTAGTAAGTAATTCTTCAACACTTTTGTATATCGTAAAAATACCTTTGACTACAAAAGAAATTTATAATAATTATATAATCAAAGCTGTAATAAGAAATAAGGTAATAATCAATTTGAAATACAATAATATACTGAAAAATAAGGAACATATTTTAAGAATAAAAAGAAATTGCAAACAATATAATAGAATAAGTATTTGTAAAGAAGACGAATTGTTAGACTTAAGAAATGATTTTTGTATACCAAACCTAGTTAAGAGCCTCAATTCATCGTGCCATATGATCAACGACCACCATATTCCGAGAGTAGAACTCATCGCTCCAGGGATGCTGTTCTTAAACAACTTCCTAGGCAATGTAACAATAGACGATAGCGTTCGAACCATGAACGGCACCTACATCCTGAATTTAAAAAACACGTCAATAGCAGTAAATGGGAATACTTACAAAAACTACGAAGCACCCCCACTGAAGGTAATGCCAGCAATAGCCCAACCAACGCCAATAGAAGAAAGTCGAACCAGACTGCTGTCACTAGAAGCACTCAGCGAATTGCATATTAACAATACAATGGAAATCCAGTCCTTAAGAGCCGAAAAAGCCATAAACAGATTTTCTGCAGGAATGACGTTCACCATAACCATTGTCCTGCTAGCCAGCATTGGGAAATACTTCCAGAAGAAGAAGCTAAAACAGCCAGTGGCAAAACCTACAGAAGTCGGTGCAGAAGCTAGCCAATGCCAAGAAGCCCCCATTCAAATCCCTACTCCAGAAGCAAGAAATTTCCAAATTTTCCAGACGCTCAAGGACAAGCGTTTTTAAGAGGGGAGGAGTTAACACGGTCCACATTTAAAACTTCAGAAGTATGTTTCCCACGATGCGAAACATACCAACAACAATACACGTAAACTGCTGACACCATGTCTACGAAACCGCTACACCATATCATATAGCCACTGCACGCGCATCCGCCAAAAGCGCAAGCACTACAAATTTACCGAAACTCACCTGCGCCCGCAACGTGACACAACAGAGGCTTAGTTTTAAGAGAACCAAAATTGTAAGTCAGTTCTAGTTTTAGTGTAGTTGAATAAAGACCGGCTTCGGCCATAAAATAATTTTTTTTGAGATTTTTATGCAATAAATCTCTTAACTTACACAACAATTGTTGTCAACACACTTATCTAACGGTAAAAGTAGAAACATGTTCTGAAGCCAACAACAAAAGATATAAGTAAAAATCTAGTGTGGTTATAATTTTGAGACGGGGCGTATTTTCGTGCGAATCTCGGTTAGCACTAATCTGAGCTGAAATTAATTTTTTTCTAAGAACTAACATTTTTTTATCTCATTGGCGCATAGTCGTAGTCGAAATAAAGTACGGTTTTAGATTAACAACGTATACTTTTAAATAAAGTAGGCTTTAACTCAACAGAGTAAGAGTATACTTTAACGCTTAAAGTATACTCTAACTTTGAAACAAGCAAAAGCTGTTGCTAAACCAGTTAGCATTGAGTCAAAATGAAAAGAAATGTCACTTTTATAAAAAGTCGTGAATGTATTTTTTCGTAAAACGGAAAGAAAATTAAGTGAGTGTTTCGTTTTAAAGAAATTAAAAAAATTTTAATATTTCGAACGGCGACGGCGAAAAATATGTACATAAAAACCGGATTGACCCCTTTGAGTTCGATGAAGTCGCTGCTTAATTTTTTATTGAACCAAGCAGCAATAGAGACCTTCCGGTATTGTATAAATATTGTTACGAATACTAGTTCTAGTGGGCTGATACGTATCACTGGATTGTGCAATTTGAAAATAAAACAACTTTAATTATCCAAACGCAGTCAATAAAAACCGACAATCACTTTATTTCACAGATTTACACTTTAATGTCTGTACACTTAATTATTTACTCCGTGTTGCACCTTCACTTGTCTAAACCAATACTGACTGCTGCGCCGTACCCGGCTGCCTTTTATACCTGTCCGGTTATCGCGCAGATCGTTCTCGCACAGTCCAGAGTGGACTAAAGGTTTCCATGATGATCGCGAGCCAGGTTGGACTAAAAGTTTCCCTTATTATCGAGGCCATCATTGCCAGGTTGGACTAAAAGTTTCCCTTCAGGGATGAAATAAACAAATCAGGGATCCTCGGAAAATTGTGCAATCGAATTTTTTAAACTGCTGCCTGCTTTTCAAAAGTACTGGAACGTTGACGTTTATTTTTAACTGCTAAGAAATGTTCAGGAAAACAAATATTGCAAAATAATTGATTACAAAATAAATCGGTATTGGCGAAATTCCGAAAATAAAAGCTTATTTATATCTCACCATCGCTAGTTTCTAAAAGTCGCTGCTACGTAGAAGCATGTTCTAAACTGACTATGGTAACTGCGAAATTAAAGTCGACTATATCTTTTTAGTCTTTTGCTAACTGAAGCCGGTTTTCATGCGGGACTATGATTATGCACCATTATTATTGATTTTATGATCTCATTAAATGCAATATAAGTCTGATTAAAGCAGCAAAAAGCAATGACAAATATTTATGTAAAAGCAAACGACATATATTTATGTAAATGAATTAATTATTTTTTTAAATTGTTTTCGTACATACTAGAGCTGTGAAACTATCGATGGTACTATCGATACTATCGATAGTTTAAATTTTTTTTTACTATCGATAGATAGTGAGACTATCGACTATCTATTTGTATGCCGTTTGCTCATCACAAATTTGCTGACGAAATTGTAAAGTCGAGTAAGTAAAATAAATTTTTGTTATTTTCGTAATAAAACGTTATTTGTTGATAGTTGTAGGCCTGTGCAGGTGGTGTTGGTGTTGACGGCTCCGCAGCAATGTAGAAATACTTTGATGTGTCCAATGGTAAGTAACAGTTGCCAAATAAAGTGAAACATTCTAATTAAATTTTTTCCACATGTTTTGTGTAGATGGCAGAAAGGAAAATGTTTGCGCTTCCGAAAGTATTCCCCCAAAAAAACCGAAAGTGTCAGAGGCTTGGAACTTTTTTGACGTATCAGAAAATAAGAAATTTGCAAAATGTCGCTTGTGCAAGAAAGATTATAAAACGAGTGGCAATACAAGCAACCTTTTTGACCGTTTACGTAGAGTGCATCTACTTGCCGTACATCAGAAACCAAGCCATTGCAGCCGACAATTGCGTCCTATTTTCAAAAACAAGATTGTTATGAAAGTAATTCCAAACGGAAGCTCGTGCTAGATAATGCGCTGATGCGAATGGTCGCGACTGATGTTCAGCCATTCTCTATTGTTGAAGATAAAGGCTTCCAAGAATTTGTGAAGTGCCTTGATCCTCGGTACGAACTTCCGTCTCGGTATACTTTGCAAAAAGTACTGATGACTGATATGTATAAACACATTAAAAGTGAGTTGACACAAGTGATGCAAAAAGTGGACTTTTGTGCAATTACCGCAGACTGCTGGACCTCGCGTGCAAATGAAGGGTACCTAACTGTTACATGCCACTTTATAACAAATGAATTGAAATTGTGCACGGCAGTTTTGTCCACGAAACAACTTATCAGTCACACCAGCCACTCGGAAAATATTGCAGCATCATTACAGGCAGTCTTCGACGAATGGGGCGTTACGAGCAAGATTATGGCTATAGTTACAGACAATGCTAAATGTATGCTCAAAGCATGTGAAATAGTTACAACAAAAAGATCGTCCATGCTTCGTCCACTTACAGACAATGCTAAATGTATTGTTACGAAAATCTCAAGTTTGTTTTATTTATTTATTTATTTAAGTCTACGGAAAAAACCTTACATACCATAGGAGTGACATGTAATGTACATTAAAGACTTAACACTACGGATTAAGAGCTAAGTAGCCTTTCAAGGCATTGCGAAAAATATTTATTAGAATTAAGAATGAGGTTAAACTCAGCCAACACTCTATTAATAGGAGCATTCGAGCCAAACAGAGTTTTGCTGAAACCCACATTAAACAAAACGGAGCGGCGAAGAATTCTGCCCGGAACGTAAAAGTTAACTTTACTAAGAAGGGCGGGGCAATCCACCCTCCCATTAATAACATCAAAAATAAAAGAAATGGACAAGAAAGTCCTTCTATTGCGCAATGACATAAGGTTAAGTAACAGACACCGAGAAGTATATGAAGGTAAAGGTTCGGCAAAATTTAGCGAACGAAGAGCATGGCGAATAAACACCTTCTGAACCGACTCAAGACGATTTATATGAATTAGATGATAAGGCCTCCAAATAAAAGTAGCGTACTCCAAATTTGATCGCACAAAAGCAGAGTAAAGAGTTTTTAAAGTAAATGGGTCTGAGAAAGCCGAGCTATTACGGCGCACAAAAGCAAGCATGGAAAATGTCCAAAAATGTCGTCCATGCTTCGCCCACTCGTTAAATCTAGTCGTGCAAGATTGTTTGGCAGAAGAACCCATAAAGAGTGTGCTGGTGAAATGTAAGCGGATTGTACAATGTTTCAAAAGCTCTACGAATGCATACGAAAAACTTAAAGCGGCTCAAAAGGTTGAAAAGCCTTATAGTCTAATTCAAGAGGTGCCCTGGACCTGGACCACGCCCCTAGAGAAAGATATGAAAATTTGGTTATTTCAATGCATCGGCTCTGTGCTGCAGTAATAGCCAAACAACAGTCACGCAACTAAATATTAATATTCATATACTTCTCGGTGTCTGTTACTTAACCTTATGTCATTGCGCAATAGAAGGACTTTCTTGTCCATTTCTTTTATTTTTGATGTTATTAATGGGAGGGTGGATTGCCCCGCCCTTCTTAGTAAAGTTAACTTTTACGTTCCGGGCAGAATTCTTCGCCGCTCCGTTTTGTTTAATGTGGGTTTCAGCAAAACTCTGTTTGGCTCGAATGCTCCTATTAATAGAGTGTTGGCTGAGTTTAACCTCATTCTTAATTCTAATAAATATTTTTCGCAATGCCTTGAAAGGCTACTTAGCTCTTAATCCTTAGTGTTAAGTCTTTAATGTACATTACATGTCACTCCTATGGTCTGTAAGGTTTTTTCCGTAGACTTAAATAAATAAATAAATAAATAACACTGCACAACAGCATGTCTGTTGCATGGAGTTTTTTGCATGAATCTGAATCGTTTTTCCACGCTGTTTTCAAAACCATACTCCGTTTTTATGTAACAGCTCTAGTTTTTGCAAAAAATAGGCGTGTCACTTTTTCGAATTTTCCTCAGCGTTTTTCTCGTTTTCGACTGTTATTTCTGAACCAATAATCCTATCGACATGATTTTTATATCGTTGCACTTACAACATTTCACGCCATCTTTCCTGACATTAATAAATTTTATGCGTTCTAAATGGGCGTGGTAATAAGGTTTCAAAGTAAGAAAATATTGAATTTCAAGGCGTTTTTTCTGATGGCGAAAAATGTAAAGATGTTTCATAAATCAAGTTTCGAAGTATATGAATATCTTAAGAAGAAACATCAAGCAATACAACACAGCCAAATTATTTGGCGGAATACACATTCGCATCGAAATAATAATAAAACTGTACCATAGCGATTTTCATCTCTTTTCATACTTTTTCCTTAAAAAATTAGGAGCCTCAAAATATGCTCTTTTATATGTTCAAATTTTAGTTTGGAATACAAGCAAAAAACAAAAATATTATGAATTTCTTGAAAAAAAAAAAATTAAAAACTTTGCATATTTTCAGGCCCCTAATTTTTTAAAGAAAAAGTATGAAAAGTGATGAAAATCGCGATGGTACATTTTTCCTTTTATTTCGATGCGAATGTGTATTCCGCCAAATAATTTAGCTGTGTTGTATTGCTTGATGTGTCGACTTTCATTATACACCTAACTCGTTAATTGTTTTACAAAAAATGTGTATGCTTTTGACCATCTAAGAAAACGCCTTAAAATTCCATTTTTTCCAACTTTGAGGTCCAATTACCGCGGCATTTTAGCACTTATAAAAATAAGTTGCATCGTAAAAGAAGCCGTGCGGTGTTGTTAATGCGATAAGGTGAAAATCATGTCAATCGGTTTCTTGGTTTACAAACTACGATCGAAAATATGGAAGAAGTGGAGGAAAAACTGAAAAAATGACAGGGTACCTATATCTCACAAACTAGAGCTGCTAGAAAAAATTGGAGGGTAGATTCGGAATCAGCGCACCCAAATTAGTAAGAAACAGTAGAAAAACTCCATGCAACAGAAAAAAAGTGTTTTTTGTTGCGCTGTGTAATTTGAAGAAAAATTACGTTATTACTATTTAACCACTAAATCTTTTAAAATGAAACACAATTTTTGCTTCATTTTTATGAAAGTAAGGGAACTATTATTTTTTTGACCGTCCATATTTTGGAGCTTTTGACGCATTTATTTTAAATCAAACCAAACTGTTAAAAAAACTTGTTAAAAAAAATACAAAGTAAATATTTATAAAAAAAGCAGATTATTTTTTCTTAATTTTCTTTTCGTTGTATGCGTACTTCTATTATTTTGACCGCAGCTGCATATTATAAACATTTTGTATGATTAAAAATGCATAAAATTTGTGGTATGGGTAATGGCCAGTATACATTTTAATGGATCCGTATGAAAGTCGATACTATCGTCGATATATCGATAGTTTAAACTATCCTATCGAAACTATCGATGGTGCAGACTATCGATAGTTTCACAGCTCTAGTACATACCCATTCGGAAATTTGGTAAGGTGATTCCAAAGTAATGTATGATTTATGCCTTATTTCGTATGCTGAAAACAGAACCTTACAGAAGTAAGGCATTCGTAAGCGAAGTTATGAATACTTCAATTTTAAGCTTACAAAGAAAGTAAGTAAGGCAAAGTATGTATGAAGCATTTAAAAAAACGACGACGTCCGAACGAAGACAAATGCTCACCCGGTAAGGTATTCGTATGGGGAGTTATAAATACTTAAATTTTAAGCTACAAAGTAAGTAAGGCAAAGTATGTATGAAAAATAAAAAAAATACGACGGCGTCCGAACGAAGACAAATGCTTACCCGGTAAGGTATTCGTAAGCGGAGTTATAAATACTTCAATTTTAAGCTTACAAAGTAAGTAAAGTAATGTATGAAAACTAAAAAAAATATAAGCTGCCAAAAGTAAGGTATTAGCACAGAATAAACAGTATACAGAAGGCGCATCTGAAATAATTTTGCGATTTCATTTCAGACGCGGGCGGGAATCAGCAAAAATGAGGAAAATGTATATTGAACCGAGAGAGTAAGCGCAAGCGAGCGGAGAGCTGCTTTGCGATGCTCTCTTGCATTCCCACATTCATTCGATTGATTGTTGCTTTATTCTCATTTCGACAACAACACGTAATGTTGTTGCTTTCCGCAGCAAGCCAGCTTGGCTTTACTCGGGCACATTGAAATGGTGCTTGTTTTGGCAAAGCGATCGCTCAGTCACTTTTTCCTATGCAAATTTTGCCTGTCCGCTTCTTGTTCTTGTTTGTAAAAAAGGAAGCGCAGAGCGAGCAGGTACCGGCAAATTTGTTTCTTGTCATAATCAATCGAATCTTCGAGCTGAATGGTCGTTTTTCTTTTCATGCTGCGCTTAGATTAGTTGATATTAAATTTTGCAAATATTTTGACGTGGTTGATCCAAAATAAAAATTTTTACAAATATTTTTACGAGGCTAGTTCCAAGTAAAATTATTTGTATAAATTTTGACGTGGTTGATTCCAATTTTGAATTTTTTGCAATTGTTTTGACGTGGTTGATCCAAATTAGTTAGTTGATCCTTTCCTTGGTTATTATATTACTTTTCATTTGGCATATTCACTGACTTTACTAGTATGCGAAAAATGGATCCTGCTCCGTGTAAAAATTTATTACCCCGGGTGGGTAAAAATTTAATAAAGTCAGGGCTTCAATGCTGCATAACATGTTGCCGAAAATCTAGACAGGATGATGAACTTAAGATGTTTAAATTTCCGCCGTATGACTTAGCTATGGGCCAAATTTGGCGAGAAAAATGTAGCATTAAAACTAAAGAATACAGCAAACCATTGTTTATGTGCGTTAATCACTTCTCAAGTTCTGACATTGGGAAAAAATATTTAAAATCTGGACAGGTTCCTGTATTTAATTTGGAAAATGTTGAAGAAACTTATGAGTTTTTAGATCCCGATTGTTCAACTAGAAAGAGACGAAAAAGTGAGTCCGTAGATGGGCATTGCAATAATTGCTCATCATATGCTAAATCCGTAAATTTTTAGAGGAAGAAATATTACAACAGCCGCCGTGGATCAGTTGGTTAGTGCGCGGTCCAACAAGTCGCATGTAGAGCGACGCAAGATCGAATTCTGCATGTAGTAACACCCATGGCACAATAAACAAGGTAGTGGCAGGAAGGAGCGAAAAAATTCACGTGTATTTTGTTAGTGTTTTTGTTCGGTTCATTGTCAAATCGGACGGACGGTTCTCTTGCCAACAGTATTGCCAGCATCGAATAGACCACTTGGTCTATTCGAGAACGTAAAAATACACCAATTAACAGCAAAAGTACATAGCTTCTTTGTTTTAATCTGTTGTTTTACAATTAGGGGCAAAAGTGCTAAGTGCTAGTTCGCCGATTTTGCGTTAATTCATAAAAGTTAACGAAAATTGGAAAAATAATATCCTTTCGTCATTGCAAACATGCTTAAAATTTCACAGAAAAAGAGTTGAGTGGCCATGCTGTTCGCCGAATGTAAACAAAGCAGACAAAAATTTCTGACAACCTACCGAACTCTGACGAGAAAAAAATAAAATTCGCTCCTTCCTGCCACTACCTTGTTTATTGTGCCATGGTAACACCTAAAAAAAATAACGGGAAACTCGTTTTCTCTTTCGGTGGCTGTCCTCTCAGCTGGAAATGGCAAACCTCTGAGAGTAAAAAAATTGCCTATGAAAAAGCTCCCAACCTGCCGTTCGGAACCGGCATAAAACTGTAGGTCCCTTCCACCCGCGTACAAAATTCACACGCACAACACGGGTGGCTGCGGGAAGCTAGGCCTTAGTCTCGCGTAAGCGGGCTGTCGTGCCAATCAATTATTAATTAAATATTACAACATTTTGGCAAAATACAGAAACATAAAAAACCAGAAGAAATTACCAAAAAAGTCAGAAGTACTCCAACGTATCGACTCTTATAATAACGTGAGCAAAGAATCAAAAGTATTTTGTAAGCTTCTTCTAAGTTCCCGTCCTAAAGAATATACGGAAGATATAAAAGATTTGGCTCAAAATATTTATTATGTCTCGCAATCGACGTATCAATTTTTAAGAAATAAACTAAATCTAAATTTGCCACATATCTCGACTGTTAATCGATGGGCCTCTGTAAAGTTCCTGCAGCCAGGTTTTAAGAACTCTGCTTTTGAGGTCATAAGAAAACGGTGCTTGGATTTGACCCAGAGCGAAAAGAACAACATGATTCTATTAATGGATGAAATGGCAATTAGAAAGGAATTACGATATAATCCTAAATTTTATGAAGAAAATGGGGTTGAAAAGACAAGCCAAATAGGAAAAGAATTATGTGTTTTTATGGTCAAATCAATGTTTTCAAACTGGTCATTGGTACTAAATTACTTTGTTTCCAAAAACGGACTCTCTGCCAATATTTTAAAAAATATAATTCTGGAAAATTTAAAAATTCTCAATAGTTTTGGCATCACAGTAAAAGTTAATACTTGTAACCAAGGGTATTCCAATAGGAAGTGCTTTTCGGATATGGGTTTAACTTTGGAAAGGCCTTTTTTCATGTATAATGATGGAAAAGTGTTCTGCATATATGATTTCCCGCACCTAGTTAAATCACTGAGAAATGGCTGGCTCAAATGCGACTTAGCTACACCAAATGGAATTGCTAGTTTTAGGGTTGTTCAAGAACTTTTCGAAATTGAACTTAAGTCAACAACAAAAATGTGTCCTAAACTAACCAGCCAACACATTTTTCCAAATTCTTTCGAGAAAATGAAAGTAAAACTGGCAACCCAAATTTTCAGCAGGACTGTTCAAGCTGCTATTAGGACAACTGCTGAAACTGTAGGTTTCAAAAGTTGCTCTAAAGAATTGGCTTTATCTACGGCCTGCTTTATAGAAAATATTGACAAAATATTTGATTGCCTAAACAGTGGATCGTTATATTCCAAAAATTTGTACAGATCTGCGATTCAACTCAACAGTTTATCACATGAGTATATAAAGTTCTTCCTTAAATACCTGGATGATATCTCATTTGTTGACAAAAAGAAAAAAGTATTTTTTTTTATGGGATGAAACTTACTCTAAAAGCTGTTTTGCTATTAGTAGACGAGCTGTTTGAGAAAAAATCCGACATTTTTTTTTTTGATGACAAGGACATTAAACCAAGACAAACTTGAAAATATGTTTTCTATACTAAGACAAAAATCCATCAGTGGCTGATATTAATAATATATTAGCAAACTTAATGGCCGCAAAAATTGTGCAATTAAGTTCCCACAGCAATTGTGAAGAACTAAATGATACTACGTTTGAAACGCTTTCTAATATCGTATTAAATCCCGACTCAGCTCCTGAACATAGCGAAGAAACTAGTCAAACCGATGATTTTGAAGTGGATAATAATACAGCCATCCTTGCCGATTTCATATTAAATGATAGTTTTGAGAACTGTTCCGAATTTACCATAGATTTAGCGTCTTTAAGATATTTTTTGGGTTATGTTGTCTACAAAATACTTACCAAAATAAACTGTGAAACATGTGCAGCGGAATTGAGAAAAGAAGATGAGGTACTAACAGTTCCTAGTGAACTTTTCATATTTCACAAAAACTTTAACTCTCTCAAAGATTTCGGCAACCTTATTAGTCCATCGCAAATTCTATTAGAGATAAGCAAAGTACACATTTAAATTTTCCGCAGCATTTTTGAAAAACAGCCACAAATTGTAGGCATAAAAAATGTAATAAAAGTTAAATGCCAAAATGCTACACCACAATGGTTTTCCACGTGTCCTGATCATAAAAACACAATTTGGACTTTATGATCTTAGTTCTTCTCAGGAAGCATTGTGCATGGGCCTCCGAAAAGAAAAATTTAACTAAACCCCGAAAACTTAAAATCCTAAAAACGTAATAAACTCTGGTTATTTTGACCAAACTTATTCCTTGACTTATTCCCACAATTGGGGGTTTTTTATCGTAGTATTGTGAATTGCTGAGCTCGTTACAGAAATCAGCCAAAGCAAAAATATATTCTAACTTCAGTTGTTAGCCAGCGGCAACAACAACCACAGGCTGTCGACTTTTATTTCCTCCATCACAATGCATGCGGCACATCGCTTTGTTGGCCAACAACAACAACCACATACATATATGGTGCGTTACTGTTTGGTACACCGGCATGCGATTAATACTTTTATCTGTTTGCTCTCCGAACATTTCATTTTCCGCTCTCGCAGCTTCTCGTTTTACGCTCTCGCGCTCTGTGCGTTCTCATCCCCTTTACTGCTTCCCCCCGCATCAACAAACGGGTCCTACCCAGTGTGCTTACTTCTACCACCTATGTGGTAGATCTACCACAATTATTTTTAAAATCAAGTTTCTACCACATCTACCACGGAGCGCTTAAAATCTACCACATTTTTGTGGAACATACATTTTTCTCTTAATGAACCTATTACTCCAAGTAAATTAGAGCTTTATGTTGTAAAATTTATGTTAGGGCTGCATTGAACATTATAAGTGAAAATGTGCAAAGAAAAACGTATGTGGTAGCGTATGTGTAGCACTCTCATCACTTCGAAAGCAGTGCACTACAAATAGTTGACAGTTTGGCAATTGTTTTGGCGGCAGGTGCAATTAAAGTAGACAAAATTTATAAAAAGTTAAAGTTGAAGTTAATTTTTGCCTTTATTTTTTAGTAACGTTTAGTTTTTAAGAATATCGCATGGCGATGTCAATGCGCTTGGACGAGACGAAGTTTTACGACGCAAAGTTATACCTGCTGCTGAAATTTGCGAGTCCGAGCTCCCAAAAAAGAAAAAAATACAAAAAACAATGAGAAGAAACCCGGCACAGGTTAAAGTGCATAGCAGAACGTAAAATACAATTAATGTGCAAATACAATGAAATACAATAAATGTAGGGTAAAAGGTTCGGTTGTGGGCATAGTTCGGTTGTGGGCATCCCTTCGTATCTCTTGATAGAAAGCAGGCTGGGTTTTTTTGACTAAGGCCATTTGTTCATTATGGAACCACGATCTTTTTGTGCCAAATACTAAGTCGAACAGACACGCCTGCTTTGTGCTGGGACCATATATATCTTTCTGTGCTTAAAAAATAAGACAAACATTTTTTTACACATTTTAAATGGTGTCATAAACCGAAGTGAATCCATCGAGAAGGCGAGTAAAATGCATTTTTATTTAGTTAATTTTTTATACTTTGTGATCCAATATTGATTACAACCAATATGTTTACCCCGAACAAATTTTTCACTACTTCTCAAAATGGCTGCCAAATTCGATTGGGGGCACCGCAATTAGTTCGGTTGTGGGCACCCGTCTTTTAGTGATTTTGTAAGTTTTGGTAAGTTATTTCATCAAAAATGGTCTTTTAACGCATTTTTTGGTTGTTTTAGCTATATCTTCCGAGGGTAAATAACAAAAATCCTCCGATATTTTTTTAATGTGTTGGATGTAATTTAACATTGTTCTGCAGATAAGCTAACCACAAAATCGACTGCCGCAGCGTATGCGATTTCCCAACGCTACAAAAAGAAGGTGGAAGAAAATTTCGGAGACATCAAAGCTGTCGACGGTGGTGTTTTCTTCTTTTTCTTCTTTTCGTGGATGTTATCGAATCAGGTTGACTGCTGTTTTCCACCTTCTTCAGGTCACAACACTTGAAGAGTGTTGATTAATTAGGTTGAATTTCATTTTACTTTAGGTCTTCTTGACAGCCCAGGAGAATGACTTGGTCACTTACATTTTGAAATGCCCGTCCATCTAAAATGTGCCCACATGCGTACCAGCTACTTCACATGCGTGCATTGTGCCTCAAATAATTAAAACTTAATATTTTTCTATATTCGTGTTGGTTTTTCTTAATATTTCCTCGTTTCCAGCAGATTTTCCAAGGGTGCCCACAACCGAACCGAAAAAAAATTTTTGTTAAAAATGACTACTTTACAAAATTTAAAAAAAAAATTTTCTATTTGACGGAATCGATTTACTTTTGTCATTACTTGTTAGCTAAGGTTTCTAGCTTTCCATAGATGTCCATATGTCCGATTAAGAAGAACTTGGTAAAAAGTTATGAGCCAAAAACAAAAAGGTGCCCACAACCGGACCCATTCCCCTACAAATGCAATAAAATACAATTAATGTACAATACAAAAAATCTACCACATTTCATTCAAATCTACCACATTTTTTTCACTGGGTCTACCACATAAATGAAAAATTAAGTAAGCACACTGGTCCTACCGCTGGAACCCGCGAAGAAAATTTTCTTTACACCAGATGCGCATTCTGTATATTGTTTGTTCTGTGGTATTAGTAAGGTATGTTCCGAATAGCTCCGATAGTCTAGAGGGTAGAGCGCTGGCTTTTCATGCCAGAGGCCCTGGTTCGAATCCTGCGCGCGCTGTTTGAACACTCATCTATTTCCATCGCTGTCCACATGAAGCAGTTGATAATTACAAGACGCACACAAGTCAAACTATCGCAGGCAATAATACAATTACCAAATAAGCCTTCCATCGTAAGTAGCGGGTAAGGCATAAACGGAGTAGGTCATTTTATTTTTATAATTTTTAGCCCATTCCAATAGCACATTACGGCCCCCTTACGCTTTCCTTCATACCGTTACATTACTAAGTAAAGTACATTTGGAATGGGAATGCCTTCGGAGAGATGCTTACTTTTTCATCAATATGTAAAGCATGTTGGGTATGCGCTCACTTTCGCATTACCTTACTATACGAAAAAGTAAACAGTATTTGGAATGAAAGCACGAAGTATTCCGAGCATTTTCTTTGCATTCCATTTCTATTTACAATAGTAAGTGAGAGGGTAAGCATATGTGATTCTCTTTATACTTTACGAAATAATGCTTACGTCAGGCGGTCATTACTCCACAACGAAAAATAAGCTTGCCGTAATGCATTGATTCATCGTTCCATTTCCGACTGGGTGCGTCCATAAGGTGACATTTGAATTCTTCGATTGTCGTGGTGTGCATTGTGCGTTGTGCATTATGAATTCCTTCCGCCGGGCCAAACAGTCAACAAGGAATATTATTTGAACGTTATGCGTCATTTGCGTAACGCTATCTGCCTAAAAAGGCCGCAATTGTGGAGAGGCAATTTTGTTTTTTACACCACGATAATGCACCATCCCATACTGCACTCGTAAATCGTGATAATTTCGCCAAAAATTCAACCCATATCGTTCCGCAACCACGGTATTCACCTGATCTGGCGCCGTGCGACTTCTGGCTGTTCAGCAAGCTCAAAAGACCGCTCCAGGGACACCGTTTTGATACGATAGAGGCAGTGGCGTCCCCAGGGGGGGATTAGGGGATGAATCCCCTTGGGCGAAGAATTAATTATGGAATTGTGAAACATTTATACTATTTGCTTTATCTCTTGTGTAATACCACCTAAAACCTAATAATTGAACCTCCCATGATCTGGCCAGATGATTTCTTTTGCTTGCCTACATTATTTTTACGTAAAACGGTGTTCAATGAGTTAAATTTGAAATTAAAAAAACACGGCAGTAAAGAAAGAAAATAAAAAAAAATGTATAAATGTAAAATACTGTTACGAAAATTACTTCACAGGTTCGTTTGGATTGGTTTTGAAAATAAAACAACTTCAGTTACTCAGCAAAAATCAACAATCAGAAACTAACTTTATTTACAGTATTACACTTTGCTTGTATCTACACTTGTTACCACTTTGCTCGCTCAACACAGACTCGACCCCTTGCGCTGCCACTGCTGCTTTTATGCCACTTTTCTTATCGCGCCGAAGTTTCTTGCAACTTCTAATTGGAAAGCGCTCGACCATTCTCGCACAGCCCATTTCTTCGAGAACCATCCTTGCCATATCGGACTATACCAAGCGAATTTATAACAGTTTTGCTGTACTTCACAGTGCATGCCTAAAAGTATGCTTGGAAAACATTCGTGCGGAGAAAAGCATTCCTGTACAGTGCGGCACAGAATTTCTCATCGTATCACTGTCCATCACTTAGACTTGTTCGTCCCGAACAAGTACCGAGGCTCCGCCGGAGTAAGACGCCAGGCGCTCCAAATGGACTACTTTCAGCCTGGCGTTTCCGCTGCAGCAGCGTTGAACCCTGTACACCACGTCATTAATCCTGGTCACGACCTTGTACGGTCCTTCCCATGACGTTTGAAGCTTTGGAGACAAACCTTTCCTGCGCTGCGGGTTGTAAAGCATTACCAGATCGCCTTCTTGGAACCCCGCTGTGTTAGCTCGTAGATCATATCTGGCTTTCATCTTATCGCTGACCAGTTGGATACGGTCCCTTATAAACTGGTGGATTCCTTCCAGCTCCGATCGCTTATTAACTGCGTAATCAGTCTTAGCGCCTTCCGTCGTGCTGACCACTCCGAACTTCAAGTCAGCAGGCAATCTCAGCTCTGTGCCGAACACTGCTCGGGCTGGAGTGAGTGATGTCGTATCGTGCGGGGCTGACCTATACGCCATCAAGAACAGCGGAATATGCGTGTCCCAATCCTTTTGATTCCTGCCTACTACTTTCCGCAGATATTCCTCCAGTGTTCGATTGAATCGTTCCACCATGCCGTCGGACTGGGGATGCAAAGGACAGGTGCGAGTTTTCCTTATTCCTAGTAGCTCACACACTTCTTTTAATACAAGAGACTCGAAATTCCGGCCTTGATCCGAGTGCAACTCCAGTGGAACTCCAAATCTGGCCACCCAGTTGTTTACCAACATTTCCGCGACCGTGGTGGCCTCCTGGTTAGGAATAGGATACACTTCGGGCCATTTCCTGAAATAGTCCATCACCACCAGCACATATTTGTTGCCTTGAGTGCTAAGTGGGAATGGCCCGGCGACGTCCATGGCAATTCGCTCAAAGGGCGCTCCCATGTTGTACTGCTGCATGCGGCCCCGAGATCTTCTTGTTGGCCCTTTCGCAGCCGAACATCGATCGCAGCTCTTAATCCAATCGGCGACAGACTCCTGGCATCCTACCCAGTAGAATCGCCTTTTTATTTTGGCGACAGTTTTTGTGATGCCTAGGTGCCCTCCGCTAGAGTCGTTATGGTATGCCTCGATCACCTCGTTGATCCTGCATTTCGGGACTAAAATTAAGGAATTGCTGGTCCGGCCATCCTCACTCTCCCACTCGCGGTATAGGCAACCATCAGACAGCCGCAGACTTTGCCACTGTGCCCAGTAAGCCTTCGCGATCGGGCTCTCACCGGCCATCTCCTGCCAGTCTGGACGTGCGCCTTGCTCCTTGCCTTCAATGATTTTTTTAAGATCCGTATCCTCGCGCTGGTCCTTTTGTATCCTCTCCGCAGACCACTCCTCCTCTGGCAGAACGCTGACCAATCGTACGTCCACTATCTGCTCTTTGCTTTCGGCTCGCGAACAATGCCTGCATTCGGTTTTGCACGGACGGCGTGACAAGGCATCGGCATTTCCATGGCTGCTACCCTTGCGATGCTCTACCGTGTAGTCGTAGCTCTGCAGCCGCTCGATCCACCGCGCCAATTGGCCTTCCGGATCTTTAAAGTTCAGTAGCCATTTCAATGCCGCATGATCTGTGCGCAGGCGAAACTTTTGCCCATACAGGTATTTATGGAAGTGTTTCACGCATTCCAGTACTGCGAGCAACTCCCTTCGGGTCACACAGTAGTTGCGTTCAGGCTTTGACAAAATTTTGCTGTAGTACGCTATCACTTGTTCTTGGCCATCTATTATCTGTGACAGCACAACGCCAATACTATGCCCACTTGCATCTGTATCCAGCACAAACATATCTCCAGGAACGGGGAAGGCCAGAATTGGAGCAGTGCACAGTTTTTCCTTCAGTCGTGCAAAAGCCTGCTCTTGCTCTTCACCCCACGCGAAGGCTTGATTCTTTTTCGTCAGCTTGTGCAAGCTGCCAGCTATGTTCGCAAATCCTGGAACGAATCTTCGGTAGTATGTGCACAGGCCCAGGAAACTGCGGAGTTCGTGTAGATTGCGTGGTCGGGGCCACTCCTTCACCGCCGTGATCTTGCCTTCGTCCGTATGTACTCCGCGAGCGGAAACCGTGTGACCCAGATACTTGACCTCTTTTTGGAACAGCGAGCACTTCTTTGGGTTGAGTTTAAGCCCGGCTTTCTGTATTCGTTCAAATACCTCCTTCAGCTTTTCCAGGTGGTCGTCGAAGCTTCTGCCCATCACGATTATGTCGTCGAGGTACACCAGACACGTCCGCCAATGCAGCCCTTTCAGCACACGCTCCATTAGCCGCTCGAATGTTGCTGGTGCGTTGCAGAGTCCGAACGGCATGACGGTGAACTGCCACAAACCGTCGCCAACACTAAAAGCTGTTTTCTCCTTGTCCTGGTCTGCAAATTCCACCTGCCAATAGCCGCTGCGTAAGTCGAGTGTGGAAAAGCACTGTGTGCCTGACAGTGTGTCCAGGGTGTCATCGATCCGAGGTAGTGGATAACTGTCCTTCTTGGTCATGTCATGGAGCTTCCGATAGTCCACACAGAATCGGGTACTGCCATCCTTTTTCTTGACTAGCACGACCGGCGAGCACCAAGGACCTGACGAAGGCTCTATGACCTTTTCTGTATGCATGTTTTCAATCAAATTTGTGACCTCTTCCCTCTTGGCCAGAGGAACTCGTCTTGGCGGTTGGCGGATTGGTTTCGCGCTTCCGGTGTCGATGTTGTGCTTCACTATGGCTGTTCTTCCGCCCGCTTCCGTTGCAAATATTGACCCATAGTGCTGCAGGAGTGACCGCGCCTTCTGTTTCTGCTCGCCTGTCAACTCACTGCTCCACTGGGTCTGCGGTATGGCGTCCATGTTAGAACCGCTTTTCTTACTTCCTCCGGATGGACTGCTTTCGCAATTGACAACTGCTTCAGCCTCTCTACACTCGCCAATGACCGCATCTTTTCCGACATATCTGGTCGTGTTCAGTGGATTGAGTATCCTGACTGGTATTTTGCCATTTTTGGGTTCCACTAATGTACGTCCGATTATTATGTTGTCGTATCCTTGTTTTGGCACTTCTACAACCCACAGCCGACTTGTCCCATCGTCCCCGTCCACCTTAGCCCACACAATCGCCTCGGAATTCGCTGGTATCTTCTGGTGTTGACACGAGACAACTTTCCTTACCGCCACGCTTCGGTCATAGCCAGTGTGCAGGGGGAATTCAACGTTGGCATACTTCAGCACATTTTCTTTCAGGTCCAGCGTAAAACCATGCCTAATCATGAAATCCACGCCGATAATCACGTCGTCCATTATATCCGCGACGATGAACTCATGCTCCAGGCTGCTGGTGCCGATAGCAATTGTTTTTGTTACTTTTCCTCTTACCGGCGCACGCTCGCCAGTCGCAGTCCTCAGCTGTATGCCATGCAGCGGTTCCCAGTTCTTCAGAAGCTTCCTTTTTATGATCGAATATGACGCTCCAGTATCCAGTGTCAACACGAACAACTTTCCATCTATCTTTCCTTCAATCGTCAAGCTGCTGGGTTGCCGTTTCAGCTGTGAGACAAGGACGGTGGGGCAGCGGGTTGTGGGGATCAGCTCACGCCCCTTTGGGCTGACCCGTTTTAGTTTAACGACTCGTCGTCCTCAGCCCTGCGCTTGTTGGCTGAGCCTCGATTGTCAGTATTCCTCGCTTCAGGCGATTGCGATCGAGAACGGGAACGCCTCTTTCGTTGGCGGCAGTCTCGTGATATGTGACCCTGCTTGCCACATGTCCAGCAAACAACTTTAGAGGAGACAACGCGTGGCCTGCCCGGTGTCTCAGAGCTTATGGCCTGGATCGAAATGTCGCTATCCGGCTGGATTTGACGTATCCTTGCAGATGCATACCGATTACCTCCAATCCATGTCGCTTCATATGTCATCGCGCTGGTCACCGTCTCCTTAAATGTCGGCTTGCCCATCATCAACGCACTGCGACGTGTCTCGGGATCATGAAGACCTTCAATGAACGACTCAATCTTCATTCTTTCGAGATCATCAGCGCCGAATTTTGGGTAGCACAACTGTACGAGCCGCTCAATGTCTGCTGCATATGTCTGCAGCGCCTCGCTGGCTCTTTGCCTGCGGTTCTTCAGCTCACAGTAGTACAGCGTATGGTTGTGCTCGTTGCTGTACTTTGCTGCCAACGCTCTCATGACGGCCTCATAATCACTTCCCGAGCATTCCGGAACTGATTTCATTACCTCAGCCGCAGGACCTTTCAGCGCCAGTGCCAATCTCCGACCCTTCCTGATATCGGTCCACTGATTTTCCAAAGCAGCTAAGTCGAATTGCAGTTTGAATGTATCGAACGGCGTAGCACCATCATAAGTAGGCACTTCTGTTCGGGTGGCGAAACTTTCCGGAACCGTCGGCAAACATTCTCGTGGCTGCACCTCTCTAAGCCGCTCATCGATTTTTCTGTCAACTCGTTTGTCCCACTTGTCCATTCGCGTCTCAAGATGCTCAACTTTCCCGTTCAGTCTATCGGAAATTTCCTCCACCTTCTGCTCTATGCGCGCAGAATTTTCCGCCATATCTCGGCTCGCAGTGTCGACCTTTGCTGAAATTTCCTGATTCGTAGTTTCCAGTTTCGTTGCCATTTGCGCCGACATTTCGCGATTTTCACGACTGACATTCTCAATTTTCGCAGAAGTTTCCTGAAACATGCCTCTCATTGCAACCATAAGCTGGCTCATGTCCATTGCTTGTGGTGGCGCAGCCGCTGCAGTCGTACTTTGCATCGGCGCAGCACCCGCAGGCGATTCCTCCACTTTGGCCGACGCCTCTTGTTCCTGCGTTCCGAACTCGTGTGCAGCCCAACCGATGCCTCGTGATTCACACGCCTCTCGCAAGCGCAGCTGCAACTCCACCTTACCGCCAGCAGTCGGCAAATTCCAGGCCGCCAGCTCCTTCTTCAGCTGGTCAACCTTCAGCAGCTCCAGTTTAACCATGTCTGCGTTTTTATAATTTTATTTTACTTTCGGTAATACAATCCTGACTTTCTGACACCAAATGTTACGAAAATTACTTCACAGGTTCGTTTGGATTGATTTTGAAAATAAAACAACTTCAGTTAGTCAGCAAAAATCAACAATCAGAAACTAACTTTATTTACAGTATTACACTTTGCTTGTATCTACACTTGTTACCACTTTGCTCGCTCAACACAGACTCGACCCCTTGCGCTGCCACTGCTGCTTTTATGCCACTTTTCTTATCGCGCCGAAGTTTCTTGCAACTTCTAATTGGAAAGCGCTCGACCATTCTCGCACAGCCCATTTCTTCGAGAACCATCCTTGCCATATCGGACTATACCAAGCGAATTTATAACAGTTTTGCTGTACTTCACAGTGCATGCCTAAAAGTATGCTTGGAAAACATTCGTGCGGAGAAAAGCATTCCTGTACAGTGCGGCACAGAATTTCTCATCGTATCAATACGTTACTTATGGATCTACTTCAACTGTTTGACTAGTGCAATTATTTCTACGAGATTTTACATTCGACACACACAAATCGGGTTTTGATATATCTATTTATGGATTTCTTGCACTGTTAATAATTCTGAACTGCTTTGCCAAAGAAAAATATGCAAAACGTGCTCTAAATGTTATTGTTCATGCTGAACTGGTCAGATATCGTTTTCCTTGTCGCTTTCGTCGTCGCTATCTTCACATTGAACTTAATAATTAATAACTGATTGGCACGACAGCCCGCTTACGCGAGACTAAGGCCTAGCTTCCCGCAACCACCCGTGTTGTGCGTGTGAATTTTGTACGCGGGTGGAAGGGACCTACAGTTTTATGCCGGTTCCGAACGGCAGGTTGGGAGCTTTTTCATAGGCAATTTTTACTCTCAGAGGTTTGCCATTTCCAGCTGAGAGGACAGCCACCGAAAGAGAAAACGAGTTTCCCGTTATTTTTTTTGGTGTTACTAAAAGCAGAATTCGAACTTGCGTCGCTCTGCATGCGACTCGCTGGACTGCGCACTAACCAACTGAGCCACGGCGGCTGTCTACTAAACACATTGAACTACCTAAACAATTATTTTTTCTATCAGTATCAGAAGCTTGGTTTGGTCAGGTCCAAATGAAAGCATGAAATTGGCAGCACCGTTATTATTACCTCTAGCAGCAAATTATTTAGTATCAGAAATTCGTTGCTCTAAAGCATTAGTTTTTTTAAGCAAATTTTTTTAGAGAAATTTTCCTCTCTGATTTAACTCCAGCGTCAAAGTTCAAAAACTATGTCCACCTGATCCTCAAAATAGCATTCCCTTCCTTTCATCTCTGCCACAGAAAACACCCAATCGAATTGATAAAAAACCAGACACGACAAGACAACAAATACTTTCTTCACTTAAAGATTGTAATTGAATTTAAACCAAAACACGGGCATAACCATGAACACAATGGATAAGTATTAATTTTGAATATGTTCCAACATTATTTTCCAACAAAAAGCCAAGGCGAATGAAAAACACTTGGACCAGGTACATTTTGCGTCAGCTAATTTATGTCACTATTAACGGGATGGCAAGAAAAAACTGCTTCAAATCGGGTCAGATGGAAAAGCCTACTTGAAAATATCTGTATAATATAAAAAAATATTTATAAACAATTCTGACAATAATTAAGTCGAAAACAACAAAAAAAAACTAAAAATAACTGGCAAATGTGTATGAAAATACACCATTGTCTGGCCAAGCCATGGTTTGGGTTTTGTGCTTAGAAAGGATCAGTTAAGGATATCATGAAATATGAGCTCGATAGCTTAATTACATTACTAAAGTAAATCCAAAGTTCAATATGGTCTGGCCAGAAATAGAAGCCCGCAGAAGGGTTAAGAATAAATGAATAAAAAAATCAGCATTGCATTTGTTCTCGCAGAATAGTTGTATTTTCAGTGTTCCCAAAAGTATCGACTATTTACCAAAGTAGTAATCAAACGCAGGCTTCATGCCAACCCTGCATCAGCTGTTGAAATTTGAAAAAAATTCACTCACATATCTTTGGTGAATTGTGTGTAAACATGGAAACATGGTCACATCTATCATAATTAAATTTCAGAACGTCATACATTTTGTAAATGTTGTATTTCTTTTACATAGCTGGAGCGTTTTAAAATAGGTCTTTTGAGTTTTTCGTAATTCTATTACAAGCATTTTTCAAAATGCCATAACTTAAGGGGCACAACTAGTTTGAAATTTTGAAAATTTCGTTTTTTGTTTTATTTCATATTTTTATAGTATAACTATCATAGAAAAAGTATACGTACGGATTTTGTCGAATTCGCAAAAGTCTCTGAGATACAGAGCCTCAAATCCGTCTCGTTCACTACGCGGTAACACGGTTTTAAAACTATAAACGCGTTTTTCTCAAAACTACATTTTTCAAATTTGCTGCAGCTGTAACTTGATAACAAATCATCCGATCGACTTGGGTTTTTTTTAGCTTATTGTGTATTTGTGTTTCCATACAATGACCCTCCAGTTTAATGATAGGATGAAAAGTATAATTATGCCAGGCCAGAAACTATCAGATTTTTCAGCAACATTTTAATTTTTTTTTCAAAAAACCGCCATTTTGTTGCATTTTATTTTTATTTTACAACCGAGGGTCATTGTATAGGAAATATAACCTAGTTAAGTAAAATTTTTAGTTTTTTTGATTTCAGGCACTGCGAAGGCTACAATCACTGCAGCAGTGGGAGAACTTTTTTTTTTTGAAGACTCAGGAGATGGTGGATAACTTGCTGAAAATCGAATATTTTCATTTGAAAAAATTACTTTGTATTCATTATTTATGTATAAATATATCTGCAAAATTTTAAAACAATCGATGCAATACTTCACAAAATTCAAAATTCACAAAAATCTCCTTTTTTCAGGCGGTCAAACTAGTTGTGCCCCTTAAAACAAACTTGAATTCTTTAGTTGGGATTTTATTACTTCAAAATACATGTCACTCGAATTTTGTTTAAGAAGTTTACGTTAGTATATGTATACATATCGCACACGCACTACAAAACTGACAACTCAAAATTTTTAATTTTCGGGTTTATGTGTTAATACTGTGCACAATGCATCAATCTTCCAAGAAGCAAAGGCTCAGTTATTTTGTTGTTGTTAACTGTTGCAAAAATACAGTTAGGTCTCTCTTCATGTCGGAAATTTGATGTTGTTCGCTGCAGCTCAATGGAAAATAGTCTTAACTCAAATTGTGACACTTTCGACGAAATAATTTTTTGTTAAAGTTAATTTTAAGCAAAGTTCTGACAATTTTAGAATATATTTTCAAATAAAAAAATTAATTTCGAATTTTCAAAATTATTCTTCGACTTTTTAATTGTAATTTATAACTATAAAACTCAGCAAAAGTGACATAACTTAAAATAATTCGGTAATTATTGAATTAAAATATCATCAAAACAGTCACAACTAAAAATTTTGGAGCATTCTAGTGTAAAATAAAAATAAATCTTGTAACTTATCCTAAAGCACAATCTGTAGGGATTTTCTACTGAACGGTCTATAGGTTTTTTTTTTTTAAATGTTTTTTAGCTCAGAAACAGTTGTTTGCGCTTTCTGAAAAATCAAAAATTTTGAGTTGTGTCACTTTTGTAGTGCCTGTCGATATATGTATGTATGTACAATTTTATTCAACATGTTTTAAAAATAATACGCAAAGATGAATGTGTAAAAATGGCGTTAAACTGGATTTTTTGCATACCCCCCCCTTCCCGAAATCCTGGGGACGCCACTGGATAGAGGAGATTCCATCCGCAGCGAAGACGGAACTGAAGGCCATCCCGGAAAGTGACTACAAACAGTCTTTCGAAGATTGGAAAATCCGTTGGCATAAGTGCATTGCATCGGGAGGGGATTAGGTAGGTAGGTAGATGTGGCAGCCCTTACGAGAGCGCACGTAGGCCAAAATAGGGCCATTGTGATGCCACTGGATCGTTATCCCCTTCAACTTAGTAGGTCTCAAACCAACCTGAACAGTTAATGAAGCGTATTAGGCCTTTGGTGTCGACATTTGATATATCGGCTAGGTTGGCGGTGTAGTAAAAACCTAAGTGTTTTTTGCGAGTCCTACAAAGAGCAGGACAGGTGCAAAGGAAGTGTAGAATGGTTTCTTCCTCTTCTACGTCTCTGCAGCTACGGCAGAAATCGTTGGCTAGATGGCCCAGCCCTAGCCTTCTTGCGTGGCCACCGAGGATGCAGTGCCCAGTGATTACCCCAACAACAGCCCTGAGCGCGCCCCTTTTGAGGTTTAGCAGACTTCTGGTGCGCATCCAGTCCAACTTTGGCCAGATTTGTTGCGCTGTCTTGCCTGTCTCCGAGGCCGCCCAGGCGATGTTGGCGGCTTTAGTCACGGCCTCCTCTAGCATCAGCTTGCAAGTGCTTAGCGGGACACCCAAGCCAGCAAATTCTGCGGATAGCCCTTTGGTTGTGCGTAGTCTGGCCAGTTCGTCCGCCCTACAGTTCCCCGGGATGTCTCTGTGACCTGGGACCCATAATAGGTGTATGTTAAGCTGCTCAGCCATCTCGTCGAGAGATCTGCGGCAGCTGATCACTGTTTTTGATGTTAGGACATGAGACCCTAGGGCCCTGTTAGCCGCTTGGCTGTCAGAGAGTATGCTAACATCTCGTACTGAGATGTTGCGCTCGTTGACTAGCTTCAGGGCGGCTTCAATGGCCGTCACTTCCGCCTGGAACACACTACAGTGGTCCGGTAGTCTAAAGGAGTAGTCTATACCCAATGAGTCCGAAAAGACGCCTCCGCCGGCCGCTCCATTTAGCTTGGAGCCATCGGTGAAGACCTGACATGAGCTGCCTGTTAGTGGTGTTAAACCGTCCTCCCAGCTGCTTCTATCTGGGATGGTACAGAGGAACTTCTTGTTGAAGAGAAGTTGAGGAGGAGAGTAATCGAGTTCTCCAGTTTGTCCTAAGAGAGAGAGAATCCTGCTATGACCCGTATTTGATTCCGACCAATGGCCGAAAGCACGAAGTCTTCGGCTTGTAATTGCCGCCGACTTTTTGCAATGGAGGTCTAGTGGGATGAGGTGAAGTAAAGCTTCTAAGGCTGAGGTTGGGGTAGTTCTTAGAGCGCCTGAGATGATGACACAGGCTGCCCTTTGAACTTTCTGAAGGTGTTGGAGAAGTGTGACTTTTTCTAAAGCTTCCCACCAAACCAAACACCCATACGTTAGGATAGGCCGAACTACGGCGGTGTAGACCCAGTATGTTAGATTTGGTCTTAGACCCCAGGTTTTACCCAGTGCCTTCTTGCAGGTGTATAAGGCAACCCTTGCCTTTTCAACCCTATGGACGATATTTGGTTTCCAACTTAATTTCCTGTCAAGAATGACTCCTAAGAATTTAGCCTCATTCTTATATGGGATTGCTGTGTTGTTAAGTTTTAGAAGGGGTATGGAAGATGGCTTGTACTTCCTCGTAAAGAGGACCACTTCCGTTTTCCCGGGGTTGATGCCTAGGCCACGACAGGTTGCCCAGTCGTTGACCTTGTTTAGCAGTGCTTGCATGAGGTCTCTGATCGAGTGAGGAAACTTTCCTGAGACGGCGAGAACTATATCGTCGGCGTAAGCAGTCACCTTGCATCCACCCCCTCCTAAGGACTGAAGTAGTTCATTGACCACAAGGTTCCAAAGGAGAGGGGAGAGGACCCCACCCTGTGGGGTACCTCTACTCACCGCTCTTGAGATGGACGATTCACCCAGTTCAGCGCAGATAACTCTGCTACGCAGAAGCTTATCCACCCAGTTCACCAGGCCACGCTCCACCCCAAGCCCGGCGAGTGCGCCAGTGATAGCCAACGGTTCGACGTTATGAAAAGCTCCCTCTATATCCAGGAAAGTTGCTAACGTGTATTCTTTGTAATCAAGAGATTTCTGGATCGTCTGAGTCAGAGAGTGTAGAGCAGTGTCTACGGATTTACCCTTGATGTAGGCATGCTGGTTGTTTGAGATGAGGTCATGCCTTATAGTTAGACGTAGGTGTAGATCCAGTAGTCTTTCCAGTGTTTTCAATAGAAAAGATTATAGACTAATGGGTCTGAAGTCCTTAGGATTAGTGTGAGAGTTCTTACCCGCTTTCGGGATGAACACCACCCGAACTCTGCGCCAGTTTGCTGGAATGTAGTTCAAGCTTATACTGGCTGAAAAGAATTGAGGAGCCTAAAGGTTGACGGTCCAGCCCTTTGTAGCTGTGCTGGGAGTATGCCATCTGGTCCCGGTGATTTAAATGGAAGGAACCCTGTGATAGCCCATTTTATTTTGTCCTCCGATATGAGGTTGTCTACATTAGCGACCCTATTCGTGTCTATCTGGTCTTCTGCCAGCGAGTTGAGGCTGGTCGGAAAGTGAGTGTTTGTGAGAAGCTCGAGTGCTTCAGCTTCTGAAGATGTCCAAGAGCCATCTGGTTTTTGTAAAGCACTTGGAACAAATGGTGATGAGGCTAGTATTTTCCTAAGCCTAGAAGTCTCGGAGACACTTTCAATGTTGCCACAGAAGTCGCTCCAAGAGCTTCTCTTAGCATCCCTAAGACATTTCTTGTAGGACCTGAGGGAGGGAGGTCTCTAACATCGCGTGACTATTGATTTCAGTGATTTGAGTCGCATTGATGTGTCTGTCTACTGTGCGAACGAAAAGATCCCAGTTCGTTTTTCTAGGATTGAGGACAGGTTTGGTCTTCTGAGCGCTGCTTCCAAGAGCAAATTCAATGTACCTATGGTCAGAAAAGGAGTGTTCACTAGAGACTCTCCAATTCCTAACCCTATCGGCTATAGTTACAGAGGCAAGGGTGAGATCTAAGACCTCTTCTGTGTTTCTAGTAACAAAGGTTGGTGTACGCCCTATATTGCATACTAAAAGGTTGGTGGTAGATAAGTATTCAAAGAGAGACTCACCTCTATCGTTAGTATCCGTGCTGCCCCATATGCTATGGTGAGCGTTTGCGTCGCATCCAATAATCAGTTCGATGCTGGATTTTGCGGCTTCTTTTGCCAGCTCCTTGAGAGGATTTGGCGGTGGAGGCTCTGGGTCGTCGTGAGCCATATAACAGGAGGCGATCCAGTGGCACTTGCCCTTTAGTACCAGGGAGATGGAGACTAGATCATCGTTACTGAAATTTGGGAGCAGATATGCATTTAGTGATTTTTTCACTAGGATACAGGATCTGGGTCTACCTGCATTATGAGCATGGACCAGCCTGTAGTTGGTCGCACCCAATCCACAAACCTTGTTGGCTACAAGCCAGGGTTCTTGGATGAGAGCGATGTCGTCGCCCCCCTTAGAGAGGCGTAGGAGTAGTGCGGCCGAAGCCGCTTTAGAGTGGTGGAGGTTTACTTGAACTACTCGCACCATGGTCTTTTTCGTTCAGCTTCGCTTCCACCACAGTGGCGTCAAGGTCGTCATCGGTTTCGAGAGCTCGGACTCTCTCCAGAAATTCCCAAAAGCCGTGGCCATATCCGATCCCGAAGAGGAGATCGAAACTGTTCGGGATAGGCGACGTAACGGCTTAGGGGAAGATGGCTGGTCGTCCATCGCCTCTTGTGTGCTGGTTGTGCTGGCCGGCAGCCCCTGCAGGCCACCTTCGCCGGAAATGGTCGTGGCTAGTAACCCCTGTGGGCCGCTTTCGCCAGAGTCGGTGCTTACGTTGGTCACGGTTTGCTCATCCTTCTTGTACACTTTTAGTTTAATGTGTCCAAACCCGAAGGCCACCACACCATTGGACTTCGCTAGGTGCTCAAGGGATTCTTTGTTCACGATAATGGTGGCGCAACGAGATCCCCTGAGCTCCTCCAGTTTAGCGATTTTCCAATTGTGCGTGGGAAGTGCCGGGTTGGACAGCTGTAGTGTCTCTAGGACTCTTGCCGGATCCGTTTCATTGGGATCCAGGCTCTAGTCCTAGGTCTGCTGGGGATAGATTCCCTGGGCACCACTTCAAGTTTGGCACCCGGCCAGATTTCTCCCGTCCTGGAGATTGCCAAGCAAAAGAGATCCAGAGCCCTTTTGTCTGCGCACGCGACCAGTTTTACATGGCCTTGATGCCAGCCACACATTTGGTATGTGGGCACGGGGCCTGGATACTCCTTTATGACATCCAGGAAGATATCGGCTAGGAAATCCTCCACCAGCTTCCAGTTGGTAGGGGATATGCTACCGTCGGGGTCAAAACGGTCAACGACTGCCATGACGAGACTATCCTTAAGAGCTCGCTGCAGGACGCTGTCGTTCTATGTGAACTGCGCACTTTCTTGGCATGTGGAGCCTCCTCATCTGTGGATCGCTGTCGTTTGGCTGCGATCTCGATGTTCGAGGCGTTTTCGAGCTCCTCTAACCTGGCAATAGCCCAGGTGAAGGAGGCTTTTTCGCGCTGAGTCCTGCGGTTTTCCGGGATACTTTATATCCGTTCAATTACACGCTTGGCACTCTGGCGCTCTCTATAGCGGATTTTTGAGTCCTTTATATGTCGCGTGCCCTCTGCACCCATAGCTTCACCGTGTGTTATGTGTCTTCCCCCATTACGGCGGTTAGGATTCGGCGTATAGACCCTGCGGGATGCCAACGTAACATAGCCATCTTGACGAATGCAGATCCTTCAGCCTAGCTTTTACATATGAGTGAAGGTGTGGTGGAAATGGAGGGGAATATTACCTTGGTTAACCCGTGTGCACCTGGCTTTTTAATTTACCCGAAGCTTCAGCGGGGGTGGGCGAATAAAGCCAACCAGGTTCATTAGAACACTCACTCCTATGGCATGCATTCCGCATCAACCCGAACCGAATGAGAAAACAACTATAACTAGAAGGAAAAAATTTATGCACACGATTGCAAAAAAAAATAATACAAAGACAGAATACAACTGCAGAAACCAAAACGGACAGACGTTCGCACCCCGGACACATTGCAGTCCCAAACTCCTCTCCGCTAGTACCCCGATTAATCTATTGTCGGATACTCCTTGCCCTCCCTACCTTTGTTCCTCATAGCTGTTACCAAGAAACCCAATTACTACCAAATATTTCCTCCTCCCTTATTCCCAGGCCAAACTCAAATTAGCTCAATTTAACATATTACAAAAATATCCTTTATTGAATAATTCAACTTAAAATCATAACTGTTGGGTTTTGAAAAAAAACTGCATTGACCAAATGAAATTCTGAAGCCAATAATAAATTTACATGAAAGAATCGTAATTTAGCAATTTATAATATTAACAATTTTTCTTTGTATACAAACGTATCTCAATCTAAAGATTTACACTTAGCGAAATTTAAACTTTTTAACCTTTTTAACAAAAAAAATGTAGCTTAAAATTAGTTCTATCTAAAGTTTTAATTTAATTTTAAGTTTTATAGCGAATATAATTTCAATAATTGTAGATTTAAGAACAATTTTAACCTTTTTTCTCTACAAAAATAAATCCTAAATTAAGTAGTAAATTTTTTAACAAATCAAAACTGTAAGATAATGTAGATAAATGCAAGGCCAAAGAAGAAAACATATGTTGGGTTTGGGTTTTTTTTTCTCTCAGTTAATAGGTTTGTGTTTTAATTAAATGTGCCGAGAAAAATGAATAGAACTTACATGACAGTGTGTTGACGTGTGTGTGTAGTCCATCGTTGGGCCCATCGATGCAGATGTACACTGTAAAAAAATACAAAAAAAACCGCAACCACCAAAGAGTGATTGAAGTATGGCACAACACAAAATATATAAAAACTGTATTCTTCTTGAGCTTTCGGGTTTTTTTTTCTAGCCTTTATCTATACACTTCTTTTCTCTTTTCACTATATTTCTTTATTTTAATCTCTAAAACTTTCACGCTAAGATCTTAAACATTTTTCTTTCTCTTTTCCCGCCTTTCTTTTCTAATCAATCTGACGACATTTTTTTTTCTCTTTGTTCACTTTTACACAAATTTTTTTTTTCCTCACGAATCTCTTTCCTTAAAATTTAAACAATTTTTTTCTTCTTAAAAACATTATTATAAATTCCAAAATTTTAGTTGCCTTTTAATTGCTGTGATAGTTTTGTGAATCCGATTATCCGTAGCATAGGTAATTCTGGTGGTGTTGTTGTTGTGGTAGAATTTTAAAAGATTTACAAATTTGAAGTGTTGCTGTCGTTGTGGTTGTTGTCGTGCAATTTTCCCGAACTTGGAGTGTTGTTGTTGCTGTGATTTTTGTTCTGAATGCTTAATCCGGTGACTGTTGCTGTTGTTCGGTTTTCTCTTTTAAGCACTGTTGTTTCTCACGTTTAAATATTCTTATAGCTGCACCAGACTGATTGTTTTTTTTTTTTTTTTTAAGTTTCCGCGCCGCCGCTTAGCGTTTACCTTTTAGTGTTTAATTGGGCTTTTTCGCGTTTCGCTTGTTTAGTTCTCAAAAGTATGTGGTGGGGTTTTTGGTTTTCGGGCTAGTTTATGTACGTTTTTTTTTTCTTTGTATATGCACAAGATGTTGAACAAACCCCTTTTTTTCCCCCATTTAAAAAGTCGTATTTTCTTAATTTTTCTATTTCTTCACGCAACGTTTGTTTTTTTCCCCAAAATTGTTCAGTTTAAAATTTAGTTCGTGTGTCGCTCAACGATTTTGTAAAAACGATTTTCTTTTAAAATGTTAATTTAGTTATAAGCGCGACTCGCGGCTTAGGTGCGTTGGCCCGACGGCATTCCGCAGTCGTGCAGCGGTTCAGCGTGGCAGTGTCTAGGCTCTCTTTTCTCTGGTGTGAGCCCAGCGCTATTTATAAGCGACTTAAAACAACGCCAAGCCGTTTTGTCACCTTGTGGTGTCCTGACCTGCGTTATTCAGTTTTTTTTTTTGTGCATATTCATAAGTTTACATGGGTTTGTGCGTTTGTGGATATTTTTATGGCCCCACCAAAATTTGTCCGCTTAGCAACAGCGGAAAACAACCAACAACATTCAACCGATCACCAGTTTTAACAACAACTTCGCGAATCGACACTAACTGTCGATCACAACAACCAAATTTGATTTGCATTGCGCTACAAAACACAATTTGTGCATCACAACAACCACATTTAACTACCATTGTGCTACAACACCCAATTTTCGCATTACAAAAACCACATTTGATTACCATTGCGCTACAACACCCACGTTGTGTGTTACAACCAGGGGCGTAGCCAAGGGGGGGTTTAGGGTGTTAGAACCCCCCCATGGCCCATCGTTATGATCTAATTTTAAACTATTTACAAGCGAAACTAAATTTTTAACTTATTTTTAATCAAATTTTTAATAATAAGTTTTCCTGCCGTTCAGTAGAATTCTATTTGTGGAAATCAATCAACATTGAATACCATATATACATTCCTACAATTTTACCTCTACATGTGCCGAGTTGCGGTTTTTTGCACCGTAGCTTATACGTTACAAACGTTACGTACATACGTTACAAAAAATTCCCAAGTATTTACAATGTTGTCTACCTACCTACCTACAATGTTGCCATAGTTACAAATTTAAAGGTAAAATTTTCAAGTATTTTCATGTTTTAATGCGTTGCCGCGTACTAGCCAAATATTTGAAAATAATTTATTACTTCATTTGTAAACAATTCTTTATTAGCATCCCTATGTGCATTCGTACAACAACATCTGATTCCATAATAGTTTTTATATTCTTTAAATTTAATATTACACACTACTTTCATGTAAATTCTTAGAAAGCACTAAAGGCAACATTGAACTTTCTCTCCAAAACAGTTGATTTGGCAGTGTTGCCAGTTCAGGAGATTTCCTCCTAAATTTAGGAGATTCTTGGCCTTTTTGGAGAATTTTTAGGAGGAAGAATTGTTTAGGAGAAAGTTTAGGAGATATATATTTTATGTTAGGGGATTTTTCTGATCCTTAGTGGATTTCTAGGAGATTTTCGGATAACAAAGTATGATGTTTTGGAAAACTGGCAACAAAAACTATTTTGGCAACTATTTTAATAGTCAACGCATCTAATGTCTTTCTATTTCGTTCTCACTTTTTTCTGTTACAATGAATTCCCGCCAAAAATTGCGCTTTTTATTTAATTCATTTGTTATATGTTTCGTTTTTGTTAAGTTTTCGTTGTTAAGCTGAAGATGAATAAAAAAGGCTGCATTAAAAAAACAATTATATATTATTTATTTATTATTTATATATTTTTATTTTTTATGAGCAATTTTATTCCTTTAAAATGACGCAAATAAAAAAAATTTTGCAGATATTTTTAACTTGTGGGAGGAAATTTCGGTATTTTCGTAAGGTTTAGGAGAAAGTCATTTCAGGTATGTGGTAACACTGTGATTTGGTAAAAGTGAAAGCGCAAAAGAAAAGCGACGGTTTCTTCTGAGTATTCGCAATTGGCTGCAAAAGCCGGTAAATAAACGTATTTGTATAGACGCAAGTAAGTTGGGCTTGTGAATAAGTTGGTGTTGGTGTCATTATTTTAATAATAAAATTGTCATATTGTTCGTTTGTGCACAAATTTTTAGACATAAGTAGTGACGAGTTTTCAACGCATTCCTCAGCCCGAGTGCCAACTCCTACTGATGCACCTGCTTCAGCTTGTGCATCCGATTCAGCTTGTGCGTCTGATTCACCTTGCGCACCTGATTCAGCTGGTGCACCTGATTCAGCTGGTGTACCTGATTCAGTTTGTACATGTTCGCTGACGCCAAAGCAACAATCTATTGCAATTAAAACCGATATTGCGAAATTAATGAAAACGGGACAGGACTCAATGGAGTGCTTCAATCAAGTAGAGGTTCCGCCTGCAAACTATATATTTCCTACCAGTGGCGAAAGAAAACTAAAATTTCAGTACGTGTGGCTCTGCAGATGGCAATGGCTTGCGTACTCTAAAACTGAAAATGCAGCATATTGTAAAGTATGTGTATTTTTTCACACGAAAGTAGGTGGTGTTGGATTGCAACCGCTTGGTAATTGATTTCTATACGTCAGTTGAATGCTAACTCATACAAACTTGTCATTGCATTATGGATTGATATAAGCCTTGGTTTTAATTGCATGAGTTTGTCTGAGGTTGCCATCTTAATCTTCAAAATAGTTGTAAATATCGAGTAAAAACTGCCTGAATTCCATGGCTTCGTTCTTTCTTGTAGAATAAATCTTGTTTAATATTTTATAACTAAGGTGGCAATCTCGTTTTCTATACCGATAATTGGTAAATATAAAAAACCACAATTTATTACAGGCCATCTGGTAGCAAGCCCTTTCTCCAATTGGAAGAAAGCAATCGAAACATTCGAAAAACACGCAGGGTTACGATATCATCAAAATGCCGTTCTCAATTTGAATGAACGGTCACGTGTTGCGAACAACACAAGAAAGCCTGTCGACATACAACTCAATGAAGGACTGAGCAAGAAAATTATCGAAAACCGTAAGCTACTGGTTCCCATAATTCAAACAGTCATATTATGCGGCCGTCAAAATATAGCTCTACGGGGAAAAGTAGATTGGGGTTCTTTAAACACCGAAAATTATGAGAACGACGGAAATTTTAGAGCAATTTTGCGATTGCTGAGTCTTCATGACAGAGATCTAGCAAATAGTTTCGCGACAGCAGCAAAGAACGCCACTTAAGTCCGCAAATACAAAACGAGATTTTGCATTCTTGCCACAAAATAATGCTCCGCCGTATTGTGTGCGACATTAATGCAAGCGAAGGTTTCGCAGTACTAGCAGATGAAACTGCTGATGTAGCAGGTTTGTTTTGGATTTTGTAGTTATTTTTCAAATTTAACTCTTAAGTATGTAAAACAGTAGAACTGTATTTTTGCAACAGCGAAATTTTTACATGTCCCATTTTTAGGCACTGAACAACTATCACTTTGTGTAAGGTACGTTGCATCGACGCCATTTGTTATAAAAGAAGAATTTCTTGAATTCATACCAGTTAAACTAACAACGGGCAAAAGTTTGGCGGATGAAATCATTAGTAGCCTTAATAGAATCGGCGTTGATTGCGATAAAATGCTTGGGCAAGGATATGATGGGGCAGCAAACATGAGCGGGTACTTGCAAGGAGCGCAAGCACACATATCTCAAAAATTTCCTCTCGCTACGTATGTGCATTGTGCTGCACATTCTCTCAATTTAGCAATATCAAATACATGCGACGTAAGTGGTGTTCGTAATGCTTTAGGTACCTTAAAAGCAGTATACACCTTTTTTAACACCCCAAAACGCCAGGCCATGTTACAAGAATCTGTAGCGAAATATTCTTGTTCGATTTTAAAAAATAAATTGAAAAGTGTATGTCCCACAAGATGGGTACAGCGTTGTGAAGCTGTAGTCACATACATTGAGATGCAAAACGCCGTAATAGAAGCATTAGAAACCGCTTCTGAATTGAAGGATCACACGGTTTCATCATCAGCGTTTCAATTACTGCGTACGATAAAATCATTCGAATTTCAAGTATCAATCCACGTGAGCGCTGTTATCCTATCAGTAACCTTGATTTTGAGCAAAAAATTGCAAGAAAAAAGATTGACCTGAGCGCAGCCTTGGGCTTATGTTCCGCAGTACGAGACGATTTGAATATGAAGCGGGAGAATGCGGAACAGGTGTTTAAGAATATATTTAAAGAAGTTGAAGAACTATGCACAACCCACGGTATTACTTTGGAAATTTCAAAACGTATTAAACTATCCAGTAATGTTGAGGATTACTGTCGCATAAATATATTTATTCCCTTCCTGGACGCTGCGATACAAAATTTGGACTATCGTTTTTTGAATCACAGTAAACTTCTATCATCTTTCGATGCCCTTCTGTCCATAACTCCTAACGAAGAATTCGCCAAAATTTTAATTACAAAGTATGCAGCTATGTTGCCGTGTCTGGGAAGCTTAAGAATAGGACTGGCCGAAATTAATTTGTGGCAACGATTTGTTCGTAACAGAAATTTCGAAGAAAAAATGCATGCATTAGATTTGCTTAATGTAAGCATTTTAAAACAATGTACTTATATTTTTTCAATACTAAATTTTTTTAATTTTATATTTTATTAAATTTTTAGGAATGTGATCAGGTGGCATTCCCAAATGTTCACTTTTTACTTAAAACGCTTTGCATCTTGCCAGTAACTACAGCAACAAATGAAAGGTCATTTTCTTCTTTAAGGCTCATTAAGAACTATTTGAGAAACTCAACGACAGAAGACAGACTTAATGGCCTGGCCTCGTTGTCTATTCACAAAGATATGGAAATTTGTCCAGAAGAAGTCCTAAATGAAATGGCAAAAACGAAAAATAGACGTCTTAAGGGGGTCTTCCGCAGTGACGGCTTCAAAAATTCGAAATTTTTTTATTACATTTTCATAATCTCAACGTATTTACAATTCAAACTGTGAACGTATTTTTCCAATATCGCGAAAATTCCGAAAGTTATGGGATGTCAAAGTCGGCGCGCCGACCGCAAAATTATCTTAACCCAAAACTTAAATCCTCTTTTTCTCGAAACCATGTTTTTCAAACTGGTAGACATAATATCTCAAGTTCTACTAAGCCGATTTGCTTCAAATTTTAACTGAATATTCTACATACATGTCGCTATCGTACTGTCTAAAATTGTGTCTATACAATAAGTAGTTTTTTCTTAATCCAACATTTACTTTGAAAAAAAACCCTCAAATCACATTTTTTTTTTTAATTTGGATAACTTTTCTAAATTTCAATATTTTTACTTTTCCGTAGTTCACACGATAGCTGACGTTACACAGATTCTAAAAAATTTTTGTTTTTTGTTTTAGACTTCCGAGACAGCTGCAATCAGGTCTACCGTTTTCCTCTGCGCTGGAAACGACTTAGTTTCAACTCGCTCTGGAAGCCGTAATTTTTGTGTATGGCAACAGTTAAAATTATTTTGTATACATGAAATATGTATAAATATATGGCAGAAAACGAAGGAAAGAAATTGAATATCTTTTATATTTTCTGAGAAAAAAATTCTTGAAAATCTACCAGAAAAAGGCGCGTCACTACGGAAGACCCCCTTAAGTTTGTTTTATAAGTTTCTCCTATCCATAATTTTTGGCACGATTATAAAATGTGTCTATGCAATCGGTAATGTAATAATTAATTGTTTTGTTGTTAAATAATAACTTTTTGTGATTTTTGCTTTCGTTGCAAAATATAACGTGTTTTTTAATTGACCTTAAAACCCCCCCCATGATGAAATCCTGGCTACGCCCCTGGTTACAACAACCACCTGCGCACTTGCTGGGCAGTACAACAACCACTCTTAGTCGCTTCCTCAGTTAAGCTCAAACCTACGCACACTTATACGAATGTATCGCAACATTTTTGCATAGGTAAAGGGTTGAGTGATGTTGCGTGAGTGGCTTGAGTGCTCGGCGCAGCTTTGAGCAACTCGCGCAAATGGTTTCAGGGGTTCCAAAACTTTTGAGATTGTAAGCATGCAGACCCCAACCACACCAGATATTGCGGCTATGCTGCAATATTTGTACAAAGGACTGCATGCTAAGATTTTCGCTCGATAATGTCTTTCCGATGGTAAAATTCTTTCTTGCCGGTATCTTCGTCCTCGAGTTGGTACATGTTGTTGCCTCTTTTGCCTATAACTTTGGCTTTAATAAATTTCTTAGCGAACTTGGAACAAAACTTCTTGCTAGCATCACTCAGAATGAAATTACGTCTATAAACCCTATCTCCTACTTCAAAACCTTTTGTTGTGCTACGCAACGCTTCATAAGCTTTAGTGATGTTTTGGCTAATTGCTTCTCTAATTAGTTTAATTTTATCTGACCTCTCTATGACTGTATCTTCGAATGAACCCAGCTTACGCAGCAGTTCATAGTCACGGCCGTTCGAAAGCATTTGCTGACCAGTAATTGCATAATAAGGAGTGCAGCCAATTGATTGATGGACTGAGCTACGTAAAGCTTCAGCGATATCAGCCAAATGTTTATCCCACATTGATTGCTCTTTGCTGATGTAGGCGCGTATTCCTACTAATATGGACCGATTTACTCGTTCACTGGCGTTGGCTTGAGGACTATATAAGGCGGTAAACATGTGGCGGATACCTCGGTCTTTCAAAAAATCGTTAAAATAGGAAGATTTAAATTGTTTTCCGTTATCAGACATAATTATTTCCGGTGTACCAAAAACACTGAAAACTTGCTCCCGCAGAAATTCGCAAATGACAGGTGCAGTAGCTCTTCGGATGGCTTTGAGCAACGGGAATTTGGTGAAATGGTCCAAAACGATTAAAATTGCGATATTTCCCTGTTTGGATCTAGGATACGGACCTAGAAGATCAATGTAAAGCTTTTGGAAAGGTCGTTGAGTAGCATAATGCCCAGACATTGGCGGTCGCAATACCCGGTTTGGAGCTTTGCTTTCGCAACAAATGCTACACTTGCTTATGTAATCCTTCACATCAGCCACCATGTTTGGCCAAAATAAGTTTTTCCTCAGCCGTTCTAAGGTTTTGGCGATGCCGCCATGACATTTGTTTGGCGGGCAATGAGCATTCTCTAGTACTTCCGGTACCAATTCCTTTGGCAGCCAGAGCTTCCAGCAACTAGCTTCCGCTTCCGGGTTTCCGTTCGCAAATTCGTTTCGTTTGTAAACTTCGTTGTCCAGTATACGTAAGTCGGGCAATTTGTCTTGATTTTCTCGTACGCGACGTTTGAGGTCTTCGTAGTCAGGCGACGTAAATGCAGGAGAATCCAAGTTTACCAAAAGACAGAATTCGATTTCCACTACTTCGGTGTCAAAATTCTGACGCGAAAGACTGTCGGGTACAACATTTTGCGTGCCTCGCCGGTGTTCTATTTTGAACCGAAAACCTTGCAGCTTCAATGACCAACGCGCTAAGCGTCCCGATAAATCAGGTTGTCGCATCAGCCATTGCAAGCTTGCATGGTCCGTGACTATCGTAAAGTCTTGCCCTTCTACATACGCTCTAAATTTCTTGAGACTCAACATTGCTGCCATGCACTCAAGTTCCGTTACACTATAGTTGCTTTGGGCTTTGTTCAATTTCCGAGAAAAGTATGCTATGGGTACTTCTACCCCTTCACTGTTTCTTTGAGCCAATACTGCTCCTACCCCGTGTTTACTTGCATCACACTGAATTATAAAAGGCTTACTGTAATCAGGATTCGCAAGTACTGGTGCGCTTGCAAGCTTCTGCTTGAGTTCATCAAACGCTGACTGCGCATCTTCTGTCCAACTGAAGCTTCTACTCTTTTTAAGCAGATTAGTAAGTGGCGTGGTAAGGGCAGCGTAGTTGTCCATAAATCGCCGGTACCATCCAGTCATGCCTAGAAATCGTCTTACCTGTTTTACTGTCGTTGGTGCTGGATAGTTCGCAATTGCCGACACCTTATCAGGATCAGTGCGCAATGTACCGTTCCCCACAATATAACCCAAGTATCGCACTTCCTTTATACAAAATTTACTCTTCTGCACATTAATGGTTAAACCAGCTTTGCGAAGATGGCTAGCCACTTCCGTCAAGGTGGCCAAGTGTTCCTCGAAAGTCTCTGACACGATCAGTAAATCATCAAGGTAGACGAAAACTTGATTTTTGAGCTGCGCTGGTATTACATGGTCCATGAGCCGACATAGCGCTTGCGGCGCATTGCATAGACCAAATGGCATAACCCGGTATCTGTACAACGGCCGATTTGGTACTGTGAAGCATGTGAAATCCCTAGAATTTTCTTCCAACGGGATTTGCCAAAACGCACGTCGCAAATCTAGCGACGTGATGAAACGAGCTTTAGGCAGTCGGCTTAAAATGCCTTCGATATGCGGCAAAGGATACGCATCTTTGATTGTGACAGCGTTCACCTTCCTTGAGTCGAGACACAGACGGACCTTATCACCTTTTCGGACGAGAACTACTGGACTAGACCATGGACTGTTCGGACTTTCTTCAATGACGCCAAGATGCAGCATCTCATCAATTTCTTTGTGAACAAGTTTTTCAATGGCGGGAGAAATGAGAAAGTAACGTTGTTTAATCGGACGGACATTTGACTCAACCTCGATGACGTGTTGCATTAATGTGGTTTTACCCAGCCCTTCTCGCTCAAACGCTGGAAATAGCCTTTTCACTGCTTCTAACCGGTCTTGTTGTTGTCCGGACAGTACCAACGTATTTTCATCATCAGTCAACGGCTGCTGAAGATCAATTGGCGCAATTATATCTGGTGCAATTTTAAATTTTTTCCAAAAGTCAATGCCTAATATAACTGATTGTGTGAGATTTGGAACTATATAAAATGTAATTTCTTCCTCTCGATTCCTAAATTTTATTAACGTGCGAAGAATACCATATACAATTTGTTTTCGCCCATCAGCTGTGTGAATTGAAGTTTTAAATGTTCGCACATCTTTCCTACTAATAATATCGCTCGCTAGTGCGCCCCCTATACATGATATCTGCGCCCCGCTGTCAAGTAAACCGAGTAACTTCTGGTTGAAGAGTGTAATTTCTGCGTATGGACGCAAATCTAAAGGTTTGTGATGAATTGCACAGGTTTCTGCAACTTGCTTACGCTGCCGCTTGACAGCTTGCCAGAAGTTATTCATACGCTCCGTTGAACGTGCCGCGCGTTTCGCTTTCGATGCCTTTGTATTGTTAAAAATCAAATCTCGGACTCTATTGTAGTTTGCTAATCGTTCACCATAAGAAAGTATGTGACAAGGTTGAGTACTTGTCCCATGTTTCATCGGCAGCTCGGATGCTGAAGGTGGCGTGTGTGATTTTGCCGTTACTGACGCGTTTGGTCGTAGCGAGGAATCGCTTTGAGAGCCTCGCTCGCTTGGACGTTTCCCGGCCGACATGTTTCACAAGTTGGTCTATACACACCTGGTGCACCGCAACCATAACAAAACACCGTGCGTTTATCTAAGCAATCAAAATAACGATGACCTTCCTTTCGACAATTCCAACAAATAAGTTTGGACTTCGCGTTGGGTCTGGTCACTTCGTCCACTTCGACGACATCTTCGTTCAGTACTTCATCCAACTCCAAGTCGACATTTAGCTCGTTCACTTGCCGCCTAAAAGGATTGTTGCGCGGCATGGCAGTTGCCGGTGTGTGAACAGAATTGTTTTTGGAGACCTCGTTGAACAAGCTTTCACCTTTAAGACACAAGCGACGCAGTTCGGCTAGAGAATTTATGTTTACATATAATAACTGTTGACGTATGCGCGGACGTAGTCCCCTCTGGATGATCTCTACTAGCTCTGATTCCGGAATTTGATTCTGTAAATTTTTAGCAATCCTCAGCACCGCGTTACGATAGTCATCGAACGATTCTGTTTGTCCTTGCTTCCGGTTCCGTATCGCTTCCTTTCCTTCCTCATGTGTGAACAACCCTTGAGCATGCTCACACAATAAATTGAAATTACCATAAAAAGTGTCAATAACTTGTAGTTCAATTCTGAAAATGAAGTTTTCGACTGAAAGCTTTGGTGTACCATCAAATTTTATGTCCCAACTTGCAATTAAATGAGCAATTTTGCCCGAGTTGGTAACAGCTGACGCATCGCTCATTCGTAATGGAGGTGGAATGTGTTGCTCTCGATTGTTGTTACTGTACGGTAGGTCCTGTGGCCATTCTGAAGTTGAGTCACGTTGGTCGCTAGAGGCGTTGCGGCCTTCACGCGGCTGCGTACCGTGTAGATCTAACCTGCCTATTGCGTTAGCTAAGCTGTGCTCTAACTTCTGTTCTATCAACTGCCCTACTCGACTTTCTAACTCATCCAACAAATTCGCCTGTCTCGCCGCTAAGACTGCCCCTACTATGGATCGAATACGACTATCGCCTGCATTCTCACCAGTCTCAGCTGACAAATTCGCTGGAGGCTCTGTCAAATTGTGTTCGGTGCGCGTGTCGGAATTCGCTGCGCGTGCAGCTTGTGCAGCGTGTGAAGTTGAGGCCGCCGGATTATTTACCTCATCGGTTGGCTCTCTCGCTTTTGCCCGAGTTCGCATGCCAGGAGTATGTCGGTTGGGATCTGCAATGAAATCCCTGCTGCTGCAAGCAGTTCGGCACTGCGGACAAGAAGAGTTTCGCTTCAACCAGTTGATCAAGCAACTCCTGTGAAAAACGTGTGCGCAGGCTCTGCGTAAGACCTCCGCACCATGGCTCAAACCTTCGCAACAAATTGAACATACTGTCTGCCCAGCAGTTGGCAAGTTTTCACTACTGTGCCGCAACGGCATGGTGACCGCAAGGCAACAATTTAAAAAATACAAAAAAAATAAGCAAGTCGAAAAGTTGTAGCCGGAAGTTATTTATCCGCTAATACAGGTAGTACTTTAAGTCCAATAAACTCCAACTCGCACCGCCAGATAGGCAACAAAAATTTTAAAGAAAGAGAAAGAGACACGAAAGTAATCAATACTTGGTCCAAATAACCCAAAAACAAAATACGAATTAATCACGGTACAAAAATTGTAAGCGATAAAAATGGTTCGACAAAACAAAAAAAATAACTATAATCACGAAACTCAATATAACTTCAGAAAATATTATTTATGTTGGCCTGTTGTGGAAAAGGGATTCAGAAATATTTTGGTAAATGGAGGAAAAGTTCAGGGTGCCGCGTCGGCAATTAGCTTTTGCGACTAATCGGCAAAAGCAATCGTGGTTGTGTGTCTTTCGACTCACAAGATCCTCGACGCCTCGCGATCGCAACGCTCATGCGATAAAACAAAACAGATGAAACTCGGGTCGCTAACAACAGAACGGTTAGTGTCACCAGCTTTTAGCCAAGTTAACACTACAAATCCAATATCCACGTATAGCGACAAAGTTCCGATCTACCAAAGGACTGTTAGCTTGTGGAAGTCATTTGACGTAATGTCGCAGCGGTGAAGTTCCATGATGTTTAACCTTCAGAACCCACAATCCAGCATGCGTGCAAACCTACCAAAGCCTTGTTCGGACGGACGGACTACATTACCACAATAGCAATGCTTTCACCCCCATTTTCGTAGAGGGCCCCACGTTGGGCGCCATTTTCTTTATTCTGTTATGTGTCTTCCCCCATTACGGCGGTTAGGATTCGGCGTATAGACCCTGCGGGATGCCAACGTAACATAGCCATCTTGACGAATGCAGATCCTTCAGCCTAGCTTTTACATATGAGTGAAGGTGTGGTGGAAATGGAGGGGAATATTACCTTGGTTAACCCGTGTGCACCTGGCTTTTTAATTTACCCGAAGCTTCAGCGGGGGTGGGCGAATAAAGCCAACCAGGTTCATTAGAACACTCACTCCTATGGCATGCATTCCGCATCAACCCGAACCGAATGAGAAAACAACTATAACTAGAAGGAAAAAATTTATGCACACGATTGCAAAAAAAAATAATACAAAGACAGAATACAACTGCAGAAACCAAAACGGACAGACGTTCGCACCCCGGACACATTGCAGTCCCAGACTCCTCTCCGCTAGTACCCCGATTAATCTATTGTCGGATACTCCTTGCCCTCCCTACCTTTGTTCCTCATAGCTGTTACCAAGAAACCTAATTACTACCAAATATTTCCTCCTCCCTTATTCCCAGGCCAAACTCAAATTAGCTCAATTTAACATATTACAAAAATATCCTTTATTGAATAATTCAACTTAAAATCATAACTGTTGGGTTTTGAAAAAAAACTGCATTGACCAAATGAAATTCTGAAGCCAATAATAAATTTACATGAAAGAATCGTAATTTAGCAATTTATAATATTAACAATTTTTCTTTGTATACAAACGTATCTCAATCTAAAGATTTACACTTAGCGAAATTTAAACTTTTTAACCTTTTTAACAAAAAAAATGTAGCTTAAAATTAGTTCTATCTAAAATTTTAATTTAATTTTAAGTTTTATAGCGAATATAATTTCAATAATTGTAGATTTAAGAACAATTTTAACCTTTTTTTCTCTACAAAAATAAATCCTAAATTAAGTAGTAAATTTTTTAACAAATCAAAACTGTAAGATAATGTAGATAAATGCAAGGCCAAAGAAGAAAACATATGTTTTTTTTTTTTTTTTGAGTTAAGAAATTTTCTTTGGGTTTTTTTTTCTCTCAGTTAATAGGTTTGTGTTTTAATTAAATGTGCCGAGAAAAATGAATAGAACTTACATGACAGTGTGTTGACGTGTGTGTGTAGTCCATCGTTGGGCCCATCGATGCAGATGTACACTGTAAAAAAATACAAAAAAACCGCAACCACCAAAGAGTGATTGAAGTATGGCACAACACAAAATATATAAAAACTGTATTCTTCTTGAGCTTTCGGGGTTTTTTTTTCTAGCCTTTATCGATACACTTCTTTGCTCTTTTCACTATATTTCTTTATTTTAATCTCTAAAACTTTCACGCTAAGATCTTAAACATTTTTCTTTCTCTTTTCCCGCCTTTCTTTTCTAATCAATCTGACGACATTTTTTTTTTCTCTTTGTTCACTTTTACACAAATTTTTTTTTTCCTCACAAATCTCTTTCCTTAAAATTTAAACAATTTTTTTCTTCTTAAAAACATTATTATAAATTCCAAAATTTTAGTTGCCTTTTAATTGCTGTGATAGTTTTGTGAATCCGATTATCCGTAGCATAGGTAATTCTGGTGGTGTTGTTGTTGTGGTAGAATTTTAAAAGATTTACAAATTTGAAGTGTTGCTGTCGTTGTGGTTGTTGTCGTGCAATTTTCCCGAACTTGGAGTGTTGTTGTTGCTGTGATTTTTGTTCTGAATGCTTAATCCGGTGACTGTTGCTGTTGTTCGGTTTTCTCTTTTAAGCACTGTTGTTTCTCACGATTAAATTTTCTTATAGCTGCACCAGACTGATTGTGTTTTTTTTTTTTTTTTTAAGTTTCCGCGCCGCCGCTTAGCGTTTACCTTTTAGTGTTTAATTGGGCTTTTTCGCGTTTCGCCTGTTTAGTTCTCAAAAGTATGTGGTGGGGTTTTTGGTTTTTGGGCTAGTTTATGTACGTTTTTTTCTTCTTTGTATATGCACAAGATGTTGAACAAACCCCTTTTTGTTCCCATTTAAAAAGTCGTATTTTCTTAATTTTTCTATTTCTTCACGCAACGTTTGTTTTTTTCCCCAAAATTGTTCAGTTTAAAATTTAGTTCGTGTGTCGCTCAACGATTTTGTAAAAACGATTTTCTTTTAAAATGTTAATTTAGTTATAAGCGCAACTCGCGGCCTAGGTGCGTTGGCCCGACGGCATTCCGCAGTCGTGCAGCGGTTCAGCGTGGCAGCGTGGCAGTGTCTAGGCTCTCTTTTCTCTGGTGTGAGCCCAGCGCTATTTATAAGCGACTTAAAACAACGCCAAGCCGTTTTGTCACCTTGTCGTGTCCTGACCTGCGTTATTCAGTTTTTTTTTGTGCATATTCATAAGTTTACATGGGTTTGTGCGTTTGTGCATATTTTTATGGCCCCACCAAAATTTGTCCGCTTAGCAACAGCGGAAAACAACCAACAACATTCAACCGATCACCAGTTTTAACAACAACTTCTCGAATCGACACTAACTGTCGATCACAACAACCAAATTTGATTTGCATTGCGCTACAACACACAATTTGTGCATCACAACAACCACATGTAACTACCATTGTGCTACAACACCCAATTTTCGCATTACAAAAACCACATTTGATTACCATTGCGCTACAACACCCACGTTGTGTGTTACAACAACCACCTGCGCACTTGCTGGGCAGTACAACAACCACTCTTAGTCGCTTCCTCAGTTAAGCTCAAACCTACGCACACTTATACGAATGTATCGCAACATTTTTGCATAGGTAAAGGGTTGAGTGATGTTGCGTGAGTGGCTTAAATGCTCGGCGCAGCTTTGAGCAACTCGCGTAAGTGGTTTCAGGGGTTCCAAAACTTTTGAGATTGTAAGCATGCAGACCCCAACACGTGTTTGTTGCTTTTGCTGGACGAAGGTCCGGCTTTGGCAACCATGGCGTTGCTGCGGTCAGGTATGGCACTTGTATCAGTTTTTACACTTGCGGACACAGAGCCTTGGCATTGGATCTTCTGATCAACCAAGGATGCGTCCTTATTGGCGGTGGGCGCTGGCTTACGTGCTTCACCCATCCCCGGCTTTTTAAGAGGGCCGGCCTCTGGTTCTGTCTTTCCGTATGCGTTAGTTTGTTTCATTGTTGTAGTTTTTGTTGTTGATTTGTCCATGTTTGAGTCCCACGAGTGGCGGAGAAGGGGTGGTCCACCTGTGCAGAGATCCGCAATGCACAGGTAAGGCTATGTAATCCGGAGGGCGCCAGGTATCCGGATACTCCGTTCGCGACTGGGCTATTTGTGAGGGCCCCCAGCCAGGCTGACCATCGGCACGGGTCGTATTACACCTTGGTCCGGTCCCTACCTCGATCCTATGGAAGGAGCCACAACTCATGCGTCTTCACTATTGAAGAGTGAGGTCACACGAGCGAGACTCAACCCTTGGCTGGCTATCACTAAAGTGAACTAAAGTGAACTGTTTAGCCATTACCGGCCGGCACCCACGTGGAGGGTTTGGAGGAGGAATTTTTGCCAGCCAGCGGGAGGGGATTACTTTGAAGGGGATGAAATTGATTTGGAAGAATAAATAAAGAATTTTCAAAATAAATACAATGTCACCTTATTTTTTGGACACAGTAGTATGTATACCAAAGCTTAAAAATATCGCTCCTTCGCTGCAAGAACGTCATAACTCAAAACTACATCATTCCGAGAAAATTCAATTTTAAAGTTTAACATTATAGGCAGTTCAAGGTATAAAAAAATGTTTCATGTCGTCTTGTGAGCAAAGTATTTTACAAAGTGGTTTTGACAGATTAAAGATTATATGCAGATACACACAGGGTTGCCATAAACTGAAAAAAAATTTTTTTGGAGTTATGACGTTCTTGCAGCGAAGGAGCGATATGTACACTCTGTAATCTGAAAACAAAAAAAAGGTTGATTGTTTACAGTATTTTTTTTGGTGTCCTCCACAGCCATTTTATAAAGGTGGCAAGCCTAATTGTGCTATTAGACGCTGAAAATAAAAATAATGAAAATTGAACGTATTTTCATTAAAAACATTTAACTTTTCGGTACTTTTTTTTTTTAACTTTAAAAATCATTCTTTTCTATTTTATTACTGTTTAAGCCTACATAATGAATAATCAAAAGTAATTTTTTAAAATATTGTTCGAAAAAGTGGTTATTGGGCATCATGAAATATGGCATGGTAAGAAATAAAAAAAATCGTACAGCCTTAGTGAACTATATTTGGGAACTAACTTTTTTTTACACTTACTAAAGCAATAAATACCTACTAGATTACTTACATAAACCTATAAAATAAATTTATTTTTGTAATAGAATAAATAAAAGTACGAAGTGACCTCTTTTTGCAAAATACGCAGCTCGATAGGACTGCGCAGTTTCTGAACCCTTACAATTTACTTGCTACACTAATCAAAATATTTTTTTCATTATTTGGTATAAAAACCTTCAGAGAAAAATACAAAAATTTTAAAATATAGTATCCACTAGTTTTGAACCTAAAACAGACACTGAAAAGAGGCTATGCCATATGGCATAGAATAACCGAAAGGGTTAATGAAAGCCAGATGAAGCACAGCATTAATTTCAGCGCCGCCTCACAGCAAAAACAATGAAAATCGGCTCCGGCGTGAATGTGTTAAAGGTAAAAAGACCTTTTTGCTAATGTGGCAACGTACATAACATGCATAGTGATTGAAGATATTGAATGTTTATAGGCTTTAGGGGTTTTGGCATCCAATACATTGATGTGATAAAAAGCAATACCAATCAGTCTTTTTTGAAATCATAAAGATGGTTTATTTTATTAAGAGGAGACTTCTTAGAGTTAAATTGTTTGGAGACCACCTGAACTATTTTTCAGTGGAAAACATTTTTTGTTAATATTCAACATTCAATAATGAAGGTTTCTTGTTTAAGGCTTTTTATTTTTTTGGGGGAAGTTTTGAGAAAGTTTTGGTTCTTGAAGACCCCTCCTATTTTTTAATGAGGAATATTTCCCGAAAGACAATATGTTTTTTTCCAATATTTTACTCAATACAAGCTTTTTATGAAAAATGTTTTCGAAAATCATGAAAAAGGGTGGTAAGAAAGGGAGGAGGGGGTACACAAAAAATATTCACACTTTTATTGCAAACAACTTTGTCTTAGACATCAAAGCTCTAGCTCTTCAAGTTTTTATACTTTCCGTGTAAAAGTCTATAGGGACCCCTTTAACCTTTATGTGCGAATTACAAAAAAAACTCAGACGTGCTGGGCTATTACTTTTACTTTTACTATTACAGTGTTATATGTTACAGTGTTAATTAATTCGTGCATTCATGTTCATGGCATTTTCACAGTTTTCGAAAAAAAAAACTGGAAACTAAACCTCAAGTACTGACGCAGATTAGAAACTTAGAGAACTCGAGCACCGATGTGTTCCTATTGTTTGTGCGCGCGTGCAACAATAAAAAGAAGGTCGTGGTTAATCGCTGTGGCAAGAAGAAAGCAGCAACAACACCTACGCGGCGCCCGCCACTGGTCAATGCCCACTCGGCGCTCGTCCAGTGGCTGCTTTCGTTGGGGTGCTCGGCCGATGGCCGGTCGGTGGCGTCTTCGCGCTTTTTCGTCTTGGCCGTGTGCCACTGTGGTTGTTGTGTCGTCTTCGTGGCGAAACGAACAGAAAAAATGCGCCGCAAAAAATGGACGCTGCACGATGTGCGCGCTCGCTCACTCTTGCGGCGCCGTGCGGCCTTCCCACCCGGATGCCGGAACTCACCAATAAAAACACCGCGACCGGCGGCCAAACAGCCAGGCACTGCAGCGGTTGTCTGCAGGGGCACGCGGCCGTGGTGGAAGCGCAAGTATGCGCCAGCGAATTCAGCGTGCTGCTGCGAGAGCGCCTACAGTGAGAGCGCGGCGAAAGGGGAAATGTAGGGGTAAATGAATAATGGGAAAGCCAGCGAACGCGTTGAGAGTGCGGCGCTGCCCCTTAGCCGTCGCGCGGCACTGAGCACTGCCGAAGAGCGAAGGATATGTTAGTTGAGAGCAGTATAACATTGATGGTCGCGGCGAATGAGCAACGACAAGCCGACAAGCGGCGACTGAAGAGAACAGGTTAAACACTGTTGCCAACATAGTGCGTTTCGCCCTAAATTTAGTGGCTTTTGAAAATAAAAACGCGACAAATTTTGAATTTGGTGCTTGGTGCTTTTTCTAGAGTTTTTTTTATTTAGAAGACACCGAGACTAACTCTTGCCTAAAAACTATTATATACTACTATATACAACACTGAAATGTTGGGTTAACAAATCATTCTTTGGATATTCCATGAAACTTTAACTAATCTTCCATGGTTGTTAGTTGGATCACGGTTGCCACTAATTTGCCATAATTTTGGTCTCTAAGCAATGCTTTCTTAAATAAATAAAAAGTTGGCAACACTGAGGTCAACAACAACCAGTCGCCGCGTTCGACTAGTAAATTCGAATATTGTTTCTTTCCACCAATGTCTCGCTGATTGTGGTAATATTAAATTTGTTTTGTTTTTAGCACATTTTTCTCATTTAATTAAATAATTATCTCAAACACTGCTCAAACGAAAATATCTAGTTTCGTCTCTGTTTCGTTGTACGCTATTCACCACACCGGCTGTACCTAAGCAGCGCGCTCTGGTGCTGCATAGTGTCAACGTCAGTCGTGTGTCGTCAAGCCGTCCCATTATTTTTAGCCAGTACTCGGCTCGCAGATTGCGCAGTTCTTAGCGAGGACAACAACCGCAACGAATATTTTATGGCAACTGGTAGCAGCGGCGAAAAGTGGCTGCTGGCATGTTGGAAATCGTCGCTGGAATAATGAAATAGTGTCACATGAAAAGTATAGTTTTGAGAAAAACGTATTGGAAGTTTTTATAATCCAATCGATCTACTTTAAACTTTAATTGTAAGCGTCTTATTAAAAATATTCACATCTTAAATACATCATGCTTTTCACTGATTCCTTAGCTGTTAATCCACAAAAAAAGATGTAATCTTTCTTACTTAGAAATGCCGTTAAAGCCCATTTTTCTGGAAGCATCTGCTTATACACTATTTTATTTTTGAACATTTTTATATGAAATAATTATACACTATTTTATGTGTATGGGATAAATCATTTTATTTCTGATTATGCACAGTTTTATTATTTTAATTTAAAGTAAAGACAGAACAACAAAACAGCGTAAATGACCTTATGTTATGGTCGAAAAATGAATAGATAGAATAGATGCGCGCGTTTCGAATTGCGAATGATTTATTATAATATATTTCTTATATATATATATTATATATATAATATATATATGTATATATTATATATTTATCTATACTATTATATAAAAGCAAGTGTGACGTTTTTTGAGCCACAATCAGGCAAAAACCACTAAACCGATTTAGATGAAATAAGCATCAAACATTTTTCTATCTGCGGGAATGGTACATAGACTATATGAGAATGACCACGCCCTCTTCTTACGCCCACTATGGTAACAAAACTCATCTATGGTATGCTTTTTTAAGGCAATATGGATATCAAACGATTCAGCGTGCCATTGCGGCAAACATAGGCTATAACATAATCAGCCACGCCTACTTTCCGCGCCTTCTAAACTAACAAAACGAAGCTACGGTACATGTCGGTGAATCAGTATTAATATCAAGTGATTCCGTGTTTCATTCATGTTAACATAGGATATTTAAGGTTGACCACGCCCACCTGGTATGCTTTTTAGCCACACCCTATAATAACAAATCAGCCATGGTATATTTGTCATAGCAATATGGGTATCAAACGATTCAGCCGTTCATTGCGGCAAACATAGGCTATAATATCCGCTATAACTTTCTGCGCCCACTAAACTAACAAAACGAAGCTACGATACATGTCGGTAAATCAGTATTAATATCAAATGATTCTGTGTTTAATTGATGTTAACATAGGATAGATACAATTGACCACGCCCACCTGATATGCCTTTTCGCCACGCCCACTATAATAACAAATCAGCAATGGTATATTTGTCATAGCAATATGGGTATCAGACGATCCAGCGTATCATTGCGGCAAACATAGGATATAATATAATCGGCCACGCCCACTTTCCGTGCCCACTAAACTAACAAAAAGAAGCTACGGTACATGTCTGTAGATCAGTATTAATATCAAATTATTGCGTGTTTCATTGATGTTGACATAGGATATATAAGATTGACCACGCCCACCTAATATGCCTTTTCCGCAGGATCACTATAATAACAAATCAGCCATGATATATTTGTCACAGCAATATGGGTGTTAGAAGATTTAGTGATTCGATAGGCGTGGCACCGCCCATACAACTTAAATTTTCAATATGGAATATCTTCGGAATGAGAAATCGGGCAGCATTAAAATTTGGTGCGGGGCCACCGTTTAGATGTGCCGTTTCACTGGTAAAACTTTGTGAGCGTTGGACAAGGGGCGTGGCACTTTTTAAGCAAATCAAATGTTTTGAATAACTTTAGAACTACAAATCACACATCAAGATATTTGGCACATACTTACGATTTCGACGTGCCCTTCAACAGGGAGAGTAGGGTGGGTATTGGACGGGGGGCATGTCACCGCCCATAGAACCCAAATTTTTAATGTGGAGTATATTCGGAAAAATAAGTTGGAAAGCTTTGAAGTTTTGTATACCATCGTCCCATAGATGAGTCACTACTAGCAAAATTTGATGGGCGTTGACAAGGGACGCGGTGTATTTTTTGCGACTGAAATTTTCCGCGTAACTTTGGAACTGAAAGTCGCATATCAATGAAACCGGGTCACCCCCTTCGACCAGAGGAATGTATTTGGCATTACATAAAAGAGGCGTGGCATGGCCCATAGAGTGTAGTATGAAGAAACTTGATTTATTTGGCCCATTGACTTCAAGCCTGCGTGCAAAGCCGCAGGGCCCTACTAGTTTATTATATGCGAATGATTTATAATTAAAGCTTGCGTACAGGCAAGTCAAAATTATGTTATCATCAATTTTGAGCTCAAAAATGGGTTCTCTGTTTACCAAAACTTATCCACATAATTCATATATGCCTTAACTGCACTTTTTGTTGTGTTTTAGATGCATTAAAACAATAATTTTCCATATATTCGTACTTATTGACAATATACTCACAAAACGGTGCAGAATCAGTGATGTTAACTGTAGGGAAAATTCCCTACATGTAGTGAATTTTAGCGAAAATTGTGTGCGTAGGGAAAAAGGACAGATTTTTTGAAATTCACTAAATGTAGGGAATTTTCAAATAACCCTGGTTATGGAAATTTTGGAGTCAAATTAGTCAAACTAAAAATTTTAACGATCAAATATTGTTTCCCAATTTGTCAAAGTCGGCCAAATATGTTTAGGCACTACCACATTCTAATGCAGACTCTGAAATAATATTTTCGCACTAAACAGGAACAAATTTAGCCATGAAAATTTGACTTCAATTTGCATAATTCGCTCTTACTTACAAGACGAAGATATCACCTGTGTAAATTTTCAATGTAAAGAACAACACTTTAAGAAAATGGCATACACTGAGTTGTATAACCATAAATAACACTGCACAACACAAAAAAAAAATAACAAAGTTCTGACAACGGATTCTGGTAGAGGGGACGAAGAAAAATATACCTGTATCGTCGTTTTGAAAGTTTACGTCTGAATTTTTTTAGAGGGGAGTCAAAGTTTTCCCCTTTTTCGCTCATTCTTATGGTGATTCGGCATACGAAAACCATGTAACCTAAATTTTTGGGGATATGATATGTACAGCAATTTGATGTAAAATACTACGAAGAACATTTTTGTGGAGCATTTTAACCCTGTAACTCCTATTTGTAAAATGTACCACGAAATTATTCGCCATAAAATTCTACGATATGTCTCTGAACACATCAAAGCTCAGATATTAACCTGAACGCCAGAATTAAGCCAAAACTGAAAATGTGTTTAAGTGTGTATTTTGTACTTAATCAAAATTGGTATTAAAAACTCCTACAAAACTTGATTTTTGGGTGTTAGTGTGAATGAAAGCTCTAGATATAATATATATAAATAGAAAAATTAACCATTTTGGGTATTTAAGGTTTTCATTATATTTTTCGTTTAGCTCTTAGCAATTTAATACCGTTATCAAATAATATCCAGCATACATCAGCTATAAAAGAATGAATACTTTTGCCTTTATACCGTTCCTCAATGGGGCCCGGTGGCGGATTCAGGGGGAGGGGGTTTCGGGGTTGAACCCCCCGAAATATTAGGATCGGCTTTAAAACTACATACAAATTAAAAGACATTTATAAGTGTTAAAGAATTACGTTTTGAAACTCCCCCTCCTGAAATATATTTCTGAATCCGCCCCTGATGGGGGCACATGTGTGATGAAATCGTTCCCCATGTTTATCGGATTCTGTTGCCAACTGATGTTAGAAGTAATACATATGAGAATTCAGAAAATTAATTTTTGGTGACACATGAACACTAAGATGGGTCGCACTCCATACAAAATAAAAACCACGTTTCAGTCACCACCTAAAAATAAAATTCAGAGTGTTTAATGACTATTTGGAAAATATTGCGATTCTGAGGTAAGCCAATTGTGAGCGGTTTTGCTTCAAAAATACCTCTAATTATCATGTTTTTTGGGTGTAACTTTTTTGTTGTTGGACATTTTCGAATAATTTTTTTTGGTTAGATAAACTTTCAGGAGTTCTTGGATTGCACATATTTTTTATAAAAATTTTTTTTGTTAATTTATTGAGTTAACATGATAATTAGAGGTATTTCTGAAGCAAAACCGCTCACAATTGGCTTACCTCAGAATCGCAATATTTTCGAAATAGTCATTAAACACTCTGAATTTTATTTTTAGGTGGTGACAACACCAATTTTTTTTCGCGACCCACCTTAATGAACACTAGGGTGGGTCGATTCCGGACTTTTTTCGATTCGAGATTTCTAATAGTGCGGAAAAGTTGCCTTAGTACTTCCTGATTCCAATGCAATTTTTTGTTTTGAAATCGGACTGCATCTTCAACCCCAACTCCGGCCTTGAAATTTCGGAAATTTGCCTAAAATCGTGAAATTGCCTACATAGCGCCTGAAATACGCCTCTCATGGCAAAATGTATAAAAGAAAAGTTGTTTGTCGCATCATTAGCTACCGAAATGGTATTATGATCATGGCCGTAGGACGAACCGTTCCCGAGATACGAGCGAAAAGGCGGCGCGCCGCAGCGCAAGGTGAAAATTGTTGCAGCTCTCAGCTAACCTGTGTTGGTTACCCAGAACCCACTACGTGGAGGTGGCTGCACTTCGGGTTCCTCCTAAGCCCAACCCAACCAACCAACCATATGTCAGGCTTGTTTTAGTCTGAATCTGTATCAAATTTATTGATAAAATCAGATTTTGTACTAAAATTTGGCAGTTGTTGCCTAGATTTCAGTGTAGAGCGTATAAAACGATCACGAGACTGGGGGCCAATAACTTTAGAAGATGCCTCTGTCACCAGTTTGACGGTTCTCTCGACTGCCACGGTGTGAGAGGGGAATTCACTAAATTTCCATATCTCTGCAGTGTCTCCCGACAACCCTTTTATGAGCTCTTCGTTAGAAACTGAACGAAGAACTGGTGGAACAGTCAAGGTAATAGTCTTCCAGTTAATCATATCGTAATAATTATTAGCTTTGAAATTCAGCTTTGGCACTTTATTACATCTAACCCATCCATTTACAGTGTCAGTCTCTGCTTCTCTGGCTGCCAGAAGACGGTCAAAGGCCAAATTTCTGACTTCTACCCGTTCGTCAGTCATCATACTAAGGAGAATGTTTTCTGGAAGAGCAAATTCTGTTGAATGGATGAATCGACAACCTTGCGCAGTTTGGCAGGAAGTATCTCGACCTTTGGATTGCAGCAAAGAGATGGCGCGAGCCATCTTTGATTGAACTGTGGAATCTTATTGAGAACCACAAAGGTGAGTAAACTGTAAGTATGTACTTGACCAAAATCTTTATTTCCTTTGTTGGTTTGTCTGTAGAAATGTATAATCTCAGAATTCTGTTTGCACAGGTGAGCCAGCGAGATTTGCACATGTTACCTGGATGCCGTCGTGGCTCAGTAGGTTAGTGCGCGGTCCAGCGAGTCGCATGCAGAGCGACGCAAGTTCGAATTCTGCATGTAGTAACACCTAAAAAAAAAAATAACGGGAAACTCGTTTTCTCTTTCGGTGGCTGTCCTCTCAGCTGGAAATGGCAAACCTCTGAGAGTAAAAATTGGCTATGAAAAAGCTCCCAACCTGCCGTTCGGAACCGGCATAAAACTGTAGGTCCCTTCCACCCGCGTACAAATTCACACGCAAAACACGGGTGGTTGCGGGAAGCTAGGCCTTAGTCTCGCGTAAGCGGGCTGTCGTGCCAATCAATTGTTATTATTATTACCTGGATGCATCAACGCTAATTGTAAGTCTGAAGAGCATTGACCGGAAATAACAGCTTCTGATATTTTGTAGAGGTAAGCTTGGTCTGTGCTAAGTTGGGTCGGATTAATAACCTCAGAAGGTAATTGGCATGATGGAAAACTTTCAAATTTGACGACAGGCAACTTCTCACAATCAGGGAGCAGTTTACCTATGTCGCCAGAGAATGTATTTGGACTCTTTGAGACACCATCTATGTGTTCGAAAAGAGCACGAAGTTCGTTGAAATGTAGAAGACAAACAACCCACTGTAATGGCCTACCTATTTTTTCTTCTAGTTTCCGAATGATTCCACCTTTCCAACCTGTGTTCGTGTTGGTGCCATCAGCACCGACAACTTCTAGATGTTCCACATCTACTGAATTGTCTTGTAAATGTTGCCATATAGCTTGCATCTCATCCTCAGCTGACCCTGAAGGAGAGGTGACGTGGCCAAAGTAATGAGACCCAGGTTCCGCTACAAGAGAAATATGTTCCTCTCTGACAGTGTCGCGGTAGTACTTTTCACCTTCGCGGACTTGTGTGAGTGTATTGTCTTTGCGACCGTCAAAATACAGCCCATATACAGAGTCAATACTTTCGGTGTTTTGGAGCTCAATTCCAACACTTTTTTTGCTCGACTAATCTTGCATTTGTCAGTGACAAAGCTAGCCTGATCCTCTGTTATCAAAGCTGCTTTTTTGGCATCCAGAAAGGCAAATGAAACCATCAAGGCCGCTGCTCTGTCACTTAATCCGAATCTTTGGGCAGCTAAAGCAGTGTGTTCTAATAATAGTGTGTTTTGTTTGATTTTAGAGGATGGAAGAGAAAATTCAGCATCAGCATCGTTTTTGGAAGAATGTATGTGCGACGCACCGACATTGTTGTCGTCTGTGTGAGTGTCTGGTTGATCTGAATGGTCACGTGTTGTAGCTGATACTTTTCTGGTAAGTGTTGATGTTGAATGACGTTTTGAAAGCTTTTCTTTACGTTCATTTCTCTTTGCAATCTTTTTGTTTCAGGTAGATCAACACTTCCAATGCGACCAATTCTTCTGGTTCTCTGGTCCAAGAGAAATGGTTGTTCAATGATAGGAAATTGTCCTTTCCTTTGGACAATTGCATGAAGAAAAAGCAATGCATTTACAAGCAGCGATGTCAAATAATTCTGCGGCAGAAGAGACAAAGTCGTCTCTTTTAGAGCGCAAACCTATTTGGTTCCGTAAAAACATTTTTTTAGGTGTCAGAAATTTCTTATGGTATGTGGTGAGCATTTGTAGAACTCTGGTGTGTGAGACTATCGGAATAGATGACTTTTTGAAAATATTTTCAACCATTTTAGCAACTATTTCTGAAACCTCTTTACTCCTAGGGTCATAGTTGTCACCTCGGAGTCGCCCTATACGAAATCTTTCAAACTGATAATACAAAAGAACATCCTGGTAACTGGGTAGCTGGGACTCAGTGAGATCGTACGGATATATGCCAAACACAGGACATTTCTGTCTAAATTTAAATTTAGATACAGACATGTTGAGTTTTGTGTTCTGTTCAGAAAATGTAAGTGATAGCACTCCGCGAAATCAACGACAAGAGTGAAGGAACTCGATGAAAGAATATTTGTGTGGGGACCTGGGGGACGGGGGGAGCGGCCCGACCGGTCCGACCCGACGCGTGAAGCACAGAACACATCTCCGCAGCACCGGCTTCATTGTTGGCGCATTCAGGGAGAAGTGTGGCCACAAGCCGATTTTTACCTTGCGCTGCGGCGCGCCGCCTTTTCGCTCGTATCTCGGGAAAGGTTCATCCTACGGCCATGATCATAATACCATTTCGGTAGCTAATGATGCGACAAACAACTTTTCTTTTATACATTTTGCCATGAGAGGCGTATTTCAGGCGCTATGTAGGCAATTTCACGATTTTAGGCAAATTTCCGAAATTTCAAGGCCGGAGTTGGGGTTGAAGATGCAGTCCGATCTCAAAACAAAAAACTGGATTGGAATCAGGAAGTACTAAGGCAACTTTTCCGCACTATTAGAAATCTCGAATCGAAAAAAGTCCGGAATCGACCCACCCTATCGAACACTCGGCTATAGTTTTTGTTGGTCTCCCTCTAGTTCGGTCGGTTGATGTATGGGGCACCTCTTCGTCAAATCTAATAACATCTGTTAGCCACTTTTCATACTTTTTTTTAAATTTTTTCGCGCAACGATTCGCGGCTTGCCAATTGGTTTTAGTTTTGGTGTAAATAAAATGAAGTTGGCTTATCATGTCCTCGTATTCTTCTATGTTATGTATTTTAGTACGTAATTCTTTCAAAATAGCCGCAACGAAGTCTTGCTCAGTTTGTGAAGCTCTAAACACCTCAAATAGTTTGGAATTTGCTAAAGACATTACACTCGTAATGTACACTCGTATCACTCAATAAGATTTACTGCGAATTACACTTAAAGCGAACTTCGAGGGACTGGGCAAAATGGTTCGTTTTAACCGAAAGTACGCTTCAAAAGGGGTCCGCAATAAGCGAAAACATAAAGCGCGTACTTGAAATTGGTTCGTTTTAAGCGGGTTCGTTATAAACGAAACGCACTGTATATTTGAAAATACTATTCACGGCTAATTCAAGCTTCAGAGTACTTGCGATAAGCTTTACACTCGTATGACTCAATAAAAAATATACTGCGAATTATATTTAAAAATACTATTCACAGCTAATTCAAGCTGCACAGAATACTTGCGATAAGCTTTTAAGTCAAAGAACGACTGTGACAAGACAACGAAATATAGGTTCATCAGGCATGTGCTGCAAATAGTTTTCGGAAACAATTCGCTTTGAAAACGTGATGGGATTTCCCTTTAACGATTTGAAGCAGGTAGCTGCATCTAAGAGAATTTGCGGTTTTTTCAGCGTTTTTGTTCAAATATTGAATATGACCAAGCTGTTCGTGGAAATGTAAGTATTATCAGCGCACTGTGGCCATATGTTGTACTGGAGCCTTTCCAACTACTTCTGGCCCATCGCTAGATGCCCTGGTGAGCCTTCCTCCACTTGATGTTTTCATCCAAGGAGAGGCCCTAAAGGCCATCCGAAGACTAAAACACAGTGGCCAGTGGTATGGCGCTTGTCCGGCACTGGATAATTGTGCTGGCAGCGACATAGACCTCACAGTCATGTCCATGCTCCTCGACTCCATGCCTACAACTGTCATACTAAAAAAGCGGTACATGGTGTTGCTGCCTGAGGCTCACTCTTGGTTGTATCCTGAGGATGAGCCCGGTAAACACTGCTTCCGTATATTCACGGACGGCTCCAGAACGGAAGATGGTTCTGGCTCTGGGGTCTTCGTAGAATCCACGGGGACTAGACGGTTCTTTGCCCTAGGCTCGCACACATCTGTGTTTCAGGCAGAGGTGCATGCGATACTTGAGGCGATGAACTTTGTCGTAGAGAGTAAGTGGAAAGGCAGGTCTATCTGTGTCTGTAGCGACAGCAAAGCTGCGCTTATGGCCTTGGACAGCCCTCCAACCACCTCTATGCTAGTCAGGTCCTGCAAATCCAGGCTTAATTATGTTGGCAAATACAATAGCCTGATGCTCACCTGGTTCCCGGGACACGCAGGAATTGTGGGTAACGAGACCTCGGATTCCTTAGCTAGAATGGGCTCTGAGGCTGATTTTGTCGGCCCTGAGCCTGTTCTGCCACTCCCATCTGCTGCCATCAAAGCCACAGTTAACGAATGGGTCACTATGACCCAGGAGCGAGCATGGCAGGCTGAGAGCGGCTGCAGGTGGACGAAACTTATGCTTCCCGCCATATCCGACAAATGCTCACAGTTTCTTTTGTCACTAGGCAGAAGAGACTGCAGGCAGATGGTCGGGTTAATGACGGGCCATTTCCTATGGGCGAAGCACATGGAAATGGTAGGCATATCTGACAGTGCCCTATGTCCTGCCTGTGGGGAGGACGTTGAGACGGCGGAACTGTCTTTGCCCCGCGTTCGCTCGTATCAGGTTTAAGACGTTTGGCACTGATGTGCTAAGAAGCGACCACCTTGGCTCCTTGGCATCCCAGGATCTATCAAGGTTTCTTCGGAAATCGGGTAGATTTAAAGCATATTAAAAGGGAACAACAAGTCGTAGTACAATGGACGTATAATTGTCTGAGTGCTGCGCTTGCTAGATCGTTCCGACAAAGGAAAAAAAAAACTATTATGATGGAAAAAATATTGTTTCAAGCTGTAAAAACCATGGGACGTGGACTTTCAGAGGAAACTCTGCCTAGGAACAAATCTTCCTTCAGTATATGGAGCGCCACCCAAATATTGCGAAAAAATTCACAACTGCTTGTTAGAAAACACTTTTCTAAATAAAATAAGCAAAACATGGATAGCAAATGTATTATGCCATTCGTAACCAAAAAATATATCTTTATATACAAATGCCAGCAACACAAAATGGGTTTTTGACCGAACTAAATGTGCGTGATTTTTCGTATACCTGCGTGTTTTTCGACCCGAGGTTGCTTCACTTTTATTGCTCTGGAAAGTAAAGCGGCAAAAAGCGGCAGCTGAGTTTTGAAAGTTAGGTAAATAATTAAAAAGCAAATAACCTCCCTCAATTTCGCGGAGGTCTTTTTTGGTATCTTTTTTTATTTTCGATCAAAGTTGAAAAAAAAGGTCCAAATATAGACTTTTCGAGCAATCAGGAGATCGAACAACTTTTAAAACAAAATAAACATTTTTTATTTTTATTATATTAACAATTAACGTATCTTTTAGAAAAAACAACATCCAACAACACCTACCGCAGTGCAATGTCCCACTTACGGAAAAAATCACTGATCGGCATGTTGTGTGATGTCACCAGGGCAGGGCACGGGCACTTGAGGAAAGTGCTGAGTTGACCCAATGGTCCAGTGACGCTGATTGGACGTAGCTTTTGGTCACTGGGATAATGGGTGGAGCGCTGGAAATGCTCCGCTGTATAACAGTTTGTAAATTAGTATTTAAGTAACCAATTTTGTGAAAATAAACCAGCTTCATTAGAACTGTCATTCGGTGCGTTTCTTTTGAAGACACTGAGGCTCTAACTTAGCCATACCAGTTGAGGCGAGGTCCGCTAAAAGACCAGAATACACACACTTACACAAACACGATACGTTACCCCTACACGTGTATTCATTTTATCGAACGCTTTCATGAAATTTTTGATTTTTGCAACGTTTTACCGACCGTTGGGCCATAGTGCGTCGTAAGCAAACTAGCGGCCAACAGCCGGCGACACCACAGTGGTGTCGTGCGCGAATTATATAAAACAAACAAATTTTGTAGTTAGTTACGTATGTATATCTTCGAAATTTCATGAAAGTAGGAGAACAAGGTTATGAGAACTAACGATGAGATTCGTAAATCTTACGGCGGACGGAAAAGTATTAAGAGAAACTTGATTTATTGAGCCCATTGACTTAAAATTTGCGTGCAGAGCCGCGGGGTCCTGCTAGTTGTGGAATAAAAACTTTTTTAATAAAATTATGAAATTCTTCCGTGCAAAGCCGGGGATAACTGGTAGTATTTCTTGTATTCCAGGAATTTAGTGAAATTTGGGAAGTTTAAAAAAGTTTAAAAAACATTGTGTTTTAAATAGAATTCATTTCTTAACTTGAAGTCCACAAAACAAAACCTTAACTCACAGTCGTAAACTAACACTCGTGGCGAGCAGATCGTTATTTTTGAGCTCTTCTTTTGTGGTACTCCAATAGTGCAAATACATAGTTGTTGTTTTCCTCAGCAACCGTCGTATTCATATTTCTTAGTGTTCGGAAGTGTACGGCCTTACATTTTATATCGTGACCTGTGTGGCGAAGAGTGATGCCCCCTGGGCCCCCCCTTATAGGGGGAAATCGATTTTCGATATTAGCAGACGGCCCCCAAAATAAGAAAAAAAGAACGGCACAGCATATAGCGACCGATTTCCCTGGACTCCCTACGATCCAACTGCCGAACCCCAAATATATAGTTCTCTCTTCTACGAATGACCAAAAACCAATTTCGGAATATTCTTGCTTCGCAGTGCAAAGATCCTTGCTTATAATAAGCAAAGATATTCTTTCTATTACAGAGCTACGTGATGGAAACCTGTTGCTGCTAGTCAAAAACAAATTAACTGCAGACAAATTCCTCCATGCTAAAGAAATATTCGGGATATGTCCCATAAAATGCAAACTTCACGATTCCTTAAATTACACGAAAGGCACTATCTACACACCATACTTAACCCTTTCCTTCCCGAATTATTAAATAGCCATAGAAACAAATTGGAAGTTGGTTATTTGAAACGAGAGAACTATTTAGAAGTATTTTGCATCATATTTAAAATGGTTTCGACTTTCCAGTGGGAGGTGCGAGGAGGAGGTAGCCATACTACACTAGACTACACTGGGCTTTTATGAAGCAAAAGTAAAACATATTTTATATGAAAACAAAATGTCCCTTATTTACAAGTTTTTCGAGTTATTTGTTAGAATTTTAGAGTTATTTGGTGTCCTTTGTTAAACATAGAGCAATATTACATTTTTGCCATTTAATTCTGCTGCCCTGTCGAGTGGGAACCGTTGCACAAATGTTAACAATTTTCAATGTTCCCATAAAAACAAACTTTATATTTTGCTGAAAAAGCTCAGAACAATGTTTCTTTTAAGCGATACAATTCATAGAATGGGGAAAAATCGAAAATTATATAAAGAAATTCCAAATTTGAATTTGGTAGCCATATGGCTACCATGGGAAGGAAAGGGTTAAATAAAATACCAGATGAAGAAATCGTAAAAGAATTAAGCCCGCAAGGTGTGATATCAATCTACAAATTAAAAAAGACATGAAAACGGTAACGCCCACTCAAGTGGTGTCATTCTATTGACCTTCGATTTATATCATTTACCCGAGCAAATAGAGATTTCTTGGCACTCGGTCCGAATTCGTGAGTACATACCGAACCCAATGCGTTGTAAATCGTGCCAACTGCTTGGTCACACAGCCAACCGCTGTAAAAACCCTCCAGCATATGTAGGTTGCAACCTCCCCCCACACTCTCCCCATGCTTGTACCCGTACTTATTGTGCAAATTGCGCCGAAGGCCACCCAGCAACTTCTAAGGACTGCACTAAATTTTTACAACAAAAAGAAATTCTAAAATTAAAAACCAAAAACAAATGCACGATGCGAGAGGCAAAAGAAATTCTTAGATCTCAGCACTCGGTAAATCCCACCAATACATCCTACTCCTCAATTGTGTCTCAAAACACAAAACCCAATATCGAACCATCAGCACCAAGGAAAACAACAACTATATCGAATCCCAACTTACCCAAGCAACAAACAACAATCGATACCAAAAATAACTCTTCCACTACATACGACTGCAACAAACCCTCCTCTTCTAAAAACGTTTCCGAATCAACCTCTCCTAACACTACTCGAACAAAACCTCCATCCTCTTCTCAGAGTAACATTTCACCCAAACCAAAAACAAACATTATACAATTGAAATCCGCGTCTCTTTCTCTCCCTCTCTCTCAACTAAACGATACTAGCTCAATCTCGAGCAACGAAGAACTACCATCGCTCAATACCTTCTCTGCTACTAGCAGCAGTCAATCCCACTCCATCGAAGATAAACCCTCCTAATCTCACTCACTAAAACACACTCCCACATACCAACTATACCCATACCTACGTCTTTCGCAAACCTATAACTACCACCTTTGAAATGATCAAAGCTCTACATTGGAATTTAAAAGGCTACACAAACAACTATCAAGAACTCCAACTTCTAATCCACGACGAAAATCTCGATTTAATATCTGTACAAGAAACGCATCTCGCATATAAAACAGACAACGTTATAACTCCTAAGCAGTACACGGGATATTTTCATAACCTTCCAACCAACAACTCTGCTAAGCAGGGCATTGGAATATTAGTAAAAAAACACATTCCCCACAAACTCCTCCATGTTAACTCCTCTATTTCTACCATGGCTATTGAACTTAATATAGGTTTCAAACTCACTATATTAAATTTCTACATTCCCCCTCAACAATCGGCCACCGCACAGCAAATTGTCGCTGCTCTACGCCAAACAAGTCCGCCATATATCATTACAGGGGACTTTAACGCCTGGAGCCCCTTATGGGGGTCCAATACCTGTAATAATAGAGGACGTATCATAGAAGACATAATCCTCGGTGAAAACCTCGTAGTTTTGAACGACGGTTCGCCTACTCATTTCTCCACACATGGCATATTCACTCACGTAGACCTCACCTTGTGCTCTGCTCATCTCACACCGAAATGCGCCTGGCGATCACTTGATAATCTCCACGGCAGCGACCATTTTCCTGTAGTCGTCGAAATCATGGGCCATATCCTATTTGAAAAAACTAAGCCAAAACGTAAATTCAAAACTGACGAAGCTGATTGGAACAAGTTTGAAACTCATTGCGAACTGAAAAACGCTACTCCCAGTGTGTCCAACAACATCAATCAAGAAGCTTCAAACTTAACTAAAATCATTAGTCATGCTGCCAATATCGCCATTCCGCAAACAAAGACAATCTATACCAAAGCCTCAATACCCTGGTGGACCAGCAATTTGGATAGTCTTAAGGTTGATAAGCAAGCAAAATGGCATAACTTCAAACGCTTTAGATCTAACGGGAATTTAATTGCATATAAAAAAGCGAATGCGTTATTTAGGAAAGCCATGAAAGCTGCAAAGGCAACAAGCCTCGAAAAATTAACCTCGCGAATCTCCCCAGAATCAAGCTTAAAAAAGATATGGTCCGATATCAACAGACTAACGGGCAGGAAAACCACAAACACCATTAAATCAATAAATGTAGACACAAATATTATAACTGCGTCAGCAGATATAGCAAATTCGTTTGCCTCCACATGGTCTTATTTGTCCAGCGATAGTAATTTTCCGCAAGAATTCTCTGCAAAAAAATCGTCCACCCTCCAAACCGACTTTAACTTCAATTCCCTATCCGCTGCAGCAAAAAAAATAGAAACAAAAATTACAATTATCGAGGTTGAATACGCCCTACGTAGTGCCAAAGGGAAAACCCCTGGTTTCGATCGCATATCATATCCAATGCTCAACCATCTTCCACCACCGCTGAAAACTAGGCTAACCAATTTATACAACGAAATTATTGATAAAGGCATCTATCCCCAAACTTGGCGCACTGCCGTCATACTACCAATATAAAAGCCGAACAAACCTGCAGCAGAAATATCCAGTTATATGTTAGACCCATCTCACTCTTACCTTGCATGGGCAAGATCTTAGAAAAAATTATTGCAAAGCGTTTAATGTGGTATATCACAGCAAAGAATTTAACCAGCCATAACCAAGTGGCATTTAAAAGAAAACAAAACACTCTTGATGTATTGTTACATCTGCAGCACTATGTGTCAACTGCTCTTTCCAGTAAAAATCATGTTACACTTCTGTGCACTGATTTCGAAAAAGCATTTGATCGCATCGGCATTCATATCGTACTGCAACAGCTCGCAACATGGAAAGTTGGTCCAAAAACCTTTAATTTTATTAAAGCTTTTTTGAGCAACCGCCATTTCCGAGTCTCAATCAACTCAACTTTTTCTAACACCTTTCAGCTCCACAATGAGATCCCCCAAGGATCCCCACTATCCGTCATACTTTTCATCACTGCATTTGATCAATTCAGCAAAATTATTAAAAACCACAACAAAATTGAGCATTCGATCTACGCCGATGACGCCATAATCTTCTCAAAATTTAATGATAACGGGAAAACAAAACAGACATTCACTGATATTTTAAATAAAGTTAACGAATGGAGCAAAATTTCAGGTGCCAACCTCTGTTTAGAGAAATGTAAAATGTTACATATCTGTAAAAAACAAAATTGTAGTCACTTTAATTTAACGTATAACAATGTCTATATTAACTTGGTAAATCACGTAAAAATACTAGGAATTACAACAGACTCTAAGTTTAGTTTTAAGCAACATTGTTTAGAATTAAGAAAAGACCTAGTTGCCAGGCTCAACCTTATCAAATATCTATCATCCAAACACTTATTACTACACATCTCAACTTTAGTATCAGGTGTACAACTTTGCTTCCGCCGTTTTTTTCCAAAATTAAAAGCTTTATTGCGAAAAAGTGCTTACAGATGTATTATTCAAAGTATTGTCCGTCGCTAGCGACAACTTTCTCCCATCTTTCCGGCAATTTTCGGATCCCGGCTCGAAAAAAGGAGTCCTCTTTTGACGCTATCCATGAAGCAATCCATTTTTCCAATTCTTCGAAGGATTGAAAATGTTGATCTGCCAGGCCGTGTGCCATCGAACGGAATAGGTGGAAGTCAGAAGGGGCGACATCTGGGGAATACGGCGGGTGGGGCAAGACTTCCCATTTCAGCGTTTCCAGGTACTTTTTGACCACTTTTGCGACGTGAGGCCGAGCATTGTCGTGTTGGAGGATGACTTTGTCATGTCGAAATCACCATTTTTAAAACGTTGAAACCACTCCCGACACGTTCTTTCACTCAGAGCAGCATCACCGTAAGTTTCTGAGAGCATTCGATGCGCTTCAGCTGCATTTTTTTTTCGAATTGTAACAGAAAAGTAAAACTTCCCGCAAATGGCGAGAATTGGGCACATAAACGGACATTTTCGAGCGTGAATAATAATACGAAAACAAGAACAACTGTCACTGAAACGGCGATGACAATTCGTTAGGCACTGTCCACACTCACTTTAAAGGCATTACCATCTATGTATTTCAACCAGCCTCAGCCGGTACAGCCACCTATCGGAAAACGGCGGGAGCAAAGTTGTACACCTGATATATATCACTCGTTCGCTGCTACTGTCTAAAATCAACTATGGTTTACCGATTTTTGGGTGGTGCGCTAACAGCCATGTCAAACAATTATCTGCTCCGTACCACGCTGCCGTTCGTAGGAGTATTGGTGCATTCCCGACATCAACGACAAAAAATATTTTAACTGAAGCGGGCCTGCCCTCCATCCCGGAACGTGTAAGATCCACAACTTACCATCTAATACCAAAAATTTACAACAGCAGCAACCCTATACTGCACACAGATACTATAAACGCAAACAAACGGAAGCGAAAAGTAAAGATTAAATCCACTATTCGGCGTTGTTTAGATTTTGTTGAGTCCTTGGAACTAGATATAAAACCACGGGGCCGAAAGTTGACTTTATTTCCATCATGGTACCTTAAAGAATCTTCATTTGACAGATCACTTGAACTCTATTCTAAAAGCAACACAAACGCTCTCTCTTACCGTCAACTTTATATGGAAAAATCAGACTTCTACACCAAAAATAACTGGACCCTCTTGTACACCGATGGATCGAAGACAAGGTATTTTACCACATTCGCAATAGTACATCAAAACGGCACAACCATAAAAACCGGTCATCTAGCTCCACATTGCTCTATATTCACTGCGGAGGCGCTCGCTGTCAAACTCGCTACTGACTTTGCCAAAAAGAACAAAGGCAAATTTCTCGTGTGCACCGATAGCAAATCCACCATTGTAGCGGTACAAAATTTAAACAACGACAGTGAATTAATAACCGCCATCAGAAGTAATTGCATACAGAACCCAAACAAAATCAAGTTAATGTGGGTTCCTGCCCACGCAGGTATAATAGGAAATGAGCTAGCCGATGATGCAGCTGCTGCTGCCGCCAAATCACCGAGCGTTACTTTTGTCACAGCCGAGAAAGACGACATCTTGAGACAAGTGAATGCACAACTTCAACTATCCAAAACGGCGGAGTGGATGGCCTACAATCACCGCTACTCAACAATCAACACCTATGGCCTCAAAGCAACTTACCCCTCCTGCTGTTCCCGTCAACAAACTCGAATCTTCGTACGACTCAGAACTGGACACACTCGACTCACACATGAACACCATGCCTATGCCGTACACCAGCTCGTGGAGTACGAAAACGTTCATTATTCTTGTATGCTGGGTATTGCTGACCCCAAAAAATAGCTTAGTGAGCCAAACTACTAATATCATTCTCGGAATAACAAAAGGTTGAGCTTGTCCAAATTGACCTACCCCCCCACCCAACCCCTTTACACACAGGAGCACATCAACCTCACTCTTGTTCGTTTATATACATACTACTGTGCCCAAAAAAGGTGAGAAGGTGACATTTAAATTTATGAATTATGAATGCATTATGCAGCCGCCGTGGCTCAGTTGGTTAGTGCGCGGTCCAGCGAGTCGAATGCAGAGCGACGCAAGTTCGAATACTGCATGTAGTAACACCTAAAAAAAAATAACGGGAAACTCGTTTTCTCTTTCGGTGGCTGTCCTCTCAGCTGGAAATGGCAAACCTCTGAGAGTCAAAAATTGCCTATGAAAAAAGCTCCCAACCTGCCGTTCGGAACCGGCATAAAACTGTAGGTCCCTTCCACCCGCGTACAAAATTCACACGCACAACACGGGTGGCTGCGGGAAGCTAGGCCTTAGTCTCGCGTAAGCGGGCTGTCGTGCCAATCAATTAATTAATTTAATTAAGCTTGTAATCTAATTTAATTTAGTTTATGCCGGTTCCGAACGGCAGGTTGGGAGCTTTTTTCATAGGCAATTTTTATTCTCAGAGGTTTGCCATATCCAGCTGAGAGGACAGCCACCGAAAGAGAAAACGAGTTTCCCGTTATTTTTTTTTAGGTGTTACTACATGCAGTATTCGATCTTGCGTCGCTCTGCATGCGACTCGTTGGACCGCGCACTAACCAACTGAGCCACGGCGGCTGCAAATCAATTAATTAAATTAATTAGAATGCATTATGAATTCTTTCCGCCGGGCCAAACAGTCAACAAGGAATATTATTTGAACGTTATGCGTCGTTTGTGTAACGCTATCCGCCTAAAAAGGCCGAAATTGTGGAAAGACAATTCTTGGTTTTTACACCACGATAATGCACCATCCCATACTGCACTCGTAATCGGGATCATTTCGCCAAAAACTCAACCCATATCGTTCCGCAACCACCGTATGCACCTGATCTGGCGCCGTGCGACTTCTGGCTGTTCAGCAAGCTCAAAAGACCGCTCCGGGGACCCCGTTTTGATACGATAGAGGAGATTCAAGCCGCAGCGAAGACGGAACTGAAGGCCATCCCGGAAAGTGACTACAATCAGTGTTTCGAAGATTGGAAAATCCGTTGGCATAAGTGCATTGCATCGGGAGGGGATTACTTTAAAGGGTATGAAGTTGATTTGGAAGAATAAATAAAGAATTTTCAAAATAAATACAATGTCACCTTATTTTTTGGACACAGTAGTACTTACGAAATAACTTAATGAAATAAAAAAATGCAAAAATGTGCCAAAATATTGAAACGATGAGGAAAACGAACTTGGATTTTCGTAACAATATGAAGAAAATATGCAAAATGTGGAAAAATATGCCATAAATGCAAAAAATATGCAAACATATGCAAATATGCAGTGCAAATGTTATGTTAGCTCATTCGTAATATATTTCAATAAAAATAGTTTCTGTCTTGGTCCCGTTCAAATACGAAAATGTTGCCCACTATCCGGCCACTTCTTTTTTTCATGTAAATATTAAAATATATTGATACGATGAGAAATTCTGTGCCGCACTGTACAGGAATGCTTTTCTCCGCACGAATGTTTTCCAAGCATACTTTTAGGCATGCACTGTGAAGTACAGCAAAACTGTTATAAATTCGCTTGGTATAGTCCGATACGGCAAGGATGGTTCTCGAAATGGGCTGTGCGAGAATGGTCGAGCGCTTTCCAATTAGAAGTTGCAAGAAACTTCGGCGCGATAAGAAAATTGGTATAAAAGCAGCAGTGTGCAGCGCAATGAGTCGAGTCTGTGTCAAGCAAGCAAAGTGGTATCAAGTGTAGATACAAGCGAAGTGTAAATTCTGTAAATAAAGGATTGTTGGTTTTTGGACCTTTTGCGCTGAATGATTGAAGTTGTTTTATTTTCAAATACAATCAAAACGAACCGTCGATAACGAACTGTGGAATTTCGTAACATTTGGTGTCAGAAGTTCGGATTGTGTTACTGAAGATAAAAAATAAACAAAATTATAAAAACGCAGACATGGTTAAACTCGAGCTGCTGAAGGTGGACCAGCTGAAGAAGGAGCTGGCTGCCTGGAATTTGCCGACTGCTGGCGATAAGGTGGAGTTGCAGCTGCGCTTGCGAGAGGCGTGTGAAGGCATCGTGGCATCGATTGGGCTGCACACGAGTTCGGAACGCAGGAACAAGAGGCGTCGGCCAAAGTGGAGGAATCGCCTGCCGGTGCTGCGTCGATTCAAAGTACGGCTGCAGCGGCTGATCCACTGAGAGGCATGTTTCAGGAAACTTCTGCGCAAGTTGAGAATGTCAGTCGTGAAAATCGCGAAATGTCGGCGCAAATGGCAACAAAATAGAAACTGCGAATCAAGAAATGGCAGTGAAACTGGAAACTACGAATCAGGAAATTTTAGCAAAAATCGAAACTACGAACCGAGAAGTAGCAGAGCGAATAGAAACCAAGCTTCAGGAAAATTCTGCGCGCTTGGAGCAGAAAGTGGAAGAGATTTCGAACAGGATTAATGTGAAAGTTGAGCACCTGGAGACGCGAGTAGAACATTTAGACAAACGAGTTGACAGTCTGGAGGTTTCGGTAAACAGAAAAATCGACGAGAGGCTTAGAGAGGTACAGCCATGAGAATGTTTGCCGCCGGTTCCGGAAAGTTTCGCCACCCGAACAGAAGTGCCTACTTATGATGGTGCTACGCCGTTCGATACATTCAAACTGCAATTCGACTTAGCTGCTTTGGAAAATCAGTGGACCGATATCAGGAAGGGTCAGAGATTGGCACTAGCGCTGAAAGGTCCTGCGGCTGAAGTAATGAAATCAGTTCCGGAATGTTCGAGAAGTGATTATGAGGCCGTCATGAGAGCGTTGGCAGCGAAGTATAGCGACGAGCACAACCATACGCTATACTACTGTGAGCTGAAGAGCCGCAAGCAAAGAGCCAACGAGGCGCTGCAGACATATGCAGCAGACATTGAGCTGCTCGTACAGTTGTGCTACCCAAAATTTGGTGCTGATGATCTCGAGAGGATGAAGATTGAGTCTTTCATTGAAGGTCTTCATGATCCGGAGACACGTCGCAGTGCGTTGATGATGGGCAAGCCGACATTCAAGGAAGCGGTGACCAGCGCGATGACATATGAGGTGACATGGATTGGGAGCACTCGGTATGCACCTGCAAGGATACGCCAGATCCAGCCAGACAACAACATTACGGTCCAGGCCATAAGCCACCGGACAGGCCACGGGTGGTCTCCTCTAAAGTTGTTTGCTGGGTATGTGGCAAGCAGGGCCACATACCACGAGACTGCCGCCAACGAAAGAGGCGTTCCTGTTCTCGATCGCAATCGCCTGAAGCGAGGGATACTGACGATCGAGGCTCAGTCAACAAGCGCAGGGCTGAGGACGACGAGTCGTTAAACTAAAACGGGTCAGCCCAAAGGGGCGTGAGCTGATCCCCACAACCCGCTGCACCACCGTCCTTGTCTCACAACTGAAACGGCAACCCAGCAGCTTGACGATTGAAGGAAAGATAGATGGAAAGTTGTTCGTGTTGACACTGGATACTGGAGCGTCATATTCGATCATAAAAAGGAAGATTCTGAAGAACTGGGAACCGCTGCATGGCATACAGCTGAGGACTGCGACTGGCGAGCGGTAAGCGAGCGACTGGTGCGCCGGTAAGAGGAAAAGTAACAAAAACAATTGCTATCGGCACCAGCAGCCTGGAACATGAATACAGCGTCGCGTATATAATGGACGACGTGATTATCGGCGTGGATTTCATGATTAGGCACGGTTTTACGCTGGACCTGAAAGAAAATGTGCTGAGGTGTGCTGAGGTATGCCAACGTTGAATTCCCCCTGCACGCTGGCTATGAGCGAAGCGTGGCGGTAAGGAAAGTTGTCTCGTGTCAACACCAGAAGATACCAGCGAATTCCGAGGCGATTGTGTGGGCAAAGGTGGACGAGGACGATGGGACAAATCGGCTGTGGGTTGTAGAAGCGCCAAAACAAGGATACGACAACATAATTATCGGACGTACGTTAGTGGAACCCAAAAATGGAAAAATACCAGTCAGGATACTCAACCCACTGAACACACCCAGATATGTTGGAAAAGATGCGGTCATTGGCGAGTGTAGAGAGGCTGAAGCAGTTGTCAATTGCGAAAGCAGTCTACCCGGAGGAAGCTAGCAAAGCGGTTCTAACTTGGACGCCATACCGCAGAATCAGTGGAGCAGCGAATTGACAGCCGAGCAGAAACAGAAGGCACGGTCACTCCTGCAGCACTATGGGTCAATATTTGCAACAGAAGCGGGCGGAAGAACAGCCATAGTGAAGCACAACATCGACACCGGAAGTGCGAAACCAATCCGCCAACCGCCAAGACGAGTTCCTCTGGCCAAGAGGGAAGAGGTCGCAACTTTAATCGAAAAGATGGGTAAAGAAAAGGTAGAGCCTTCGTCAGGCCCTTTGTGTTCGCCGGTCGTGCTAGTCAAGAAAAAGGATGGCAGTACCCGTTTTTGTGTGGACTATCGAAAGCTCAATGACGTGACTAAGAAGGACAGCTATCCACTACCTCGGATCGATGACACCCTAGACACACTGTCAGGCACACAGTGGTTTTCCACACTCGACTTACGCAGCGGCTTTGGCAGGTGGAGCTTGCAGACCAGGACAGGGAGAAAACAGCTTTTAGTGTTGGCGACGGTTTGTGGCAGTTTACCGTCATGCCGTTTGGACTCTGCATCGCACCAGCAACATTCGAGCGACTAATGGAACGTGTGCTGAAAGGGCTGCATTGGCGGACGTGTCTGGTATACCTCGACGACATAATCGTGATGGGCAAAAGCTTCGACGACCACCTGGAAAAGCTGAAGGAGGTATTTGAGCGAATACAGAAAGCCGGGCTTAAACTCAACCCAAAGAAGTGCTCGCTGTTTCAAAAAGAGGTTAAATATCTGGGTCACACGGTTTCCGCTCGCGGAGTACATACGGACGAAGGCAAGATCACGGCGGTGAAGGAGTGGCCCGACCACGCAATCTACACGAACTCCGCAGTTTCCTGGGCCTGTGCACATACTTTTATTTTTATTTTTTCATGTTTATTAAAATGCATCTTTCTGAATAGAAATTAACAAATTTTGGATCAAATCTTAAAGCTAAAATTAAGGTATTACATCAAGTAATTCATATATTGGGTTTCCTCTTCAGTCTATTGCATAATGATGCGTCCAGTAGTTGTCGCGCTTTAGGGTTAGGATGCTGCATAAGCTTTATCTTATATTTAGGTAGCAGCAAATTAATGGTCTCGGCCACCGTTTGAATATTTAAGTCTTTGTGAATGTTTGAATTTTTAAGGTACCAGGGTGCACCAGTAATCTGCCTCAGAAGTTTATTTTGGACCCTTTGTATGCGCTCGATGGATGAAGAGCCAGCAGAGCTCCACAGCTCAATGCCATAAGTCCAAATTGGCTTGATAACGGATTTGTAAATCAAAACTTTGTTTTCAAGGCTTAGTTTGCTGCGACTACTTATTAGCGATGAGAGCTGCTGGTTTTTAAGCTTGATTTGGGTGACCTTGGCATCAATATGGCATTTCCACGTGAGCCTACGATCAAGGTGGATGCCGAGGTATTTCACGTTATTAGATTCTGGGATGGTTACACTGTTTAGCGTGACCACTGGACAAGTTCCTCTTTTAAGGGTAAAAGTAACATGTGTGCTTTTAGTTTCGTTAACTTTCACACGCCATTTTGCTAACCAGTTTTCAATAGCTTTTAAGTGGGTGGATAGGTTGGTTGCTGCTACCCTATGGTCACTGTGTGAGCTTAATATTGCTGTATCATCCGCAAAGGTTGTGACGACATTATTGGGATTTTGCGGGAGGTCAGCTGTGTAGATGAGATACAGAAATGGACCTAAAACGCTGCCTTGCGGGACACCAGCACCAATATCCAATTCCCGAGAAATGAACGACTTGTATTTTATTTGAAATTTTCTGCAACTTAAGTATGTAGTTTTTAAGGAGTTTGTGACAATGCTCAGGAAGACAGCGCTTGATTTTAAATAAAAGGCCATTGTGCCAGACCTTATCGAACGCCTGCGCTACATCGAGAAATACCGCTGTGCAGAACTTTGCTTGCTGTAAGGCGGTGAGTATTTCCTTTGCAATACGATGAACCTGCTCAATAGTACCATGTTTGCGTCTAAAGCCAAACTGATGATCAGGAATGATATTGTGCTCTGCAACATATGGCGATATTTTGTCAATCAATAATCTTTCAAAAAGCTTAGACAGAAGAGGTAGAAGACTTATTGGCCTATATGACGCAGCGAGGGTAGGATCTTTGCCTGGTTTGGGAATCATTTTAACCAGTGAGATTTTCCATTGCTTAGGAAAGTATCCAGATGAGAATATGCTGTTAAATATGCTAAGCAAAAACCAGATTGCGTCGAATGGGAGGCATTTTATCATTTTGCTACTAATATGATCGTGCCCTGGCGCTTTTTTGTCATTTACTTTATTAATGGCCTCACTCAGCTCATTAAAAGTGATAGTTGGGGCATTATTTATATTGTCGGGAATGAATACAGTTGGTTCAAAGTCAACGACTTTTGGATTCGGTTGAAAAACTTTGCTTAGGTGGCTAGCTAGTTGAGCACCCTTTTCAGCATCACTACGCGCCGAAGATCCATCATCTTTGCGAAGAGGCGGAGAAAAATCGATTGGCGATTTAATTTTTTTTGTGGCCTTCCACAGCGAGTAATTATTTTCTTTCTGGGCGCCAAGATTCGCCAAATAGTTATGTATCTGGCGGTTTCTTAATTCTGCGAGATTTTCCTTTAATTTTTGCGTTGCTTCTTTAAGTTTTATTTTAGCTTGCGGCGAACGATGTCGCTGCCATTCCCGTCTAGCATTTCGCTTGGCAGTGATAAGAGAATCAATACTAGATTGGAACACAATTTTTGATCGCGTGTGGATTTTGATAGTGGTAGCGTCATCCATTGCTGATTTGGTTCTGCTGTTAAATTTACCCACAGCATCATCAATATCTTCATCTGATGCAATAGCCAATGCCTTCGGAATTTTTTGCTGAACTAAATCTGTATATCGCTTCCAATTTTTGAGTCGAATGCTGTCAGTATTGGGCTGAGAGCGCGAGTCAATATTAAGCAAGGTCAAGTTTACTGGGGAATGGTCCGATGACAGAAATGATTCTTATTTCAGGCCGCGGAAAACGCCAAAATCAATCAAATCTAGAATCTTCTGTCTGTCAGATGGCCAGTGAGTAGGTTGTCCAGAAGAGATGACATCGAGGTTGTTTGCTAATGCTGAATACAGTTGACGACCTCTTGGTGAGATGAGTCGCGACCCCCAAAAGGTATGCTTAGCATTGTAATCACCTGCAGCCAAGAATTTAGTACCCAGAGAATCGAAGAATTGAAGAAATTGAGTTGAGCTGATGTTGAACCTCGGAGGACAATATATAGCTGAGAGAACGATTTCAGATACAGATGTTTGAACGCAAATTGTTGTGGCTTGCAAATAGCTTTCGCGAGATTGCTGGAGAACATAATGCGATATTGTATTTTTTATAAACACTCCAGTACCCCCGTGAGCCTTGCCGTCTGGATGCTTGGTATCGTAGAAAGTGTAACCATGAATTCGAATGAAGTTTTTATCTCTGAGGTGTGTTTCAGAGATCAACATAACGTCGATATCATTGCGGTTTAGAAAGTTTTGCAGTTCAAGAAGATGCTGGCTTAAGCCGTTGGCGTTCCAATGGGATATTTTCAAGGAATTCATTTGGTTTTTAGTAACTCGGTAATGAGCGCTTGACTCTGCGTCATGCATTGAATTACGTTTTGCATCATGTGTTGCATCCACTCCATAAAAGTATCCATTTTTTGAATGAGTGATTGAAGCATGGAGGATTCAGCTGGTGCAGGATTTGCTTCCTTAGTGAATGTATTTTGCATGGCGCCATTTTTAACGACATTTGCGTAAGAAGTAGCCGAAGGCTGAGAATGGGAACTATAGTTTTGATTATGTGTCAGTTGCAGGAATTCATCATGAGCAGCTCCTATATTTGAGTGTTTAGATTGGTGTGCTTTAGGTCTGCTAGAAGTGGTGGCTCTCATTTTCTGCTTGAGTTCAACATACACTAGGCAGCCTCTGAAATTTGCAGTGTGATTTCCGCCGCAGTTGGAGCAGCAATTGGCGTTCATATCTTCCTTGCTCATAGGACAGCTTCCAGTAGGATGGCTGCCAGAACAAATAACACAGACGCTCGACAGCTTGCAATATGCTTTTGTGTGACCATATTCTTGACAGTTTAGGCACTGAACTACGCCCTTGCGCTTGCGTGGCTCCTCAACAGTAATTTTGCGATGAAGCAGATAGTTGATAAGATATATGGGATGCACTTCCCCTCTTTTCAACTTTTTGGAGTCCGGGTTAAGCTCAACTTTATATAGTGGTTGTGGTTTACGCTCACTGTTTGTAATGTTGAATACGCTTCTTACAGAGAAGCCTTGATCTTGTAAAGCATCCCGTATTTCGAAGACATCATGACCCGGCTCAACACCTTTTATAACAACCTGTAAGCCTTTGGTGCTCTTGAGTTGGTATGTATAAAATTGTTTTTGTTTCTTTTCTAGCTCGTTAACCAGTTTGCGGTAATTGTCCTCGAAGTTAACTTGAACCTTGGTTTCAGAGATGTTGCCTTTCTTAAGGGGAGGTTCTCCTCTTTTTTTTTCAAAAAATCAATTTTTTTTTTTTTATGAAATGAAAGGTATGAATGTCGAGAATATGTGTGCAAAAGGATTTTTCGATCCGCAGCATATTTATCGCATAGGAGCGTCTCTGATGCGTCGAACTTTCGCGCGCGGAGGAACGCTCTGGTGCTATTTTACTGCGCGGCCAAAGATGTTTACGCGTTTATCTCAAAACCATTTTTTTCATCCTAACGTCAAGCGTAACTCATGATCTACTTATCCGAGTTACTTCATCTATAGCATTTCTTAAAGGGTATGATTTTTTATATGACTTATACCTAAAACAAATATAAACAAATGTGTAATAATAGTCTTTTAACAAAAGAAAAGTCGAAAAAAAGATGGTAAAAATTGAACTTTTTCTATGATTATGCATAAATTAGATGATTTTTTATAAAAATTATTCAAAAATAGGTATAAGTCATAGGGAATTTAATATTCTTTACTATAAAAAAAAATTTTTGATTTCAGTTCACTACAAGTGGCTACAGCCTTGACGTTTCCGAACAATGTCTCGCTTGCAGAGGTTGACAAGACCCGCCATTTTTGGGCCGCCATATTGGATTTTGTAAAAAAAAAATTTTTTCTTGTATTTTAGAAAGATGGCTTAATAAATCATCAAAACCGTCTATTCGTGAGTCGTTTCATTATCCGACAGTAAATGAAAGAATTTCGCTTTATTTTCGGCCGAAAAGAGGAGAACCTCCCCTTAATAGCAGTCACATAAAAGTTATTAATGCCAATACAATTAACAATAAAGTTCACAATTGTGTTTGTGCATGGTTCACGCAGGTATATTGGTGGAGGTTTAGGGGATTTTTTAACTGATTGAGTTTCATTATTATTTACTGCTTGATCGCTTAGGATGCTAAATCGGTTTTGCGACATGTTAGTGTTTTCTGTTTTTTTATCTTTTCCGGTTTAGATTTGTTGGATTGCGGACTTCTTTTGCGCTTAACGATTGTTATATAGCGGTCTATGCCAGTTTGTCTGACTTTATTTGGTAAAAATATATTTTCAGTTGGTGTTAAAACCGGAGTTCTACATTGAGCACTCCACGGAAGGGGATTCGTTTGATTTTCTTTTTAGCTCGAAAAAAATAAAGCTAAGGACTTCACGTTTGTTAAGTCTTCCGAGATTTGGTTGTTTGGTGCACTTAGTACCGCTGGTTTCATATATTTTAAAATGATTATTATTGTTTGGGTTTGCACTATCATTGTCCTGAACCTTTTCAATTTGTGAAAGCGAGAAGCTACGCTCTCGGTGTGCAATCGACGCATTATTAGCTTTCGCCGTTGTAATTAACGTTATTGTTTAGTATCGGCACAATGATTATGATTAAGTAGTAGTAGTTGACGCTATTAGCAACGGCAACACTGATAGTAGTAATCCAACACAACACTGATTCTACATATAATCACTTTGCAGTGATTGGCAACGGTGCGGATTTGACAGCTATTGTTGTTTATTTTTGTTTTGCGTTTATTTGTTATCCACGTGCCTTTGCTAGAAACAGTTTATTGAGTGGTTTTAATAACTTGCTGATTAAATTTAATTATTTAGTTTGCACGCCCGTTATTGGTGTACTGCGGGATTTATGCCGATTGTAAGGTAAAATGCCTTTTGTGATTCTTTAAAAGAATCTTGCGCTAACAAGCCCTTGATCAATTCACAGCGGCGAGTCACGGCCACGGCCAGTGGGCAAAAACCGAAAAAGGTTGCGAATAGCTTTTAGGGCCACTTGACGAACGTCAATTTTGCGAGGCTTATAAAGCACGTCCGATGCGCAAGAACGCGAGATGACACACGTATGTGCACATACTACCGCCGATTTGTTCCGGGATTCGCGAACATATCCAGCAGCTTGCACAAACTGACGAAAAAGAGCCAAGCTTTCGAGTGGAACGAGGAGCAGGAACAGGCTTTTGCACGTCTGAAGGAAAAACTGTGCAGTGCTCCAATTCTGGCCTTCCCTGTGCCTGGGGAGATGTTTGTGCTGGATACGGATGCAAGCGGGAATAGTATTGGCGGTGTGCTATCACAGATAATAGACGGCCAGGAACAAGTGATAGCGTACTACACTAGGGTTCTATCGAAACCGGAACGCAATTACTGTGTGACACAGAGAGAACTGCTGGCGGTATTGGACTGCGTGAAACACTTCCACAATTACCTGTATGGGCAAAAGTTTCGCCTGCGCACAGATCATGCGGCATTGAAATGGCTACTGAACTTTAAAGATCCGGAAGGCCAATTGGCGGGGTGGATCGAGCGGCTGCAGAGCTACGACTACACGGTAGAGCATCGCAAGGGTAGCAGCCATGGAAATGCCGATGCCTTGTCACGCCGTCCGTGCAAAACCGAATGCAGGCATTGTTCGCGACCCGAAAGCAAAGAGCAGATAGTGGACGTACGATTGGTCAGCGTTATGCCAGAGGAAGAGTGGTCTGCGGAGAGGATACAAAAGGACCAGCGCGAGGATACGGATCTTACAAAAATCATTGAAGGCAAGGAGCAAGGTGCACGTCCAGACTGGCAGGAGATGGCCGGTGAGAGCCCGATCGCGAAGGCTTACTGGGCGCAGTGGCAAAGTCTGCGGCTGTCTGATGGTTGCCTATACCGCGAGAGGGAGAGTGAGGATGGCCGGACCAGCAATTCCCTAATTTTAGTCCCGAAATGCAGGATCAACGAGGTGATCGAGGCATACCATAACGACTCTAGCGGAGGGCACCTAGGCATCACAAAAACTGTCGCCAAAATAAAAAGGCGATTCTACTGGGTAGGATGTCAGGAGTCTGTAGCCGAGTGGATTAAGAGCTGCGACCGATGTTCAGCCGCGAAAGGGCCGACAAGAAAATCTCGAGACCGCATGCAGCAGTACAACTTGGGAGCGCCCTTCGAGCGGATTGCTATGGACGTCGCCGGCCCATTCCCAACTAGCACTCAAGGCAACAAATATAGGCTGGTGGTAATGGATTACTTCAGCAAATGGCCCGAAGTGTATCCTATTCCTAACCAGGAGGCCACCACGGTCGCGGAAATGTTGGTAAACAACTGGGTGGCCAGATTTGGAGTTCCACTGGAGTTGCACTCTTATCAAGGCCGGAATTTCGAGTATCTTGTATTGAAGGAAGTGTGTGAGCTACTAGGAATAAGGAAAACTCGTACCAGTCCTTTGCATCCCTAGTCCGACGGCATGGTGGAACGATTCAATCAAACACTGGAGGAATATCTGCGGAAAGTAGTAGGCAGGAATCAAAAGGATTGGGACACGCATATTCCGCTGTTCTTGATGGCGTATAGGTCAGCCCCGCACGATACGACATCACTCACTCCAGCCCGAGCAGTGTTCGGCACAGAGCTGAGATTGCCTGCTGACTTGAAGTTCGGAGTGGTCAGCACGACGGAAGGCGCTAAGACTGATTACGCAGTTAATAAGCGATCGGAGCTGGAAGAAATCCACCAGTTTATAAGGGACCGTATCCAACTGATCAGCGATAAGATGAAAGCCAGATATGATCTACGAGCTAACACAGCGGGGTTCCAAGAAGGCGATCTGGTAATGCTTTACAACCCGCAGCGCAGGAAAGGTTTGTCTCCAAAGCTTCAAACGTCATGGGAAGGACCGTACAAGGTCGTGACCAGGATTAATGACGTGGTGTACAGGGTTCAACGCTGCTGCAGCGGAAGGCTGAAAGTAGTCCATTTGGAACGCCTGACGTCTTACTCCGGCGGAGCCTCGGTACTTGTTCGGGACGAACAAGTCTAAGTGATTGGCAGTGATACGATGAGATGAGTTTGTCTCCAAAGCTTCAAACGTCATGGGAAGGACCGTACAAGGTCGTGACCAGGATTAATGACGTGGTGTACAGGGTTCAACGCTGCTGCAGCGGAAGGCTGAAAGTAGTCCATTTGGAGCGCCTGACGTCTTACTCCGGCGGAGCCTCGGTACTTGTTCGGGACGAACAAGTCTAAGTGATTGGCAGTGATACGATGAGAAATTCTGTGCCGCACTGTACAGGAATGCTTTTCTCCGCACGAATGTTTTCCAAGCATACTTTTATGCATGCACTATGAAGTACAGCAAAACTGTTATAAATTCGCTTGGTATAGTCCGATATGGCAAGGATGGTTCTCGAAATGGGCTGTGCGAGAATGGTCGAGCGCTTTCCAATTAGAAGTTGCAAGAAACTTCGGCGCGATAAGAAAACTGGTATAAAAGCAGCAGTGTGCAGCGCAATGAGTCGAGTCTGTGTTAAGCAAGCAAAGTGGTATCAAGTGTAGATACAAGCGAAGTGTAAATTCTGTAAATAAAGGATTGTTGGTTTTTGGACCTTTTGCGCTGAATGATTGAAGTTGTTTTATTTTCAAATACAATCAAAACGAACCGTCGATAACGAACTGTGGAATTTCGTAACAATATGAATAATTTGTTCACATATGCATCGCTCATAGTTTTATCTAATTACACAAACACTTATCACTGCATTTTTTTTTTGTAAAAATTATATTAAACATACTGTAACGATAAGACAGTCTGTCGCTGTGCAAGGCAACCCTGCCGCTACGTGCCGTGCTATAATCCAATCTGGCAACGACGGCCGCGATGGTAACTTTTAGTCCAATCTGGCAACGACGGCCGCGATAATAACTTTAAGTCCAACCTGGCAATGATGGAAACTTTTAGTCCACTCCGGAATGTGCGGGAACGATCTGCGCGTTGGCCTGACAGGTATAAAAGGCAGCCGGATGCGGCGCAGCGAGTCAGTCTGGTTTTGACAAGTGAAGTTGCCACACGGAGTAATTAAGCAAGTACTTAAGTGTACGAACAGTAAAGTTTAAACTGTGAATAATAAAGTGACTGTTGGTTTTTAATTGGCTGCGTTCGAATAAGCAAAATTGTTTCATTTTCAAATTGCACAATCCAGTGATACGTAACAGCCCACTAAAACTAGTATTCGTAACAATACATTTGTTCACCACATGTACGTTAACCAAAAATGTAGAAATACCGCGTCCGCACACTAGCACATTCATTCCCTTATGAAATTTTATTAAAAAAATATTGACGTTTCATGACATACTAATGCTTTATCTTCTATCTTCTATATAAATAAAAATGAATCATGGTCCGTTCGGCTGCTTAAAACTTGAAAACGACTGGACCAAATTGGAAACTTCCTTCGGTGGGTTTGTTCGTAATTGCTACGCGAAGGTTTGGGGAAAAAGGAAAGTCGGGAAAATGGGGCGTGGCACCACCAGCATACATTTTTATACAGTAACTTTGGCACCATAACTCGTACGAACTTACTATTTAGTCATGTCCTTCGATAGAGTGAATGGGGCGGGCATTGAACGAGGGGTGTGGCACCACCCATACAACTAACATTTTTTATATGGAATAGCTTCGGAATTGTATGTCGCACAGCATTGAAATTTGGTATGACATCGTCACATAGAAGTGTCATTCTACTGTTTAAATTTGATGGGCGACTAGGGACGTGGCGCATTTGTTTCACCCAAAACTATCCGCATAACTTTGGAACGGTTAGTCGCACATCAACTTAGTACGACCCTACGATTTAGTCATATCTTTCGACAGAGGGAATGGTGCGGGCATTTAACAAGGGGACGTAGAACTGCCCATACAACTCATTTCTTTTATATGGAATAGCTTCGGAATTGTAAGCCGCACAATATTGAAATTTGGTGTACCGTCGCAGAGTGGCTCAATTTGTCATTTCATGTTGCAAAATTAATAACTTCTGAACGAATAAAGATAATTGGAAAATTTTTCTGTTGATAAGAAATTCATCAGGTTATTGTATTCCAAAAAATATACTCAATCGAGGCACAGGGTGCTACGTAATAATTTGTCAAAGTTCGGCTTACTGTAAATAAGAATAATGCGAGCAACAATGATAAGTATTAGTTGCAAGATTAATGAAACTTCATTAAAAAAGATGAAAAGTCATAAGAAATTTAAGAAATAAGCTGAAAGAGTAAAATTTAAAGATAAAAATTAATAAATTTAGCTTTCGAAAAATTTACATAAAAGTAAATTTTTCTTTGGACAAAAACAATGCCAAAGTTTTATTATGACTATATTTGATGGGTAGCACATTGGGTGGGGTGGGAATACTGTTTTTTATTCTTTTAACACGACCCGGGCTTGCTGGTAAAACTACTTCCACTATAACGCCTTTAATTTTCTCCTGATCCTTATTTTATTTTATGATCAAAGCTTCTGACAGGTGGGTGGTAGTTATTGTTTCCGTTGCCTCCATAAGCTTCCTTTTTTATTAAATGACGCACAGTCCTGAATTGACTTTTTAGGCCTTCCTTTTGCCGCCTTTGATGTCAATGGTTGGTCATCGCTTATGCGCTTATGGTCATGCATCTCCTGCATCGAAGTAAATTGTTTTTTCAAACCACTTCTCATTATTCTGGACAAAATTGAATTTGGTACGGTTTGCCGCAATCTATTTCCACTTTGTAGTGCGATAAGTCCTGGATATCTTCTGTTTAGTGGTAGATGTGTTGGCTGCAGGCAAACTTCCTTCGACGTAACCAATTTCTTTAGTGACAGCCAGAACGAATTTCTCCTTTGTCTTCGAAATAGTAAATATTTCAAACAGCTTCGAATTTTTCAAAAACATATTTGTGCTTCTTCTTCGGTTTAGTTGCAGTGGCGGAGTTGAAGTGATGTTTAGTTCAAATTAAATTCGAAACTAACTTCACTTACTTTAAACTACTTTATTTATTAGTAGTATTTGCATGTGCTGAAGAAAGGCGACCCAACAATATGCGCCAACTACAGGGGTATAAGCCTACTTCCCATTGCATACAAGGTCCTGACGAGCGTACTATGTGAAAGATTAAAGCCACTCGCCAAGGCGCTGATTGGACCTTATCAGTGCGGCTTTAGACCTGGTAAGTCCACCATCGACCAGATATTCACTTTACGCCAAATCCTGGAAAAGACCCATGAGAATCAAATCGATACACACCATCTCTTCATCGATTACAAAGCAGCATTCGATAGCCCGATAAGGGATCGCCTATATGCCGCATTGTCTGAACTAGGTATCCCTGCAAAGCTCGTGAGACTTTGCAGAGCGACGTTGAGCAATACGCGCAGCTCCGTCAAGGTTGGAAGTGACCTATCCGACCCCTTTGATACCGTTCGAGGTTTCAGACAGGGTGATCCTTTGTCCTGCGACATCTTCAACTTCACCATGGAGAGTGTTCTGCGCAAGGCCGATGTACATCGTAATGGCACAATTTTCAACAAAAGTGTCCAGCTCTTGCCTACGCTGATGACATTGATGTCATCGGACGTAACAAGCGAGATGTCACCGCTGCCTTTGCGGCTATCGAAAGAGAATCTGCCAAAATGGGTCTGGTGGTAAATGAGGGCAAGACGAAGTATATGCTGTCTACATGCAGGGACTCGCAGCGGCTAGGGTCTCACGTCGAGGCCGACAGGTATACTTTTGAAGTTGTCAAGGAATTCGTCTACCTTGGCACCGCCATCAACAGCAGCAATGATGTCAGCCTGGAGATAAAGCGAAGGATAACTCTTGCCAACAGGTGCTACTACGGTCTCGGTAGGCAATTGAGAAGCAGAGACCTCTCTCGACCGACAAAACTTGCACTCTATAGGACGCTTATCTTGCCCGTGCTCCTCTATGGCGCTGAAGCATGGACAATGACACGAAACGACATAGCGGCCCTTGGAGTGTTCGAGAGGAAGGTACTTCGCAAAATCTTCGGCCCTGTTCGTGTTGGTGACGACTATCGTATACGAACCAATAACGAGCTGTATGAGCTGTATAAGGACATGGACGTAGCGCAGCGAATAAACATCCAGCGGCTACGCTGGCTCGGTCATGTCTGCCGCATGGACGACGAAGCTCCGGCGAAAAAGGTGTTCGATGCGATGGTTGGAGGTCGACGGCGAAGAGGGAGGCCGTGTCTCCGGTGGAAGGACCAAGTTGAAGAGGCCCTGTCATCTCTTGGTGTTACTAACTGGAGAAGGCGCGCGCAAAGCAGAGGCGCCTGGAGAGAAGTTTTGCGGCAGGCCGTAACCCGATAACGGGTTGTTATGGCCAGTTAAGTAAGTAAGTAAGTAGTATTTGCATATGCATTCAAATAGGCTAGGCGTTCTCTTCTTGCATGCTCCTTTGTAGTCAGCATTGTATGTGGTGCTATTGATTGCCCGGATCTTTTAGCAAGAATCGCATTTAATGTCCCTAAACGGAGTCTGCGGAGGGTGGATACCTTCCATTTAGATGTCCCCAGGACGAATTATGCAAGAAATGCACCTCTATATAGGGCCTTCTCGGAATTAAACAATGTTACCGATTTGGATCTGTCACTTCCGAAGGGTTTGCTGTTGAATAGTTTAAGTAACTTATAGTTTGTAATAATTATTATATCCTATAGTCAGTAAGGACATTTGTTCATTGGCTAAATAAATAAATAAATAAATAAATAAATAAATAGCAGGTACTAAGCTTCTAGTACTAGCAGGTACCTAAACAGTTCTTAGGTTCCCCCGCGTTGTGGGATTTTTGAACAGCCCAGACCAGTGGCGTCCCCAGGGGGGGGATTAGGGGGATGGATCCCCCCCTTGGTCGAAGAATTCATTTATGCAATTTGATATAAAGATATGGAATTGTGAAAAATTTTTACTATTTGCTTTATCTCTTCTGTAATCACCCACTTAAAACCTAATAATTGAACCTCCCATGATCTGGCCAGACCATGATGTGAGCAAGAGGATAGTCAAGGATTGTTGTTAATGAGATAAAAAAAATCAGAAAGTATAAAGAAATAATTTTTTTAGCTTGCCTACATTATTTTTACGTAAAACGGTGAAAATATACTAGAATAATTAAGTAAATAGCGAGTTTCAACTTCAATGAATTAATTTTGAAATAAAAAAAAAACGACAGTAAAGTAAGAAAATAAAAAAAAATTTATTAATGTAAAATTCGTTACTTATGGATCTACTTCAACTGCTTGACCAATGCAATTATTTCAACGATGTAATGCAGTATCATGACTAAACCACATTGAGATTTTACATTCAACACATACAAATCGTGTTTTGATATATCTATTTCTGGATTCCTGCACTGTCAATAATTATGAACTGCTTTGCCAAAAAAATATGAAATGAAAAATATGCAAAACATGCTCAACATGTTATTGTTCATGCTGAACTGGCCGGATGTCTTTCTCCTTGTCGCCTTCGGTGTCGCTATCTTCACATTGAACTATCTAAACGACCATTTTTCTATCAGTATCAGAAGCTTGGTTTTTTTAGGGCCAAATGAAAGCGTGAAACTGGCAGCACCGTTATTATTACCTCTAGCAGCAAATTATTTAATATCTTAAATTCGTTGCTCTAAAGCATTAGTTTCCGCTATTGCTTAGACAATTTTTTTTAGAGAAATTTTCTTCTCTGATTTAGCTCCAGCGTCGAAGTTCAAAGGCAATGTCCACCTGATCCTCAAAATAGCATTCCCTTCCTTTCATCTCTGCCACAGAAAACACCCAATCGAATTGATAAAAAACCAGACTCTACAAGACCACAAATGCTTCCTTCACTTCAGGATTGTAATTGAATTGACACCAAAACACGGGCATAACCATGAATACAATGGATAAGTATTAATTTTGAATATGTTCCAATATTATTTTCCAAGAAAAATTCTAATTTATTAACCCAAAGAAAATAAAAGCCAAGGCAAATGAAAAACACTTGGACCAGGTACATTTTGCGTCAGCTAATTTATGTCACTATTAACGGGATGCAGGGACGGACGCAGGGGGGTGGTCCGGGGGGTCCGGACCCCCCCCGAAATCTCAGACTTTTTCAAAACCCCTTACAGCACACGGTCTTTCAACCGCATAAACTAAATCCACATCACAAGTTGGTACATTACAAATATGATTCATTCCACTTTATTTCGTAATTTTCAGTTTATTTTCACAACTTTTCTGGTCAAGATCACAGTAGTAATTGAGTGTTATTATCATGCCACATGTATTAATAGTACTATCGTTAGACGACTCGCAACCTACTGTAGTGCGAGAAAGATGCATTTTTCGTTTGTTTATTTTTTGACAGTTTGACAGAAAAAGTCACAAAACGTTTGCAATAGAAGATTTTACAGCCAGATATACAGGCTTTTTCAAATTTGTGGGACACTACCGGTCACAGTTGCCTCTAGTGAACGGTCCTTCTCCACTTTGCGAAGGTTAAAAACTTACTTGCGCAACCGGAATGGAGAGGAACGACTGAATGGACTGGCGCTTCTTAACTTTCACAGAGATGTGAATGTTACCAGTGATCAAATTCTGGATATTCTCGCAAAAAGAACAAGAAGAATTGACATCACTCTGTAAATACTCTGCCTAATATTAAAGGCAGTAAATCATATGTATTGCAATTTCATCCTTTGATTCGTGTACTGTCAATTAATGCTTCTTATACCAGTATGCGCCTATGAAACCGGTAATTATTTTTGAAAAAACACGTTTATTGTGAGGAAATGATTACAATTTTATTCTTCAAAGTAATGGCCATCGCTAGCTACACATTTTTCCCATCTCTCAGGCAATTTATGGATGCCTCGCCAAAAAAATGTTTCGTCTTTTGCCTGAAACCAATCATCGATCCATTTTTTGGCTTCTGCGTGAGAATTGAAGCGCTGTTCCGTTAATGCGTGGCCCATCGATGCGAACATGTGATAATCCGAAGGCGCCAAGTCTGGTGAGTAAGCCGCATGAGCAATAGCTTCCCAGTTGTACGATGCAACCAATTCTTTGGTGGCTCTAGTGCGGTGTGGTGGTGCGTTGTCATCGAGGAAAATCACTTTGTGTTGCCTGGCTTCATATTCTGGGCGTTTTTGGCGTACAGCACGGTTCAAATCGGCCAATTGTTGTTGGTAACGTTCACCGTTAACCGTTTCACCAGGTTTTAGAAGGTGTTTTTCTTCAAATGGTAACACAAAATTAACTGTGTCCGCAAATCGTAATTTGTAGGCACGTAATCCGACATTTTCCGGAGCGTCAAACAATGCGTTGTTGGATGAAACTTCACAAATTGTGAACTGAATATTGTTGACATATGACAGAAGAACTAAACATGACATTTGGTACGGTTCCGAAGTTTATAAATATTCGGCTATTTACCGCTAGATGTCGTTACCGGTTTCATAGGCGCATACCTGGTATTATAAAATATTATAACGTTAAATGAAATTCCAATTGACTGAAAATAAATTTTTTTTTAATTATGATCACTATTTTTAGCTATGTTACTTTTACCCAAAAATTGATTTTGTCTTGTGTTTATTTTTTGGAAAATAAAACTCGCAAACCGCCAATCAACACGCGATTCAATGAACAACCATAAGTTATAAATATTAAGTTTGTCAAACACAACTGTTTAATTATCCAAATTTTTCGATCGGACCCCCCCCAAAATTTTTTTCTGCGTCCGTCCCTGACGGGATGGCAGGAAAAATGCTTCAAATCGGGTCAGATGGAAAAGCCTAGTTGAAAATATATATAAAATAAAAATATATTTATAAACAATTCTGACAATAATTACGTCGAAAATAAAAAAAAAAAAACTGAAAATAACTGGCAATTTTGTATGAAAATGCACCATGGTCTGACCAAGCCATGGTTTTGGGTTTTGTGCTTAGAAAGGATCAGTTAAGGATATCATGAAATATGAGCTCGATAGCTTAATTACAACATTACTAAAATGCATCCAAAATTCAATATGGTCTGGCCCGAACCGGATGCCCGCAGAAGTGTTAAGAATAAATGATTAAAAAAATCAGCATTGCATTTGTTCTCGCAGAATAGTTGTATTTTTAGTGTTCCCAAAAGTATCGACTATTTACCAAAGTAGTAGTCAAACGCAGGCTTCATGCCAACCCTGCATGATCTGTTGAAATTTGGAAAAAAAATGCACTTACATTTTTTTGGTGAGTTGTGTGTAAACATGGAAACATGGTCACCTATATCATAATTAAATTTCAGAACGTCATACATTTTGTAAATGTTGGATTTCTTTTACATAGCTGGTGTGTTATGCTTTTTAAAATACGTCTTTTGAGTTTTTCGTAATTCTTTTAGAAAGTTTTTTCAATATGTAATAACTTAAAACAAAGTTGAATTTTTTAGTTGGGATTTTATGACTTTAAAATACATGTCACTAAAATTTTTTGTTTTAAGAAGTTTATGCTATATGTATACATATATGTATGTATGCACAATTTTATTCAACATACATTAAAAAAAATACGCAAAGACGAAAGTATAAAAATGGCGTTAAACTGGAGTTTTTGCATATCCCCCCCCTTCCCGAAATCCTGGGGACGCCACTGGCCCAGACACATAAGTCGGTTTTAGACAGTGCACATAGATATAAGTCTGCTTTTTGTTTTTCAATAACTAATTGTTTCATTGGTTCAACTCTGAGACTAATGGCGACTGACTGAGTTTTGCTCAAATTAAAAAAAAATTGTATGCCAGGCACAGTGTTAGTATTTTAAAAACAAAAACATTACATCAAAGAGTACCGGATAGCTGATTGCCGGAAATGAAAGCCAACTTGTTTTTCCTACGTGCGAACTGCGCATCCAGCAAAAGTGCTCCTTACTTCGAGCTTACAGCAATATACGCCAAAAAAAATCGACTTAATATAGAGTTGCAGGCTTGTATCACATCTTTAATGAAGCCAAAATCGAAATTTGCATGCCCTGGTAAAGATTATAATCGCATTTACTATCAAAATCTTGACGAACTTGTTCGAACGCACGCACCCGAAAGCACAAAATTGCGCGAGGTGGTCACAGAAAAATCGCTGGTACATCCAGTCGGGCAAAATCGGGCATCCGATCTCTTCAGGACAGTACTCACAGAAGACTAGTGAACAATTTTCCCAAAGACGGAACTCTGGCAAGTATGGCCTTTTTTTTTAGTCTTTCGAAAGTTTAAAAGGTGTGATAAAAACAGTGTGTTAAGATCGCTAAACACTGCCGGCCACGCAGCTCTTAACAATTAATTATGTCAATATTATTGTATTGTGTTGTCCATTTACATGTGTATACGTAGGGATGGCAACCCTGGCCATACATACTGTACGGGCAACCACTTCCAATTGGCTCCGCACACGCAAAATATATTCCAACCACCAACAGTCAGAAAGAAAACCAAAAAGAACCGAAGTTCCAGCGGAGCGCACTGCTCGCTTTTATTTTGAACAACCAACTTCAATCACAACCAAGTAACGACTCCACTAAAAAAGTAAAAGAAACTAAAAGCCAACAGAAAAAATGGCATCATTGTGCAGCACTCGAGTACTGCCAGCATTGTGCGTGGGTGCTGCCAATTCAAACCATCTGTCTACGTTCAATATTATTGTACATTTCCTGCCCGGCTGGACCGGTAGGTTCAGGATCCTCGCTGAACAGTCGACACACCTTCTGTGCCGCTCGTGTTGTCTGTTTCCTCTTGGGGTTTCCATCCCGGGCGTCCATCACGCAGTATTCAACGGTGACATTTCGAACGAGATTGTCGCTGCCCGGATGCACCTCAGTGATGTGGCCAAGTCGCCATTCAGCCGGTGGTAGATTTTCGTGCCGCAGAACGACGACATCGCCAACCTGCAGATTCTCAGCCGGTCGACGCCATTTCGCCCGTTGTTGTAGTGAGACGAGGTATTCGTCGTGCCAGCGATCCCAGAATGATTGATGTTGTTGTCGTAGAATACGCCAATGATGAGTGCGATTTGCGGGCAGGGTGCGTTCACGCGGTTCGGGCACAGCCGCAACCGAACGGCCAATCAGGAAATCTGCTGGTGAGAGTGCCAATCGATCGTCCACTCCATCGTGAAGTGCGATCAGCGGACGCGAATTCAAACAGCCCTCGATGCGTGTGAGCAAAGTGTTCAGCTGGTCGTAGTAGAGCGTTTGTCCACCAACGACCCGATGCAAATGTTTCTTCGCGGATTTCACGGCAGCTTCACACAAACCATTTTGATGGGGTGATGCAGCTGGAATGAAATGCCATTGCGTACCCTGGTTCGCGACCTCCTGTCGCGCATAGTCGCCTTGCCATGCCGCCAGGTCGGCTCTGAGAATTTTGCTCGCCATTAGAAATTGGGTGCCATTGTCGCTGTAGAGGTGCTCGCATGGGCCTCTACGCGACGTGAATCGAGCGAAAACGTTGAGAAACGCTCGTGCCGACAGGTCATCGGCCAGTTCAATGTGTACTGCTTTTGTCGCCATGCAAACGAATATTGCTGCGTACCTTTTCTTGGTTGTATGAGTCCGCTGTGCGCCAATACGGACGTTGAATGGGCCACAGTAGTCAATACCAGATGAAGAGAACGGTGGTGATGCAGTGACACGAGCTCTCGGAAGTGATGCCATCTGCTGTTGAGACATTTGACGCGAGTGTCGTCGACAAACCGCACAATTGTATACGCATTGATTGACGAGGACACGGCCCCCAGGGATCCAGTATCGCTGACGGAGTGTCTGTTGCATTAGTGCATGCTGTGCATGTGCATTACGCAGGTGCACGTCACGAACGATGAGTCGCGACAGTGTGCCTTCCTTAGCCAAAATAATTGGGTTGATTTGATCGGTGAGGAGTGCGGAACGTTGCAGACGTCCACCCACTCGCAATATGCCATCTGCGCCAATATACGGCGCGAGGGATGCCAGCTTACTGGTAGTTGCAACCTGTCGAGATTGTTTCAAATGTGAAATGTCAGAGCCAAAGTACCTTTCTTGCTCAGCGCGCACATGCCAAATGAGCGCGGCAGCCAATTCTTCTGCATCCACGGGTGTCTGATGCCAATAGTGTCGGCGGGTTGGATTGCCCCGCAATATGTATGCGGTCGTACGGAGCAATCGGCCGAGCTGGGAGAAACGTTCCACCAGGTCGATGGTGACGACCTTGTCGCCTCGACGAAATCGTGTTTGAATTGTGGGTGGTTGCACTGCACGTGCAACGTGTGCCTTGACCGGCCTGACCTCGAACGCCACCGCGCTGAGTTCGTCCTCATCCGGTTCTGGGATGTCCACCTGTTGATTGTCGCGCATCAGCTCGACTGGACCATGCCACCAAAGTTCGTGACTGACAAGCGCGGATGCTCTGATACCGCGACTTGCGCAGTCCGCTGGATTGAGATGGGTGCGCACATGCCGCCATCTGGCCATTTCAGTATGCTGTTGAATGTACGTGACGCGATTGGCCACGTATTGCTTCAGTGTAGACGGTGACTTGCGTAGCCAAGCCAACACGATCGATGAATCGCTCCACAGAGTATACGGGGCGTCTGCCAACTGCAATGCCTGTCGCGTGTTGATGAAGAGTTCAGCCAAGAGCCGTGCCGCGCACAGTTCCAAGCGTGGAATCGTTGCCAGAGGAGTGCCATTTTTGTCGAGCTTCGCCGGTGGCACACGAGTTTTCGCTGTGACTAGCGATGAAATGAAGTTGCCATTGCCATCAGTGCTGAATATATAGATTACTGCAGCGTATGCTTTTTGACTTGCGTCACAGAAGCCATGTAGGTGCGATGTCATCGATGCTCCCATACTCAAGCATCGTGGGATGCGGATGCGCTCCAGTTGATAAAGATTCGCACGATATTCCAGCCATTCAGTGAGTAGTTCAGCGGGCAATTCTGAATCCCAGCCGAAGCCATGTAGCCAAAGTGTTTGGATGAAGACCTTCGCCACGATGATGACCGGAGCAAGCATATTTGTCGGATCATACAGTCGCGCCGTGTCGCTCAGGACCAGTCGTTTCGTTCTCGTCGGTTCACTTTCCATGGTGAGACGATAGAATAACTCATCGGTTGTTGGGTCCCAGTGCAAACCCAAAACCGTTGCCTCAACCGACAGCAATTCAATGGTGTCAGTCGGGCTCGATGCCTGTGTGATTTTTGCCAATGTTGTCGAATCATTTGATAGCCATTTACGTAGTGAGAAGTGGACAGTACGCAGTAGTGCATCAATATCGCCAGCTAATTGTACCGCCAAATCGGATGTTTCTACGCTGGATAAGTAGTCGTCAACGTAGAAATCGCGCAGGATGCTTTCCAATGCAGTCGCTGCCCTATTGCCATCTGAAATAGTGCCATGGTTGTCCTTCGCGCATTGTTGCATTGCGCGGATTGCGTTGTATGGGCCACATGCCATACCATAGGTAACTGTGGTGAGTTGATAAGTGTGAATCGGCTCATGCGGAGATTCGCGCCATAGTATTTGTTGCCAGCATCGATGTCGTGGATCGATTCGCACCTGACGGAACATTTTTTCGACGTCCGCCGAGAGTGCCACTGCGTATCGTCGAAACCGTAAAATTATGTTGACGAGAAGATCCTGTATTGCAGGGCCAACCAGTTGAGTCTCGTTGAGAGAAATGCCAGTAGGAGTTTTCGCACTCGCGTTGAACACCACTCGGAATTTGGCGAGTACAGCATGGTGTGGTATAAAATAACATTGTGATGGGGGGCTATGGTTGCCCATCACCAACACCATGTGCCCCAAATCAATGTATTCTCGCATGAAAGCGATGTATTTCGCCTTCAGCCCAGGATCCGCGGCCAGTCGCTTTTCCAATTGGTAGAATTGTCGCAACGCCAGTGGATGCGAGTTGCCAAGTGTCGGTGCATCCGGTCGAAACGGTATTTGAACAACGTACCTGCCGTCGGCGTCCCGATGATGCGTAGCCAGAAAAATTTGCTCACACATGCCATCTTCGTCTGGTGTAGGAGTCACCTCGTGATCCAATTCGCAAAAGAGCCGTACCATCGCATCGAAACGTTGGTCGGCCGCCATATCTTCGTCGACGTGCGTATGCAACGAGCGCACGGACGGGGAGCTTGTGTCCTCGATGGTCGCTGAACCAAACACAACCCAGCCAAGCTTTGTTTGGTGGGCGAATGGCTCATGCATGGAGCCGCGAACGATACCCTCTTCGACGATGGCGCCCCATACATCGGCGCCAATGAGAGCGTCTACTCGACCAACCTTGCCGAAAGACGGGTCAGCCAGATCAAGGGCCTGCAAATGCGTCCAGCATTCAGGCGCAATGTTTGCCACAGGCGTGGGTGATGTCACAGAATCGAGGACATGGAAGGCCACCTCGATGCCAAATGAGTTGTTGACGGATGCCAACCTGAGAACGGTAAGGCCGCGCGTGCGTGTCGTGACGGAGCCTACCCCCTCGACTTCCATGGTGCAGGGTTTCCTGCGAATAGCCAACTGGGTAACAAATCGATTAGTAATAAAACTCACCTGACTGCCCGGATCACAAATGATTCGGCAGCGGTGAGCCAAGCCATATTTATCGGTGATGTGAACAATTGCCGTTGCCAGTAGGACCAATTGTTCCCCAAGGAGGACGAATGTCTTCGCCGTTCCCTCTAGTCACATGAAATTTCGTGGTGGTTGATTCGACGATCCTGCGCTCACACTCGCACTCGTGCCAGCTGATGTCGATGATGGTGCCACGTTCGGTGTCGAACCGGGTTGCGGCGGCGCATGACTGGAGTCCTTACGACATAACAATGTGTGATGATGCCCGTCACAAGTCCGACATCTGCCCTTTGATGAGCACTCTCTCGTTAGGTGTCCTGGCTTCAGGCAATTGAAACACAGATCCGAACCCCTCAGTGCCGAAAACCGCTGTCCTGGCGTCAGCGCCAATAATTTCGGGCATCGAGTGAGTGAATGACCAGCCTCATTGCAGAATGTGCAATGACCAGGCGTAGTAGCAGCCAAGTGCGACTTCACCATTTGTCGCCGTGATGAATTCGCTGATCCACCACGCTGAAAGGATCCACCTGCAGCGCCAGTGCTGGATGATCCTGGCCAATGTAGAATGTCGAGCGAGAGGCTTTGAGCACGCCTTTCCACAAACTCGAGCAATTCGTCCAATTTCGGAATCACCTTTTGATTCGAATGCATGCCCCAAGCGTGTGCTGTAGCTGGTGGCAGCTTTGATGTGATGATGGGCGCCGATAACGCATCCCATTGATCGACCGGTAACTCCATCACCCGTAGTGCACGCAACGACTCGCGCGCCGTGTCCACAATCTTCAACAAATTCTCAGAGGTCTCATTTGATGCTGGGTTGATGCCCACGAACCGCGAAACATGTAACTCAGCTAGTTGTCTTGGGCTATCGTAGCGCCGAAGCAATTCGGTCCATGTTGCATCGAAACCACCAGTATATAAATTGCCAACCAACGTCTGGAGTGATTCGCTTGCCATTGCGTCTCGTAATTTAGCCAGTTTGTAGTATTCGGGGATTTCGGGCTTATTGAGAAGTGTCTCAATAGCATCCTTGAAGGAAAGCCAGTGGCGTAGTGAGCCATCGAATTTCGGAACGCGAACCGGATCCAATTTCAAATCCATCATGACATTAGGACTTGCCGATGCCCTGCCATCTGATAGAGGGGTGCCATGCACCTCGTGCACAGCCATTTGTCGATTCAATTTTACGATCATGGCGTTGTAGAGATCTTCTGTTTCGCCGTACAGCTCGTGGTGTGCTGCCAGTGCCTCATCAGTCGCGGCCTGTCCGACCAAGTTGTCATACACCTTCATGAACCGATCGAAGTGCATCCGTACGGTCACCGATCGCTGCTGACATTCGAATGCGTCTTCGGAGAATGTGTCAGCCATAATCACCGCCGACTGCCGACGCAATGCATTCACGGCAGCCGCACGTTGGTTTAACTCAGCCATTGCTGTTTGGTAGCAGGCCACTGCCGGGTGCTACCGATGCCAAAACCAAGATGTTCCACTGAACTGTTATATGTATGCCAGCAGACCACTGCAGGATGCTGCAAGCGCCAAGCCAGGTGTACCAAAAGTTGTTGTATGTATGCCAGCAGACCACTACAGGATGCTGCAAGCGCCAAGCCAAGTTGTGTGTATGCGAGCAGACCGCTTCAGGATGCTGCAAGCGCCAAGCCAATTTGTGTGTATGCGAGCAGACCGCTACAGGATGCTGCAAGCGCCAAGCCAATTTGTGTGTATGCGAGCAGACCGCTACAGGATGCTGCAAGCGCCAAGCCAAGTTGTGTGTATGCGAGCAGACCGCTTCAGGATGCTGCAAGCGCCAAGCCAAGTTGTGTGTATGCGAGCAGACCGCTTCAGGATGTTGCAAGCGCCAAGCCAAGTTGTGTAAGACATTGCTGTACGGGTACCGTATGTGATCCCGTTAGCAGCACACTCGTCAATTGTTGTTTGTCTGCAGACCACTGCCGATGCTGCAGACGCCAAACCCAAAATGTGTAAGACGTTGCTGTACCGGTACCGTATGTGATCCCGTTAGCAGCACACTCGTCCTCTCGTACGTGTTTCGACGCGTCCTAAGATGGCGGCACGCGGAACTCTCGTACAACAATCTCCAATTTTCCGCCAATGTCCAGGAGCCGTGAACTCTTCCTCACAGGAGGCACCAACAAATGTACGGGCAACCACTTCCAATTGGCTCCGCACACGCAAAATATATTCCAACCACCAACAGTCAGAAAGAAAACCAAAAAGAACCGAAGTTCCAGCGGAGCGCACTGCTCGCTTTTATTTTGAACAACCAACTTCAATCACAACCAAGTAACGACTCCACTAAAAAAGTAAAAGAAACTAAAAGCCAACAGAAAAAATGGCATCATTGTGCAGCACTCGAGTACTGCCAGCATTGTGCGTGGGTGCTGCCAATTCAAACCATCTGTCTACGTTCAATATTATTGTACACATACATACCTATTTATTAACACACTCAATATTTAATAAAACCTCACATAAAAAAACCGACACAAAACACATATTTCTTTTATTTTAAAAGCGAATGCGTGGACGTAGCTCTACTGAGTTTAATCATGGTCCTTCGAGCCGGATATTACGCTGGCACCTCAAACGAAATCAATTAAATAATAAAAAGTGAAAACACTGTGTGCAAAAGTGACACCGAACAAACGTGAAACTAGTGAAAACCAATAAAAAAAAACCACACAGATCGTCGAAAAGGTGCAAGTGCATTAAACCAAAGAATATGAAGTGTATATAAGGCGCATCTGAGCTCAAAAATTCAAATTTTTGTTTGCGAGCTTCATAGAGCGGGGGGAAGCCACAAAAGGGAAAGAGTGGTGCCAGCAGGAGAGCAAGCGCTTCAGTTTACGCTCATTGACTGTGCGAACTGAAGCACGCGCTACAACAAACACACATGAAGTGAAAGTACCGCTTCTCCTGTGTAATTTGAGGCGTTGGTGGTTGTTTTGGTCACTCAATAATTTTTTGTGCAAATTTCTCACAGCAACACCAGCCAGCACAATGATCGTCGTTTCAACGACGCCATTGTTTGTTGTTGTTGTAGTTTTTATGTGTCCACAGCTCGAGAAAAATGTAAACAGCTCTTCTTTTGTTGTTTTTTAATTATTTATGTTTTGCATCGTTTGGAACTTCCTTTTTTTATTTACTGTCACAGCATTCACCAGGAAATCTAAAGGAGCAAATAGGTAGCAAATGTCTGTAATGTCGAGTGATAATTTTTATGGAAAATGTTTCACTTAGCGCAGTGAAAAGGTTATCATTTGTTAGTTTTTGGAAACATATGCCACAATTATTATCTATGTTAATTTTTACTCGATTGTCGAAGTTTTTATCTACAAAATAATTTGTTGTAATAATTGTTGTAATTACTGCTGAAATAAAATAATAAAAAGACAGTTTCGTCTGTCTCAGCATGTAGTAGGTTTTGATTCATAGAATCCTGTGTATCTTCGAAATTAGTTGTTACACTTGACCGAGTACTACTTGAATTTTGTCCCAAAATTGCAAAAGTATTTTCTAATTTATCTTGGTTAAAAAACGTGTTTGTTATAAAACATTTATGTGGATTATTGCTTAATTTTATCAGTGATTGAAAAACAGATTTTACCTTTTTATTTAGTTGCAACCAAGGATAAAGTTGAATAAAATGCGATTCCCGTGTTTTTAAAGACACACCAAAATATTTCAAGTTAGAACACGCTTAAAACTTTAGAAAACTGAGTTTCATAATTTGTATGTCAACTTTTTTTTTTTGGTAAGCAGTATTAAATGTTTTATTAAAAACAAAAATTCATTTTGTATTAAAAAAAAAAAATTTTAAAACCCTTCAAAAAGGTGGTCCTGTTTATACCTGTTTTACACTAAGTAAAACCCTAAAATTCGGAAATAGTTGCTCGCAGTTTGAAAGCCAATGAATGTAGCTTTGCGATAATGTAAAAATATTTAATATGCGTTAGAAACTGTTATATTCAGAATTTTTCAAAGTTGCCGTGTCTTTAAAAACACGGTGGTAAAAAATGGGTTAACAGCACTGGAAAATTTTTACGAGTTCAATTTTATTAGCAATCATTTCAACACGCACGCTTTGTTATTTTAGCGTCGTTTTAAAATGGAGGCAATGGTTGTGAAATTGTCAAAAAAGGAATATTCTCAGGGTAGCATATCAGTAAGAAAATGTACATAAATATTTTCATTATATCCAGTGTATACATACATATTATGTATTTTTTTGCCAATACAAATTTGTTTAGACTTAGGGCCGTTTTCTCATCTTCCCTTTTTAAGTGACCTGTACCTAAAGTGAACTTTAGCTAAAGGTCACTTTAAAGTGCTCGGTTAATATTTCGTTTTCTCATCTGCCTGATAAATATAAATTTAACAAGTCTGATTTTTTGGCAACTCTGGTCTACGATGGCGGCACAATCAGCTGTTTGTGAAAAATGATAATTATTTTTGAAGGAAAAAAGTAAAAATTTTACCTGGCAAAATCTTGTTAACCCTTCGCTGCATGGCATTGCATATATGCAATGTTAACTTTTCATAGATTTGGAAACTATTCTATTCAGCATTTTACAGTCGTTCATTCTTCAGTTGCATCTTTTATGTTAAACCAATTGATTACTAACGGAATTTTCCGATTAATATTGAGAGTATGCGCAAAAGAATCGAAAAAGCAACAAGTGTTTCGATTTGGTGAAATAATTTTGGTTATTGATGGCGATGGTGATATGGCGATCGCCGTCGCCCAGCTGTTTAGTGCATTAAATTACGAGTATACAGTGACGTCTGACCTCTGTTCGACTCCCCGTAGTTGTCAACACTAAAATATTGATAAAGCCGACCTTCATTTCGGCGGTAGCGCTCTCATCAGGATACGGAAAACGGCCGCAAAACTTCTTTCATAAATACAGGAATTAAACAAAATTTCATTTTTACCATCAGAACTTAACAAGCAACAAGAATTATATAACAAAAAAGTTTTTTCTTCACGGAAATTAAATCATGCAACGAAGGGTTAATGCTTTTACTGCCAAATGGGCGTGTCCCGATGTTGGAAATCGTTGAGGGACAAGTTTGACAGCTTGAAGCGCAAGTCCAACCCAGTGATGTTAACTTTTTTTTGGAAAAATCCCTACGCGACTTGAAAAAAATCCCTACTTTTCCCTACGCTGTCCAGCAATTTTCCCTACGAAACTCCCTACACTTATTTTCCAAGTATTTTGTAATATTTAAGGTTTTTTTAATTTTTTGTGAAAAAAAGTCGCAAAAGTAAAAACCATAACATTTATTAATTCTCCTTTTAATTCATTTGCCACATGAAAACAACAAAACAAAGTTGTGCTTTGTACTGAGATACGATTTAAAACATGGAAACATAACAACATAAAAAAGTGTGCTTTGCACTGAGATACCATTTCATCACATTAAAAAAATCAGTACAAAAATTACACTAAGACTAATTATTTATGGTCATACAACTCGTGCACTGAAGGCCTTTGGTGACTATCGCAGGCGTACAAATAAGGCGGTTAATCTTAGAGATGCCGGGCTTGAATATGACAACAATGTTTTTATCCATGAGAGCCTTAGTCCTGATGCTAGGAAGCTTCTCCATGCTGCAATTGCTTGTAAGCGCAAAAAATCAATCTATAATGCGTTTACAGTCCGTGGCTCCGTGTATATTAGAATGCATAAAGGCGGCGATGGCATTCAAATCAGCGCTGTTGATGAACTTCCCGATGCTAAAAGTGTTGCTGCTACAGACTAGACTAATTTACTATTTTACTATCTTACTATCTATTATCTTGCTACTTTTTATTTTGCTATTCTTTTTTTCACTATCTTCTTCTTCTATCTATATTTCTTTCCTTAATGCTTACTGCTTGGCCACCACTCAGCTTTCTTATGGTGACTGCGAATAAATCCAATTCTAATGCTAACGAGAATTACAAAATTATGATTGATGTTCTTAGTAGACAACACTCTGGACTAAAAATCGTACATTTCAATGCCAGAAGTCTCAACGATTTCAAGCTTGACTGCGCCAAGTTCACTTTTGCTGACTCTTCTGTCGATATAATCTGTGTCACGGAAACTTGGTTTCAAGAGGATGTTAATGATTCGTCTCTAAATATAGTAAATTACAAACTTTATCGCAATGACAGATCTGGTAAAAGAGGCGGAGGGGTGGCAATATATTGTAAATCTCATCTCAATGTTAAGCCTCTGGGGAAGTCCTGTGGCTCGGAGGTGGAGTTCCTATCTGTTGAAATCAGTGACCACCAAACTAAAGTCTTTCTATCGTGCGCATACAACCCTAATCATGGTTGCAGTTTAGATTCATTTTTTGATGCTATATCGAATTGTGTTACTGAATATGATCATTTTGTCTTGTGTGGAGACTTCAATATTAATCTATTAAGCAAGGACACTGCTGCTATCAAATTCCTTGATTGCTTAACCGAGGTGGGTCTTTCTGTGGTAAATACTACATCTCCAACCAGGTTCTCTCACAACTCTAGTCCTAGTCTGCTAGACTTGTTCGTTGTCTCGGATGTTTCGCTTGTGCTGCTGTTTGATCAAATTTCCTTCCTATCCGATCATGATCTGATTTTCTGCACTTTGAATATTAGCCTTACCCCTGAAACCTCTAATACATTGTACTCTTTTCGGGACTACAAATCAACTGATTATGTTTCGCTGTTCAATGACTTGTCTTGTATAAATTGGTCGGACTGTTGGTTTCTGCGTACTGTTGATGATAAGCTGAATTTTTTCATTAATAAGGTCAATAACTTGTTTGAACTACATGTTCCGCTTCGTACAAAACGTGGTCCTGGCGCAGCTCATACGTGCCCCTGGTTCACAAATTGCGTGCTCTTGGCACTAAAGAAGCGACATAAGGCATACAGCAAATGGAAACGAAATCCTACTGCGTTTAACTGGGAAATGTATAGGAAGGCCAGGAATGGAGCTACTTCTGCTGTCAGCATATCTAAAAAAAAATTCTTCAGGTCGAAACTTAGCCCATCACTTCCACCGAAACTGCTATGGAATAATTTGAGGCAAATAGGTATTTGTAATAAGGAGACTGAGGCATGCCGGATTGACCCCAATATTCTTAATGATCATTTCATTTCCAATTCTGTTTCTAGCGCGCCTTTTGTATCCGTATCTCAGCGTACGCGAGTCCCTAAAATTAAATTTCAATTTGACGCGGTTAGTGAAATGGATGTTGCTCGTTGCATAATGAAAATCAAGTCGAACGCCATTGGAGATGATCGAATAGCTATAAAGTTTATCAAAATCATATTACCCGCTGTGTTAGGTCCTCTAACTCACATCATCAATCACTGTTTCACTACTTCCAGATTCCCTGAAGTGTGGAAAGTAGCAACAATTATTCCAATAGCAAAAAAACAGTAGCTCGTGAACCTGGTGATTTTCGCCCCATTAGTATTCTGTGCTCGATTTCCAAAGTATGTGAGTCACTCATGGCTGAGCAGATCACCACGTATTTGAACAAGTTTAGCCTTATGTCTTCTTTACAATCAGGATTTCGGTCAGGGCATAGCTGTTCTACTGCTGTGGTTAAAATCTTAGATGATCTTAGAGGGCCTTATGATATGGGACACTTGTCTCTACTCTGCCTGTTAGACTTCTCAAAAGCGTTTGATACAGTTAATCATGCAGTGCTCTGTCACAAACTTGAATGTTATTTTAATTTTTCTGATTCTGCGGTTAACTTACTAAAAAGCTACCTGGTTGGCAGATCGCAAAGAGTGAAGGTTGGTGATACTTTCTCTGCATTTAAAGGTATTGCCAGCGGGGTGCCACAGGGTTCTGTCCTGGGTCCTCTGCTGTTTACAATGTTTATTAATGATATCTTTAGCAGCTGCAGTCATGTTACCATGCATGCGTATGCTGATGACCTACAATTGTACTTGTCGAGACCAATTGGGATGGTAGAGGATTTATGTGCAAGAGTTAACGAAGACTTAGGAGCTATAGGTGAGTGGGCTCGGGAAAATCAACTATTTTTAAACCCCCAAAAATCATTTGTCCTACCCATATCGAGAACTGTTTCCCACTGTTCAGATCTTCCACCTATTCTCCTCAATGGCGTAGAACTAAAATTTGTTAGTCAAGTTGTCAATCTTGGGTATCAAATTAACTCTTGTCACCGACCAACGAGTGGGTTGGCATTCGGCAAGCGTCGTGAGCGCACGCGCATAGTCGCCCAATCGCATAGTCGCGCAATCGCACAGTCGCGCAATCGCATAGTCGCGCACTCGCATAGTCGCGCACTCCACATACTTTGTATTGTTTTTAGAAACTTAAGTTAACTTGCTTTGGACAATGAAATTAATAAAAGTTCAAAATCATCAATCAGAAACCGTGTGTTACAACTCAGAAGTGGGATACATTTGGCCAAAAACGGACAAACGATAAGGGGAAGAGACGCTTCCAAAACGGCATCAAAAGGCACAACGGCCAACGAATAAGGGCACAACGGCACGACGAAAACGAAACGGGAAAGGAACGCTTCCAAAAAGCATAACGAGTAACGGAAAGCGCACGACGGCGAAACGGCAACGGTTGCGCAGTCGCTAACGCTGACTAAGGGCAGCGCAGCGGCAGCGAAAGCAAAACGAGGATAGAGGAGCACGCGAACACGGAGAACGGGCAACATCGATAGTAGTGCGTGAAGCAGCGGTACAGTTGTCGAACTCGCAGCAAGAAAGGCGAGCCAGTGGAATTTTCCGCGCATAAAGAAAGAGAAACAAAGAAGCAGAAGGCGTCAGGTGAAGCCGTGAAGTAGCGAGGGGAGAACAGTTTGAACACTTTAAGCGGCTGGACGTGTCAGAAGCGATGGTGAAAATTAAAATAAATAATTTGAAAGTAGAGCAGCTGAATAGGCTGCTGGCAAGCCAGAATGTTCAGATGTCTGGGAACAAGGCAGCAAAAATTGATAAACTGGCGGACATTTTTGGAGCGGACGAAGTGGACATGGAGGAACTGGAAGTAAGCAACGACACCACGCACCAGCAGATAAACGAGTTGCGGCAGGCTTTGATGGAACTGACGAAAACGGTAACTGAATTGGCTGCTATAAGAGCCGTGGGCATAGAGGACAGCACGGTGGTTGCGCAGGAACCGCCGAGGAGTACGTCGACACCAACAAACGAGGACAGGATGTCTGCAACAGCACGTCAAGCAACGGCAGCATCGCAGCGATTTTCCGGCGTTCACGAGATTACCGGGCTACTCCCGGAGTTTGATCCTCTAAGAGGCAGTGTCAGTTCGCAGGGCTTCATCGAGAAGACGGTACAGCTGCAAAGTGCGTATGGGTGGTCGGAGCAGGAAGTGTTGGTGGCTGCGCAGTCTAAGCTGCGCGGGGTGGCAAAACCGTGGTTGGATGCGCAACAAGTCTTCCAGACGTGGCAATCGTTTGTGAATGCGTTTACTCGGGATTTTCCAACAAGAACTACGTCGGCGCAGGTGCATCGAGACATGGCACAACGTAAGCGTCAACAACGGGAAACCTTGGAAGAGTATTATTATGTCATGCTGAATATGGGTAGGCGTGGCAGGGTGGACGAGGAGTCCATCAATGCATATGTCATAGCCGGGCTGAACGATGTCTATTTGTCGCGCACGTTAATGGCGCTAAAGCTGTCAACCTGCAATGATCTTTTACGCGCACTGGAGGGGATGACGGTTCCACCAGCACCAACGACGACACGCAACAGTACATCAGCTGAACGAACTACAAACGAACCGGTACAGAAACCGCCGACGGACAAAAAGTCGATCAAGTGCTACAATTGCAGCGAAATGGGGCATATTTCATCGAAGTGTCCGCAGCCTCAACGAAAGCCGCGGTGCACGAAATGCAACAAAGTGGGTCATGACGCAAACGTCTGCCGTGCAGGTAGGCCAGCAGTGGCGGAAGTGCATAGCAACGACGAGGGAGCAGCGAATCCAGTGATGAAGGTGGTTGAGTGGAACGGTAGACGCTACGATGCGTTCATCGACACCGGCAGTGATGTGTCACTAGTCGCAGCATCCAAAGTTCCAAGTGAGGTGCCGCGTATAACGTCAGCAAAACGACTCCAAGGGTTTGGTGGGGCACTGATAAGCAGCACAGAAGCCGTCAACGCAGAGTTTGTCGTCGATGGAATTACGGTCCTGACAGCCTGTCAGATCGTCCCAGATAAGTTCATGTGTTACGATATTATTATCGGTCGAGACGTCTTATGCCGGGAAAATTGCAGACTTACAATCGACTCCGGGGTTATGCAAGTTCATGAGAAGAGTGCGAGCGAATTCCACGTCAACAACGCTGTGGGGGCAGAGGCGGTTCACGAAGTCCAGGACTTACTGGATAAGTACGGCAATTGTTTCACCGAAAATCTGGCCAAGCTGGGCAGACGCAAGACAACCGAAATGGAAATCGTTATCACCACCGATCAGCCGGTAGTGGGGAAACGATACCAGGTACCGCTTTCGCAGCGCTCGACATTGTCAAACATCATCGAAAACCTGCTCCAGCATGGAATTATACGACCAAGCTCATCACCCCATGCCGCACTGGTGCTCATCGTCAAGAAGTCGAACGGCGAAGACAGGATGTGCGTCGACTATAGGGCGCTCAACTCAGTCACCGTTAAGAAGCACTTCCCCATGCCGATAGTCGAAGAACAGCTGTCCAAGTTAGTAGGCAACAAATATTTTAAATCGCTCGACATGACATCAGGGTATTACCAAATACCTTTGAAAGAAGACAGCAAGAAATTTACGGCATTCCTAACGCCCGACGGCTTATTCGAGCACAATGTTATGCCGTTTGGCTTACGCAACGCGCCTATGGTGTTCCAGGAAATGGTCGTGCAGCTGATACGAAGCTTGAAACGTCGCGGCCAAATCATCAGCTACGTAGACGAGGTAATCATCGCGACCAAGTCCGTCCAGGAAAGCATCGATGTACTAGCCGAGTTCCTGCAAGCAATAAGGGATGCTGGTCTCACCCTTAGACCATCGAAGTGTTGGTTCCTTGCTACCACCATAACGTTCTTGGGTCATATCGTGAGTGCAGACGGCATGCGACCAGGCGGGGAAAAGGTAAAGTGCATCGCCGAGTTTCCACAACCACGTACACCGACGGAGGTCAGGCAGTTTCTAGGGCTCACTGGGTTCTTCCGGAAATTCATCGAAGGATACGGCGTCATCGCAAAGCCGCTTGCGTCCTTGCTCAAACGTGAAGCTGTGTTCGAGTGGAGCCCTGACCATGAAAAGTCGTTCCGACGGTTGAAGGAGGCGCTGATCACGCAGCCAGTATTGGCCATGTACGATGCCGCAAAACAGCATGAAGTGCACACTGACGCCAGCGCAATCGGGCTATCGGGGGTGATGTTGCAGCAGGAGGACGAAGGTTGGAAGCCTGTCCAATATTATAGCCGGCAGTGCAGTTCCGCCGAAAGCCGATACCCGAGTCACGAACTGGAGGTGCTCGCAATTGTTGAGTGCCTTGAACGGTTCCGCAACTACTTATTGGGAACCCACTTCAAGGTGCGAACTGACTGCAACGCGGTTGTCACGACGAAGAATGTTACACCATTACGCCCTCGTATCGCAAGGTGGTGGCTACGGCTACAGGAATTCGACTTTATTTGTATTCATCGACCTGGGAGCAAGATGCAGCACGTCGACACTTTAAGCAGGGCACCAGTCGGTCAAGCTACGGAACCTGAGACGGTAGCAGAGCGAGTTCTACGAGTGAGTAAGGTAATGGAACCTGAGGACTGGGTATTTGCAATGCAGACACAGGACGCGAAGTTGCAGCAGATATGCGAAATCTGGAACGGCATCGGAACGGCAGATGAGACTACTATAAAACAGGCTAAGGGCGATTACGAGATACGAAACGGACGACTCTTCCGCAAGGTGAACAACGAACTCAAGTTGGCGGTTCCTCAGGCGGTAAGATGGCGCATTACGAAGGCAAGCCACGATGACGTTGGGCATTTCGCGCTCGAGAAAACATTGCAGCGCATATCGAAACATTTTTGGTTCCCACGGATGCGTCGTTATGTCAAGTCGTACATCGCATCATGTGAGGAGTGCTGTTTAAACAAACTCAAAGGTGGACGGAAGGAAAGTCAAATGCACGTTATGGAGGTGCTGCCAATCCCATTCAGACACGTCAACATCGATCATGTGGGGCCTTTTCCCAAGAGCAAATCAGGGTTCACGTACATTCTCGTGATGGTGTGTGCATTTTGTAAGTATGTGCTGCTCAAGGCCGTCAGAAACACAAAAACAGAACCAGTCATCAAGGCGTTAGAAGAGATGATGTCGATCTTCGGGCAGCCGCTGCGGATAACATCCGACCGTGGGACTGCCTTCACGTCGAAGCAGTTCCAGACGTTCGTGGAACGTCGAGGCATCCAACATGTAAAGACTGCGGTTAGAACACCAAGGGCAAATGGGCAAGCGGAGAGCGTCAATCGGTCGCTGTTGACCGCGCTTAGGTGCACCGTAGACGGAAACAAAAGCTGGGACACAACGTTGCCAACAGTCCAGTGGAGCCTGAATTCACAAAAGAACGAAGTCACCAGGTATACTCCTAATGAGCTAGTCTTTTATTATAATCCTAGAGACGTGAGTTACAACCGAATGGTGCAAGCACTACACGACGAACAGAAAGACATGTCAGGTATCGACGTCAAACGAGAGCAAGCAGCTGCGAACATCCTGTCTGAGCGAGCTAAGTGGAAGGAGAGGTACGACCGCCGACACCAGACGCCGAAGAAATACGAAGTTGGAGACTTGGTGGTGGTCGACTATGTCCCCGCGGCTACCGGGGAGTCTCATAAACTGGACCCATCTTACAAGGGCCCATATGTAGTGTCAAAGGTGCTCGAGTATGACCGCTATGTTGTCGATGATCTGCCGGATACGACCGTCACGCAGCGACGCTATTCCAACATATTGTCAGCAGACCATCTGAAGCCGTGGTGTGTGACCACTCCAGAGCTAGACGTCGACGGCGGCAGCGATGACTCGTCCGGTGATGACGAGCCGTCAGGAGAGGCCGAGCTGTCACCGACCAACGAGTGGGTTGGCATTCGGCAAGCGTCGTGAGCGCACGCGCATAGTCGCCCAATCGCATAGTCGCGCAATCGCACAGTCGCGCAATCGCATAGTCGCGCACTCGCATAGTCGCGCACTCCACATACTTTGTATTGTTTTTAGAAACTTAAGTTAACTTGCTTTGGACAATGAAATTAATAAAAGTTCAAAATCATCAATCAGAAACCGTGTGTTACACTCTTTACTATCTTGCGTCGACCACATTAATTCCGTTGTGTCAAAAATCTATTATGGACTACGTAATCTGAGGCGGACCTCGGGGTTTGTACCAGTCGAAACCAAACGGAAGCTAGTGATTCAGTTATTGTTGCCTATTATAACATACTCGGAGGCTGTGTATAGCAAATTGGATTCCAGATCCATGCACAAGCTACAGGTTGCTTTCAATAATGCAGCTCGATATGTGTACTCTGTCAAAAGGTTTGATCACATTTCCATCTACTGCAACAAAATACTGGGCTGCAGCTTACAGAGCTATATGGAAGCAAGAAATTGCATCTTTTTGCACAAAATTATCCATTCCAAAAGGCCCCAGTATTTGTATGAAAAACTTAAGTTTTCTAAGTGTCACCGACAGATGAATTTACTACCTCCAGCCCACAATTTCCCCAACTCCAGTCGACTATTCTTTGTTAGCACCATTAGATTATGGAATTCGTTGCCCATACATCTTAAATCAATTACCAATAGACGCCACTTTAAGCATTATATCTTCAAACACTTTTCTTAACTCTGTCCTTCTCTACTTTTCGCACTATTCTGTTTTCCTTTTCTATCTTCTCTTTTAAATATTTAGATTGGATTCAAATATACTGTTAATAATCAATTTTTGTTAATCAATTGTATTTGTTGAGCTAATCAATTGTTAATTAATAAGTATCAACTTGTGGCATGCAAAAGATGCAATTCTTAAATGCCGATGTTTTATAATTAATTAAATAAATAAATAAATAAATAAACTCAGTGTATGCCATTTTCTTAAAGTGTTGTTCTTTACATTGAAAATTTACACAGGTGATACCTTCGTCTTGTAAGTAAGAGCGAATTATACAAATTGAAGTCAAATTGTCATGGCTTGATGTGTTCCTTTTTTGTTCGAAAATATTCTTTCAGAGTCTGCATTAGAATGTGGTAGTGCCGAAACATATTTGGCCAACTTTGACAAATTGGGAAACAACATTTGATCGTTAAAATTTTTAGTTTGACTAATTTGACTTCAAAATTTTCCATAACCAGGGTTGTTTGAAAATTCCCTACATTTAGTGAATTTTAAATAATCTGTCCTTTTTTCCCTACGCACACAATTTTCGCTAAAATTCCCTACATGTAGGCAATTTCCTACATGTAGGGAATTTTCCCTTCTGTTAACATCACTGGTCCAACCTGGAACTTGCAGCGGAGAAGAGCGAGACGTATCGCACAGGTGGCGGCCCAGCAGCGATTGGACATGTCAGCAGTGCAAAGCAGTGAAATACTCCAATTGGCTGTTAAATGTTCTATTTGCCTCATTTTGCGACTCCGTACCTTCAAAAGCGCTTTCCAGCGCATGAATATAAAAAACACGCCTATTTTCTATACCGAAAGGTCTCAAATTCAAATTTCATTTCAAATTACAATTTCATAACCAGCTGTTTTTTGTTTGTAAACAAACATATGCATGTACTTGGCACCATTTCCACTTAAAGTTCACGTTAAAGTTTAACAGGCACTAATCCTCCCGCTAAATTTTATCGGGAGGATAGCTTATATGGCGTTCAAACTGACTCATTTAAACTAGTTTAAGCAAAAAGAGCTTTTTGTTGAACACAACCGTCCAGACTGCTCAATGAAGTTTAATTTGACAGCAGTTTGTTTACAAACAACAAACAAATAATTTTGTGAACTGATGTGCTGGGAGCATAATTCGAGCGAAATATTGGCGCATATTTCATAAACCACGGCATCGTACTCAACTTCATTCAATATTAGACGCCTTGTAATCAGAACAAAAAGGCGATGAATGGAATGAAAGCAGTGCGAGCAAAACGATAATTTTTATATATTTAAAAATTTTCACATTTTCAATGTTTGTTTGGTTTTGTTGTGATAAATTGACAGCTGAATCTGTAGGGATGTTTTTTTTCTGGTTTGTGTTTAGGGTGTGCGCTGTGTTCAGTTGACAAAAAAAGCTTTTTCATAGACAGCTTTCGGATGCAACCTTGTGTTAAACTCGTTTCAAAACATGTTAAATGGTTTAACACGTTTAATTTCCAACAACAATTGCATGTGAATGAACAGGTTTTCGAACTGGTTTTGTTCATTTAACGCGTTTAAGCACATTAAACACGTTTAAGTCGTCAGTTTGAACGCCATATTAACGGGCAGTTGAGAAAACGAAAATGCGTTTATCGGCCCGTTAAAGTGAACTTTAAAGTTAAAGGGCAGTTGATAAAACGGCCCTTACACTGTTGTAATCTTTTCAATAATTCAATAGATTCATTCATGCAAAATTTTGATATACGTAATATAGGGTGTTTTTTTAGAGGTATAGAACTTCGAATTGAAATAAAACACAAGAAAATCGTTTTAATGTCCAACAATTTGGCTTTATTGGAAGGATAATTTTATGCCATTAATGTTTAAATATGATTTCGGGCATGTGGCCGCCGCGGCTGGCTCGAATAAAGCCAATTCTACAGGTCCAATTTTCAGTTGATGGACAAAGCTCCAATTGCTGTGCACGGTGGCGAATCGATTCATTCGGGTCCTCTTCAACATTTTGCTCTACAGCGGCAATTGTTTCTTCGGTGCGCACTGTTCGACGTCTCTGCGGATGCGTATTATCACATAGAGTAAACGTAGTGCGAAAACGACCCATGGTTAACCGAATTAATTGCTCTGATGGACCATAAAATGGACGGAGCTTGCGGTAAACTTCGCGAACTGAACCATTATTTTCGAAATAAATTTGCACGATTTGCAAGCGTTGTTCTTTTGTCAACCTGTTCATGATGAAATGGCAAACCAAACTGAACATAAATGACATTCGAGTTGCCAGATTTGACCACAAAATGCCAGTTTTATCTCTATTCGAAAAACAAACCTCTAAAAAAAATACCCTATATATCAATATTGATATAATATATGTTCTATATATTTTGATATATTTCGACATTTGTATATAGGTGCGCTAAGGATTTGCATAAAAAAATTTAGCTGTTTCCAAAAACTTTTTTAGATATTCCGCTTAGCTGCATTTTTCGCTTAACCCATTGCTGCCTAATGGGTAAAATTTTACCCATGAAAATTGATTTTGTTTTTAAATCACAAAAAAGGCAATGTTTGAGATCTCTCAAAATCATTGATAGGGATAGTTAGGGTAAAGATGGAGCTACCTTAGCCTAGTGAAGGTCACCCTAAAATTTCGCGATCTAGCTAGAGTTACCAGACTCGAAAAATAGTGAATTTTCCGGAGGTGGAAAATGTGGTGGTGGAAAATGGGAAAATGGAAAATTGAATCAAATCTGAAAACGAGCATTTAGCTTAATATCTTGCCTTTCCATCGATATCAACATTTTCTCGATCGCGCCATTTATAAGAAAGTTATAGCTAATTTACCGTTTTGGGTAGTTTTTTACCCATTAGGCAGCAATGACAGCTACCATCTGGTATTTTCGGAATAACAAGATAATCATAATTTAGTATTGAAAAACGTCTTTTTTATTTATTTTATTTACTTCTAGTATATATAAAAAAAGACTTTTTTATTGCATTTGCTTATTTTTATATATATGCAAGAAATATGAAAAATTGTTTACTTAGATTTGGAATTTTTGCTAGGTCGCGCGGCTAATTGCTATGGTAGTTCACAAAGCACTAGGAATGTAGATTTACATTGCATTTTCGACATCCCTACAAAGGTTTTCCACCACACTGAACGCGTTTATTGACTTTAGTTATGAAATGGTCAACGTGGTCCATTTTTTAAGCCAATTCTGGCACGGTTGCCTGTGATTTACCTCTGCCACCACGGGCACTACCTATAGGAATGACTATGTCTTCGACGACGGCAAGGCGGAATTCATATTGGTTCATAGGCGTTTTACCCTCGTACTTTGCGAACAAGCAATGCAACTTCCAGGCATTCACCATCGCTACGTCCAAACCAGTTGTAAAAAGTGGCCAAAACCATTTTTTTCCTCGGATACGAATACGATAATTATTCATTGAATTGTCAAATAAATCAACGCCACCCATATTTTTATTATAGTTGCTGGTCAAATCGCTTTGCCTTGGCCACAGGCTCGTGTGAAAGGTGATTTGACATCATCCTGATAACCTACTTATAATGTTAATTTAGATTTCTCCAGGCGCCTCTGCTTCGCGCGCGCCTTCTCCAGTTGGTCACACCAAGAGATACCAGGGCCTCTTCCACTTGGTCCTTCCACCGGAGACACGGCCTCCCTCTTCGCCGTCGACCTCCAACCATCGCATCGAATAGCTTTTTCGCCGGAGCTTCGTCGTCCATGCGGCAGACATGACCGAGCCAGCGTAGTCGCTGGATGTTAATTCGCTGCGCTACGTCATGTCCTTATACAGCTCATACAGCTCGTTATTGGTTCGTATGCGATAGTCGTCACCAACCCGAACAGGGCCGACGATTTTGCGAAGCACCTTCCTCTGGAACACTCCAAGGGCCACTATGTCGTTTCGTGTCATTGTCCATGCTTCAGCGCCATAGAGGAGCACGGGCAAGATAAGCGTCCTATAGAGTGAAAGTTTTGTCGGTCGAGAGAGTTCTCTACTTCTCCATTGCCTACCGAGACCGTAGTAGCACCTGTTGGCAAGAGTTATCCTTCGCTTTATCTCCAGACTGACATCATTGCTGCTGTTGATGGCGGTGCCAAGGTAGACGAATTCCTTGACAACTTCAGAAGCATACCTGTCGGCCTCGACGTGAGACCCTAGCCGCTGCGAGTCCTTGCGTGTAGGCAGCATATACTTCGTCTTGCCCTCATTTACCACCAGACTCATTTTGGCAGATTCTCTTTCGATAGCCGCAAAGGCAGCGGTGACATCTCGCTTGTTACGTCCGATGACATCAATATCATCAGCGTAAGCAAGGAGCTGGACACTTTTGTTGAAAATTGTGCCATTACGATGTACACCGGCCTTGCGCAGAACACTCTCCATGGTGAAGTTGAAGAGGTCGCAGGACAAAGGATCGCCCTGTCTGAAAGCTCGAACGGTATCAAAGGGGTCGGAGAGGTCACTTCCAAACTTGATGGAGCTGCGCGTATTGCTCAACGTCGCTCTGCAAAGTCTCACGAGCTTTGCAGGGATACCAAGTTCAGACAATGCGGCATATAGGCGATCCCTTATCGGGCTATCGAATGCTGCCTTGTAATCGATGAAGAGATGGTGTGTATCGATTTGGTTCTCATGGGTCTTCTCCAGGACTTGGCGTAGAGTGAATATCTGGTCGATGGTGGACTTACCAGGTCTAAAGCCGCACTGATAAGGTCCAATCAGCGCCTTGGCGAGTGGCTTTAGTCTTTCACATAATACGCTCGTCAGGACCTTGTATGCAATGGGAAGTACGCTTATACCCCTGTAGTTGGCGCATATTGTTGGGTCGCCTTTCTTCAGCACAGGACAAAGGGCACTGAGGTTCCAATCGTTGGGCATTCGTTCCTCCAGCCATATTTTGCAAATGAGCTGATGCATGCACCCAATCAGCTCACCGCCGCCGGCCTTGAACAATTCAGCTGGTAGCCCATCCGGCCCTGCAGCTTTATTGTTCTTGAGTCGCTGGATAGCGACCCGGACCTCGTCATGGCTGGGCGGTGGCACATCCACACCGTCGTCGTCGATTGGTGCCATCTGGACATCTTCACCACTGGCGGTATTGTTCCTTTCGTCGCCTTCGAGCAGCTTGGTGAAGTGCTCCTTCCACAACCTCAGCACACCCTGCGCATCCGTAACCAGATCCCCGTTATCGTCTCTGCAAGAAGATGCCCCAGGCTTAAATCCTTCCGTAAGACGCTTAACTTTTTGGAAGAATTTTCGGGCGTCATTCCTGCTCCTGCACTCCTCGATTTCCTCACGCTCGCGCCTTTCTTGCTCCCGTTTCTTGCGTCTAAAAAGGCACCTCTCTTTCTTACTCTCCTTCCGGTATTTTTCTGTCACGGCTCGCGTGGCAGCCGACTGCAGGGTCTTCTTGTAGGCAGCATTCTTCGCTGCAGTGGCTGCGCGACACTCTTCATCGTACCATTGGTTTTTTGGTGGTGGGCGTCGAAAACCAAGGACATTTTCTACGGCGGCGCGCATAGAGTGGGATAAGTGAGCCCATAATCCACCGATGTCATCAGGTGGAGAGGGGGAGCGATCGAGCTGGTTGGAGAGTCGAGCGGAGTAGGCTTCGGCTACCCCTTGTGATCGCAGCTTACTGATGTCCAGCTTTCTTCGCAAACTAGGTTGTGCGGTCTTCGCTGCGCAAAGGCGCATGCGTACCTTGGCTGCAACAAGGTAGTGGTCCGAGTCGATGTTGGGTCCTCGGAACGTGCGCACATCTAGAATGCTAGAAGCATGCCTTCCATCAATCACAATGTGATCAATCTGGTTGCGGGTGGATTGATCGGGGGATAACAAGGTGGCCTTGTGGATATCGAGGTGCTGGAATCTGGTGCTACTAACTACCATGTTTCGTGCCGCGGCGAAATCGATCAGCCTCAGACCGTTGTTCGAAGTGGTCCCATGGAGGCTGAACTGCCCGACTGTGGGGCCAAAGATGCCTTCTCGCCCGACCTTTGCGTTGAAGTCCCCGAGGACAATTTCGACGTCGTGGGCCGGGCACCTGTCGTAAATGTCCTCGAGCTTCGCATAGAAGGCATCCTTGGTCGCATCGTCCTTCTCTTCCGTCGGGGCGTGCGCGCAAATTAGGCTGATGCTAAAGTATTTAGCTTTGATGCGGATCGAAGCCAGCCGTTCGTTCACCGGAGTGAACCGAGAGACGTGGTGGCGAAGTCTCTTGCTGACCACAAATCCGCAGCCAAATTCGCGCTTCTCCGCATGGCAGCTGTAGTAGAAATCGCAGTCTGCTCACTTGGAGCAACCTAGTCCTGTCCATCGCATTTCCTGGATGGCGGTGATGTCAGCCTTACACTTTGTGAGGGCTTCCGCCAGTTGGATAGAGGCACCTTCTTTATAGAGGGTCCGGACATTCCAGGTGCATATCCTCAAATCATGGTCCTTGAATCGTTTGCTGTGGTCGTGCTGTGTGGGTTCCTTCCGAGGCTTGCTTTTTTGTTTTCATTGGTAGATGATTTTCCGTGGCTGGCACCAAACCCTGCGCACAACCCAAATTTTAAGTCCTGGGGATAGCACTCGCTGCACACATTAGTTCAGTATTCAGCGGATGCCAAATAGCTATCCAGAAGGGCCGCGCGGAGGCTGTGCATCAGCTTGGATTGGACAGGGACAAGGATCGTTCTGGCGTTCGCCAAGTTGAACGCAATCAGAGACTTTATCTTGTATGTCCGCTCCCTTCCTTCCAATTTAAATAATAATAAAATTTACCGAGCAGTCTTTCCAACGCACAGTATAAATCTCTTTGTTACGCTCGTAACAATGCTTATACGTTCCCCGAGCCGTTGATTTCTTCTTCAATTGTTTTATGGGAGTCAGTGGAGCACCAGAAGTCCGATTTTCACGTACTGTTCCAGTGGCGAAGTAACCTAACTCTGACAAACGGTGCATTAGTTTGTAACTGGTAAAATAATTGTCAAATGTAACAGTGTGATTTCCTGGCGAAGCAACATGTGACATTAGTTGCAAAATGACTCTTTCTCCAAGGCCCATACTTTCTTGTTCATTAATCGATGCTCCGGCGTATGGAATATACTGGAAACAGTACCCTCCTGAGGAAGCGAGTACCCAATGCTTATATCCGAATATCCGAAAAAATCAGAATAAAAGTCCTATGTCTGCCAGGAGTATAAGGGGACGTATAGTTACGGAACGTAGTGGCCTTGGAACTACACAAAAATCTGCCTCGCGGTCCTCCTTATTCCTCTGTAAACAACACATTTGTTTGTTAACGTGCATAGCTGATCATTTCAAAAAGTTCAGAAAATTGCTGCTTAATGGGTAAAAAAATACCCAATGAATATCTCAGCAACGTGCGGAGATAGAATTTTTTCATTTTTTTTTGTGATCATTTTGGGTCACTTCTAGGTCATGTATGAAATTGTATCAAAATCGTATGGGCGGAACTGGTACCAGGCAGCAATGGGTTAAGGGGTCTTACTATGTAATACCTCATTTCCGACCGCTATATTCAAAAATTGATTACTAGAAAACTACAAATGATTTCGGGAAGCAGTTTTTTGTAATGTTATCATTAATTATTACATAGTAAGAGCCCCTTAAGGCAAGTTTCTACCTTGTGCGGCCGAGAAAACATGTTTTGTTTGAAAGATTTTTGATGGGAAGGTTTTTAAGATAAACACTGGAACATTTTTTCAGATGTAGGTATATGTTTATTGTACAAGTAAAAAAAGTTTCAAGATAAAATATGCAAAGGGGAGTGAGGGGGCCATCGAGCAATGGCGGCAGGACTTCCTTACTCGCGGAAGTCCTGCCGCTGTTTGAGATGACTTGAAACACAAAAATGCAATTTTTTCTTGTTCTGTATCCTTTTGTCTATGGCTGGAACGAGGATTTAAGAAAAAAAATGAAAAATGAAGGATATATGCGATTTTGACTAAAAAACTCAATTTTTATCTACTTTTTTCAAAACAAATTTCTATTTTTAATGAAAACAAATTATTATTTCTTGAAGATCCTAGTTCGGGCCATAGCTAAGACCTTGATAAATGACTGTTTAAAATTTCGTAGCTATTGCTCAACTCGTGTGGCTTAAATCACTTCCGCAAGGTCAAAAAATGTAGTTTTGAGAAAAACGCGTTCAAAGTTTTGCTTCAGTACTCGGCGCGCTCGACACCGCTACCTGTTTCGATAAATTGCTTCCGTAATTCGAAAGATTTCAACTTCAAATTTTGGGAGCGTATTCTACAATCATGTATTAATCCAAAAATGCATGAAAAAAATCGATTTTTTTGACCGCACAAGGTAGAAACCCCCCTTAAGTGCCCCAAATCATGTGCATCAAAGGTGAATGCAGCTAAACCGAATGTACTGGATTAAGGTGTTGCACGATTTGATTGATTTCGAACTTCCTGAAAATACTCTAAGTCAACAATAATTCAACACGTATTTTATAGTTATTCGAAAATCAAAATTTACCTGGGCCAACAATGGGTTTAGGTTTATTTACGGAAAGACTCTGAAACAAAAAACACTAACCGATGGGCCTATTGACTTCAAAAATTTTAAAAATAATTGAAATAAATAAAATAAGACACGCGTTTCTCATTATTTTCAAAATCGAAATCTAACTGTATCAACGACAGGTTAAAAGTATAAGTAAGCCTCTTTACTTCAAAGTTGGTGAAAGTACTTTAAATGTACAATAACTCGATACGTGTTTTCCATTTTTCCGAATATTAAAATCGAACGGGGTCAGTGACGGGTTAAAAGTTTGTATGGAGAAACTGTGAAAAAATATGAATTAATGGGCCCATTGACTTTAAACTTGGTGAATGTACTCTTAGTGAGAAATAATTTGTATGGAATTTGTATAGAAAAACAATTTGTATGGAAAAACAAGATTAATTGGGCCTTCTGACTTTAAACTTAGTAAAAGCTCTTTAATCGGAAAATAATAAAAACGTGCTTTTAAATTTTTTGAAAATCGAAATTTACCATGGTAAACCAAGGGTTAAGAATTTGTTTAGAGTAAATGTGAAAACACATAATTTAATGGACCTATTACCTATTCGCCAAAAATTGTATCTTTGTCTACAGACTATTAGAATGGAAGACTCCTCTTTATTTATACAAAAAGCTCGTAGCTTCTAAGTCCCGGAGACATCACAATTTAATTGTCCCGGTGTACAATTTTTTTCGTCAACGCCGTCAGAGTCTGGAACTCAGTTCCTGAAATTACAAGGGCTGGGCTAAGCAGAGGCAACTATAGGACTAAACTTTATAAGTATTTTAGAGCACTCTGATTGCAGATTATGTATGCTATGTATGATGATTGCAAGGCGCACCTTCTTCTTTATTCTCATTTAATCTGTACTTTTCCTCCTTCATAACTATATATAAATATTATATTCTACATTCTATTTTCTATTATTTATAATATTATGTTATATCAAAGAATATGAAGTAATATAGAACGCGCATCTCATACAAGCAAACGTGTTTTATGGCGGGTACTGCTGGTAGTACCCTCTGTTATTGACAGCAGAACCCTCTGTTAGTAACAGCAGAAATCTCTGTAACTTCGGCGAAACATGTGAGTAGAAGCAAAGAAAATAAACATACGAAGGCTTGCTTTTGGTTGCGCTCACTGCAGCGAGTCTGCGTTAGCACACTGCTGCGGCGTGGAATGATTGGGAGATGAAGACGATGAGCTGTTGTTGTTGTTGTTTCCCTGGCGAAATGCTGAAATTGTAAAACGATTTCTATTTTATGGCGGCTGGCTTTTCTTCTTCTTCTATAAGCCTGCACGGCGTCTCATATTGCTCCTGAACTCACTGCCGACTGTAGTGTGCGCAAAATCATAAGCGGCCTTTAGACGGTCGCACATGTCCGCAATCATGTGCGGCGCGACGAGAAGAATGACCGTGTAAACGCAAGAAATTCGTGTCGTCGGACATGTGCGACGGTTTTCAAAATTTTTTGATATCTCTGTCGGCGCGACGCACATGTGCGACCGTGTGACACACATAGTGCATTTTTTCATTCGATCGGTGGACAGCGAGCAGTGAGGATGGCGTCGCAAAAAAATGAAATATTATTGAAGGAGTTCATTGAGGTGTATAGACACAATCCCGAACTGTGAGAAGTAAAAGGTGAAGATTATAAAAATAAAAATTAAAAGAAACGCAGCATAGAGGTGCTTTTATGCAAATTTAAAGAAATTGATGCGAAAGCGCATACCATGTTGCTTCGTTGGCAGCAGCGAGACAACTGAAGTGTGCGCACATGTTTGACCGTGTAAACGCCCTTCGCACATTTCCCCCATCGCACATGATTGCAAACATGTGCGACCGTCTAAAGGCCGCTATAGAAAAGAAAATAAAATATGGCTGGCATGGCGACCTGTATGAACGCTACAGGCAATAAAAAATATATAATAAGTAATCAACAAAGACAATTAAAAAGGGAGATTGGAGAGAAAGGAAGACGTTTTTATTAGCCCGTAATAATTTTCCGTTCCGTTCTTTGGAACTATTTTTACTGCCCACATATAATGCTTGCTTAAAAGAACTAAAATAAGAAAATCTTATATTTTAAATTTATGGTCACATCTTTTGCCATGGAACCATTCAGGTGTAGAATATTTATACTATTTTTGAACGTAGGGATTTCTAAATAACAGTTTTCTTATGACAAAATACTTGTCTTATTATTAATTTCTTTATTTAGTGCTTTAGTAGTGCTTTCCACATATTGAAAGTCAATAGACCTATTAAATTATGCTTGTCCATACAATCTTTTAACCGTTGGTTTGTCCGTTAGATTTCGATTTAAAAAAAAAATTAAAACACGTATCTAATTACACTGTACAACAGCATTTCTGCAACAGAGGAACGACCATATATTCCTGAAAGAGGACGTCGTACTGATCATTTTTGCAGAACAAAGTAATAGTCCAGCACGTCTGAGTTTTTTGTAATTCACACATAAAGGTTAAAGGGGTCTCTATAGACTTTTACACGGAAAGTATAAAAACTAGAAGAGCTAGAGCTTTGATGTCTAAGGCAAAGTTTTTCGCAATAAAAATGTGAATATTTTGTATGTACACATGAACCCCCCACCCCCTTTCTTACCCCCCTTTTTCACGATTTTCGGAAAAAATTTTCATAAAAAGCTTGTATTGAGTAAAATATTGCAAAAAATACCATATTGTCTTTTGGGAAAATATTCCCCATTCAAAAATAGGAGGGGTCTTCAAACACCAAAACTTTCTCAAAACTTCCCCCAAGGAAATAAAAAGCCTTAAACACGAAACCTTCATTAAATAATCTTTTCATAAATTGCTAATTCTGCTTGAGATGTTAAGAAAAATGTTGAATATTGAAAAAAAGCCTCATTACAACGATTTACACGATTTTGCGACTTTGAAAATACTTAAAAAAGTTTTCTGATGAGGAAAAAATACTTGATATTGGATGCTTGTTTGATGCATATTTTTGTACCGATGATACAAACATACTTTCAATTCAGGCGGAATGACTTCAATTCCATTGAACCAAATTTCATGAAATTTTGACTTAAAATCGGGAAAATATGTTAATTTCCAAGTTCTCGCTTTGCCTTCTTGGGGCTGTTTCTAATGAAAAAGTGAAAAGTTTTATCAACAAATGAAGCTACTTGAAGAATGTAGCAATCCTCGCTGAGTACGTTTGGAATTTGAATCGCAATATTGACCCATCTGCGCATTCCCGTAAAGCGAAAGCGTCTTTTTGAAATCATAAAAATTGTTTATTTTATTAAGAGAGGACTTCTTGTTTGGAGACCACCTAAACTATTATTCAATGGGAAATAGTTTTTTTTTTCAATATTCAACATTTTTCTCAACATCTCAAGCAGAATTAGCAATTTATGAAAAGATTATTTAATGAAGGTTTCGTGTTTAAGGCTTTTTATTTCCTTGGGGGAAGTTTTGAGAAAGTTTTGGTGTTTGAAGACCCCTCCTATTTTTGAATGGGGAATATTTTCCCAAAAGACAATATGGTATTTTTTGCAATATTTTACTCAATACAAGCTTTTTATGAAAATTTTTTCCGAAAATCGTGAAAAAGGGGGGTAAGAAAGGGGGTGGGGGGTTCATGTGTACATACAAAATATTCACATTTTTATTGCGAAAAACTTTGCCTTAGACATCAAAGCTCTAGCTCTTCTAGTTTTTATACTTTCCGTGTAAAAGTCTATAGAGACCCCTTTAACCTTTATGTGTGAATTACAAAAAACTCAGACGTGCTGGACTATTACTTTGTTCTGCAAAAATGATCAGTACGACGTCCTCTTTCAGGAATATATGGTCGTTACTCTGTTGCACACAAAAAGCTTAAAATTGTTGTACTGTGTTATTTTTGATTTCAAGTGTTTTTATGAATTTTCATCAGTTAATTTTTCTTCGTAGTTTTCCCATATTCTCAAACTTGTAATCAACCATGTGAAAAGATAAACAAATATTTTTATTTCGAACTCGCCACGTAAAAATATTTGTAAACATTTTAAATTGGGATCAACCACCAAATTTTAAAATCAATCAAAGCGTTGGCCATCAAAAAGCCATACACCACAAAGATTCGATTGATAGAAATATGATAGCAATTTGGGCAGCAAAAACAATCTGCCGACACAAAAAAGCATACACACAATAACCGACAACAACAAAAACATTAGCGAATCCCGAGTCATCTTCGTTGAAACGATGATGACGATGCTTTGTTGTTTGCTCTTTGCTTGCGATTCGGCAAACAAGATCAAGAAACATATAGGGTGTTTTTTTTAGAGGTTTGTTTTTCGAATAGAGATAAAACTGGCATTTTGTGGTCAAATCTGGCAACTCTAATGTCATTTATGTTCAGTTTGGTTTGCCATTTCATCATGAACAGGTTGACAAAAGAACAACGCTTGCAAATCGTGCAAATTTATTTCGAAAATAATGGCTCAGTTCGCGAAGTTTACCGCAAGCTCAGTCCATTTTGGTCTACATAATCGTCCATCAGAGCAATTAATTCGGTTAACCATGGGTCGTTTTCGCACTACGTTTACTCTATGTGATAATACGCATCCGCAGAGACGTCGAACAGTGCGCACCGAAGAAACAATTGCCGCTGTAGAGCAAAATGTTGAAGAGGACTCGAATGAATCGATTCGCCACCGTGCACAGCAATTGGAGCTTTGTCCATCAACTGAAAATTGGACCTGTAGAATTGGCTTTATTCGAGCCAGCCGCGGCGGCCACATGCCCGAAATCATATTTAAACATTAATGGCATAAAATTATCCTTCCAATAAAGCCAAATTGATGGACATTAAAACGATTTTCTTGTGTTTTATTTCAATTCGAAGTTCTATACCTCTAAAAAAAACACCCTATACATGCAAAAAATGATTGAGCGAACACTACGCTGCAACACAACCATTTCAATGTACACGAGTGAAGCCGTTGCGAACAATAACATTTTTGCTGTTGTCCTACGAAAATCTAACAGAAAATGTTATGAACTTAACATTCTCAAATGCCTACGCTTCGCTCTTCCCGCTCGCATCATAACAGCCGAAAACACTTTTGTGCCGACATGCGCGTTCTATATTACTTCATATTCTTTGGTTATATGCATTAAGCTACTTTGTTATTATTATATTTAATTTTTAATTGATAGTTCTAAGTTTATTATTTATTTTAAATTTGTTATTGATAGTTCTAAGTTTAATTGGAGAAATTTAATTCAGATTAAAGTGTAATTAAAAGACTTAGTTCTTACTGCACCTAATGTTATTAATATTCCTAATAAATTAAATGAAAAATGAAAATCTGACTTCACAATTTTTTAAAACACTCGAAATTCTCGAAATACACATGTTTTTTTTTTAATTCAAAATCTGATGGGCTGAACAATGGGTTAAGAATTTGTATCGGGGGGAAACAAGAGAGCTGGCGTGCAAAGCCGCGGAGCCCAGCTAGTTGTGTATATTTTTGGAAAACTTCATAGTTTTAAATGATTTTTTCAAATAGAAGCATACGTAACCGTTTTCTTATTTTAAAAGCAAAAAGGGGAAAGGGTCCGGTTACTAGAGGGTGGCCGAAAATTAGTGCAACTACCCTATTTTTTTTTTATTTTTTCTAACTCGACTCTTGGTCTAAAGCTATTTCGTATTCACATTTGCCATCACTTTCGGAAAACGAGGGCTGAATGGGGTTGTACAAAGTACCTGTTGCATTATGAAGTTTTTTAAAAGATCTAGATTTCTAGCTCTACATAGTTATATTTTTCCATTACATGGAGGGTGGTAGTAAACAGCAGTTTTTCTGTATTCAAATACCTCATTCAGTAAAGTGCTTACAGTATTTTTGTCTCCAAATCCTATGATTGTAAAAGATTGCGCCTAAGCAATAATCTCCATCAGCGCCATTTCAATATTGCAAAGATATGCTTCAACTCAATTTAAATTTAAATATAAAAGTAAAAATTTCGAGTGTTTTATATTTAATTGTAAAGTTAATTGTTTAACTTAATAATAGAGTTTTTCAAAAACAAAATCCGTTTTCAAAATTTTATATAAAAGAAATATTGTTTGCTTATAACTTCTGTTTTGTACATATTACATATCTAATATATACAATAGAATAGAATAGACCAATAGAAAGTATGGAAAAGGCTTTTCATTTCGTGTCCATAACGTGTAAACCGAATGAGAATTGGTTGAGCTATTTTGATACCAACTTTGAGCTTTGACCCCAAGCCGCGCCTTTTATAGGCGTTTACCGGACAAAATTTGAAGTTCGTTAGATTCTAAAGCAAAACCTCAATGTAAGAGCATACTTAAAAAATTATAACATATAAAAAATTATTCTTATTAATTTCTTTTGGGGTTAAATTTAGCAGTTTCAAATTAAATTGGAAAAATGTTGAATCTATCGCGAAACAATTTCGAAATAAGAATGTTTCATTATTATTTCGAGAATCAATTTTGAATCAAGGATGTATAATGGGGCATTCCACGCGCAGCGGACAGGAAAAAAAACTCGATGTTTCCGATTTCAATAATATTTGAGTATGTTCTACCTATACGTATTATTGATACGTGTACCAAAAAAGTTATGGGACTTTGAAGTTTTCAGCAACCGGTTGGCATGCAGTACTTCAAAGCCGATTATGGAGTCATAAAATTATATTTTAAAATAATTAAACCACTGGATTTCTTACTTCATTTACTGAGCTTTTGAATTGTCTTTTTGGAAAAGAAAAACAATTTTTTTTAGTAAAAAAAAACCAATTAATTTTTTTTCCCTGATTTTCACTAAGTTAGACCATTTGGTTTTTTTTTTTATTTCTTTTATATAAATTGCTAATATTGTATAGAACATTGGTGCCAACTTTTATAATGGGCGTGGAAGTGGATTAGGAGCTAGACTGAAAATACTTCCGAAGGGTGGCGTCCAGCGCCGCGCCTGATGCGCTTGTGAGTAAGCAGATTAATTTTTTTCTTTAGTAGTTTGATAAACGAATTATCTTTTATGATTAATTGTTTCATTTACAAATTTTTGCAATTGTAAATGCTTCATTGTTACTCGTGCGTTTTATCATAATACCTTCAGTAGTACGAATGAAGGCATGATACTTTTTTGTGCCTGGTATTGTCGCTGCCGATTCAAATCTGCTCTTTAAAAACAATCTGTTTTGTTGAATGTCCTCTTTTGGAGCATATAAAACGTGCGTTAGGGGCATTGATGTTTTCGCCCATTGGTACAAACGCTCGGGTGTAGTAATCGCTTTGTCTGACGCCCACTGTAGACTAGCTCGGGTTGCCAAACGTTTCAAGTTGCCCCCAAGTCCATCACATGACCCTTTGCCATGAGAAGTGGCATGAAAATGTAACTCTGCCTATGTACCGAAATCTTTTTTTAAATAAAACAGGTTAATAAAATTATACCTGTTTTTGAAGTGCTGTGGTGCACCATCAGTTACATAAATATATTTATTTGTTGATATATCCTTTTCTTGTAAATGCTGATGTAACATTTTTTGGAAGGTACAAAACGTTGCAGTGTCATGTTTTAGGTCATCCGATATCATAACAATACTTCCATGTTTTAACTCTTGTTCCTTTTTGTAATAATACACAGATGTCAGGAAAGTAGCCTGGTCGTTATTCCAGTGAAATGACTGGGCACCGTCTTGAACCACGAAGCTGTAGTTTTCAGCAAAATCGCACTGAATTATTATGTCACCCCCCAAAATCGACTCTTTTAATAATTTAAAATACCGAGTTTGCTGATCTGATATGTAGGCGTGAGGTTTTAAAGTGTCTAATCCTGAGCAAAGAATAATAATAATAATAATAATTGATTGGCACGACAGCCCGCTTACGCGAGACTAAGGCCTAGCTTCCCGCAACCACCCGTGTTGTGCGTGTGAATTTTGTACGTGGGTGGAAGGGACCTACAGTTTTATGCCGGTTCCGAACGGCTGGCTTTTTCATAGGCAATTTTTACTCTCAGAGGTTTGCCATTTCCAGCCGAGAGGACAGGCATCGAAAGAGAAAACGAGTTTCCCGTTATTTTTTTTAGGTGTTACTACATGCAGAATTCGAACTTGCGTCGCTCTGCATTCGACTCGCTTGGACCGCGCACTAACCAACTGTTTCGTACAGGGACGATCTCCTGTGCGATTGACTTGTTCGCACAGGGACGATCGTCTCTGGCCGAAGTAGTCAGTCGTGCAGTGAGCGTGAAGCGGACGAGACGTCCACCAAAGTAAATCCTAAGTAGCGCCACTCTTTTTTTGGCCGGACACCAAAGGCAGTGTTGCCGCACAAACAGTGTTAGCCCATAACGATTTTCTGTCAGTTTTGGGAGTAAATTTGATGCCTTATTTTCTGACTGCTCTTTCCAATCAAGAAAAAAGAAATGTTTGAATGATTAAATATCTTAACGAAACTGTAAAATTATTGGAGAAATACAATAGTTATTACCACAATTGATTAAAATATACAACATTTTAATACAAATTTCAATTTTGCTTTCGCACAAATAATGTCATGATGAAAACATAAAACATTCCGAGTCAATATCAAGGTAATTTTGTTATCGTACAAGGTAAAATGCAAACGAGAAAATTTCTTGTAGATAATTATTTCAAAATGTGTGTGTTATAGTAAGGTCGTGCATCTTCAGAACTCTGAATACGTACTAAAAATATGTTTTTATTTATTTTGAGTGTTAATACAAACTCACAACACGATAATTTAATCAAAAGATGATTGAATGTGTTCAGAAGAACATATTCGTATTCATTATTAAATATCTCTGATGCGACTGCACTGAGTGAAATAATTTAAATGAAATCATAAACATCACAAACATTTCCTATCTAAATACATTTCTATATTCACCATCTATAACAAAAATTTCAACCCTGTCTTATAATAATTTGACCACTTTCACCACAAAATGTGCAAATTTCACCTCCAAATTAATATAATTAAATATAATAAAGTGCAGAAGTGAAACCTGGTGAGTATCTATCAATCGTACTTTTTTAAATTGTATTTTCTCTTTTAGGTAGCCATATTGCGCTCGAGTTGCAGAAGCAAGTCGCGGAAATGCAATTCGCCGGGTAGCCATTATATCCAGGAGCATGAGCATATTCCTCGGTTTGCTCCATCGAAATGCAATGTGCGAACTGTAATGTAAGTAAGTCTGAATTTAATGAAGACATATCTAATACGTCGCTTTAATTTATTTTTCCCCACCACTTTGCCTGGATCTCTGTCTTGTCGTCGACCAATTGAAGGATTATACAAGCACGGGAAGATTCACTTAAGCGTTTGGCAAAACGCCCCAGCGATGAACGCTATGTGGATGTGACAGATCGCAAGCGACCAGCAGGCACTGAGAGTCGTTTCGGGGCACCTCCACCGCCACGTTTTGATGCAAGTCTAGTGTCATCCAGAAGGTACGTTTTACATTATATTCTCTTGTTCTCCCTAGGCCGAAAAAAAATATTCTGAAAACATTCTATTAATCTATTTGCGTGTTGGTTTTATTCCACAGTTACGATAAGAAGCGTGACGATTATGGCAGCTCAACTTCTAGCAAGCGTGGCATTAACGGCTACACAACGGCCACGAAACGCCTGGACTATTCCAAGCGCGGCGATAACACAAGCAGCAGCTCAAAGCGGCCAGCTATTGATGATTACACTACAGCGCCGGCAAAGCGAAGCACCGATGACTACAGCAAACGCAGTACTAGCGACTACATTTCATCATCCACGTCGTCAAAACGTGTGCTCAACGACTACAGCACCGGTAAACGCGTTGACTACTCTATGCAGCAGTGGCATGTACACTGGCGGCCGGCCAGCACAGGATCATTATGGTGCACCGGTGTCACCCTATTGAAACGCAATCGAAAGTTTGATGTTTGGTTGGTTCAATTGAACAGCATCAATACACACATAAGTCGTATTAAATTGTATTAAACCCCTTTTCTAATTCAGCCAAACGCAAAAGCAGACATCGAATCAACAACCATAACAACTATCGGCAGGCGGCATCCTACTGCTAGCAGCGTCTAGATCTGAAAATGTGTTTGCTTTTTCCACACCACCCAAGGGGTATGCAAAATGGCGCATTACCGATGTTTTTTGGGTGCTCGGTTCCCCTGTAGGCATATTTTCACCCTTACAATATTTTTTAATACTTATGATATACATATAAAAATAAATATATGTAATAAATAAATATATATAGTAAATAAATATATATATTATTGAAAATTCAATCAGGAATACCATTTGAATTTCATTTGCAACTGACAATGACGTGGTGAATATATATAAGAAAGGCAGAGTTGCTCTTGCATAAAAAACGAAATAATTTAAATTTGTTCATAAATTTTGGTAAAAACCAACTAATTTATGAGAATTTTATTTAGCTTTCTTTTCTCTGGTTATACCAACATGAAAAGTCAGCGATTCCTTTATAAAATCGTCTTAAATTACGTTTAAGAAATTCATAGAAACCGCAATTTGTTCAGTATTTTTCATGTACACGCAATCCTGGCTTTGGTGTTCGGCCACCGTGGTGAGTTCAGTTTTACACGTGAACAACAACAATTTGACTGTTCTTGTCATACAGAATCGACGCCTGGTTGTCAAAGAGTGGCGCTACTTAGGATTTACTTTGCGTCCACTTTTGGTGCAAGTTTTTAATCGGTGCGAGATGTGCGTGTGCATGAAGTACGGAAAATAAATTGGGTTTTTTGAGCTGATGGCTTTTTCCCAACGAGTGCGCGTTTTATTTAAATCGGGTTGCATTCCGTAGTTTCCACCGCCAATCGAAGATGGTGGGAACATTGTGGTACGTGTCGAGCCAGATGTTAGCGGCCTATGGAGCGCCCATTTTTTTGTTTTCGATTCCTTTGTGCGCGAAAGAAACGGGACATTTCCAGCGAGCAGCGTTGTGCGAAGAGCTCTCGCGTGGAATGTGTGCTAGAAGGAGCGAGTCGCCGATTGTTGCGCAATTCGTTTCTCTTCCATTCGATCAGCGAACGCAGAAGCGAAAGCATCGCGAGTGAGCAGTTGTTGGTGAATTTAAAAAAAAAAGAGGAGAAAGAAGAAGCGGCAGCAATCGGTGAGCTACAGTCCACTAGGAGCGTGGTGCGGGTAATAGGATTTAGAGCAAATGTGTTATTATTGTGGTGAACGGAAAATTGTTTGAGCTTCAGTTGAGTGCTTGTTTGGTGCATGCGTTTTGGTGCGAGTAAGCATATTATTGTGCAAGGAAATTTCGTTTGTGTGCCTTCTTGGCGCACGCGTTTGGTGCGAGCAGGTTTATTGTTGTTGTTGTGCAAGAAAGTTTCGTTTGTGTGCCAGTCGGGTTCTTGCTTTACGCATGCGTAAAGCTTGGTGCGAGTGGGCTTATTGGTGTTGTTGTGCATGGAGATTTCGTTGTGTGCTATTTAATGTTTGTTTGGTGCATGCGTTTGGTCGGTGCAAGTGGCCACATAGTGGTTGTTGTGGTGCAAGGAAAAATCTGGAAACATGTGCCTGCAGGGCGTATGGTTTCGGAGGTGCAAGTGTGTGCGCAAGGGACGCGCGTAACTGCGGTCCCGCTGTTGCTGAGCTGGTGGTGCGAGTGTGTGCGCAAAGGACGCGCGTAACTGCGGTCCCGCTATTGCTGATCTGGTGGTGCGAGTGTGTGCGCAAGGGACGCGCGTAACTGCGGTCCCGCTATTGCTGAGCTGGTGGTGCGATGGTGCCGTTATTCTTGGAATCAAAGTGTGCTAGATTGATATGCATATCTGAGCTAGAGCTGCAAGAATAAGAAAATGAGAAGAGAGCTAGAGCAGCAAGAATAAGAAAATGAAAAGAGAGCTAGAATAGCAAGAGTAAGAAAATGAAAAGAGAGCTAGAATAGCAAGAATGAGAAAATGAAAAGAGAGCTAGAAAAGAGAGAGCAAGAACGCTTCAAGCAGTGGGCTAGTCAGAGTGCTAGGAATTCCAAGAATGAAGTCGGAACAGAAAATTGTGCTTAGCGACAGGTTGAAGATTGTGTGCGTTGCGTGCAAGAAATGACGTCACAGCTGACGTTGCAGGAGCAAGAACAGTTGATAATTTTGGACTTTGCTCCAATCCTTGGTGCTTGTTTTCTATCTCATTGCAGTGAAATGGCAGCACGCAATAAATTGGAGGCGTTGGCGGCGACGATCAGGCGCACACTGTGCTTCGTAAAGGGGCCAGAGTTTGAGGACGTCACGCTGGAGCTAGCAAGGGTACGCCGTACCAACTTAGAAGAAGTCTGGGCACGGTATAATGACGCCTACGAGCAGGTGGTCGGCGCGACGCCCAGGGAGCAGATGGCCAAGCTGGAGCAAGCAACGATGGCGCATGATGAGCTGGAGTACTTTGAGGCGCACGCTTTGCTCGACGCCAAGATTACTCAATTAGAGCGAGAGCAGGTGCAAGAGCAAAGGGCGCCAGAGAAAGCCAGACAGCCGAAGGCTAAAGGTGCGGGTGCTGCAATGGTGGCAGAGAGAGCCAGGCAGCCAAAAGCTACAGGCGCGGGTGCTGCAATGGTGCAAGAGCGGACAATGACTTGTGAGGTGTGTGCTGGGGATCACATCCTATACCATTGCCCGGAGTTCATGGGTTTGGCATTGAAGGCGCGCAAAGAGTACGTTGCCAGGCGCAAGTTGTGCCCGAACTGTTTCAAGAGGGGCCACGGGGTGGACAACTGCTATCAGGGCGATTGCTGGAAGTGCCCAGGCAGGCCAAAACATAACAGCACGCTGTGTCCAAACCGTGAGCTACCGAAGCAGGCAAACAGCGTGCAGGCCAGGATGGAGGGCAAGAATCTGCCAGAGTAGAAGGGCAAGGTAGGCTGACGCCAAAAGGGGGCCAGAAAGGACGACGGGGAGCTAGGGAAAAGTGTGCCAGTAGAGTTAAGCGAGCCAGCAAGCGATCGGAGCTCGAGCAGAAATAAAGATTAAATGGTTTACACTGTATTTAGATGGTGTTAGTGTTAATTCAAATCCGACTATGACGTTGTTACCGACGGCCATGGTCGGAATTGTAGACGATGGATGCAGGTATGGGCCGGTGCGTGCATTGCTGGATACGGGAGCACAGATCAATTTGATGACGTTCGCATTGCAGCGAAAATATCGTGTATCCACGCAACCTATAGCGCAGAAGATGGTGGGCATTGACGGTGTGCCAATGCAAGTGGGCAAGAAGGCTAACATAAAAATAAAGCCATGGTTTGCAGCGGCATGTGAGCTAGAGGCAGAGCTGTGGGTTCTGCCAAAAGAGAGCCAGTGGGAGCCAGTATTACCATCCGGTAGTATACGGATGATGGCGCAAGATGGTTTGCCAGATCCGCTTGCAGATCCAGATTACTGGCAACCGAAAAGTGTGCATGTCTTACCAGGTGCAAGTTTTGTGGCAAGGATTGTCATCAGTATTATGCCGAATAAATTGAATAACATGACGTTAATGGAAACGGTGCTAGGTATGGTCATTTTTGGAGAGCATGCGCAGAAAGTCAACGAGCAAACAGGTGAGCTAGTGTCTATGATTGAGTGCGAGAATAATGAGGAGCTTGACAAGTTGTTCAAGAAGTTTTTGAGCTTGATCAAATCAAAGAGCATGTAATGAGAACGCCAGAGGAGGAGCTAGTTGAAAACAATTTTATTAATACATATCGCAGAACCAGTGACGGCAGATTTATTGTTACTATACCATTGAAAACAGTTAATGACATTGGGAGCTCAAGAGAGATTGCGTTGCGTCGCTTCTTATATTTGGAGAAGCGATTGGAAAGGGAGCCAGAACTCAGAATGTCCTACATTGAATTTATGAGAGAATATGAGGGGCTTGGGTACATGGAGCTAGTTAGTGAGCGTGCTAGACAAGGTGCATTAGTTTACTATATACCACATCATTGTGTTACCAAGAAGTTTCGCGTGGTATTCGATGCTAGTTGTCGTACTAATAAAGGCATATCGTTAAATGAGGTGCAGTTGCTAGGTAAAAAGTTGCAAAGGGATTTGCATGAAATAATTATGCGTTTTAGAAGGCATAAAGTCGCTTTCTCTTCGGATATCAAAATGATGTTCCGGCAGGTGCGGATTGCTAGACATCAATGGGATTTGCAAAGAATATTTTGGCGCGAGAATAGGCAAACCCCATTGAGAGAATACTGGCTGACTGTGGTCACCTATAGCATGACGTCATCAGCACATAATTCAGTGCGAGCAGTTATACAGTGTGCAAGAGATGCAGAGGAGAAATATCCTGAAGCTGCGAATGCAATCATAAATGACATGTACATGGATGACTGCGTATCTGGTGCTGGCAGCGAGCAAGATGCCATTACGTTGGCAAAACAAATGGCTCTGGTTTTGATTGGGGCAGGGTTTGAGCTTCGTAAATGGAAGTCGAACAGTAGGTCGTTCATGAGGGAAATGCATTCAAATGAAAAGGAAGAGATGATGCAGTTCGATGAAGAAGCTAAGGTGCTAGGGCTAGTATGGCTAGTGGCGCAAGACAAGTACACATTCATTGTGAAAACACCAGTTGTAAGGGAGCCAGTTACAAAGCGGCTGATTGCAAGTCGAGTGCCTCAGCTGTTTGACGCAAATGGATATATTTCTCCAGTACCGGTCGTGGGCAAGATTATTATACAGGACTTATGGCGCTTGAAAGTGGCATGGGACGAAAAATTGCCAAAGGAGCTAGAAGATAAATTTAGAGGTTATTGGGACCAGATTAAGGAGCTAGAAAACTTTAAAATCCCAAGATGGATTGGTGCAAGAAATAATGCAAAGTTAGAGGTGCATGGGTTTGCTGACGCTTCTGAGAAGGCATATGGTGCTGTTATCTATGTGAGGATAGAACGTGAAAATGGGGCAATAGCATGTAATTTGCTAGTATCTAAGACAAAAGTGGCGCCAGTTAACAAATTGACGATACCGAGACTAGAATTGTCAGCGTGCGAGTTGTTAGCTAGATTAGTAAGGAGTGCTAGACAGTCAATGGAATGGAGCGATGTTAGCTATACATTGTGGACAGATTCGTTTGTGGTGTTGTATTGGCTAGGCAAGCAGCCAAGAGATTTGAAGACCTGTGTTGGTAATCGTGTTGCAGCGATACAACAAAGCGTTGGGGCAGGTAGATGGAAGCATGTGAGTACAGCAGATAACCCAGCAGATTTGGCGAGTAGGGGTTTGAAAGCAAGTGAACTGGTGGACAACAAATTGTGGCTGCAAGGTCCGGCATGGTTATCTAAACCAAAGGAGCAGTGGCCAGCTGACAAATTTGAGCTAGTGAAGGAGCAATATTCGATAGAGGGGGAGCAAGAAATCAAAGTAAATGTAGTGAAAGTGTGCGAGGGGCCATTGAGTATTTTTGTGCCAAAAATGGGGGGAGGCGGTGTGGTCGTCCCACTCACACAGTATGAGGGCAAGTTGGAGAGAATATTAAATATTTTGGTATATTGCAAGCGCTTTATAGATGCCTTAAGGGTGAGATATTTGAAAAGAGAGAGAGCTAGAAGATCGCGAGTTGGTCGTAGGCCAAGGAGCAAGAATGCAAGAATACCACTTCCGAGTAATGAAGAAAGATCGCGTGCGATGGAATATTTGGTAAAAGAATCACAGGAGCAAGATTTTTATAAAGAGCTAGCGATGATACGGAAAGAAAATTGGTTGCCAGAACGAAGTAAGCTAGAGCCATTACGTCCGATCTAGGACAAAAATGGATTGATAAGAGTCGGGGGCAGGTTAATAAATGCAGAAAAAGAATATGAAATGAGGCATCAGGTTATCATTGCGAAGGGTTCAAGGTTAGCATATTTGATAATTGACTATGCGCATAGACAAACCAAACATGGAGCAGTGCAAGTTATGACCCAGTATATTCGGCAGAAATATTGGATTCCTTGGATAAGGGATGAGCTCAGAAGATTTTTACACAAATGTGTGGTGTGCGTGCGTTACAGCTACAAGCTGGAGCAACAGTTGATGGCAAATTTACCAGCCGATCGAGTGCAAGTGGGCAAGCCTTTTAGACTATTAGGTTTAGACTATGCTGGGCCATTCAGTGTCCATTTGAGGGTGCGAGATGATTACGTAGCGAAAAGCAAATGCTGGATCGCGATATTTGTGTGCCTGAAGACCCGGGCTATTTATATTGATATGGTGCTAGATCTAACTACTCAATCATTCATTGCGTGCTATGAGAGATTTATCGGAAGACGTGGAAGATGTGAGCGCATGTACAGTGACAACGCGACGACGTTTGTTGGTGCAGATAGGATGATCAAGAGAGCAATTGACTATTGGAGGGAGCAAGAGGTGCTAGAACATTTGAGTATGAAAGGTACAGAATGGCACTTTATGATTCCAGCTGCCCCACATCAAGGTGGAATTTACGAAGCAGCTGTGAAGTCCATGAAGCATCATTTAACGAGAGTCGTGGGCCAGAGAACGCTGGCACAGGACCAGCTTGCGACGTTATTGGTGCAAGTAGAAGCGATTCTGAATTCGCGGCCGTTGTATCCGATATCAGACGATCCGACGGATGTGCAAGCATTGACACCGGGGCATTTTCTTATTGGAGAGCCGCTGGTACTGCCACCTCCCTTTGCATTGGACGAGCAACCAAACACGGAGGGCATTAAGCTTTGGAAAGAGCGCCAGACTATGTTAAAGCATTTTTGGGCTAGATGGCAAGTTGATTATTTGAATAGTTTGCAGGAGCGCAAGGAATGGCGCAGCGAGAGAGAGAATTTGAGAGTGGGCCAGCTAGTTCTCATCAAGGCAGAGAACTTTCCGCCAGCGCAGTGGGCGCTAGGCAGAGTGTGTAAGTGAATTCTGAGCTATGACAAGCTCGTACGATCCGTGGAGATTGAGACCCAGACAAGCAGATTGACCAGACCCGTGCAGAAGCTATGCATATTGCCGGTGGAGCCTGCCAATGTGGAGCCGGAGTGACTAGAGTGCTAAGATTAGAATTAAGTTGATTGTTAATTGTATTGTTATTAATTGCTAAAGCAAGCTGATTGTATTTAATGAAAACCGTTGGTTTTCGCTGGCACTGTTTCGTACAGGGACGATCTCCTGTGCGATTGACTTGTTCGCACAGGGACGATCGTCTCTGGCCGAAGTAGTCAGTCGTGCAGTGAGCGTGAAGCGGACGAGACGTCCACTTTTGGTGCAAGTTTAATCGGTGCGAGATGTGCGTGTGCATGTAGTACGGAAAATAAATTGGGTTTTTTGAGCTGATGACTTTTTCCCAACGAGTGCGCGTTTTATTTAAATCGGGTTGCATTCCGAAGTTTCCACCGCCAATCGAAGATGGTGGGAACACCAACTGAGCCACGGCGGCTGCCTGAGCAAAGACTGTCGACAAATTCATCAGAAGGAAGAACTTGAGAGGCGATTGTCAAACGGTCTGTACCAACCCATGTATTAAACTGCACACTAGTCACTTGATTTGCGTCGTCACTAGTCACTTGATTAAGTGCTCTCGAATTCCGACAAGGCCAGGGCAACTGTGGTTCAGTGACGATTTTCTTGGCAAGTTGGTGTCGGATCTGGACACATCATCTTTTGCAAGCAATCCTTGTATGATGATAGGCGGATAGCAGACTCAGAAGTAAGTGATGCAATATCTCCCCCGATTAGCATCAATTTAACATTTTGATGGTAAATACACACACATACTATATGAGTACCCGAATCACCAGCAAGAATGCACTGCTTGGGACGTCATGAAAAAAATTTTGAAAGGCCTACTTTTGTGTCAGGGTATTCCAATTTAAACTGTTGATACAATTCATTGATGTTACACACTAATAGCTGTTTTTGTAAATGAACTCTTTGACCATCATGTAACTTAACAGACACAAAGTCTTTTTTCCCAGGCATTATTCTAGTGTTATCCTCTCTAAGATAAAATTTTGAAACTAAATCTACAACTTCTGATGGTAACTTGCAGCCCTATCGTGGATAAGGTGATGATAAAATACCGTTCTGCTCAACCAGTTCCTTGGCTTTTTTTGCTTGCGGTCTAGAGGTGTTGAATTCATCAGCAAGTTTATATTCGTTCCATGATTTAGGTGCTAAAGTGAGAATCAATGTTTTCCCAGAAACAGATGTAGAAGGGTCATTAAACTTCTCTTTCAATTGCAAAAGTATTTCGTTGTCAATGGATTTTATGTCGTTTGCCTGTGTTGACTTCGTAAGCATATTTTCTTCCGGAACATAACATAAGACTTGTGATTCTTGTGAATTTTGGACTGACGATTGGCTTGGTGGGCTATTTAGGATCACATTGCCATCAATGATTAACGGTTCTTCACTAGCAAGACGGTCTCTACACTGCTTACACACATAATAATTTACGTATTTATTTGTAATTGACCACTTTTTTGCTAGCACTTGTGATAACTTCCTCAAGCCTTTAGTTTTTTTATGTACAGGTAAGTTAAATGGATTATAACATCGATCCCCGTAAGGAGGCCATGATATTCAAATGTTTATAATAGCAATACAATCTCACAAAACTAACAAAATCACTCTCCGTACAATTTAATTGCTATGCTACTAAAATGACGTGGTAAAATTGTCAAACATGGCGTACCATCACTATAACTTTTTTTTTAATATTATGGCCTGAATACAAGTCCTTTAGGCTTTATATCATACACACACTCTGGAGGATTAAAAAATATATATTTATAATTAAAAGTGTAGATGTAACGTATTTTAGTACTTAATAGGTATTAAAAATGTCAAAGAGGTTTTATTTGATTGACAGTTTCACTAAACGCGCACAAGCGGCGGGCATCAGGCGCGGCGCTGGACGCCACCCTTCGGAAGTATTTTCAGTCTAGCTCCTAATCCACATCCACGCCCATTATAAAAGTTGGCACCAATGTTCTATACAATATTAGCAATTTATATAAAAAAAATAAAAAATAAACGAAAGGGGGTAACTTAGTGGAAATCAAGGAAAAAAAATTAATTGGTTTTTTTTTTACGAAAAACATTTTTTTTCTTTTCCAAAAAGACAATTCAAAAGCTCAGTAAATGAAGTAAGAAATCCAGTGGTTTAATTATTTTAAAATATAATTTTATGACTCCATAATCGGCTTTGAAGTACTGCATGCCAACCAGTTGCTGAAAACTTCAAAGTCCCATAACTTTTTTTGGTACACGTATCAATAATACTTATAGGTATACTCAAATATTATTGAAATCGGAAACATCGAGTTTTTTTCCTATCCGCTTCGCGTGGAATGCCCCTTACCCCAAAAAAAGAATGTGCAGCTCACACAAAATTTTCATTTAAAAATAAGGTCTTCCTTCTCTCTGAGTGTACAGGCTTTCAGACAACAGAACAACAATAAAATTTTGACAATGCACAATAAAGTAAAGGATCTTGCTTTTAGTAAGCAATTCTTTTGGTCAGTTGTCAAAAAACCGCTTTGGCATGCGATCGACTTTATTTTATAATTTGCGAAAAAGTTTTTTTGAGTTGAATTAAAATAACTGAGTGTTGTTAAAAATTTAACATATACGAATAATTGCTTTAATAGACTGTGAAATAGACAAAAAACAAATAGGTATTCCCCAATAACCGAAGTTACCCTATGGTTGAATTCTGAATCCTTATGAAACATTTCTGAAACCTAAACCTAAACCTTTCAAAGGTGTGCGAAAAGTTGATGGCAGTGCAAATCTCTACTTTCATACAAAAACACAACCTTCCTTCCCCTCTACAGTCTGGTTTTCGGCCTAGGCATAGTTGCTCTACTGCTATGGTAAAAATACTTGACGACATTAGACTTAAGTTTGACATTGGAGACTTGACAATTCTTTGTTTGCTTGATTTCTCAAAGGCCTTTGACTCAGTTGACCATACTCTCTTGTGTGCAAAACTTGAACATTATTTTGGTTTTAGTGGCAGTGCGTTGAAGCTTATAGCCAGTTATCTAGAGGGACGGACGCAAAAAGTTATATCTAACAAATCTATGTCTCAGTCTCGATTGGTATGTGCAGGTGTTCCACAAGGATCAGTACTTGGTCCTCTGTTGTTTAGTCTCTTTGTCAACGACGTATTCTCTGTGTGCCAGTATGTGAATGTTTATGCATATGCAGATGATATTCAAATGCACCTGTCTAGCCGAATTGGCCTTGTTGAGGATTTGTGTTTCAAAATGAACAGTGATCTGTCTGCTATCTCTAACTGGGCTACTGCCAATTATTTGTGTCTAAATGCGTCTAAGTCCTACGTTTTGCCTATTTGTCATAGTGTAGTTCACCTTGATAGTATTCCTAAGCTATATTTAGGCTCTAGTTCGCTTACATTTACTGAAAAAATAAGAAATCTGGGATTTATTGTAAACCACAATCTAAGTTGTCGTGATCATATAAATGGGGTTGTGAGCAAGGTATATGCTACACTGCGTAAACTGCGTATCTCTGCTTCGTTTACCCCCTTGGAAACCAGGCGTAAGCTGGTTGTTCAGCTTATTGTGCCCCTTATCGCCTACTCAGAGATTGTGTATAGTAAGCTTGATTCCGTGTCTTTGCATAAAGTTAACGTAGCATTTAATAATGCCACGCGATATGTCTACGGACTTAAAAGGTATGAGCACATTTCCCTTTGGCAGAATAAGGTACTAGGCTGTAGTATTGAAAATTACCTATCTGCTAAAAACTGCATATTTATCTACAGACTAATGGAGTGGAAAATCCCTCACTATTTGTTTGAAAAGCTCATACCTTTCAGGTCCAGGAGACACCACAATTTGATTGTCCCAGAATATAACTTTTTAACATCATCAAGACTATTTTTCATTAACGCTGTGAGGGTTTGGAACTCGGTTCCTGAGGTCATAAGGGCGGGGCTGAACAGGAACAACTTTAAGACAAGAATTTATGAGTATTTTAAATCACTTTAATCGCAGGGTACCAAGGTACTTTTGTGTTGGATGCAGGTCACCTCTTCTTCTTCTTCTTCTCCTTCTTCTTTATGTATTCTCCTCTTTCATCTCTAATTTTCCTACTATTTTTGTCTTCTACTTCTAGATGTAATATATTATTATTGTTATTAGATTTAAGTTTTTGCTTTCATTCCTGTAAAATTTATTAATGATTGATGTGCATTTAAAAGACTTAGTTCTTATATTGTACAGATGTGTAACTTTTTTCTAAATAAATAAATAAAATAAATAAATAAATAAATAAACAATAATTTCGAAAAGCCCACAGCAAGTGGCCAAAAATTCAAAAAAGAAAATATAAAATTTTCGTTCATCTCCCAACCAGCAGATTAGATATCTAATCGATGCCCGGATCAAAACAAAATTGAACTCATTTAATGGCAAAATCTCTGTACTTTTCGAAGCTGCATCAACAATTTTAAATCTTAAAGCAAATTGGAAAAAAAAATACAAAAACCGAAGATTCGCCTTTTATAGACTCTAAAAACTAGAGAAATAAGCAAATCGACCAAACATTTCTTATTGGATTAAAATGATTTTTAATTCAAGTTGTTTTAAATCGCCCCTAAAGTCTGCTCAGAAAATTTTTATTTAATTTGATTTTGCTATATTGAAGAACGCTTAAGCGCGACCCCAAAATGATGCGGCTTATGCCTGCCGCTGTCAGCGTAAAAAGGACGCCTTAATGAAAAATAATGCCATTAATGCGGTTACAAAGTTGAACGTGTGCCCCTCGCCCTAAAGCCGTGCTCTCGACTCTTCTGTGCGCTTTTGCTTTATTTTGCGCTCAAGTTTGTATAATCTTTTTCATAAATGCCAAAGCAACAAAGAAAAATCAACGTCAGCCCCAATGTGCACCCGCCCCGCCTCTCTTCCACATTCACGCACCAACTATCCGCCGACATGTGGCGTTTTTGCCGCTCGGCCGCCATTACAGTTGCAAGCTATATAGCCCGTGTGCTATGCTCGTGTATATGTGTGTCAGTGTGTGTGTGTGTGTATATGAGTGTTTCTTCTTCTTAAGTTTAACGATGCGTGTTGTTGTTGCTGCTTCTTCTAATGAAAACTCACCACCATTGAATGCGCGAACATACATATCTATGCACACTCAACAGCGCAAAGCTACCACTGCGCTGCTGCTCGGCGTGGCTGCTTAGCATAATGAGCAACAACAAAAGCGCACTAACAACTGCACCGCACCGTACAGTGGTGGTTGCTCAAACGGCAGAATGCCCTCCCCCTTGCAGCCCCGCCCCTCTCACATTCCATCCATTCAGACAACCAACCTTCCCGCAATCGCTGTCGCTGCTGCCGCTCGTCGCTCGCCCCGAAAACCACCTATTAATTTGCCAGATGCTGCATCGGCGTCTGTAGCTCTGCCGTTGCTCTTCGTCATCGCTGTGATGTATTTTTTGCTCTTTCTTCTTCTTGCTGTCGTTGTCGTCACCGCTGCTGCTTCATTCTTTTACTTAATCAATGCAGTTTTTGTGCTGACTGTTCCGGTGCGTTTCGTTGCTGTTGTTGTTGGTTTTTTGCGGCTATTTACCGCGCGCGTACTGGCACAAACATACACACATAAAGAAACACGCGCGCGCACACATTCTTCTTCTTCTTCGTGAGCGAACAAGCCACGCCCAGCACTAGCGGCAGCCTGTTGTGTGTTGTGCGCCCGTCATCGCCGTGACGCAAACTAATGGCAGCCCTCGGCTTCTTAGGCCACCGCACAGTGGATACAAGTGGCCACAGCTCTCATCAGACTTTAAAAGAAACTAATTAACAGCTTTTGGAAATTATTAAAATATATGCAATTAAAAAATAATCTAAATAAAAAAAAACTAAAGCAATTACATTTAATTGTCGAAATCATTTAATGAGCTAGAATTATTTTAAATTTACTCCCCTTTTAATCTTCTTACGCATTCAACATTATTTTTATTAATTTTTAATTTAATTTAATTTATTATAACTTAATATTTTTCTTCTTCTAGCCGGCCTCGATAGTCCAGCGGGTAGCGCGCTGGCTTCTCATACCGAGGCCCCAAGCTCGATTCCTGGCTCGGGCTGGTGAAAAAGTCGTCTACTTCTATCGCTATCCACATGAAGTAGATGAGAATTACAAGAATCGCACAAGTGCGCTCTTTGCAGGCAATGGCAAAACCTCCAAGTGTGAACGAAAAACTGCTAATCGCCGTTCGGATTCGGCGTTAAACTGTAGGTCGCCTCCCTCCCTTTCCCCATCCGCTTGAAATGTGTGCTGTAACATATGTTTGGCAAAACAGTGTTGCATACACAACTCAAAAAGCGTGTGAAATATGTGGTATCACAATGGGCCTTTCGGGCCTCTGAGTTTGTCTCTTATAGAGGCAGCCACCGCAACCTAACCTAACCTACTATTTTTCTTGAATTTGCGTCTAAATTTATTGACAGCTTTTTCCGAGATTCGATTGAAAATCATTAACTAAATCAGTTCATAAATATTTTTAAATTTTTTTAATAAATTTTTCGTTTTCTAAATTTGAGGCGATTGAAAATCATTAATACATACATAATCATACATTAAATTACAATTAAAATTATTTACATATGTACATAAAATTACATAATTATAAACACTGTGCAGCGGTGGTGAAGCGAAAAAATTCGTGCAGGCAGGAAAAGGGAAGAGACGTTGAAGGAAGCGTTTGCTGGTAGGTAGCTGTAGTCTTCGGCGGAAGAAGCACACACAGCCAAGGATATGGCAACGCCTTTTCTTGGCGCAACTTGATGTTGTTGGCACATTTTTAAAGCCGCCGCTTCTTCTGGTGCTTCAGCTGGTGGCCGCCTAGCTGGATGATTGTGACATTGAGCGAATGCGAGTCGTTGTAGCTGCCATTGTTATTGCTTTTCTGTATGTGGGCGCCATCACCACAGAAACGCGACCATACGGCGCGTGCACTAATTTCAAATTTATTCAAGCCCGCTCCTGCTGCGGCTCTCATAGCCGCGCATTGAGCCTTTGTGCGCCCAATTGTCGAGTATATTTAAAAGCGTATTTGCCGAAAATTCCTCTTCCAAAAAATCCCCGAATGGAAATGGAAAAACTTTTCCATGCCAACTTCCACCCGCCGCCACCTCTTAACAGTAAAAGCTGTAAAGCGTTGGCGTTGTTGTTGTTATAGTTATATAGCACGCGAGTTACGTCACAGGCAATGCCCAGCGATAAAATTCGATCCTCGACATTGCCAGCTCCTAAACAAACAGGAGATAACGTAGCAATAAATTGGGCAACATAAAAAATGTAACCCGAGCAGTCCAGATGTTGTAAACCATCCAAACAACCTTAAGCCAACTAATAAGAATTGTTTATATGAGTCGTAAAAGAAAGGACCGCATTAAATAGAGGTAAGAAAAATATTTTAAGATAAACAAAAATGTAAACTATTACTTAAGAGGATATCAGGCCCGTGCGCAGGGGGGGGGGTTTGGGGGTTCTAACCCCCCCCCATCGAGAATTTTTCCACATAATTTTCCACTAGCGAGCGAAGTCAGCGCAAAATACGACATCGAACTGCGGAAACCAAGGCTCGCGTCAAAACAGACTCAACGCTCCAACGTACAAACTGATTCAGTTGAAGATTATTTTCGCATAACGATTTACATCCCATACATTGATTTGTTTCTGACCCATTTACAAGATCGATTTTTGAATCACCGCAAAATTTTATCAAACTTTGCTTGCCTCTTCCCCAACAAAATGAAGAATTTCAATGCAGAATTGTTTGAACCATACTCTTCAATTTTGCGGGATGATTCCCGTGACATCTGGGTAGACGAAGTCAAACTTTGGCGTCAACTCATCGCCGGAAAGAACGTTAAAAATTCGCTTGAAGCACTCGATGTGTGCAATGGAGATGCGTTTCCAAATGTTCATCAAATGCTTCGCATTTTGGCAGTTCTGCCTGTAACGACAACGACGAATGAACGCTCCTTTTCAACATTGCGTCGCCTCAAGACTTACCTCAGGTCAACAATGTCTGAAGATCGGCTGAACGGATTAGCCTCGCTCAATATACATCGCGATGTCGAGGTCGATCCGCAAAGAGTTTTGGAGACGTTTTTTTCTACACCTCGCAGAGTTAATTTATTATATAATAACTGAATATCAAGTCAAGACACAATAAAATGTCTTCATTTATAAGAAAAGTTTCTTATTATTTTTTATTAACTTCATAACCAAACATGATACACATATGTCAAAACCCCCCCCATAAACGAATTCTGCGCACGGGCCTGGAGGATATTTTTGAGAAATAAAGCAGAACATATTTAGACTCTGAAGAGTTCAGTTGTTTTCAATAAGAACGTAATTGGCGCAGTCGGGAAACCAATATTAAGTTTTAAGACTAATATTGTAAATCGCTCTCAAGAAGCATTTCAATAATTTGAATATAAACTGTACGTATGTACTGTATGACTAACATAAGACAAGTCAGTAATAATCGGAAAAATCAATAAATAAATTGTGACTACAATAAAACTGTCCGAAGACAGAAGAAAAAATAATAACAATTTAAACAAAAAGTTAAGTTCGGAGCAACGAACAACGAACTTATGCCCAAAGCTACAAGGAGGGCCAACGAAAATAAATCGCCATACAAAACTACCCCAGACCGTGAGTCCACGCTATTTCATACGGAAGGAAAAACCAGAATGGCAGTCACTATCCCAGCATCGGAGCTGCTGAAGGAAGCCTCCAGGATACGGGAGTTCAACGGTAGCGGAGACTACGACTTATCATCGTTCATAAGGGAAGTGGACCAAATTCTTCCCTTATTCGAAGGCAACCCACCGATGAGGGAATTCGCTCTAAGGAGGTACGTTGTAACGAAGATCCAATGACCAGCCCTCAACGTGATAAGACCACTAGGAGCGGAAGCGGACTGGACGAGCATCAAGGACGAGCTTGTGCGAAACTTTGGAGTGAAGAAAGGGTACCACACCTTGTACCACCAGTCAATAAACTTGAGGAATCACAATGTAAGTGACTATTGCAATAAATTAAGGGACATACTAGATAAGCTTAATATTAAGTACGAATTCGATAGAAATAAGCCTTTAGAATTCTCGCCGATCTCAAAGGAATCGGTTATCCTTAAGACATTTTTGAATGGTATTAACCCTAATTTGGCTAGTATCATTCACAGTAGACAGATAACAAAATTAAGATAAGCTTATTATTTTCTTCAGGACACAGGTATGCTGAGGGCATATGACGTGGGAAATAATAGTAAACGAACGAATTCGAACAATAACAGAAACTTCGAAAACAGAAATACGTTTACAAGCTTCCAACCTAGGTACGAGCAATATACACAAATGTATACTCCTCCTCCAGTACAAAACTTTCGACCAAATTTTTCCGGACAATTCCGACAAAACCCCCGAAACTCTGGAAACTTTAGACATTATTCACAACAGTTCAGGTGGAACCAATCCAATCAAAGCCGATTCCAACCTCAAACACCCATGGAAGTTGATCACATCGAGGGAAGGAATGAGGAAAATTTTCAGTATCAGGCCCACAATATGACTTACCGATAGTAGAGTTAACAGTAGGAAATAAAAAAATTAAATGTTTGATAGACACGGGATCGTCGACGTCACAGTTAGACACAAATCTACTAACACAATACAGTCGAACCAAACTAAGACAACCAATAACTTTTAAAACGCTTAATGGAATCGTTTCTATAAACGATGAAACAATTGAATTTAATGAAAAGAATAACATGTGTTGGAAGTTAACAACATTCAAAAACAAAAGTTTTGATGGCTTAATTGCACAAAATTTACTGAAACCATTAGCCGCAATTATTAACATGGAAGAAAATTATATTAAAATTAATGGAATTAAGACAAATTTTATAAATTCATGTTTATATAAATATCATGAAATCCAGACCTTAAAAGCACCGGATGAAAATGTAATTTATGAAAAATTAGAACAGGAAGATTTGAATAATCTTGAAAAACAAAAGCTCAAAAGCTTAATATCCAAAAGTACGATTTGTTTTACGAAGAAGGCCAAGACCTTACCCATACTCACGAAGTACAACATAAAATTGTTACAACAACTGATAGGCCAGTTTATTCGAAAATTTATAACATAGATATCCTCAAATTCACGAAGATGAAATTAACAGGCAAATTAAAGAAATGTTACAGCAAGGGATAATAAAAGAAAGTGTTTCACCTTTTAATTCACCAATATGGGTACCGAAGAAAGCTGACAACTCAGGGAAGAAAAAATGGACAATTGTAGTCGATTACAGAGCACTAAATGAAATAACTGTTAGTGATAAATTCCCAATACCAAATATAGATAGTATACTAGAAAAATTAGGACGTGCTCAATATTTTACAACTCTAGACCTTGCAAAAGGATTCCATCAAATCCTGGTTAAAGAATGCGATCAGATGAAAACAGCGTTTTCCACACCAATGGGTCACTATGAGTTTGTAAGAATGCCATTTGGACTAAAAAATGCTCCCGCAACTATCCAAAGATTTATGAATGCAGTGCTTAGGAAATATATACAAGCCCTAACCACTATTAATTCGTACCCCTACACTTTTTCTTATATTAATTTTTAGTATTACGTTTTAACCATTATTTGTCAAAGTTTCCGTGCAGTATTTATACTCTTTTGAAAGGTTGAAAAATCTACAATTAGAAAAAACATTTTATAATATTTTTTATTATGTAATGTTTCTGTTATTAATTTTTGAACAGAACAACTTCAAAAAGTAACAACTAAAAGTGGGCACTAATAATTCGTACGACCGCAAATGAAAGAAAAATTAATATCGGGTTACATCTAATTTTGCTGCGATTACAGCCTGGCATCGACTTTGCATTGAAGAAATAAGTTTCTGACACTCTTCCGGTGTAATAGTCCCAAATCTCTTCGATTTTGTTTTTTAGTTCCAAGAGGGTTCGTGGGGGCTCATTCTTCAATCTTTTTTTCATTAGGGCTCTATTGGACTTAGATCTTAGCCAGACTAAAACTAAAGCTTCAATATTATTGTTGTGGAACCGTTTTTGAAGAATTAATATGAGAAATTGAAAAATTAATATGAAAAAAAGCGTAGGGGTACGAATTAATAGTGGTTAGGGCTTGTAAATAAAATTTGCGTTGTATATTTAGATGACATACTTATATTCAGTAGCACCATAGAGGAACATGAAAAAGTATACAATTAATTTTCAACAAACTCAGGGAAAATAATCTTAAAATACAAATTGACAAATGCAAATTTTTCGCCAAAACCACAGAATATTTAGGCCATATTTAACCTACTAATGGATTCAAACAAAAACCAAATAATAACCAAATAACCAAATAAAATACATACAATTCAAAAGCTGAAACTTCCAGAAACTCCCAAATAAATAAAATCATTCTTAGGCGCCACGGGGTATTATAGAATATTTATTAAGGATTATGCTAAAATAGCTTACGGTATGACAAAGTATTTGAAAAAAAGGTATACAAATAAACAAGAATGATCCACAGTATCTTGATGCTTTTCATAAACTTAAAAGAGTACTAACCGAGCATCCTATTTTAAGACATCCGGATTTTAACAAAAAATTCAAAGTCACAACAGATGCAAGTGATTTTGCAATAGGGGCAGTATTAAGCCAGGATGAATATCCAGTCTGTTACGCAAGTAGAACCCTAAACGAGCATGAGAAAAGATACTCGGCAACTGAAAAGGAACTGTTAGCTATAGTTTGGGCAGTCAATTATTTTAGACCTTACGTCTATGGAAGAAGATTTGATCTACTTACTGATCATTTGCCATTGAAATGGCTTCAAACAAAATATAAAGGGAAGGATATTAACCCAAGATTACAACGTTGGCTTTTGAAACTCGGTGAATACGATATCAACATTGAGTATATTAAAGGTAAAGAAAATACCTTAGCCGACTTTCTGAGTAGACTCAATACTGATACTGGTGATACTTGCTTAGTGAATCACACTTCTCAAGAAGGTGAGGACAATTATAGTACTATGGCAACTATCCATTCCCAAGAAGAAGAAGACGACGACCACTTCGAAATTTTAGATACTGCCGTTAATCGATTCAAACCTCAAATTATTTTATGCAAACACAAAACAACAGAAAGCGAGGTAATAGAAAATAAACTAAAAATTTATATCAGCCAGGATGATATTGTTACGAATTTACTTTCACAGGTTCGTTTGGATTGGTTTTGAAAATAAAACAACTTTAATTACTCAGCAAAAATCAACCATCACTTTATTTCGCAGATTTACGCTTCGCTTGTATCTACACTTGTTACCACTTTGCTTGCTTAACACAGACAGACCCCTTGTGCTACACACTGCTGCTTTTATACCACTTTTCTTATCGCGCCGAAGTTTCTTGCAACGTCTAATTGGAAAGCGCTCGACCATTCTCGCACAGCCCATTTCGAGAACCATCCTTGCCATATCGGACTATACCAAGCGAATTTATAACAGTTTTGCTGTACTTCACAGTGCATGCCTAAAAGTATGCTTGGAAAACATTCGTGCGGAGAAAGGCATTCCTGTACAGTGCGGCACAGAATTTCTCATCGTATCACTGCCCATCACTTAGACTTGTTCGTCCCGAACAAGTACCGAGGCTCCGCCGGAGTAAGACGCCAGGCGCTCCAAATGGACTACTTTCAGCCTGGCGTTTCCGCTACAGCAGCGTTGAACCCTGTACACCACGTCATTAATCCTGGTCACGACCTTGTATGGTCCTTCCCATGACGTTTGAAGCTTTGGAGACAAACCTTTCCTGCGCTGCGGGTTGTAAAGCATTACCAGATCGCCTTCTTGGAACCCCGCTGTGTTAGCTCGTAGATCATATCTGGCTTTCATCTTATCGCTGACCAGTTGGATACGGTCCCTTATAAACTGGTGGATTTCCTCCAGCTCCGATCGCTTATTAACTGCGTAATCAGTCTTAGCGCCTTCCGTCGTGCTGACCACTCCATACTTCAAGTCAGCAGGCAATCTCAGCTCTGTGCCGAACACTGCTCGGGCTGGAGTGAGTGATGTCGTATCGTGCGGGGCTGACCTAGACGCCATCAAGAACAGCGGAATATGCGTGTCCCAATCCTTTTGATTCCTGCCCACTACTTTCCGCAGATATTCTTCCAGTGTTCGATTGAATCGTTCCACCATGCCGTTGGACTGGGGATGCAAAGGACAGGTGCGAGTTTTCCTTATTCCTAGTAGCTCACACACTTCTTTTAATACAAGAGACTCGAAATTTCGGCCTTGATCCGAGTGCAACTCCAGTGGAACTCCAAATCTGGCCACCCAGTTGTTTACCAACATTTCCGCGACCGTGGTGGCCTCCTGGTTAGGAATAGGATACACTTCGGGCCATTTCCTGAAATAGTCCATCACCACCAGCACATATTTGTTGCCTTGAGTGCTAAGTGGGAATGGCCCGGCGACGTCCATGGCAATTCGCTCAAAGGGCGCTCCCATGTTGTACTGTTGCATGCGGCCCCGAGATCTTCTTGCTGGCCCTTTCGCAGCTGAACATCGATCACAGCTCTTAATCCAATCAGCGACAGACTCCTGGCATCCTACCCAGTAGAATCGCCTTTTTATTTTGGCGACAGTTTTTGTGATGCCAAGGTGCCTCCGCTAGAGTCGTTATGGTATGCCTCGATCACCTCGTTGATCCTGCATTTCGGGACTAAAATTAGGGAATTGCTGGTCCGGCCGTCCTCACTCTCCCACTCGCGGTATAGGCAACCATCAGACAGCCGCAGACTTTGCCACTGCGCCCAGTAAGCCTTCGCGATCGGGCTCTCACCGGCCATCTCTTGCCAGTCTGGGCGTGCACCTTGCTCCTTGCCTTCAATGATTTTTTTAAGATCCGTATCCTCGCGCTGGTCCTTTTGTATCCTCTCCGCAGACCACTCTTCCTCTGGCATAACGCTGATCAATCGTACGTCCACTATCTGCTCTTTGCTTTCGGCTCGCGAACAATGCCTGCATTCGGTTTTACACGGACGGCGTGACAAGGCATCGGCATTTCCATGGCTGCTCCCCTTGCGATGCTCTACCGTGTAGTCGTAGCTCTGCAGTCGCTCGATCCACCGCGCCAACTGGCCTTCCGGATCCTTAAAGTTCAGCAGCCATTTCAATGCCGCATGATCTGTGCGCAGGCGAAACTTTTGCCCATACAGGTAAGGACTGTATCGAAAAGAAAGTGCACGCTTAGTTTGAAGTATAACTTTAATGGAAATTTTTTTGATCAGATTTTTTGTTTTAACATTTGTTGCATATACTTTAAGGACTAAGGATTTTTGTTTAAATAACAAATTTGTTTTTCAAATAAATGTATATCTAATTTTTTGTTTGACCCTCTTCATTAAATTTTGTACAGCTGTTTGCGTTATGGGTTTTTTTGATTTTCTCCAATTTTTTTTTAATTCCTTAAGATTTTTAGCTTCTTGTTCATCTTTCATAAGGTTTCTTTTGGCTATTGCGTAGTAGCGCTCTATTGGACGTAGTTCTGGTGATTTTAGCGGATTCTCATTTCTTCCTGGCAGTGATTTTGAGTTCATTTTTACATATGTCGCGTCATCCATAATGATGCCCGAAATTTTTTCTTTGCAGAGACGAGTGTATAGTTTTCTGCATTGCGTTTTGCCAGCCACTTTTTGATTTTCATTTCTTTTTGGTATTGTTTGTTTTTTATATATTTTTAAGTTATTCCTCTGCTTCACTCTTTGCACCATCGTCACACTCGTTCTAGCTAAATGTCCAATACAAATGCACTTGTTTTCGTCAATCTAATGCCTCAGTTTTTCTTCCATTTTTGGGTCTTTAGGACCCTTTTTACGGTCACTTTTTGGTATGTCGTTTATAGTGCAATTTTCACCATACTTAAGAATCATTTTTTTTTAGCGAAGTTTATGGACACGCGATGTCGTTTGGGTGATTTTCTGTACGAAGCACCTGTTTCAGTGAACCAACTGTACACAAATTTTTTGAGGATGTCTAACTCGATACGCGTAATTTTCGTAATATAAAAATATATGAAACGAAATTTGTATGAAATCAGTATTTCAAGGCCTACTCTATTAAACGGCATTTTTAGAATTAAAAAAATAATTATATGCTGCAAGAAAATTAAGTTAGAAAGTGTGCACTTTCTTTTCGATACAGTCCTTATTTATGGAAGTGTTTCACGCATTCCAATACTGCGAGCAATTCCCTTCGGGTCACACAGTAGTTGCGTTCAGGCTTTGACAAAATTTTGCTGTAGTACGCTATCACTTGTTCTTGGCCATCTATTATCTGGGATAGCACACCTGTAGTGCGCGTTTATCGTGTTGGCCCCACGTTGGGCGCCAAAATTATGTAGTGCGCGTTTATCGTGTTGGCCTCACGTTCGGCGCCAAAAATTATGTAGTGTATAGTGGCGTAGTTGCCACACGGCGTCAAATGATGTAGCGGCGTTTGCCGAACACAACAACAAGATGTCAGGGTCAACAAGTGACCAAACACGAATTTGGTGGCCTAGCCTAATAAGCGCCACATTCGTGGGCTTGCCCAGGCTTCTGAGTTCGAAAGAAGCGATTGCAGCTGGATTGCAGGGGGTCTGCAGCTGGGTCACCTGGCTGGGTAGCTGTAGTGGGTAGGGACTCCTCTATCCGACTAGCAATACGGCCTGTGGGGGGGTTCGTTACCACAACTACACTCAGCCTAGACTACACTTTTATTTAAAGAGTCCCTGAACAAAAAAAATCTAATTATCACAACTGGACCAGTAGACTACTCTACATATGCAAAACAAAGTTATCCTTATCTAACACTCCAGTTGGGGATCACTGATGATGGAATACGCGAATCCCGTCTTTACCCTCCCTACCATGAATCTTTCAAATTAATTATTTACAAAAGATTCCCACATCGATGCGTCACTTCAAACCTTTATTCCTCAAGGAAATTCATATTTTCGATTTAACACATAATTATTTATTTACACTATTAGTTCAACTCAAAAAAAAATAATCCAACACCTGACAACTAACATTTTTCCCAATGTCTAAAAGTAAACTCTATACAACAAAAGCAAATAAATTGTAAGAAAAAAAACTTAAAACTTTAATAACACTTATTAAATAGTGCAATAATCATCTTAGTGCAATATTACTTTTAGTTTAGTATTAAGTAAAATTACATAGTACAATTTTAGCTTTTATGTAACTTTAATTAAACTGTAATATGATTTTATTTTTGTGGAGTATTAAAGTAATAATAGTGCAATAGGTACAATTTTAATATAGCAATATTTAAGTGCAATTTTAATTAATTTCAATTATCATGTATTTAACTTTAATTCTCTTTTTACTTAGGTATTAATCCATTTTTTGTGGGTGTATTTTATTTAGCAACTTATATATGAGCGAAAGAAACGTGATAACAACAAGCAACGAAACAATTTTGGTTTTACTCACAGTTTTCTTTCCATCCACATTCGCGCTGAAAGGCCTTCCATGCTGCTGTGTTGGTTGAGTTGATGATTTGTTGCTGAAACATGTTGCTGATCACTGATCTTGGCACTCTTTTCTATGGTGCTTCCAATAGCAACAACAACAACTGAACTAAAAACTATGCACTTCTCTACACACTTTCTTATATACTTTGTATATACATCTTTATGTATACATGTTTACTTGGGAAATTCGGCTTTACACATGTTTATGGGATTGAAATCCACATGGTTATGAGGGGAAAAGGAATGTGGGATTGGGAAAGGAATGGAGTAGTGGAAAGGGTTTGCGGAGAAACTTAATTCAACTATTGCAACATTTGTGGACTTGTTTTTTTTTTTTGATGATGATGGAAAATGTTGCGTATGTCTCTGGATGTTTTTTTTTTTTTTTACTTCCAGCTAATTTTACATTTTTCTTTTCTTTTTTTTTCTTTTTAACTTAACTGAATTTTACATTAATTAGCTTAATTTTTTAGATATTTTTACACTAATTTTATACTAATTTTTAACAATTTTACCGCACTTCCGTCCAGGAAAACAAATGGTCTTGACGACGTCGTCTAAGCACTGAGTACCGCGTGCTAATTCTCTTCTTCTCTTTTGGGGTTTTTGACGTTTATCCGGGAATGGCGACCTCTCTGGCTGGCCTGAGCCACCAGGGGTTCCGAATCATGGAGACTCCAACTTATGGGAAAAGGTATGCGAACAAATGCAAATATAAAATTTGTATCTAGACCAGACCTTAATGTGAGGGTCTGTAATTTAAAAAAATGAATACGGGGAATAGTCGATTTGGGAGAAGATTTGCCTTGAAAACTTTTATGATATAGATGAAAAAGAAATTTGTACCTTGGTGATAAATCCAAAATGTTTAGAATGTTGTGTAATGTTGAGAATAATAATGGTTGTGTGATTGTTGTCTTCTTGCTGTCTATGATTTCCAAAATTTTTCTTAGAACTTTCACTTTATTTCTCTGAACTTTAAATTTACTTTTTGTAGAACTTTAAATTTACTTCTCATCACTTTAAAGTTTATAAGTTTTTTCACGTGGCTCTTTGTCTCCTGGGTACGTCTGCGTGAGTTGATGATCAGCGGAAAAGGAAGAATTGATCCGCGTTTTGAACACAAGTAACCTCGGTACCTAACCACATGTCAAACCCAACAATTCAAATTGTAATAGATTGATGGAATGTCACTGTGCAATAATGAAATGTGCAATGTGCATCAATGACAAATTGTGCAGATTTGCAAAACAGGGAAAATTTGAAAAATTTGTTAGAAATTTTAAGAATTTTGTATTTTTAAGAATTAAGCTAAATTTTGTTCATTACACACCGCAAATACTATGCCCACTTGCATCTGTATCCAGCACAAACATCTCTCCAGGCACGGGGAAGGCCAGAATTGGAGCAGTGCACAGTTTTTCCTTCAGTCGTGCAAAAGCCTGCTCCTGCTCTTCAGCCCACGCGAAGGCTTGATTCTTTTTCGTCAGTTTATGCAAGCTGCCAGCTATGTTCGCAAATCCTGGAATGAATCTTCGGTAGTATGTGCACAGACCCAGGAAAGTGCGGAGTTCGTGTAGATTGCGTGGTCGGGGCCACTCCTTCACCGCCGTGATCTTGCCTTCGTCCGTATGTACTCCGCGAGCGGAAACCGTGTGACCCAGATATTTGACCTCTTTTTGAAACAGCGAGCACTTCTTCGGGTTGAGTTTAAGCCCGGCTTTCTGTATTCGCTCAAATACCTCCTTCAGCTTTTCCAGGTGGTCGTCGAAGCTTTTACCCATCACGATTATGTCGTCGAGGTATACCAGACACGTCCGCCAATGGAGCCCTTTCAGCACACGTTCCATTAGCCGCTCGAATGTTGCTGGTGCGTTGCAGAGTCCAAACGGCATGACGGTGAACTGCCACAAACCGTCGCCAACACTAAAAGCTGTTTTCTCCTTGTCCTGGTCTGCAAATTCCACCTGCCAATAGCCGCTGCGTAAGTCGAGTGTGGAAAACCACTGTGTGTCTGACAGTGTGTCCAGGGTGTCATCGATCCGAGGCAGTGGATAGCTGTCCTTCTTGGTCACGTCATTGAGCTTTCGATAGTCCACACAGAATCGGGTACTGCCATCCTTTTTCTTGACTAGCACGACCGGCGAACACCAAGGGCCTGACGAAGGCTCTATGACCTTTTCTTTACCCATGTTTTCGAATAAAGTTGCGACCTCCTCCCTCTTGGCCAGAGGAACTCGTCTTGGCGGTTGGCGGATTGGTTTCGCACTTCCGGTGTCGATGTTTTGTTTCACTATGGCTGTTCTTCCGCCGGCTTCTGTTGCAAATATTGACCCATAGTGCTGTAGGAGTGACCGTGCCTTCTGTTTCTGCTCGGCTGTCAATTCGCTGATCCACTGGTTCTGCGGTATGGCGTCCATGTTAGAACCGCTTTCCTTACTTCCTCCGGATGGACTGCTTTCGCAATTGACAACTGCTTCAGCCTCTCTACACTCGCCAATGACCGCATCTTTTCCGACATATCTGGGTGTGTTGAGTATCCTTACTGGTATTTTGCCATTTTTGGGTTCCACTAATGTACGTCCGATTATTATGTTGTCGTATCCTTGTTTTGGCGCTTCTACAACCCACAGCCGGCTTGTCCCATCGTCCTCGTCCACTTTCGCCCACACGATCGCCTCGGAATTCGCTGGTATCTTCTGATGTTGACACGAGACAACTCTCCTTACCGCCACGCTTCGCTCATAGCCAGTGTGCAGGGGGAATTCAACGTTGGCATACTTCAGCACATTTTCTTTCAGGTCCAGCGTAAAACCATGCCTAATCATGAAATCGACGCCGATAATCACGTCGTCCATTATATCCGCGACGATGAACTCATGCTCCAGGCTGCTGGTGCCGATAGCAATTGTTTTTGTTACTTTTCCTCTTACCGGCGCACGCTCGCCAGTCGCAGTCCTCAGCTGTATGCCATGCAGTGGTTCCCAGTTCTTCAGAAGCTTCCTTTTTATGATCGAATATGACGCTCCAGTATCCAGTGTCAACACGAACAACTTTCCATCTATCTTTCCTTCAATCGTCAAGCTGCTGGGTTGTCGTTTCAACTGCGAGACAAGGACGGTGGGGCAGCAGGTTGTGGGGATCAGCTCACGCCGCTTTGGGCTGATCCGTTTTAGTTTAACGACTCGTCGTCCTCAGCCCTGCGCTTGTTGGCCGGGCCTCGATCGTCAGTATTCCTCGCTTCAGGCGATTGCGATCGAGAACGGGAACGCCTCTTTCGTTGGCGGCAGTCTCGCGATATGTGACCTTGCTTGCCACATGTCCAGCAAACCACTTTAGTGGAGACAACCCGTGGCCTGCCCGGTGTCTCAGAGCTTATGGCCTTGATCAAAATGTCGCTGTCCGGCTGGATTTGACGTATCCTTGCAGGTGTATACCGGCTGCTCCCAATCCATGTCGCCTCATATGTCATCGCGCTGGTCACCGTTTCCTTAAATGTCGGCTTGCCCATCATCAACGCACTGCGACGTGTCTCCGGATCATGAAGACCTTCAATGAAAGACTCAATCTTCATCCTCTCGAGATCATCAGCACCAAATTTTGGGTAGCACAACTGTACGAGCAGCTCAATGTCTGCTGCATATGTCTGCAGCGCCTCGTTGGCTCTTTGCTTGCGGCTCTTCAGCTCACAGTAGTATAGCGTATGGTTGTGCTCGTCGCTATACTTCGCTGCCAACGCTCTCATGACGGCCTCATAATCACTTCTCGAACATTCCGGAACTGATTTCATTACTTCAGCCGCAGGACCTTTCAGCGCTAGTGCCAATCTCTGACCCTTCCTGATATCGGTCCACTGATTTTCCAAAGCAGCTAAGTCGAATTGCAGTTTGAATGTATCGAACGGCGTAGCACCATCATAAGTAGGCACTTCTGTTCGGGTGGCGAAACTTTCCGGAACCGGCGGCAAACATTCTCATGGCTGTACCTCTCTAAGCCGCTCGTCGATTTTCCTGTTTACTGAATCCTCCAGACTGTGAACTCGTTTGTTCAAGGAATCATCCAAGTCATTAACTCGTCTGTTCAGAGAATCATCCAGGCCGTCGACTCGTCTATCCAAGTGTTCCACTTGCGCTCCCAGGTGCTCCACCTTCACATCAAGCTTGTTTGAGACTTCTTCCACTTTCTGCTCCAAGCGCGCAGAATTTTCCTGAAGCTTGGTTTCCATTCGCTCCGCTACTTCTCGGTTCGCCGATTCCATTTTCACTATTTCTTGATTCGTACTTTCTAGTTTCGCTGCAATTTCTCGATTCGTAGTTTCTAGTTTCGCTACCATTTGCGCCGACATTTCACGATTTTCATTTTCCATTTTGGCTGCCATTTCACGGTTGGAAGTCTCAAACATGCCGTTAAGTGCAACCATAAGCTGGCTCATGTCCATTGCTTGTAGTGGCGCAGCCGCTGCAGTCGTACTTTGCAATGACGCAGCACCAACAGGCGATTCCTCCACCTTGGCCGACGCCTCTTGTTCCTGCGTTCCGAACTCATGTGCAGCCCAATCGATGCCTCGTGATTCGCACGCCTCTCGCAAGCGCAGCTGCAACTCCACCTTTCCGCCAGCAGTCGGCAAATTCCAGGCAGCCAGCTCTTTCTTCAGCTGGTCCACCTTCAGCAGCTCGAGTTTAACCATGTCTGTGTTTTAATAATTTTATTTATTTATTTATTCTTTGTTTATCTTTAGTAACAAAATCCGAACTTCTGACACCAAATGTTACGAATTTACTTTCACAGGTTCGTTTGGATTGGTTTTGAAAATAAAACAACTTTAATTACTCAGCAAAAATCAACAATCACTTTATTTCGCAGATTTACGCTTCGCTTGTATCTACACGTGTTACCACTTTGCTTGCTTAACACAGACAGACCCCTTGTGCTACACACTGCTGCTTTTATACCACTTTTCTTATCGCGCCGAAGTTTCTTGCAACTTCTAATTGGAAAGCGCTCGACCATTCTCGCACAGCCCATTTCGAGAACCATCCTTGCCATATCGGACTATACCAAGCGAATTTATAACAGTTTTGCTGTACTTCACAGTGCATGCCTAAAAGTATGCTTGGAAAACATTCGTGCGGAGAAAGGCATTCCTGTACAGTGCGGCACAGAATTTCTCATCGTATCAATATTAATAGCGGTTACATGGTAGACATATGTCGCAAACGTCTGAAAGGTGGTAAAACCGTAATATTGTCGTAACTATCCGATATAGAGTACAATTTAGTTCAGTCAAAGTTGATAGAACTCTATAGGAAAAGTATGCAGTTCTACAAATGTTCTTATTACGCAAAAGATGTGAATGATGCAGATGAGGCATATTGCTATATGTCCAAGTACCACAAGAACGAAACTGGACATGCCGGGATAAACGAAAATTACCTCGGACTTAAAAAGATAATTTTTATTAAAAACCTGAAACAATTAATACAAAAGTTTATTAACAATTGTGACGTATGCAATAAAGCAAAATATGACAGAAACCCCATCAAACCGAAACTGAATTATACAGAAACACCGAACAACACTAATGAAATTGTTCACATTGACACGTTCACTATTTCAAAACATAACTTCATTACTTTCATAGATAAATTTTCACAATTTGCTACAGCATTGCCTTTAGAAGACAGGAATAGCCTAACATTGGTAGAAAAACTAAGACTGTACTTTTCTATAAAGGGTAAACCGAGAAAAATCATCGCGGATAATGAATTTAATTGCGTAAACGTGAAACATTTTCTAAGCTCAGAAAATATTGAAATTCATTTTACTAAACCCAATAGCCATACTGGTAATTCGGATATAGAAAGATTCCACAACACAATAGGAGAAAGAATGAGAAGCAATTCTCATTCTTTCCCCTTGAACCTTGAAGATAAAGAATTGTCGACACAGGAGAAAATGTACAGAAATATAGAATATTATAATAAATCATTTCATTCAACACCTAGAGCTAGACCAATAGATATTGCGAACAGTAAATTAGAAAGGGATGTTATATTTTTTTTTTTTTTTAACAGGAACAAACGCGCAGGGGATGACCCCTATTAATGCAAAGCATTGCGTGGGTTCAGGAAGGATATAGAGGTTAGGAGATAGGGTTATGAGTGAAGTGTTTATGGACTCTTGCCTTGAACCCATCGAGATCATAAGTGCTGGGGAAGATATCCGCAGGGAGACCATTCCACAGCCGTGCTGTACGGGCCAGAAACGAACTTTCCCTGTAGTGCGTAGTGCGCTGGAACATCGTTTCGACGTGGAATGCATGGGCGCTAGTGTTCAAACGGGTTGTCCGGGGGAATACCCGAAGTGATGGCATCAAGATGCTCATCTCTACTGAGCAGTTACCAAAAAAGTATCGGTAAAATAACACCACACAAGCCACGTTTCGACGATCTTCCAAGGAGTCAATAGAGCTGGAAGCCCTACTGTCTCCTATAAGTTTAATCGCACGGTTTTGCACCCAATCGAGGAGCTCCAAATGGGTTTTTGAAGCCCCCGCCCAGAGGTGCGAGTTAAACTCCATTTTAGGTCGGATATAGGTGGTGTAAATAATGCGGAGATCAGACGGAGTGAAATATTTTTTGCACCGCTTTAGGAAGCCGAGGCACTTGGCTGCTTCTTTCGACACGCCAAAAATATGATCGTTCCAACGAAGATCGTTCTTAATGGACATGCCCAGAACATCAAGAGCTGCCGATTCCGCAATACCCACACCACCCATAACCAGGGATGTGTTGGGATGTGGGGAGACTCGTTTGTGGGATAACAGGCAACATTGGGTCTTGCGGGGATTAAAATCGACCCTGTTCGCTTAACCCCACTTGGAGATTGTTTGTAGGTCGCTATTAAGTGTGTCATTCATACGGCGCCGTTCTCTCTCAATCTCCACAGAGCTGGGACGCTTTGTGAAAGAGTATGAATGACAAATGGTGCTGTCATCCGCAAACGAGTAGATGGGAATCTTCGTAGACGACAACAGGTCGTTGATGAAGATCAGGAAGAGGGTTTGAGAAAGGACCGAACCCTGCGGCACTCCCGCGCTAAGGGAATGCTTTTCCGAGGCTATGCCGTCTACTACAACACGAATAGAGCGATCATAGAGGAAGCTCGTAATCCAACGAGAGAAGGTATAGGGTGTTTTTTTTAGAGGTTTGTTTTTCGAATAGAGATAAAATTGGCATTTTGTGGTCAAATCTGGCAACTCTAATGTCATTTATGTTCAGTTTGGTTTGCCATTTCATCATGAACAGGTTGACAAAAGAACAACGCTTGCAAATCGTGCAAATTCATTTCGAAAATAATGGTTCAGTTCTATGTGATAATACGCATCCGCAGAGACGTCGAACAGTGCGCACCGAAGAAACAATTGCCGCTGTAGAGCAAAATGTTGAAGAGGACCCGAATGAATCGATTCGCCACCGTGCACAGCAATTGGAGCTTTGTCCATCAACTTTAAAAATTGGACCTGTAGAATTGGCTTTATTCGAGCCAGCCGCGGCGGCCACATGCCCGAAATCATATTTAAACATTAATGGCATAAAATTATCCTTCCAATAAAGCCAAATGGATGGACATTAAAACGATTTTCTTGTGTTTTATTTCAATTCGAAGTTCTATACCTCTAAAAAAAACACCCTATACTACCGACACCATAGGCAATCAATTTTGACACGAGTGCCTTATGCCACACCCGGTCAAAGGCCTTGGAAATATCCAATGCAACAACCTTGCTTTCACCGAGGTTTAGAATGCTATGGTTCCATTTCTTGGTGAGGACTGCCATAAGGTCTCCCGTTGATCGTTGTCTTCGGAAGCCGTATTGGCGGTCACTTAACAGTCTATTGTGCTCCAGATACTTCACAAGGTTGAAGTTTACAATGCTTTCCATTACTTTGGAAAGCACCGAACAGATTGCTATAGGTCGGTAGTTCGCAGGGTCAGTAGTCTTGTCTTTTTTAGGAACTGGTTGAACATTTGCTACCTTCCAACATGTCGGAAATACTCCTGTGGTGTATGACATGTTGAAAAGTTTGCGTAATGGACAAGCCAGTGAGGTAGCGCACTTTTGCAAAACAAGGGCTGGAATGCCGTCCGGCCCTGAAGCCTTATTTACATCGAGATTTGCAAGCACTCTTTTAACTACCCGTGTCCGAAAATGAATTTCTGGCATAGAGCAAGATACGTTCTCGACTACGGGTAGTGGTTGATCGCTGGGGGGCAGGGAGGAATTCTCTGCGAAAATTTTAGCCAACAAATTAGCTTTATCAACCGAGTGAGTGATGATTTGATCATTGTTAAGAAGAGTTGGAATTGAAGATGATATTTGGTTCTTCACCTTCTTAACGAATGACCAGAAGTTCTTTTTACCACGCTGGCATTGAAGAACTCTTTTCCTTTGGCGCTGTTCGTGCAGAAACTTTTGGCACCTTAGGATGGCATTGCATCGATTTCTAGCCTGTTTACGCAGCTGTTCAGTGGTGGCATTTTTATTTGCCTGCCATGCTCTGAAAGCTTCCTCTTTAGACCTGACAGCAATTCTGCATGTCTCATTAAACCAGATATTGTCCTTGGGTTTAAGGCAAATTTGCTTATTGGGGATAAAGGACTGCATTCCCAATAATACAATTTCTTCAACCATTTTGGCTGCGGCATTTATGTTTCTATCAAAAAAACAAGCATTGCGGATAGAAGAGTATGAGAAAGACGCCAAAATGGTACAATGGTCCGAGTTTCCAAGAGGTGCGTGCATTTCAACATCATATTTTTCCTGATGTGAAGTGAGAAAAAGGTCTAGAGTATTGAGAGCTTGCCCCGCAACGCAGGGAATATGCGTTGGTTCATGCACTAATTGAGTCAAGTTATTAGACTCGGCAAAGAGCTCGACAAATAAGCCTTCAGGAGTTGTGTGGCTGGAATGGCGTAGCCAATTGGAATTATGAATATTGAAATCACCAGCAACTACAATTTCACTATTCGGATACGATTCCAGAATCTGAAAAATAGAATCAGAGAGAAGATCAAACTTGTTATAAGTAAAATCTCTCCCTGAATTCGGGCTCCTATATAGGAAGCAGAAGTGCAGAATATGCGACTGGATATTGAATTTAACCCACATGGAGCTAAATTCGGCATCCGTCGTGTATAGTTGTTGCTGGCACTGGTACGCAACATTACTGCACACATAAATGGCAAGACCCCTGTGAGGAGAGAATATTGGCAGTAGGTGGTAACCAGGGATGTGAAAATCCAGTGGATCTGCATCCCCACACACCTGGGTTTCACCTAGTGCCATTACATGGGGTTTATGGAGGTTAACAAACGCATATACGTTGCAGAAGGCTATGCGGAATTTGTCCACCACCATGGTCTATATGGGCTAAAGATCAAGGAAAGTAGCTGGGAATGAGATCTGCCGCACTAAGAAATTGATTATGCTCTGTGGTAAGTGTTATGCCTTTACCACAGAACAGTCAATTTCTGAGTGCCGAACAAGACCGCATGTAGCGCCACTGAATACAAGGAGACACGGAAAATGAACCAAAGACAACGCGAGCAGAGGTCAACGCAGCGGACAGCGAGAACGATTTAACGGCAGTTTATGTTTGTTGTTTGGTTTTGCATTCGAATTTGCATTTGGGTCGGATTATTATATAACATAATAGGCTAAAATGCGCAAAAGAAAGAACAATAAATAGAATTAACATAAATAGGGAAGAATATAAAGACAATCGCAAGGAAGGCTACGAAAAAATTACAAAGCATTACGGCATAAAACCGAACCTAGATTTAGAAAACTTAAATTAGAAAATGTACACCCAGTCAACATTAAAAGACCAACAAAATTTTTAGATGAAATGGATATTGCTGGGTATAACAATGGCTATGCTGCTTCCAGTGGAAATCAGTAGTGAATCAAAGGAAATAGTCGTTTCAACGAACCTAATAGTTCACGTAGTAGATCCTCGCGAAATACTACTACTTATTAATAACCTTACTTTTAACGTAAATGTACTTATGAAACCACATCGCGAACTAATTCTAATTCTAAATCAGCTACACATATTAAAAACCAAAGAAAAAACCTTAATTCCAAAACCAATTTTGTTGGCACCACTTACAAGTATTTGTTTGGAACAATGGACGACAATGACCGAAAAGATATAGAGGGCCACTTAAGAACTGTTGATACCAACCCTCACAATTCTATAACAAATCTAAATCACAAATCAAAGTTAATGATTATTTTCAGAAAACGTTTAAATACTTAAAAAATATGATGGAGAACGACAGAAAACAATACAGGCATATATAAATGCAACACGGAAACCAATAAAAGATGCACTATCAAACAATTTCTTCAGCGAACAAATTTTACGAATTACCATATTAAAAGAAAAAATTGATCATATTCAAGATAGCATTGTCTCAGCGAGAAGTGGGTATCTTAACCAATGAGGAAGTTGACACATATAATATCGACCTGCATAAACTCACACATTTGAAAATATGTGCAATTGAATATGCACAGAAACTACTTCTACTTATTATAAAAGTTCCAAAAGATTTTTTAAAAAATACAACTCGAACATATATATTCTATAACAAACAGCCAAATGTGGGAGATAGAACACAACCCAGAAACAGTTTTTACATATAAAAATAAAACATATACATACGAAGAAGGCAAGTCTCTAAATGAATTTAAAATATCAAAACATTGTATTTTTACGCAAACTTGTAAACTAGTGAAAAATAATATCACAGAGGTTGCAGTAATTGATGAAGAAACACTATTGCTAAAAAACTTTAAAGATGTCAAGTTATATCAAAATTATGATAACAGACAAATAATATGAAGCGGTAATTACTTAATTCACTACCATAACTGTTCAATGAAAATAATGGAATGTTCGTACTCAAATACGAAGAGTTTCTTTCAACAGAGATTTTATTTTACAAATGACGAAATACACAATTTTGCACAAAAATTAACATTTGATGAAATTGTACTTAGAAACGTCGAAAACCTTAAAGAGATCTAAGAGTTGCAATACCACAAAAAATTTATATATTCTATTTCAACACTTATGATATTCTTAATCACTGTTGCCATCATTACAAATCTAATTTTGTTGAAGAAACAAAACAAAATGAAAATCGAATTTGTAAACAAAACCCGGGAGTGTTTTGAGTTAAAGAAGAGAGAAGTTACGTCACAGGCAATGTCCAGCGATAAAATTCGATCCTCGACATTGCCGGCTCCTAAACAAACAGGAGATAACGTAACAATAAATTAGGCAACATAAAAAATGTAACCCGAGCGGTCCAGATGTTGTAAACCATCCAAACAACCCTAAGCCAACTTATAAGAATTGTTTGGATGAATCGTAAAAGAAAGGACAGCATTATATAGAGATAAGAAAAATATTTTAAGATAAACAAAAATGTAAACTATTACTTGAGAGGATATTTTTGAAAAATAAAGCAGAACATATTTAGACTCTGAAGAGTTCAGTTGTTTTCAATAAGAACGTAATTCGCGCGCCGCACAGTGGCTGATTCTGCCGACGCACTATGGCCCGGTTTTCCATTTTTCGTTGCAAAAATCATAACTTCTGAACCAATAAAGATATTTAAAAAATTTAAACTGCATCTGAAAGTGTAATATCTAAGCTTTTAAAATGGGCAAAAACAGGGTGCCACAGTAACAGGGGGCTTTAAAATTCGTTGCCAAAGTTAAGATTTAGTAAAACTTCATACTACAATGAAATTACTTATTTGTTTGCATTAAAAAATTATTTTTCTATATATTTTTTCTAATAAATTAATATAATTTATTGATTCATACGTAATTTTTTACAAAAACAAAATTGTTTTTGAAAGTTAGATTTTTCAAAATCGCTATCTACGCTGGAAGGAATGTCTAATAATGAAATCATTTCTAAGCTATAAGTATCTGTAAGTTCTTTTTGTGATCTTACAGATCTCATAGATGAAAAAACTGGATCAGAAGAGACTGCTAACATATTGAAAAGGTCTTCATTTTGTCTAGTTCGTGATATTTTGCAAGTGTTCATACATCTTTAAAACCACAGAGCTCGAGTTCTGAAAAGAACTAGCTCGGGTTTAGATCTCAGAAAGTCTGAACGATTACCGACACAAAAACATTTATTGGTAAAAAGTAGCGAACATATAAAACCTGAAACTGATAAACATTGTGAGGATTGCCTTTTTGAACAATGATCGAAAATTAAATATTTATAAACAAAATGAGAATTCGGAATCACATAAATAACAAAATGAAATAATACATGAAATAATATCATGAAATAGGGTTGCCTACTGCCGGCGCCACATTATTCCCCCCCAAGTGACGCAGTCACTGATACTTGAGGAATCTTCCTGTTTTAAATTTTTGCTCGGGCCACTTTTGCTTCTCTACCTTGGGTTCTTCTGTAGACATGTGTGCTACCTTTAGCCGATCCGTGGATACTGTGACCTCTTTTCCTTTAATGTCCAGCTTGAACGTTTTATTCCCTCTGGATAAGACTCGGTAGGGGCCTTCGAAGGGTGGAGTTAATGGCGGTTTTATAGCATCTATGCGAAGGAATACATGGGTGCACGTTTCTAAATCTTTCTGCATGAAAACCTTAGGTGTGCTATGGTGAAGCGGTTCCGGTACTCTTAGTGACCGCATTATCTGCCGTAGGTTACCAACGAATTCATGTTCGTTTGTTAACTTATTTGATTGCATGTGTACTAATTCGCCCGGAAGTCGTAACACTTGGCCATACAGCATCTCTGCCGGTGATGCTCCTATGTCTTCTTTTACGGTGGTACGAAGTCCCAGGAGGACGATCGGCAGTACCTCTTTCCATGCTGACGTGTGATGGCATGTTATTGCCGCTTTAAGTGATCTATGCCATCTTTCGATCATACCATTACTTTGCGGATGATAAGCGGTCGTATGGAAGTGTTGGCAACCAAGCATTTTGGCAAGTTGTCGAAAGAGGTGAGACTGAAATTGGCGCCCCTGATCGGTAGTGATACGAGCTGGAACACCGAACCGGGAGATCCATGTGTCGATAAGAGCTTTGGCCACGGTCTCCGCAGATTGATCGGGAAGTGGAACTGCTTCCGGCCATCGACTAAAACGATCGATTATCGTTAAGATATAGCTGCAATTATCTGATGGAGGAAGAGGGCCCACGAGATCGATATGGATGTGCTCGAAACGATTATCCGGCGGCGTAAATTTTTCGAGGCAAGCGCGATTATGTCTTTGTATTTTAGATCGTTGACAAGCGATGCAGCGCGCAGTCATGAGTTTTATGTCTTTACGCATGTTTGGCCACACGAATCGTTGAGCAATAAGCTTGGTAGTGCCGCGGACCCCGGGGTGTGAAATATTATGAAGCGACGAGAACACTGTTTGCCGTTGGGTGGCTGGAACGAATGGTCGAACACGCCCAGTAGATATATCGCAGAAAATCGTCACGGGTGTACCTGGATATTGTAGCTGTCGTAACTCCAGTGAGGAGTCTTTCTTTGCGTTGATGAGATCGATATCATCTGCTTGTTCTGAAGCCAACTCCTGATAGTTGATGGTGTTGCGATGTAAAATCTCATCGAGCTCTATACGGGAGAGACAGTCCGCCGGAGTATTTTTATCGCCTTCAATGTGTATAATGTTTGTAGTGAATTGGCCTATGTAATCTAACTGTCGTGCTTGGCGTGGAGATGCTTTATCTTGCCGCTGCTGAAATGCAAATGTCAGAGGTTTGTGGTCCGTTAACAGAGTGAATTGACGTCCCTCCAACATATGTCGGAAATGACGGATGGCTTGGTAAGCGGCCAATAATTCTCGATCGTATGTGCTGTATTTCTTCTGCGCGTCCGTCAGCCGCTTGGAATAGAATGCCAACGGTTCCGAGTGGCCGTTTACCATTTGATGTAAAGCGGCACCCAGCGAATTATTAGAGGCATCGACGTGCAGTTGCAGTGGAAAATTATTACCCGGATGTGCTAACAAGACATAGTTGGCAAGATCTAGCTTACATTTTGCGAAAGCATCCTCGGCGTCTGTATCCCACTCGATGCGAGTGGTATCGTTTTTCTTGTTAGATCTAATTAGCTTCTGCAATGGCGTTTGATTTTCCACTGCGTGTGGAATGAATCTGCGGTAGAAATTAATCATCGCTAGGAAGCGTCGCAGCTCTTTTACCATTGTCGGTTTAGGAAAATCTTTTATAGCCTTGACCTTTTCGTGCGTTGGTGAAATGCCCGTTGCGGAAATGTCGTGACCTAAGAATTTTACCGTCTGCTTTCCAAGTACGCATTTAGATACGTTGATTGTGAGTCCATAATCCCGAAGTCGCTGAAAGACCATTTTAAGATGTTGCATGTGCTCTTCTTCAGTGCGAGAGGCGATACAGATATCGTCTATATATACAAAAACAAAGTCGAAATCCTTGAGAACCTCATGTATAAATCGTTGAAAGGTTTGGCCAGCATTACACAGCCCAAATGTCATGAATTTGAATTCGAAAAGTCCGAATGGCGTCGTGATGGCAGTCTTCTTAACGTCGGCGGGCTCGACAGGGATTTGATGATATGCTTTTTCCAAATCTAGCGTTGAAAATATTTTTTTATTTTGGAACGTATGTGCAAAGTCCTGTATGTGTGGAATGGGGTATCGATCGGGAACTGTAATGGCGTTTAGACGACGATAATCCTCACAAGGTCTCCAGTCTCCGTTAGGTTTCTTGACGAGGTGTAACGGACTAGCCCAATTACTGCTCGATGGTTGACATATCCCTTGCTTGACCAAAGCATCAAATTCTTTCTTTGCTACAGCCAGTTTATCGGGTGCTAACCGACGAAATCGTTCGTGGATTGGTGGACCTGTAGTAACGATGTGGTGTGTAATACCGGCGCGCCGTTGGTTCTCTCGCAACGTTGGTTTCGTGATGTCGATGTATTGGCGAAGTAACTCTGCGTATTGATTGGAGAAGTTGATCGTTGAAATCTTTTCGTTACTAGCCTGCGTTACTTCGGCTATGATGAAGTTGTTCGTTTGCGGGTCAACAATCCTTCGGTTAGCTATGTCGATTGTCAACCCAAAATGTTTTAAGAAGTCGGCTCCTATGATGGAGCGATTGACGTCGGCGATGATGAATTGCCATCGGAATTTTCGTTTCAAACCCAAATCTAATTCTAAAGTTTTTGTTCCGTGAGTGCGAATTTTACATCCGTTTGCAGCAAATAGTTGAAGAGCACTTGCTTGTGCGAATGTTGTTCCATGATCGATAGGTGAACATCTGACTAGCGAGATATCGGCTCCCGTATCAATTAAAAAAGGTTGGTTGCTGCTGGAGTCTTTAACGAACAAGCGGCAAGAGAGTGATGTTATTCGTGCTCCAGCCTCGCTTGCCCTTAGAGCTTGCTCGTCTATTCGTTTTTTCTTTTGGCGTTCGTCCACGTGCACGGTTGGCGGCATTTCTTGGCTTCCTTACCGAACGTCTGATGATACCAGCACATTAACTCGCTCCGTTGCGGGTTGAAGATTTTTCCAAGCTTGCGATGTAGGCTAGCCACTTCGTTCTGCAACTCGCTGATAGCTTCTTGTGAAGACTTCTCGCTCACCTCGTGTACGGAACCTTCATTGCGATGTGCTTCTAAAACTGCATCAGCGATGGAGGCTAATTTTTCGAGCGGGGCCTCAATCGTGGCCAGGCATCCTTGAACACTTGCTGGTAGCCGTTGCAGCCACAACATCTTAAGCATGCGGTCGTTCTCGAAACCGATGCTGACGTTGCGTAACTCACCGAGTAGGTGTGATGGTTTGCCATCACCCAGCTGTATACCAGCCACATATTTTTGCAGCCGGGTCGTGTCAGTCTCACAAAATTGTTTCACCAAGGCTTCTTTTACTGCCTCAAATTTACCACTGGTCGGCGGGTTGGTAATTGTGTCGCGAATATGTGCCAATAGGCTAGTGTCCAACGCGGCGATAATAGTCGAAAACTTCGTTTCGTCGCTCGACACACGATTCGCGCGAAACCAATGGTCTAATTGTACGAACCATAGCGGAAAGTCTGTTTTGTAAACCGGGGGCATGGGTAGGCGAATTGCTGCTACCGTGCCCGACACCACTTCACTATTCATTATGTTCACTCGCGCGCGTACTTACGTCGGGGTCACCACTTTAAAACCACAGAGCTCGAGTTCTGAAAAGAACTAGCTCGGGTTTAGATCTCAGAAAGTCTGAACGATTACCGACACAAAAACATTTATTGGTAAAAAGTAGCGAACATATAAAACCTGAAACTGATAAACATTGTGAGGATTGCCTTTTTGAACAATGATCGAAAATTAAATATTTATAAACAAAATGAGAATTCGGAATCACATAAATAACAAAATGAAATAATACATGAAATAATATCATGAAATAGGGTTGCCTACTGCCGGCGCCACACATCTATACCTTTTGTAGTCCTTATTTTTGCATTCTTGAGCTTCTTCAGAAAATTCCTCTATTGGTAAGCACTGGTATTCTATTAAATCCTTTCCATGTGCTAAAATTTTATGTACCGTAGGAGTAAGTTTCTTCTCAGGATACTTCTGAAGCAGCAGTTCGGCAGTTTTGGATGCATATTCACCAAATTTAGGTCCATTAACGATTTCCTTGCAAGTCAAAATATTCAAAATTACTCCCAATCTTCGCACAATATCTTTATCAACTCCAGTTATTCGATCCCCAGGAGACCAAGGGCTCGCATTTGGTTGCCCAATATGACATTGGACAGTGGCAAGCTGGTGCCTTACCTGCAGGCACACAACCCGACAGTGCCAATGGCGGATTTGCAAGTCTTGAAGGCGGAGGCTCCGCAGAACAACAGTATTTCCTTCCTCCTAGTTATTAGTGAGGAATGCTTGCCTGCCCTGGAGAGGGCAGAATACAAGCTTCGCTTTGGCGTGCGGCACGCGAGGCTGAAGGTCTTCCGCTCCTCCAATCCGGAAGAGGAGGATGCTGACGGGATCATTGATGCGCAGAAGTTGTTGGACGACGTCAGGCTAGATGATCCGGACCATACCACCCCCGTCCAGTAAGATATGGGGTTGAAGGTTGTCCAGGTCAACCTCCAACACTCTAAGTTGGCAACGGACAACCTAGCCGTCCTCCTGTCGGAGGAGGATGTAGACATCGCCATCGTCCAAGAGCCTTGGGTGCGGAGCACGGAGGTAAAAGGACTTCGGCTGAGCAACTACAACCTTTTCTACAAAAAGGGTGAAGGTAAGCCCAGGGCGTGTATAGTTGCCAAAAAACATCTCAACACCTATCTTTTACCCCATCACAGCACCAACGACACCACGGTGGTGGAGCTAGTTGCAGCGAGGGGCACGAACATCAAAATTGCCTCGGCCTACATGGCGCATGATAGGCCCGCGCCACCCGAAGAAGTCCGGAGGCTCATGAGCGGCGGTAACAACCGGAGTGTAGTGTTGACAGGCTCTGACGCCAATGCAAGACACACTCTATGGGGCAGCAGCGAAATCAACGATCGGGGTGAGTCACTCTTGGATTTTATACTTAATACTAACCTGGTAGTGTGTAACAGGGGTAACACCCCAACCTTCGTCTTCCCAAGCACTGACGGCTTCAGCGGTTGGGAGGAGGTCCTAGATGTTACACTACTAACTGACAATGAGCAAGTGAGGGTGGATAAATGGAGAGTGTCCAGCAAAAAATCCTTTTCGGATCACGCCTGGATACTCTTCAATTTAGAGGTTCAGGTCGAACCACCCCCGCCATATCGTAACCCTAGACGTACCAACTGGAACCGATTCGCCGGCATGATCCGCAATAGGATAGGCGGAGTACGCCCTGCCAGTATATCCTCAGTGGGGGACATTGACCACAGAATCGAGCAGTTGGAAAACGCGATGGTTTCCGCGTTCAAAACGTCTTGTCCAATCAAATATTCTAAGAAATCGTTCCCACCTTGGTGGAACGATGAATTATCCCGTCTGAGATCGGAGGTCCGGAGGTCATTCAACCTAAGCTATTCCACGGGTAACTGGCAAAATTACAAGAATAGCCTAAGGACGTATAAAAAGGCGATAAGGGACTCCAAAAACAAGGGTTGGAGGGATTTCTGTTCAGCCATAGAAACCACCAAAGATTCGGCTAGGCTAAGTAAGGTGTTGTCAAGGGACCACACCTGCCCCTCATACATCAAGAAGCCGGATGGCTCCTGGACCGAGAGTACTGAGGAGGCCTTAGACCTGCTGTTAAATACGCACTTTCCAGGGTGCGAAAAGGAGGAACCACGGATAAGGCATCAGATACTAAATATGCCCCCAATCAGTGACAACAGCATTATAACTAGGGAAAATCTCGCATGGGCCATCAAAAGCTTTTCCCCTTATAAGTCCCTGGGCCCAGATGGCATCATTCCAATGATGCTACAGGTATCCCAAGACTCAGTTTTACCCTGGCTCGAGGTCATTTTTAAGGCCTGTCTAGCCTGGAACTACATTCCCATTAGTTGGAGGCGCGTTAAGGTCGTCTTTATTCCCAAGGTAGGGAAAAGAGGCCATGAATCGGCGAAGGACTTTCGGCCCATAAGTCTGACATCCTTCATGCTCAAGACCCTTGAGCGACTCCTCGACGTCCATATACGTAAGGAGGTAGAGCATAAGTTGTCAGCAGCCCAACATGCATACCTGAAGGGAAAGTCAACGGAGACAGCCCTTCACGAAGTAGTACGAACAGTGGAAAGATCACTGGAGTACAAGCAATACACATTGGCGGCCTTCATGGACATAGAAGGTGCTTTTAACAACATAGAGATAAGCGCGATAGAGTCATCGCTGGTGAACCTTGGAGTCAACGTACATGTTCGCAGCTGGGCCACTGCAATGCTCCAATCGAGGGTGGTGAGCGCAACGCTCGGAAACACCCACCTTACAAAATGGGTAACCAGGGGCACACCACAAGGGGGGTATTATCGCCTCTCTTGTGGGTCTGTGCCATTGACAACATCCTAACAGAACTTAACCGGAGAGGAGTCAAAACGGTTGCGTATGCGGACGACGTGGTTTTAATGGCATCAGGAATGAGCCCTGATGTGATTAGCGGAATCCTTCAGGGTAGTTTGGACGGGTTAAGTGCTTGGTGTACGGGACGTGGACTAAGCATTAACCCCAGTAAAACTGAACTGATGCTGTTTACCACCCGCACTAAGATACCAACTTTTAGACGACCTCATCTTGGGAACGTTACATTACCCCTCTCGTCCAGTGCCAGATACCTTGGGGTAATTCTGGACCCCAAACTGAACTGGAGGCTAAATATAGAGCATAGAATAAACAAATCAGGATTTGCACTTTATTCTTGCAGGAGAATGATAGGAAGGAGGTGGGGCCTCCGACCAAGTCTAATGCTTTGGATGTTCAAGATGGTTGTGCGTCCAATACTATCATACGGAGCTCTTGTCTGGTGGAAAGCCCTCAGGAGGGAATATAACATCACCAAACTCGGTAGATTACAAAGAACAGCTTGTGCCGGAACTACGGAAGCGATTAGATCCTGCCCTGGAGAGGCGCTTAACGTGCTGACGCACTTGCTTCCCGTTGATCTGCACATTATGAAAACCGCAACTCTTAGTGCTCTCAGGCTGAGAGAAACCGGTTGCTGGAGAGACAGACCGTATGGCCACGGCAGTCTACTATTACAAGGGCAAATGAGCCTGCCTACAACTACGGATTACGCTATTCCCATCATTGCTTTTGGGAAAAACTACGATATCCGTACCCCCTCCCGTCTAGAATGGAAGAGAGGGAACATCCTTAATAACCTGCATACCACGATTTACACGGATGGCTCCAAGATGGTATGCGGAGTAGGAGCAGGAGTCTTTTCGGAGCACCTTAAACTAAATGTGTCGGCGGAAGTGCTTGCTATTAGGGAAGCGTGTAGGATGGCACTGGCAGACACATCATACAAAAGCCACATCACTATACTTTCCGACAGCCTATCTACGATCAAGGCACTGGGATCGCCGATTCTGTCGTCAATACTAGTGCAGGAGTGCAGGAAGCTCCTCACAGAGCTGGCTCATAGGTTCAGAGTTACCCTGATATGGGTGCCAGGGCACAAGAACATTGAAGGGAACGAAAGAGCCGATGAGCTAGCTCGGAGAGGCTCCGCTCTTGATGAAAGCGAGGCGTTGACGGTTCACGCCCCACTGAGCTCCATCAAGAGCGAGGTCTCGAAGGACTTCTTCGCCAAAGCCGACACTAGATGGCAGAGGACGGAATCCTGTAAAACCAGCAGACTACTTTGGCCAACATACGACAAGAAAAAGACCGCGGAGCTCTTGAACAAGGGCCGCCGGGATGTGGCAAGACTAACGGCAGTTATCACTGGTCACTGGCCTATTGGCGAGCACGCGGCAAAAATGGGGATCCCATACAATACCAGCTGTCACAGCTGTGAAAACCCGGACGAGAAGGAAACCGTACACCACTTCCTCTGCGACTGCCCGGCGCTATCAAGAAGGAGATGGAAAACGCTGGGAAAACCGACATTCCAGAATTTCGAGGAGATAGCAAAGTGCAGTGTAAGCTCGCTACTCTCTTTCATTAACCTCTCGGACTGGATATAGAGGATATATATATATATATGGATATACATAAACACACAGTCCAGAAGACACCGCATAGCATACCCTAGTGTACCTACCGGGAATAGTGGTAACAAAACGGCGCCAACGCGCTAATTGGATGATGGAACATCGCCACTTGAACCAACCAACCAGTTATTCGAGCAGTCACTTCATCGTTTTCAAAAAACCTGCGTGAAGAGTTGCCATCATTTGTATTCCCATTTGGAGAGTCTACTTTCAGCCCAAGCTCTTTGAAGAATACATCTTAAATTATTTTTTTCCTGATATTCTGCTTTTCTTTGGGTGTTGCGTTGTCCTCGAAAACTTCCCCATGTCGTGGTAGCATATACGCTAACTTCAAGACAAATTCCATACAGCTAATCCGTGCATGCAAAGGAGACATTCCATACTCATAATTATGTTCGTCACTTGTTGATTCATCCAATTTTTGGAAGTCTTTTTGATTTTTTTTACAGATTGTCATTGTCGATGAAGTATTAGTTAATTGATTTAAAACATTCCCGTCGATCATAGTCAGGAGAAAATCATACTTTATAGTAATAGATTTCCCTTCGTCGATTTCAAGTACTGTTGGTTTTAATTCGGCAATTTGTTTTTTTACATCGCTGACTGTGGCTTTTATGAGTTCCTTCGCATATTTAAACAATATCGGACGGCACAATTTAACTGATGAAGGCCGTGGGTTTTTCCAATATTCTGAAGCCTCACCTATTAGTCGTAGGGGAAGAACAACAGAAGCCATAAACATATTAGCATCTGTAACAGTTGTATCGTCCGTATTTATTGTTTGTTTATAGGCGCTCTGTCCTGATGATCCATCACAGCCCCACTTGCTAACCAATGTTATGCTTTCTGGAACAGATTTCAACTTGTCTTCAGAGAAAGTCTCCAAGAGTCGTCTAGAAGTATGTTCCATCAGGTCGTTGAGGTTCACTTCGGCTGATACTTCGGTAATTTTGGGATTAAGAGGTACTGCTTCCTTCTTGGCTTGACTTATGTGTCCGTATCCAGGAAGAAGATTGGCATTATGTTGTAATAATGACTCACGCAGCATTATATATTTTCCCTTCGACAATCCAAGATCCATAAACAGCGCCAAAGCTCCTCAGAAGTGAATTGTCGAGGCAATGCATTTTGTGGAGTGGGAATACTATTTTTTATCCTCATGATTCGCTTTGGACTTGCTAACCCAACTGCTTCTGTTATATGAGCCTTAATATTTTCTTCGTCCTTTTTGTATTTCATGGACAATGCTTCAGAAAGATGACCCGTGGCGATATCTTGAGTAGCATCTAACAACTTCCTTTTCCTTGTGAAGGTCGAACACTCGGCTATAGTTTTTGTTGGTCTCCCTCTAGTTCGGTCGGTTGATGTATGGGGCTGCTCTTCGTCAAATCTACTAACATTTGTTAGCCACTTTTCATACTTTTTTTCAAATGTTTTCGCGCAACGATTCGCGGCTTGCCAATTGCTTTTAGTGTTGGTGTAAATAAAATGAAGTTGGCTTGTCATGTCCTCGTATTCTTCTATGTTATGTATTTTAGTACTTAATTCTTTCAAAATAGCCGCAACGAAGTTTTGCTCAGTTTGTGAAGCTCTAAACACCTAAAATAATTTGGAATTTGCTAGAGACATTACACTCGTAATGTACACTCGTATCACTCAATAAGATTTACTGCGAATTACAGAACTTTTCACTTAAAGCGAACTTCGAGGGACTGGGCAAAATGGTTCGTTTTAACCGAAAGTACGCTTCAAAAGGGGTCCGCAATAAGCGAAAACATAAAGCGCGTACTTGAAATTGGTTCGTTTTAAGCGGGTTCGTTATAAACGAAACGCACTGTATATTTGAAAATACTATTCACGGCTAATTCAAGCTTCAGAATACTTGCGATAAGCTTTACACTCGTTTGACTCAATAAAAAATATACTGCGAATTATATTTAAAAATACTATTCACGGCTAATTCAAGCTGCACAGAATACTTGCGATAAGCTTTAAAGTCAAAGGACGACTGTGACAAGACAACGAAATATCGTTATATCAGGCATGTGCTGCAAATAGTTTTCGGAAACAATTCGCACTGAAAACGTGATGGGATTTCCCTTTAACGATTTGAAGCAGGTAGCTGCATCTAAGAGAATTTGCCGTTTTTTCAGCGTTTTTGTTCAAATATTGAATATGCCCTGCCAGACACGTGTGATCGAAACTCCAACACATTTACAAAAATTCTCGCTGAAACTAACACATAAACATTTACAAAGGAAATTTTTAAGTATGTTCCATGCAAGCGGGAAAAAGAAGTTTCAGTACGCCAAATTTCCCTGTATGAGAAAACGAGATGGCACTATATGTACATACGGCACGTGCCGTTATGACGCTTGCGCCCATGACGCAATTGTCAAATTGTGAAAAGTGTAATAAAAGTGTGTCAAAAGCAGGTCAGCGGTGGAAAAGTTAAAAAAAGATAAGTACAATTGTTTATTAATTTTGTAAAAAATATGTTAATTAAATTTTATTTAAAATAGATGAGAAGCGTATCAAAAGAATTGTTTGCCTAATGCTAGCATTCTTTTCATTTAATCTTTGCAGATTGTGTTCAGCGCTAGCGCTCCTAACCTCAAAAATGTCGTGGACTGAGGGTCAATTTCATTTCATTACATTTGCCAAATTTTTAATAATTTAATTACTTTGGTTCGCACTATAAATGTGTAAATTAATGATTTTTGAATAATAAAAACCTTTTTTATAAAAATAGGCATATGAAATAATAAAATGCCAAGGCTTTTTTATTTTCAATCAGCTGTGATAGGTTTATGCGTCAAGTGTGATGCCTTTTGATATCACTGATGAGAGAAATTTTATCAGCAGTGATGAATCACACGTGATTGGGATTTGATCATTGCTGATTAGAGTGAGCGAGACAACTATATGTTGGACTACGTTTTAAATCGCCTGTGTACGAAGGTGATGCAGAATCACATGGACACAAAAATACCCATCACATTTTTCACACTGCTAGTGGAAAAATGATGGAGATTGTGATCGAAATTTCATCACATGTGATTGTCATATGATTGATCAAATGATGGTCACTGTCCTTGCAGGGTGACTAAGCTTTTCGTGGAAATGTAAGTATTATGATGGAAAAAATATTGTTTTAAGCTGTAAAAACCATGGGACGTGGAATTTCAGAGGAAACTCTGCCTAGGAACAAATCTTCCTTCAGTATATGGAGCGCCACCCAAATATTGCGAAAAAATTCACAACTGCTTGTTAGGAAACACTTTTCTAAATAAAATAAGCAAAACATGGATAGCAAATGTATTATGCCATTCGTAACCAAAAAATATAACTTTATATACAAATGCCAGCAACACAAAATGGGTTTTTGACCGAACTAAATGTGCGTGATTTTTCGTATACCTGCGTGTTTTTCGACCCGAGGTTGCTTCACTTTTATTGCTCTGGAAAGTAAAGCGGCAAAAAGCGGCAGCTGAGTTTTGGAAGTTACGTAAATAATTAAATAGCAAATAACCTCCCTGAATTTCGCGGAGGTCGTTTTTGGTCTTTCTTTTTATTTTCGATCAAAGTTGAAAAAAAGGTCGAAATATAGACTTTTCGAGCAATCGGTAGATCGAACAACTTTTAAAACAGAATAAACATTTTTTATTTTTATTATATTAACAATTAACGTATCTTTTAGAAAAAACCAACAAGTTACCGATTGGTCGCTTCATTTACATACAAATCAATCTTAAAGAGGAAAAAAAAAACCACAAAATACACATTTTTCTCGATGTGGAAAAATTGTCAACTTTGAGCGGCTCTACCTCCCAAACTACTAATCTGAATTTAATGAAAGTTACATATTCGTAATCCCTGGATTCTCAATAAGATGCGTGTATTCATTTTATCGAACGCTTTCATGAAATTTTTGATTTTTGCAACGTTTTACCGACCGTTGGGCCATAGTGCGACGTAGGTTGCAAAAGTCGATTTTGTCATGTTCGATTTGGGGGAAACTGTTATACTTGTCCGATAGATAAATGCTTGGATCTAAGAAATCCGAAAACCTTAACTAAATTGGACAAATAGGTTTGCTTGTAGAGCCCGTCAAAGTTGAGCAATTTTTAGAGTGTGAAATAATATCAGCAATTTGCACTTTTTCGGCAAAGCTGAAGTTTTAAAATACGGAAAGGAGCAAATTAATTGCAACTTTTTGTATTTGTAGTAAATAATTAAATATAGAAAAAACAATTTGGTTGTTGTTGTTGTCTTTTCATAGGCACTCATTTGAAGCACTGTTTTATATCACACTTTTTGAACTTTCGATAAACTTTAAAAAAATACCATACTTGCCAGAGTTTCGTCTTTGGGAAAATTGTTTACTAGTCTTCTGTTAGTGCTGCCCTAAAGAGATCGGATGCCCGATTTTGCCCGACTGGATTTTACAGCGATTTTTCTGTGGCCACCTCGAGCAATTTCGTACTTTCGGGTGCGTGCGTTCGAACAAGTTCGTCAAGATTTTGATAGTGAATCAATTACAGGCGATTATAATCGTTGCCACAGCATGCAGATTTGGATTTTGGCTTCATTTAAGATGTGATACAAGCTTGCAACTCCATATTAAGTCGACTTTTTTTTTTGGCGTATATTGCTGTAAGCTCGAAGTAAAGAGCATTTTTGCTGGATGCGCCGTTCGCACGTACGAAAAACAAGTTGGCTTTCATTTGCAGCAATCAGCTATCATGTATCCTTTGATGTAATGTTTTTGTTTTTAACAAAATACTTAAACTGTGTCTGGCATAAATTTTTTTTTTTTAATTTGAGCAAAACTCAGTCAGTCGCCATTAGTCTTAGAGTTGAACCGCGCCAATGTAACAATTAGTTATTGAAAACAAAAAGCAGCCTTATATCTATGTGCACTGTCTAAAACCCGCTTATATGTCTGGGCTGTTCAAAAATCTCACAACGGGTAAAAACCTAAGAACTGCAGGTACCTGCTATTACTAGAAGCTTAGTGCCTGCTATTTGAATGTAAGTAAAGTTAGTTTCGAATTTAATTTAAACTAAACATCACTTCAACTCCGCCACTGCAATTAAACCGAAGAAGAAGCACAATAATGTTTTTAAAAAATTCGAAGCTGTTTGAAATATTTACTATTTCGAAGACAAAGGAGCACTTCGTTCTGGTTACGTCGAAGGGAGTCAAAACATCTAAGACTAAAGAGAAGTTATCCAGGATTTATCTATCAAGTTAAAATGGATTGCGGCAAATCGTACCAAATTCAATTTTGTCCAGAGTAATGAGGAGTGGTTAGAAAAAATAATATACTTCGATGCAAGAGATGCATATAGCAAAAGCGATGACCAACCATCGACATCAAAGGCGGCAAAAGGAAGGCCCAAAAAGTCAACTCAGGACTGTGCGTCATTCACTAAAAAAATTAAGCTTATGGAGGCAACGGGAAAAATAACTGCCACCCACTTTTCAGAAGCTTTGATCATAAAATAAAATAAGGATCAGGGGAAAATGAAAGGCGTTATAGTGAAAGCAGTTTTACCAGCAAGCCCTGGTCGCGTTAAAATAATAACAAAAAAAACGAGTGTGCTTATTACCACACGACTGAAGTGAAACTTCTTTCGCTCCATCTGTATGTATATATATGCGCCTATGAAACCGGTAATTATTTTTGAAAAAACACGTTTATTGTGAGGAAATGATTACAATTTTATTCTTCAAAGTAATGGCCATCGCTAGCTACACATTTTTCCCATCTCTCAGGCAATTTATGGATGCCTCGCCAAAAAAATGTTTCGTCTTTTGCCTGACACCAATCATCGATCCATTTTTTGGCTTCTGCGTGAGAATTGAAGCGCTGTTCCGTTAATGCGTGGCCCATCGATGCGAACATGTGATAATCCGAAGGCGCCAAGTCTGGTGAGTAAGCCGCATGAGCAAGAGCTTCCCAGTTGTACGATGCAACCAATTCTTTGGTGGCTCTAGTGCGGTGTGGTGGTGCGTTGTCATCGAGGAAAATCACTTTGTGTTGCCTGGCTTCATATTCTGGGCGTTTTCGGCCAATTGTTGTTTGTAACGTTCACCGTTAACCGTTTCACCAGGTTTTAGAAGGTTTTTTTCTTCAAATGGTAACACAAAATTAACTGTGTCCGCAAATCGTAATTTGTAGGCACGCAATCCGACATTTTCCGGAGCGTCAAACAATGCGTTGTTGGATGAAACTTGACAAATTGTGAACTGAATATTGTTGACATATGACAGAAGAAGTAAACATGACATTTGGTACGGTTCCGAAGTTTATAAATATTCGGCTATTTACCGCTAGATGTAGTTACCGGTTTCATAGGCGCATACCTGGTATATATATGTGTGTGCACAATATATACATGTATGTACATACACATATATTAATTTTCTACAAATATTTAAATTTATTTTATGTTTTCATTGGTAAATTAATATTTTTGCATAGATCTTTTATTTTCGTAAAGAAAAGAAAGTTTGTGAGAGCACTGCTCTCTCTTGCTCCTACACTGTGATACAGACAATAGGCCTGCAGTGTGCTTAGATATACGGAACGTATTTGGCTATGAGAGGAAGAGAGAAAGAAAATGTGCGCGCGCACTGCTGTCTCTTGCTTATTCCCCCACTCAACTCGCGTTCGCCTCGCCCGATCACACTTTTCGTAACGCTTACGTCACGCGTTCGCCAGCTTACTCCCTAAGTCAAGCGTGCGTAAACCACTCAACTCCCGTTCGCCTCGCCCGATCACACTTTTCGTAACGCGTTCGCCAGCTTACTCCCAAAGTCAAGCCTGCGTAAACCACTCAACTCCCGTTCGCCTCGCCCGATCACACTTTTCGTAACGCGTTCGCCAGCTTACTCCCCATGCCAAGCGTGCGTAAACCACTCAACTTCCGTTCGTCTCGCCCGATCACACTTTTCGTAACGCTTACGTCACGCGTTTGCCAGCTTACTCCCCATGCCAAGCGTACGTAAAGAAGTTTCACTTCAAAAACGTCTGTTCAGATTTGGCTAGATTTGCTCAGATATGTTCACAGCCGTCCTGGCCACCCTCTGATATAGGTGAGATATGCGGTCACATCTCCATTTTGGAGCAATAGCCAGCACAGTGGTCAGCCCGTATGGGGAAAAAATTCGAAAAATGATTAAAAAAAAACGTTTGGTCAGATTTGGCTAGATTTGCTCAGATATGTTCACAGCCGTCCTGGCCACCCTCTGATATAGGTGAGATATGCGGTCACATCTCCATGTTGGAGCAATAGCCAGCACAGTGGTCAGCCCGTATGGGGAAAAAATTCGAAAAATGATTAAAAAAAAAACGTCTGTTCAGATTTGGCTAGATTTGCTCAGATATGTTCACAGCCGTCCTGGCCACCCTCTGATATAGGTGAGATATGCGGTCACATCTCCATGTTGGAGCAATAGCCAGCACAGTGGTCAGCCCGTATGGGGAAAAAATTCGAAAAATGATTAAAAAAAAACCGTCTGTTCAGATTTGGCTAGATTTGCTCAAATATGTTCACAGCCGTCCTGGCCACCCTCTCATATAAAAGAGATATGCGGTCACATCTCCATTTTGGAGCAATAGCCAGTACAGTGGTCAGCCCGTATGGGGAAAAAATTCGAAAAATGATTAAAAAAAAACGTCTGGTCAGATTTGGCTAGATTTGCTCAGATATGTTCACAGCCGTCCTGGCCACCCTCTGATATAGGTGAGATATGCGGTCACATCTCCATGTTGGAGCAATAGCCAGCACAGTGGTCAGCCCGTATGGGGAAACAATTCGAAAAATGATTAAAAAAAAACGTCTGTTCAGATTTGGCTAGATTTGCTCAAATATGTTCACAGCCGTCCTGGCCACCCTCTCATATAAAAGAGATATGCGGTCACATCTCCATTTTGAAGCAATAGCCAGCACAGTGGTCAGCCCGTATGGGGAAACAATTCGAAAAATGATTAAAAAAAAACGTCTGTTCAGATTTGTCTAGATTTGCTCAGATATGTTCACAGCCGTCCTGGCCACCCTCTGATATAGGTGAGATATGCGGTCACATCTCCATTTTGGAGCAATAGCCAGCACAGTGGTCAGCCCGTATGGGGAAACAATTCGAAAAATGATTAAAAAAAACGTCTGTTCAGATTTGGCTAGATTTGCTCAGATATGTTCACAGCCGTCCTGGCCACCCTCTCATATAGGTAAGATATGCGGTCACATCTCCATTTTGGAGCAATAGCCAGCACAGTGGTCAGCCCGTATGGGGAAAAAATTCGAAAAATGATTTAAAAAAACCTCTGTTCAGATTTGGCTAGATTTGCTCAGATATGTTCTCAGCCGTCCTGGCCACCCGCTGATATAGTTGAAATATGCGGTCACATCTCCATTTTGGAGCAATAGCCAGTACAGTGGTCAGCCCGTATGGGGAAACAATTCGAAACATGATTAAAAAAAACCTCTGTTCAGATTTGGCTAGATTTGCTCAGATATGTTCACAGCCGTCCTGGCCACCCTCTCATATAGGTGAGATATGCGGTCACATCTCCATTTTGGAGCAATAGCCAGTAGAGTGGTCAGCCCGTATGGGGAAAAAATTCGAAAAATGATTAAAAAAAAACGTCTGGTCAGATTTGGCTAGATTTGCTCAGATATGTTCACAGCCGTCCTGGCCACCCTCTCATATAGGTAAGATATGCAGTCACATCTCCATTTTGGAGCAATAGCCAGTACAGTGGTCAGCCCGTATGGGGAAACAATTCGAAAAATGATTAAAAAAAACGTCTGTTCAGATTTGGCGAGATTTGCTCAGATATGTTCACAGCCGTCCTGGCCACCCTCTCATATAGGTGAGATATGCGGTCACATCTCCATGTTGGAGCAATAGCCAGCACAGTGGTCAGCCCGTATGGGGAAACAATTCGAAAAATGATTAAAAAAAAACGTCTGTTCAGATTTGGCTAGATTTGCTCAGATATGTTCTCAGCCGTCCTGGCCACCCTCTCATATAGGTGAGATTGCGGTCACATCTCCATTTTGGAGCAATAGCCAGTACAGTGGTCGTATGGGGAAAAAATTCGAAATTCTGTTCAGATTTGGCTAGATTTGTTCTCAGCCGTCCTGGCCACCCGCTGATATAGTTGAAATATGCGGTCACATCTCCATTTTGGAGCAATAACCAGCACAGTGGTCAGCCCGTATGGGGAAAATCTCGAAAAATGATTTAAAAAAACGTCTGTTCAGATTTGGCTAGATTTGCTCAGATATGTTCACAGCCGTCCTGGCCACCCGCTGATATAGTTGAAATATGCGGTCACATCTCCATTTTGGAGCAATAGCCAGTACAGTGGTCAGCCCGTATGGGGAAAAAACTCGAAAAATGATTAAAAAAAACATCTGTTCAGATGTGGCTAGATTTGCTCAGATATGTTCACAGCCATCCTGGCCACCCTCCCATATAAAAGAGATATGCGGTCACATCTCCATTTTGAAGCAATAGCCAGCACAGTGGTCAGCCCGTATGGGGAAAAAATTCGAAAAATGATTAAACAAAAACGTCTGTTCAGATTTGGCTAGATTTGCTCAGATATGTTCACAGCCGTCCTGGCCACCCTCTGATATAGGTGAGATATGCGGTCACATCTCCATTTTGGAGCAATAGCCAGCACAGTGGTCAGCCCGTATGGGGAAACAATTCGAAAAATGATTAAAAAAAAACGTCTGTTCAGATTTGGCTAGATTTGCTCAGATATGTTCTCAGCCGTCCTGGCCACCCTCTCATATAGGTGAGATATGCGGTCACGTCTCCGTTTTGGAGCAATAGCCAGTACAGTGGTCAGCCCGTATGGGGAAAAAATTCGCAAAATGATTAAAAAAACGTCTGTTCAGATTTGGCTAGATTTGCTCAGATATGTTCACAGCTGTCCTGGCCACCCTCTGATATAGGTGAGATATGCGGTCACATCTCCATTTTGGAGCAATAGCCAGCACAGTGGTCAGCCCGTATGGGGAAACAATTCGAAAAATGATTAAAAAAAAACGTCTGTTCAGATTTGGCTAGATTTGCTCAGATATGTTCACAGCCGTCCGGCCACCCTCTCATATAAAAGAGATATGCGGTCACATCTCCATTTTTAAGCAATAGCCAGCACAGTGGTCAGCCCGTATGGGGAAAAAATTCGAAAAATGATTAAAAAAACGTGTGTTCAGATTTGGCTAGATTTGCTCAGATACGTTCACAGCCATCCTGGCCACCCTCTCATATAGGTGAGATATGCGGTCACATCTCCATTTTGAAGCAATAGCCAGCACAGTGGTCAGCCCGTATGGGGAAAAAATTCGAAAAATGATTAAAAAAAACGTCTGTTCAGATTTGGCTAGATTTGCTCAGATATGTTCACAGCCGTCCTGGCCACCCTCTGATATAGGTGAGATATGCGGTCACATCTCCATGTTGGAGCAATAGCCAGCACAGTGGTCAGCCCGTATGGGGAAAAAATTCGAAAAATGATTAAACGAAACGTCTGTTCAGATTTGGCTAGATTTGCTCAGATATGTTCTCAGCCGTCCTGGCCACCCTCTCATATAGGTGAGATATGCGGTCACATCTCCATTTTGGAGCAATAGCCAGTACAGTGGTCGTATGGGGAAAAAATTCGAAAAATGATTAAAAAAAAACGTCTGTTCAGATTTGGCTAGATTTGCTCAGATATGTTCACAGCCGTCCTGGCCACCCTCTCACATATAGGTGAGATATGCGGTCACATCTCCATTTTGGAGCAATAGCCAGTACAGTGGTCGTATGGGGAAAAAATTCTACAAATGATTAAAAAAACGAGTGTGCTTATGACCACACCACTGAAGTGAAACTTCTTTCGCTTCATCTGTATGTATATATATATGTGTGTGTACAATGTATACATATATGTACATATACATATATTAATTTTCTACAAATATTTAAACTTATTTTATGTTCTCATTGGTAAATTAATATTTTTGTATAGATCTTTTATTTTCGTAAAGAAAAGAGAGTGTGCTCGCGCACTGCTCTCTCTTGCTCCTACACTGTGATACAGACAATAGGCCTGCAGTGTGCTATGAGAGGAAGAGAGAACGAAAATGTGCGCGCGCACTGCTGTCTCTTTCTTATATCCCCCACTCAACTCCCGTTCGCCTCGCCCGATCACACTTTTCGTAACGCTTACGTCACGCGTTCGTCAGCTTACTCCCCAAGTAAAGCGTGCGTAAACCACTCAACTCCCGTTCGCCTCGCCCGATCACACTTTTCGTAACGCGTTCGCCAGCTTACTCTCCAAGTCAAGCGTGCGTAAACCACTCAACTCCCGTTCGCCTCGCCCGATCACACTTTTCGTAACGCGTTCGCCAGCTTACTCCCCAAGTCAAGCGTGCGTAAACCACTCAACTCCCGTTCGCCTCGCCCGAACACACTTTTCGTAACGCGTTCGCCAGCTTACTCCCCATGCCAAGCGTGCGTAAACCACTCAACTTTCGTTCGCCTCGCCCGATCACACTTTTCGTAACGCTTACGTCACGCGTTTGCCAGCTTACTCCCCATGCCAAGCGTGCGTAAAGAAGTTTCACTTCAAAAACAGTATTCCCACACCACCCAATGTGCTACCGATCAAATATAGTCCTAATGAAGCTTTAGCATTGTTTTTAAACTTAGGATTGTCCAAAGAAAAATTGACTTTTTGTACATTTTTCGAATTCTGGTTCTCATTTTGAAAGCAAAATTTGTGAATTTGTATCTTTAAATTTGACTCTTTCAGCTTATTTCTAAAATTTCTTATTTCTTTTCATCTTTTTTAATGCATTTTCATTAATTTTGCAACTAAAATTTATCATTGTTGCTCGCATTATTCTTATTTACAGTAAGCCGAACTTTGACAAAGTATTACGTAGCACCCTGTACCTCGATTGAGTTTATTTTTGAGAATACAATAGCCTGATGAATTTCTAATCAACAGCAAAAAAATTTTGCAATTATCTCTATTCGTTCAGGAGTTATTAATTTTGCAACCTGAAATGACAAATTGAGCCACTGTGCGCCGTGTGGCGTCGCAGTTTGAGCGAATGTGCTGTGGTTGTGGCTTCTACTGTTACGGAAAGCAGCGGGCTTTGAGGAGGGAGCGTTACTGACTGACTAAAGTGGCATACCATTTCGAGCTGCCTTCACCTGAGCTACTGCCATGTTCTATGGTATTTTTCGCAAAATTTGGACTCATTCAACGCTATTCAGGAAAAACTGCATGCAGTATTATTAAAAAATATTTACAGCTAATTAAGGGGTTATATACACTTGCGCGCGAGAAAAAAAAGGCATTTTTACGATTTTTTTTTGGAAAAACAACACAACTTTTCTTAAAACACTAAATGCCTATTTATTTATACACTTCGAGAGATGCTTCATGAATTTTTTCAAAAGAAAATATTTATAATACTAGTCACAGTAGCCATTATGCCAAAACACAATTTTCCCAACATCGTCCGCGGTGACCACGATAATGAAGGATCTGCTCATCTGAAATACAAAAACCAAAAAAATTTATGTAGTTTACACCTATACGCTGTTCGTGAACGAAGGATTTTGCAAAATATAATTTTTTTCGAAAATTATGATCGTCTTTCTAAAAAGTTCGAGTTTTGAACGTATAAAATTCGGGTTTTTACATCAGGAAAAAAAGTTTTGCTTCAAATTGAAAATCCTTCGTTCACGAACAGGCAAATATTGTTTTTAATAAGCCTGGAAAATTTCAGACTGATCGAGTTAACGGTTCTTTAGTAATCGTGGTCACCGCAACCACACTTTTTGAAAAAAACAGTTCCGAGATAATCGCTCGTGAAGCGTGACTCGCCGTTGACTCGTAGTTGCAGATAGCGCGATATCAATAGCTGCCAATCTGGCAGGTTCTCACCTTGTGGAAAAAAAAACAACAATTTTTTTTTTGCCTTATCGTGTAGATATATGTTTCAAAAATGTGCTCCAGAAATTTCAGATCAAAATCTGAAAAATTACAAAAGTTACAGGCCGTTACATAGAGCAGTGTAGAGCACCGGCCGAGCGCGCTTTAAACTTTAAACGCGTTTTTCTCAGAACCACATTTTCGGACCTTACGGAAGTGATTGAAGGCGCTGGAATGAACCAATCGTCACCAAATTTTTTCTAAATGTTCCTTAGGGTTTTTTCTAATAAACGAACTACGATCAGCCAAAAATATTGAAAATTGTTTATTTAAAAAAATAATTAGTGAACAAAAAAATGCAAAAATCGTAATTTTTTTTCCAAAACCTCATAACTTTTTTAATTTCGATTTTTTTTTCATGATCGTAGTTCATTCAATAGATAATACGGTACACATTAAGAATGTGTTCGATTTTTGTGTTTCCGATCACGGGTTTTGACGGAATCACTTCCGGTAGCGGGACACCTCCTCGCCGACATGCCGCCACTGATGGACGCCCCCTCCCCCCCTATTTTTGATTCATTCAATTTTAAAAATTGTATTCTCTAAATAAATGTGTGTTCATATCCAGAAACAATTTTCAGCGTTGTATCTTTAACCGTTTTCTGAAAAAAAATTCCTAAAAAAAATTCACTTTTTCGGATCCACAAGGTGAGAACCTGCCTTAATGACAACGTTTACACGTTGTGCGGTATAACTGAATTCAATTGCAACTCGAATTAGAGATATGCCGATATATTTTGCAGTGTTTATGCCCGATTTAGCACTATTCAGTTACAGATTAATTCAGCCATATTTAGCGGTGTTTATATAGGTTATAGTCCAATTTAGCGCTATTCAGCTGTAACTTAGGTCGATTTAAAAAAACTTTCGTATTTTAGCGGTGTTCATATACTTATGTATAGCCCGACCGAAGATGACATTTTAAGAATAAAAAACGATTCATTGAATGAATGTAAAAAAAATACATAAATACAAATTAAAAATATATTATGATTCAACCATAAGTTATCAAGTATTTGTTTGTACTTTTGTTTCGTTTAAGGAAGTATTAAACTATTCTATCTATCTATCTACTGCATCTTTGATACAAATGTTAAGGAACTTAATAACTATTTAAAAGTTAGAATAAGTTTGCGTACAGGCAAGTCAAAATTATGTTATGATCAATTTTGAACTCCAAAAAAACTCTCCAAACTCTGTTTATAAAAAGCTATCAACATTTTTCATATATTCCTTAACACATTCGCGGACGTGAATGCTATAGCAGTCATTTTCATAGTGATGCAAAATAACGTGAATGCTATAGCATTCAAATTTTAACCAACGTGACGTATACGTCACGATAGCATATCCCATCTTTATGGGCCGAGATAAAAAAATTGGCTACCGAAAATGTAATAAAAACTATATCATGACCTCGTCATAAGCATTACGGCCGAAATTGTTTTAGTTGCAATCAAGTTTCCTTTGTGAAAAAACGAGTTCATGTTGATTTAGTATTGTGTGTAATTTGAAAAAAGGAAAAATATCGAAAATTACAAAAGTCAAAAAGTAATTATATTGAACATTTTTTTTCGTATGCAATTAAACAAAATATTTTAAAGCAGTATTACTTAGAATAGTATGTAAATTAATTATGCAAAATATAAATGACAACCTATTATAATTTATCCGTATTTGATTGTATTTTTTATTGCTGTGGCGTATACGTCACGTTGGTCCAAATGCAGTGCAAGTACATATGTTACTTTTTTATGTCCTTAAATACTTAAAAACCCTATATTAAATGATAGATTAGCTTGAAAGCTTACAGGGTGACCCGATGACCCTAAGGTGTCCGATGAAGGTTCGGGGGAAGAAGACTGTGGCGGTACTATCGAAAATTTGGACAAAAAGTAACTACTACCATGTGAATTAGTATGTAACGCTGACGAAGATGACATTCCTGTCAACATCGATGACAATGTCGTCCTTTAATCCTTTAAAGGATATTTTAATCAAGGATGTTCTTGATTTGACGTCCATTGGACGACTAGAAGACAGTTGCCGTGTTGCATAAGTTTCGTTAATTTATTTAATTCAAATCGAGTTTTGCTTGGTTTCTGTTTCTAGTGGGGCTACAATGGCACTGGAGTAATACGAGATACTTTATGATACCTAAATATTTCCCTTTGTCTGACAAAAAGGCGCTAAACAAGAAACAAGGTGGTCACATAGAGAGAATAAAACTGGAAAGTGCTGTAGTTTCAAGCATTTGTGGATAACATAACGTATCCAAGTTGGTCGATACTCACGAGAACATCGGCGAATCGCCGTTCCCCGACCACATGCGGTAGCGATGTTTAAATGGCCGGTATAGATCGTATCTATTAGAATCTGAATGAATACAGAATTGTCGCAAGATGCAAGAAATTATGGTGGTCCATATTTACCAACATTGGTTCCACCCTACTGGAGGTATTCCGACCGTACTTCCCACCTAAGATCTTACGACAGTAAGCTCATTACCAATGTGATTTTCTTCAAGCAATTTCAAGCCAATACTGTGCTAGTCGTGGCGTTAGAAAGTCGCCTGAAGGTTATCGAAAGCCGAAGAGTGAAGATGAATTCATCGATCACTTTGTGGAGGTGACTACAAATAGCAAATGTCGACGATGTCGAGGTCAGAATTACACAACGGTGTGAATAACTGTATGCGGAATATGTAATATGGGCTTGTGTGCCAAATGCTTCAAACACTATAATTTTTTTAATTAATTTGTAATTTTACTCATTTTATTATCTGATATGTAAAGTTTATTTTTTATTCGCCAGATGTTCCTTCTATTTAAAATAATGAAAAAATGTATGATTACATCAAAAAGGAAAACAAAAATCAAAAAATTCGTATATACTCAAACGTATAAAACAATCTTCACGTATGTATGCAGTTTGTGGGTATGAGGACCAATGTGACGTATACGTCACAGGCTATATTGACGCCCCCAGCCAACATTTTGATTTTTTTTTCTGATTTGTATTTAACTGTACAAAACTAGCATGTGCTATAAATTTCAACATCGTACATACATTTTAAGGGCTCGTCCTTAATGGGTTCAAGCCAATTTTTATTAATGAAATTTTAAATAAACTGAAATTTTTGTAAATAATATGCTATATCATTCAATGTGTATAACGGCTGAAATACGATAATCTGACAACTGCAACAATATGTGTGTAATCAAATTTCAGATAGTTCTACTAGTTTCGACAAAAATTGACTGTCTATTTTTGCAGCTCACTGAAATTTGTACTGTCCGCGAACGTGTTAACTGCACTTTTTGTTCTTTTTAAGATGAATTAAAATAATAATTTTCCATGTATTCGTATTTATTGACAATATACTCACAAAAGGGTGCAGAAAAAATTTGCGTACAAAACTAGTAACGGGAATTTCCGGTTGTGCTTTTTATTTTTTTTTTAGAAAATTTGTATTCCAATGAACAGTAAACGAACTTGTAAATTATCTAGAACCGTATATGTGCTTGAAATTTTATAGAAAGCAATAGAATCCAACAGGAAAAAATTAAAAAATGGGTAAAAGGATAATCTTACTAAAAACTTCCATAATTGACAAAAAATTTCATGAAATTAGGGAAACTATTGGGAGAGCACATTCGTCATTGCAAAAACCCATCTTAAATCGCGAAAAAAACAGAAAATCTTGGCCTGGCCATTTTCTAAAGCTACCCGAGCAAGATGATTAGATTGTTAGCGATCAGTGCATCATAATCTAAGGCTAGTTGCATCCAATATCTTCAAAAATGTACAGAAATTTTGTATAAAACCCAGTAGCAGTGACTTCATAAGAGAAATCCTGAAAAAAAACAATTTACCCTAAATAACAGCATGTAAGAAGCCCATATTTAGCTGACTTACAAGGAGCACAGAATTGCTTTCGTAAAAGAGTACATCAAAGAGTCTAGAAAACCGGATTTCCGGGACAATATGTTGTTATCTATAGAAAGTGGGACGATTCATTATTATCTGTTAATGGTTTGGCATATTTGGCATTAAAAGGCATCAACTAATTTGAAGAGGATCCTGTTAATAACAAAAATCTGATATTAACAGTGAAGCAAAACATATGTGGGGATATGGTATGGGGCTGCATGTAAGGAAAAGGTGTAGCAAGCTGTTTTTATTCAGAAATGGTTCCGGGGGTTCTTTACACATTCTAAAAGCTTATGTTAGTCAAGGTTTCCAAACTTTGGGTCAGATTCCAACATTTCTTTTCAACCTTAGGGCGCAATGCATGCGATGAAAAGCTATGTTTGCTATTAACTGGGTCAACAAAGTTGAAAAAGTTTCTCCCTAGTCACCTAAAGTGCATCTAATTGAGTATATAAGGGGTTTACTTGAACCCTTAGCCCAACAACACTCCATCCTCAAAGATATAGTAAACCAATATAACAATTCAAGGATATAACAAAATAACCGCTGAAAAATGAATGAATGAATAAATAATGAATTTAAATTACGAATTGCGGATATTTGTCGCTTAAACATTCCCTTGCACCCCTCGTTTAAGAAGATTGAAAAATTTGAGGAAAAAGTTTCACAAAAAGTTTAAAACCACGGGTTCATACTCTCATAATCAAAAATTTTTATTTTATAAGAGTGAATTCAATACTCTTAATAGCCGTATTTACAGGAATTATATCTCATCTTTCGAGGCGAGCATCAAGTCTAACCCTAAAGCTTTTTGGCGATTTATTAAATCCAAAAAAGTGAACTCTAGTTTTCCCTCTGCTCTGTCCTACAACGGCACCACTGCCAATTCTTCTCTTGAAGCAGTTAATCTTTTTGCTCAGTTTTTTAAATCTAACTTGCTCCCTGTTGATCCACTCCCATCCGGAGCACCGAATCATGCTCAAGATACTTTACTTAACTTTGGTGCTTTGACCTTAAGTACAGAGGATGTGCTGCGTGGTATTTCGTCACTAAAGGCTTCCTCTCAAACAGATGTGGATGGCCTCTCTGCCCTTCTGTTAAAAAAGTGCTCCTTGTCGCTTGCATATCCATTGAAATGTTTGTTTAATAAATCCCTTTCTACAGGTGTTTTTATTAACGCGTGGAAGGTTGCATTTATCACGCCAATTTTGAAATCTGGGAATAAGAATGATGTTAATAACTACAGGCCTATCTCCAAATTGTCAAGTGTATCTAAACTGTTTGAATGCATTCTTAAGGAGAAAGTATATTTCGCAGTTAAAAGTCTGATTTGTCTTAATCAGCATGGCTTCGTTCCGGGTCGCTCGACCGTTTCTAATCTCGCGACTTTTGCTCATGACTGTATCTCGGCCTTTAACGCCGGATTTCAAGTCGATACCATTTACACGGATTTCTCAAAGGCATTTGACAGGGTTTCTCATCGCATTTTGGTTCTTAAACTAGCCCAGCTTGGGTTCCATTCCATGGATCCAATCTTATCTTAGTAATAGGCAATGCATTGTTGTTGTTGATGGCTCTCACTCTGAGCCATTCACTGCTACTTCCGGGGTTCCTCAGGGCAGCATCCTTGGTCCTCTGTTCTTTGTACTCTTTATCAATGATATTAGTAGCTGCTTTTCCAAATGTAAGTTCCTGCTGTATGCGGATGATCTAAAAATCTACACTGCTGTCGCAGGCCCCGCGATGCCGACGATCTACAGTCTGATTTGGACAGCGTCTACCAGTGGTGCAATAGAAACCAGCTCTCGTTAAATCTAAAAAAATGCTATTATATGACATTCTGTAAATCGTCAGCTTTTATCCAGTCCTCATATAATATTGCTAGTACGCCTCTCGAGAGGCTAAGCGTCTTTACAGACCTTGGCGTAATCTTTGACCCCAAACTGTCGTTTATTAATCATGTGAACTTCATTATCTCTAAGTCCTACTCTCTGCTAGCATTTGTCCGTCGTAATAGTTTCGAATTCTCTGGTCCCTACACCCTCAAGCTCCTATACACTTCTTTTGTTAGATCTCGTCTGGAGTATGCATCTTTTGTCTGGAATCCATATTCTTCTTCTCATTGTAATCGTATTGAACGAATTAAAAAATTCTTCTTGAATTTCGGCCTTCGATCTCTAAAGTTTTCCAATCCCATTAATCCGTATCTATCGCGTTGCTCACTCATAAACCTTAAATCACTTGAGAGTAGAAGAACTATCCTCTCTTTGGTGTTCGTCCATGAGGTTATTAGTGGTTCTGTTGATTGTCCTTACCTCCTGAGTCTAATTAACTTCAATGTTCCTTCTCGTGTCCTCCGTCACTACGACTTATTTGTCATATCTCCCTGTAGGTCTAATTACGCTTTGAATGCCCCTTTGGTGAGAGCGCTTTCCGAATTTAACAAGATTTGTGGCTCTCTTAACCTCGATCTTTCGATTTCCAAACAAAAATTAAAATCACGTCTGAATTCCTTTTATAAATAACGTTATTCTCATTGTTGTTCTATTCTTAAGTTTTATTCCAATTGTTATTCTATTTTTAAGTTCTTTTATTGTTGTTTGCTTAGTCTGTAAGTTCATTTACTGTAGACTTGAAATAAATGAAATGAAATGAAATGAAATGAAAAACACCGAATTTAATCAAATTAACGCCGAAACTTCTCCAGGAAGTTCAAGCAAGAAAAATATATTTACAGAGTTAATAATTTTTGGACGAAATTTAGTTTCAATTAAATTTTAACTCCATAACCTTATCCTTTACGCAAACTTTTTCTGAGGTGAATTCATAACATATTTTGTTTTTGGCCCTTCTTTTACAGTTTGGTCAAGTTTTTGATAATATTATCTTAATGGAATAAAAGAACCAAGTTTACGGAAGAAAAAAAATATTTTGTTTTTGAAAAATTTCTTTAACCCTTTCGGTTATTCTATGCCATATGGCATAGTCTCTTTTCAGTGCCTGTTTTAGGTCAAAAACTTGTGGATACTATTTTTTGTATTTTTCTCTGAAGGTTTTTATATCAAATAAAGAAAAAAATATTTTGATTAGTGTACCAAGTAAATTGTAAGGGTTCCGAAAGTGCGCAGTCCTATCGAGCTGCGTATTTTACAAAAAGAGGTCACTTCGTACTTTTATTTATTCTAATACAAAAATCAATTTATTTTATAGGTTTATGTAAGTAATCTAGTAGGTATTTATTGCTTTAATAAGTGTAAAAAAAGTTAGATCCCAAATATAGTTCACTAAGGCTGTACGATTTTTTTTATTTTTTACTATGCCATATTTCATGATGCCCAAAAACCACTTTTTCGAACAATATTTTAAAAAATGACTTTTGATTATTCATTATGTAGGCATAAACAGTAATAAAATGGAAAAGAATGACTTTTAAAGTTAAAAACAAAAAAGAAGTACCGAAAGGGTTAAGTGATTTATTTTTCATATGAAAAAACTACGTACCCCTTGTACGCAAACTGATTCTGACTAGTGTATGCAAGCGACTTGTCAGCATTTTCTCAATGCGCACCAGACCTTCTAAAGGGTGATTTTTAAGGAACTTTTTGGCAACACTGTTTTTGGCAGCTCAGCTGTTTTCGTGTAACATTTTACTGTCAAACATGTTCAGTTTGCTCTATAATTTAACCATGAATCGACTTACAAACGAACACCGCTTGCAAACTTTTTAATTTTATTGTCAAAATTCATGCTCGGTTAAGAAAGTGCATCATGCATTTCTTTCATTTTATGGTCAGTTTGGGAGGGACCTGAGAGAGACCTTCTGAGGCGGCTATTCAGAATCTGGTGACTAAATTTCGCACCAAATTTACATTATTGGACATTAAACCACCAACACGTATACGTAGCTGGACAACAAGACGATGACACATGCCACATAGCATGCGAAACAAAGGCCCAATTGAGAGGTTAGTTCGGTGAACAGTTTATTTAACCAAGCGTATGAACCATTTGAGGCACAGCCGCGGCCAACATTTACATGAAATCATCTTTAAACATTGAATTATATAGATCGTTCTTTCGACTCAAATAAAGATTTCATACATTTCTCTAAATTGTAGGGGAATTCTTTCTAAGGTGCCACCCCATAGCTTTTTTGCGCAAAACTCGTTAGAAAATTAACGTATCGCCAATGTTAATATACCATTGGAAAGAGTATTTAAAGAGCTATGATCCAAGGTAACACTTCATTTGAATTTTCCGTAAATACGAATTTTACAGCCAATTTCCCAAAGTGTTCAAAATCGACACCCTATAATTTTTTAATGTAAAGTGCCACCCCCTAAAAATACCGCTAAAAACGTATAAATCTCAAGTAAAAATGCATGATTTAGAAAATTTACGAAAGATTATTGAATTTAATTTGAATTGAATAGAAAATAACCGAAAACAAAATGCAAATTGAATGGTAACGAATAAAACAAATAATTGTATGGAAATTGATAAACAAAACTGAACTAATTTATTCCTCGTGATAGGATTAGAGAAAAATTGACTAAGAACTCTTTAAATTAATTATAATGACGATTCCGAGCAATAAAAAGTCATTTTACCGATATAGGATCACAAAACAATAAAAAAAAAGGGGGTGGCACCTTACAAAGAAAAAAAGGTGGCACTTTACATTTTTATGCCATTTTGGTAATCATTGTATAGATTTTTTCCTTTTACAATATGCTCGGATATCATTTTGGATTATGAAAAAGCATTAAAAATTAAGTCCAACCCTGATATTTGTCTTAGTTTTTTATAAGTTTTTGGTTACTTTTTCACCGCAAGAAAACCCTTCAGTTTTCATTTTTATGTTTTTTCTTAAGGGGGTCGTCTACGTACAAAGTCGTTTTTTTTTTACATAATTTTCATTTGGAAGACGTGAGGAATGTTAGTTCCAAAGGATTTGGGTAAACTCTTCACGGTTATTGAGCAGTAGAGCATTGAGCACGCTCGCTCACGGTGTTTCCGCACGATTTTAAGAAACGTTTTACACGCATCGATTCGATTTCTTTTTTTACTTGCTCACAAAACATGTCGCTATGAGGAGACACGAGCTTTTGACAAAATATTGTTTTTTTTTATTATAACAGGCAATAAACATTTGAAAAAGAGGGAAAAAATAACTTTTTTTCAAATATGTCCACCATTTCGAGTGATTTTTTTATTTTACAAAAAGCTCGTGTCTAAGTATAGCTGATGTAATATCAATTATAGATTAGTTTCATTTTTTGTTGTAGGTTACGTGGTTGGCCCAAAATTGTGCAGAGAAATTGATATAAAAATTCTGATGAGGGCAGGTTCAAGGTCATCCCGCACTCGAATATGTAGAAATATAATTTTTATGATCTTGCAACTTGAAAGACTACGATTAAATAAACAAAAAACAAAAAAGTGAGTAAATCAGGCATGTGCTGCAAATCGCACGATTTCAATTCGAAATCGGAATTTGAAATCGTACGAATTTTTGAGGGGTGTGCTACAAAACGGACGAATTGGCTTCAATTCAATTTTTTTGTTGACGTCTATACAATTTTTTTCGAAACGTAAACAGAAAATTGAATATCTTACATGATGAGCATTTTCTTTGCGAGTTTGATGTTGTTAGAAGAAAAAGAAAGAAGAAAAGTGGAAACAGTAAAACACCGCATTCTGAGAGACCACTCCAACCCACTGGACATGTCGGAATCTCACTCTCTCTAATTTTCTCATTTTTGCTAACAATGTAGATTGGAATTTTTGCAATTTTTGTTAGGTTAGGTTAAGGTAGCTGCCTTGGTATGGGATTTGCCGAAAGACACACTTAGGCCACGGAATGGGCCCGTTGTGAAGTCGAGAAGCCTATTCAAGCCATTTTGAATTGTGGATGAACTCAAGCAAGTTTTTGAAGTTAGCTGAACCGAGGTCATTCAAGTTGTTGAAGAAAGGAGAGCCTAGGAATTTCCATCTTCGTTCAAATAGAGCCGGGCAGTTGCAGAGAAAATGACTAATCGTTTCCTCCTCCTCTTCAGGATTGCGACGACCGTGCCAATGTGCTGTCTGCCAAGCGAGATAAGTGGTCTAGTGCGCCTAGGATTAAAAACAGGCCAGAGCTGTTTGGTTATGGTACAAGTGTTCTCCTCTTGCTTTAATTGCTGCCTGGATGTCAGTGAAAATGCGAACCATACCCCCCTACTCTGTCATCAAGCTTGGAGCCGTCTGTATAGAAACCGTGTCTTGTTCCCACTACTGTCTATGAGGTATGAGGGTTGACAATTTAGAGTCCAACAGATATGATGGTAGCGAGTAGTCTATGTTCTCAAGTAAGTCAGGTGAACAGCCTAGAATCCGGCAGAAACTGAAATCAGTACGTGTCCATCTTTTGATGGTATTTAGTCTCACTGCAGAGAGGGTTGCAGCTTGTTTACCGAAGAGGTCAACAGGAATAAAGTGGAGCAGGGCGTAGAGCCCTCTGGATGGTGTCGATCGAATGCTCCAGTTATTATAAGCGACGCCGATCTTTGGACTGAGTCCAGAAGTTTCTGGTTTACCCCCTTATCCAGGGCAATCCACAATACTACTGCTCCATAGAATAGAATGGGCCAACTGCTCTTTGCAAGAGTACAGTGCAACAGTGGAGGAGTTGTAACCCTATTGGTTACCAGGTTGTGAACTGTATCCACTAATATTGTAGAAAGCTTCCTCAACTTTTTCACGTTCAAAATTTCTTTATAAGTTGAAACGCAAATATAATATCAGCCGTTTTGTAATCGCAACGAAAACGGAATTTCGGTTTTCTGGCACATATCATTTGAAACGATTTCGTTTTCGAAAATTGACGAAATCAAAACGAAATTGAGCACACTTCATCACGTTTTGGCTCCGAATTTGAAACGAAAACGATTTGTAGCACATGCCTGAATATCTTTTTTCGTTCCTTCGTAATAAATTTTGAAAAAAAGGCTCGAAAATCAGGCAGCTACGTAGACGACCCCCGTAACCAAATTTTACATTTTTATTTACCCAGACCGTGTTATTGCGTCTGTTCCCTCAAAAACCACATTAATATTGATGTTGACATATATACCTTAAGTGACAATAGGAATGTTTTTTCTTGGATTGCTGGAACGTCGGCACCTTACAAAGAGTGGCACCTTACAAAGAATTCCCCCATGTGTTTTTTTTTTTATCAAATCCGAAGGCTGTTAAAAATCACCCAGTATCTGCGTATAGTTGCTGAACTAAACGACTGTTCACTTGCTACACTAGTTTGCGACCAGCTGTGGAGCCAAATACCATTTGAAACCATATTGTATTTTGGGGGTTCAAACCCTCCGACCTCTTCCTGTGTGCGCTACTGCCATTCATGCAGCATAGTCCAATCACAGACAACTCATCAACTGATCATCACTTGATGAGTTATCTGTGGGCCAATGTTCCATACTTTCACTTAAAAATTATTGCAGCGTCTTGCATGAATTGAATTCAGCCTCTGTTTGCCACTCTAGGAATTTTACTTCGATCTAGACCTTTTTTGGCCTTCGAAACAGCCTATTGACCAGCTGCCACGTCACAACCACCTACAGCTAAAAGCACGTGTTTGCGTGCTGCCCCCTGCAAATTCAGGAATGCTGCTGTTGAATTTGGTGTTTGTTTTAACAAAAAAGTAAAATCAAACTTTTGAACAGCGCTAAACTTTTAGATTTGCATGCGGACTGTGGTCAAGGTGAAGGCGGTAGCGACGACAGCGGCCATTACGTTTTGTTATGCCAACATTTATGGCACAAATATCAACTATCCCAATTTCGCACATACATATACGGTGTGGCGGAGATTTTCCTTGACCACTACCGTCTGACCTTGGCACTTGTGTGCGTGCCTGTGCGTGAGTGTGTGTGCGTGCCGGCCAAAACAGACAATAAATACGAAAAAGTTTTCATTTTTCGGCAGAGCGACGCGTCGCGGCCGTACCACGAGCCGGGAATCGTCACTAAGGGGGAGTGGGGAATGGTGGACAATCTGTCCGGCGACTGGACAAAAACACAACCATAAAATCGAAAGTTTCACACCTTGCCACACGTTTTCGAGGAGAGGGCCGAACAATGATCTCAAAGATTTATTTCGTCCGTCTGCTTCTGTATGTAAGTGTGTGTTTAAATAAGCGCAACAACCATTGTTGAGTCAAGTCAAGTTCAAATTTTCGCAATCATAAACTTAAAATGTTTATTCCTTTGCCTTTCGTTGTAGGCAATTTAATTTTACTCAACGGCTGCCGATATTTGATGAGGAGCGAGCGTTGTGCAGCAAAGTGATGAAAGCATTTTTGTGTTTTCTCCGGTTGCAATTTTTGCGAGTGTTAACCACACTGCAGAGCATTGTGAATGATGGGTTATGAGTAACCATGCCTTCTCGTTTTGGCTGAAAAGAAGGATATATCCACTAGGTTTGACAATTTCGCGGGATTTCGAATTGGAAAAAAAGCATAAAAAAAGGAAATACAAAATTTAAAAATTAAAATTTTCTGAAAAACAATACATAATTTACTTATCCATATCAACTAGCATTGCTACAACTTCATCGTTGTCGTCGTCATCATCGTCTTCAAAGTCAATCGCACACGCATTGGCATCACATATGGTGGAATATTTCCCCTTTTTAGCAATTTGGCGGAGTAAATCAGATTTCGTTTTCAAAAAGTGGTAGAACTCTACACATAAATATGTCAAATTGCATTTCACCATGAGCATCGCTTTCAGAGTGTCAAGTTTTAGTCGGGACTTTTCTTCCGTCCAAGATTTGTTAACGGCAGAAAACACTCTCTCAACTGAAGCACTCGTCCCTGGCAAACACAAAATATACTCAATCAAACTGGCTATCTCGGTGTAGTCGCAGTTTTCAGCATTCAAATGATTGAATATTTCTGTCCTTCGATCCGGAATGCAACCATTGTCATTTCTCCACTGTTTAATTTTATCATCAGTGCAGTAATTTTCAACGTATCCATATTGTGCGTGCAATTTCGCTGCTGTTTGTTTTGCGTCGTACAAGTTGAGCCCATCCAATTTTAACATCAACACTTTAACATCCTCCCATGTTGGAGTCCTCATCAACATTGCCCACTCAAATATCTTCAGCTGCTTTAATGACCATCTCTTTGTCATTTGTTTTTCAACAGTATACGTTGGGAATTTTGTATGAGAAAAGAAGGATTTATAAAGAAAAACAAAGGATTTCGAAAATTTTCGCGGGATTGGTTTTTAGAAGCTGAAAAAAAGGAGTACCCCGCGAAAAAAAGGATAGATGGCATGATTAGTTATGAGCGATGCTGTTTGAACGTGTTGTGTGACGTTAGGAAAAAGCTCAAATCGCTAAAAAAATTTGGTTGTTGAAAGTAACTAAAAGTACAAATTTTCAAAATGAAAGAAGCATAAAAAATATAAAAAATCAAAAGATGTATAAACTTAAAAAAAATAATTTGTTTTAAGTAATATCCTTGAAATTTTTTTAATTAACTCGAGCCTGTAGTCATTTGATACAGCCATTAAAATAATAAAAATAATCAAAATATACAAATAAAATGTATGGAAATAGATAACAAACAACTTTAAAAGAAAATTCACAACAAAAACAAAATAAATTTTTTAAATACTTTTTGTTAAAGGGAAATAAGAAGCTGAAATTGAAAAAAAAAGTACTTACTAAGTAACTACGTTGGATTTTTAAACTTTTAGTAATTTTATAGCCGTCGGCTACATGTAAGAAAAGGTTTAAAATCTATATACACTAGTCAGAATAAGTTTGCGTACAGGCAAGTCAAAAATAAGTTATGATTAATTTTTACCTTTGTTTACAAAAACTTTTCCATATTTTTCATATATGCTTTAACTGCACTTTTTGTTCTGTTTTAGATGAATTAAAATAATAATTTTCCATGTATTCGTATTTATTGACAATATACTCACAAAACGGTGCAGAATAACTTTGTGTACAAAATTAGTAACGGGAATTTCCGGTTGTGCTTTTTATTTTTTTTTTAGAAAATTTGTATTCCAATGAACAGTAAACGAACTTGTAAAATATTTGGAACCTTATATGTGCTTGAAATTTTATAGAAAGCAATAGAATCCAACAGAAAAAAAATAAAAAATGGATAAAGGATAATCTTACTAAAACTTTCCAAAATTTACAAAAAATTTCATGAAATTAGGGAAACTATTGGGAGAGCACATTCGTTATTGCAAAAACCCATCTTAAATCTCGGAAAAACAAAAATCTTGCTTCGTTACTACGATCTGGCCATTTTCTAAAGCTACCCGAGCAACATGATTAGATTGTTAGCGATCAGTGCATCATAATCTAAGGCTAGTTGCATCCAATAGCTTCAGAAATGTACAGAAATTTTGTATAAAACCCAGTAGCAGTGACTTCATAAGAGAAATCCTGAAAAAAGCATAGTTCCCCTAAATAACAGCATGTAAGAAGCCCATGTTTAGCTTACTTAGAAGGAGCACAGAATTGCTTTCGTAAAAGAGTCCATCAAAGAGTCTAGAAAACCGGATTTTCAGGACTATGCGTTGTTATCTATGGAGTAGGAAGATTGGTTTGGCATATTTGGCATTAAAAGGCATAAACTAATTTGAAGAGGATTCAGTTAATAACAAAAATCTGATATTAACAGTAAAGCATAGCATTTGAGGGGGTATGGTATGAGACAGCATGTCTAGTAAAGGAGTCAGCAGGCTGTGTTTTGTTATTCAGAAATGGTTCCGAGGGGTTATTTACATATTCTTAAAGCTTATGCAAGCCATGGTTTTTGTTGCATCAGGTTCCATTTCTTTTCAACTTTACGATGACCTTAACCCTTTACACGGCAACAGCGAATTTTTTCATCAAATGTTGTATTTTAGATATAAACCTAAATTAAAAAAACAAAAAACACGTATTTTTTTAATATAAATACTTTAAGTTTGTTACGTTTTTTAATTAAAAAACATTAAAAACAAAAAAAAACAAAAAGCATTCAAACTTGTGTTTTTATTTTAATATGTTTAGTTTTAAATGCAAATTTTTAAAGCAATTAATGCGTTTGTTGTAGCATAGTCCTACCCCGCATTTTTCGCAAAGTGTTTGTGTGTTTTTTATTAAATAAGTTTTAATCACTTTTGTTTCACTAAAATAAATGCGTGCAACTTACCGCAAAAACGGTCAAATAAGTGCTGTCAAGTAAAATTTAGCTACTTTTTCCCACTTTTAATACCAGTATTTCCAAAAAGGAACCTTGCATAGTTGTAAAATCGCAAGAAAGAGTCGTTTTCATAATTACTTCCGAAATTACGGGCAATTTTACGGTTGGTTGCAGATATGCAACTGTACCGTGTAAAGGGTTAAGGCGCAATGCATACGATGTGAAGCTGCAGTCAGTTGAGTCAGTTAATAGCAAAGATATTAACTGACTCAAAAAAGTTGAAAAAGTTCCTGTCTAGTCACCTAACGTGCATTTATGTTAGTTAAATATATATGGGGTTAACTTGAACCCTGAGCTCAACAACACTCCAGCTGCAAAGATATAGTAAACAAATATAACAATTCAAGGATATAACAAAATAACCGCTGAAAAATCACCGAGTTTATTAAATTTACGCCGAAACTTCTGCAGGGAGTTCAAGCGAGAAAAGCATATTCACTAAGTTATTATTTTGTGCACAAAACTTAGTTTCAATTAAATTTTAACTACATAACCCTATCTTGTACGCAAACATTTTCTAAGGTGAATTCATAACATATTTTGTTTTTGGCCCTTCTTTTACAGTTTGGTCAAGTTTTTGATACTATTATCTTCACTATTATCTATCACGGCAGCCGCCGTGGCTCAGTTGGTTAGTGCGCGGTCCAGCGAGTCGCATGCAGAGCGACGCAAGATCGAATACTGCATGTAGTAACACCTAAAAAAAAAACTGGAAACTCGTTTTCTCTTTCGGTGGCTGTCCTCTCAGCTGGAAATGGCAAACCTCTGAGAGTAAAAATTGCCTATGAAAAAGCTCCCAACCTGCCGTTCGGAACCGGCATAAAACTGTAGGTCCCTTCCACCCGCGTACAAAATTCACACGCACAACACGGGTGGCTGCGGGAAGCTAGGCCTTAGTCTCGCGTAAGCGGGCTGTCGTGCCAATCAATTATTATTATTATTATTATTATCTTAATGGAATAAAAGAACCAAGTTTACGGAAGAAATAAAAAATATTTTGTTTTTGAAAAATTTCTTTAAGTGATTTATTTTTCATATGAAAAAAACTTCGTACCCCTTGTACGCAAACTTATTCTGACTAGTGTATATAAAAGAAGCCTGGAGCAGCCACACCTACCTACCTACTAGGCATCGCAATCCCGGGACCCCGGGATCCCGGACTTTTTCCAGTCCCGAAAATCCCGGGATTCAAATCCTTTAATCCCGGGATTTTCGGGATTGCAAAAGATGCTTCAAAGTTCACATGAAATAAATTTAAAAGCACAAAAACCCAATTCCTTATCTGAGGGAGGAGGGAGGGGATAGAGGGCGTATTTTGGAAAAGGCTTATAATTATTTACTAAGCATTCAACCAACAAGTGTTGAATCTGAAAGATGTTTCTCTTTAGCAGCGTTTTTTTGCAATAAATTTCGCATTGGATTAGAGGACAAAATGGATTAATGCCCAAGTATTTTTTAAATCTTAGTTTTTAGTTAATCAAAACGCTTAATTTTTGTATCGAAATAATCGAAGTAAAACTTAAAGTACAAACAAATTAACTATTTTATTTTTTTATCAAATATGCATATATATGCACTTTATGATACATCTGTTGCAAAGCAATAAGATATGTTTAAGCGTCATTTTTGGATAAAACAAAATGTTATCAAACTGAAGTTAAATGTCAAATGAAAAACTTTTAAGTTAAACAAAATGTGATTAAATTCAAGATAAAAAATCTTAAAACTAGCCAAATGTGATTAAACTGTGTCCATTTTTATGGTAAATATATTATAAACAAGTATTTATGCAATTCGGGAAAATTGTTTTATTTAAAAAATGTGTTATATGAATCCCGGGATTAAATCCCGGGATTTGACTTTTCAATCCCGAAAATCCCGGGATCGCAAAATGGCAAAAAATTGCGATCCATACTACCTACCTACCATAAAAATCATGTGTAGTAGCGAATGACGCTCAAACGGACTGGCCGATTTTCATGGATTTTTTTTTTTGGATTGGTACTAAGTCAGTTCAGGTTCATGCGAAAAGAAAATTCCGGAAAATCTATTGGGAAAGTCAGAAGATCACTGCCATATTTTGCCCCGAATCACTTTAGAACGGCTGGACCGATTTGGTTGTTCTTTTTTGTTGTATTCGTAGTTGTCAGAACAAGGTTTGTATGCAAGAAAATTTGAGGTAAACGGGGCGTGGCACTTTTTCACCAGCCCGAATTTTCAGACGATAACTTTGAAACCATAAGTCACACATCAATTAAATTCACTACGAACTTAGTCATGTCCTTCGACACAGAAAAAAGGGGCGAGTATTGGACGAGGGGGCGTGGCACCACCCATACGATGGTGGTCCGATAAGTACTTAGCCTACAAAAGAAAAATGAAAATTTTGGAAAAGTGGCGATTTATTTCTCTGAAAAATACGTTTTCTGGAGGCCTCCGTGGCGGCGATAACCTCCTCATTCGACTCAAATTTCTGCCCGGCGAGTGACTTTCTCAAGTTTGGAAACAAAAATAAGTCACACGGGGCCAAATCTGTAGAATACCGTGGATGGGGCAGCTGTTCGTAGCCTAATGCGACCAATTTGGCGAATCACCGACCGATATTGCTCTTTTTCCATTTTTCTAAAATCCGCGGACACGTTCGTTTCCACACACAGTCAAAACAAAACTACAAATCCAATATGGTTGAAATTTTGACAGTAGCCGTTTAGGATGTACTACACGATAGTAAATTTCTCTTGCGATAGTGGCACCATCGGGCGGTGAGGCTAAGTACTTATCGGACTGCCCACGTATAAGCCAAATCTTTATAATGGAATATCTACGAAATTGTAACGTGCAGAGCATTAAAATTCCTATATCCTTACACATCTATAATCCTATAGATGTGTAATTCTATTGGTCTGATTTTATGGGCGTTGGACAAGGGGCGTGGCACATTTGTGTGACCCAAATATTCCGCTAAACTACAAGTTGCATAGCAATGAAACTAAGTACGAGCCTACCATTTATTCATATCTTTCGACAGGGGAATGGTGAGGGTATTGAACAAGGGGGCGTTGCACTGCCGATACAAGCCAAATCTTTAATATAGAATACATTTGAAATTGTAAGGTGTATAACATTGAAATTTAGTACCCCAGATTTGATGGGCGTTGAACAAGGGGCGTGGCACATTTTTTATAACCCAAATATTCCGCTGAACTATAAGTCGCACAGCAATGAAATTAGGTATGAACCTATCATATACTCATATCTTTTGACAGACGGAATGACGCGGGTATTGGACAAGGGAATGTGGCACCGCCCATACAAGCAAAATCTTTATAATGGAATATCTTCGAAATTTTAAAGTGCACAGCATTAAAATTTATTATAGCGTCGTCCCATAGATGTGTCATTCAATTGCACATTTTTTAAGACCCAATTATTCCCCTAAAATATAAGTTGCACAGCAGTGAAACTAAGTACGAGCCTACCATTTTCCCTTTCGACAGAGGGAATGGTGTGGATAGTGAACAAAGAGGCTTGGCACCGCCCATATAACTTAAATCTCTATATATAAAAGAAAATGGCTGTATGTGAGTTACGGCATCACACTCAAACGGACCGTCCAATTTGCATGCGTTGTTTGTTAGATTCGTCTTGGGTCAGATCAGGTTTAGACCACAACATGTAGCGTAATACTTCAATTAATTCAAATGTTGTGCGAGACGAAGTTTGCGGGGTCAGCTAGTTCATATTCATCATATAATAAAATATCGAAGCAAGTGAAAAACTAAAATTATGTACAACTTATCGATTACTAGCAGGCCCCGCGGCTTTGCACGCAAATTAGAAGTCAATGGGCAAAATAAATAAAGTTTCTTTATGGCCGGTACGACGCCTCATTTATGCAATGACCAATCCATAGTTCCAGGCGAAGGGTGCGACCCACTTTCATTGATGTGCGACTTACAGCTCCACATATTCCATATTAAAAATATTGGTTCTATGAGAGTTACCACGCCCACTTGTCGGGTCGTATTCGCACTATGTGGTTTTCGAAATTTAGTCAAGATGAACATTTCCTAAAAGATTGAGCTCAATCGGCCATTTTCGAGTTTCGAGTTTTAGTGTCGGGTGACCAACAAACAAACAGACATTCATTTTCAAATATGTATATGGATTTAAAATAAAAGCAAAGCGCGAGCGTTTTTCGAAATAAACAAAAGCATAAAATGCGAAGAAATTTAAATGTTTTATTCATAAAATTTACAAAAAATTAAATTGAATGCTTTACAATTTCTCAATTAAATTAATCGCTATTTCGTTTGGAAGTGGCAATAAACGAAATCAAAATTGTTTTTTAACTTTAGCATAATTTCCGGTCTGAAGTGTATTTTAAAAGAAACCGAAAGAAACATTTTTGAATGCTGCCTCTTCATGTGTTTTAAAACAATCGGAATTTTAGTTCAACACTTTTTTAACTAAATGTAACTGAAATAAATGCAGATATGTTAGTTTTTCACTTAAAAAATATGCCAAACTCCTATTTGAACTTTGGATCAGTCTTGATATTGTTGGTATATTTGTACTTTTTTGATACATTTTGAAATTAAAAAGTACATTGGTACTACATTGATTTATTTGGTACATTTTGGTAAAATGGCAACATTATTCTCGAGAAACTCGATTTCAACTAATTACGAAATATCATAGAAACTAAAGATAAGGATAACCATTAGGTATCTAGTTGTCCTTTTAAACCTCATGGAACTATGCGTTTTATCATTACTGCATATTCATATCTGTGCGTGCTGCCAACTTATCTGCATACATTTTGAATTTCACGTTGAACGCTCACATTGGAATGAAACAATTTTTAAAAACGTAATTTATGCGAATTATTACATGTACATAAGTGCAAAATTGAAAGCAGCGATAGGCGACTAGCACTGCCCGAAAATAGCAATTTAAAAGCAGCCAATGCACTGTGGTCGCTCCCATAGGCCAAAAATAAAAAATTCAAAGTCCAAATTTTAAAATGAAAAGTAACTACATAGTCTCCTATATAATCAAGCTTTCTAACGGTACATTTTTTTGGTTTGATTCTTGCGGTACTTTCTGAAAATAGCATCAGAAGTGAGAACATTTGTTCACTTGATTAGTGCAATGTGAGCAGCGTTTCACAATAATCAATTTTGAAGTGTTAAAAATTTATTAAAAAATCACCAAATTTAAAATTAATAAAAAGGGTATTGAACATACAAGTATTTAACTTAATTTTAGTTAATGAGGCATATTTAAATTGAAGTCTACTTTAAAACAAAAATCAAAATTTACAACTACTATATTCTGTGTTTTTCGTCTGACTCCCAGAATTTCACTTAAAGTTTTAGTTGTGTTCCCCCTCGTTGCCCCCATTGATCTTTTTTTCCTAATACTAAGGCACGTTTTAAGATTATAATGTGTTAGTTTCAGCTGCCAGAATCTGCCAGGCTTCGTGCAATCTTTCATAGACTGAGTGCCTGTATTAAAAATGGGGCGTAAACCCAGAAGTGCAAAAGAAGCTTGGCATTTTGTGCGGTGGTATTGTTGTTTGTTTGTGTTGTTGTTTTTAAGTAAGGTGATGTTAATATAATGCGTACTGCAACTTTTTTACTTTTCTATTTTAATTTCACCTTTAAACCAATTTTTATATACGGTGGCTGACACTATTTACATATGTAAATATTTTTGTTATCATAGGTTCTGTGGGTACAGTATATGTATATACGGTGGCTGACACTATTTACATATGTAAATATTTTTGTTATCATAGGTTCTGTGGGGACAGTTTTGGTTTTTTTTGGAAATGTTAAAGAGGTTTCATGTCCAAATGTGGAAGGAAAAAATGGAGCAAAGCGGTTTCAGACCCCATAATGTGGGAAAATTAGTAAATCTGGCAGAAGAAATGACATAACAAGATATGCATTTTTAAAGACATTCTCACAAAATGTCGTATTTGACATTTCTATGTAATACTGAATCGCATAAATAAACTTGAACAAGATCGCCCAACTGTAACATATAGCTGCCACAGGAACGATCAGTTAAAAATGTGTCGTATGGAAAACTTTTTCTAATCAAATTTTGAGATATATCAAGATAAAATATGATTTATACAAGTGCTAAATTGTATGTTAAAGCTAAAGCTATGTTTTCAGATTAAAAAATAAATGTTGAAAAATTAAGGAAATATGCGCTCGACACTGCTAAGAGATAGAGATGTATCAATGGTACTGGCTTCCACCTTCTGTTCATAAAATTTTAATTCACGCTCCGTTTTGAGTTAATTACCTGTACAGTGACGCACACATGATTTCATTTTGGGGTTTTGCATACCACTTTGGGCCTAATACTGTTTGAGATCATAATTTTCACAAGCAATTTTTTGATTTGGGGGTTTGAACCCCGCAACCCCCTCCGGTTGCTCCTCTGAGCCTGCCTATATATGAATTTTGTCGAGCAAAATCTTGGAAACAATTTGTTTCTCATTAAAAACAAAAAAGAAACAAATTTTTTTATCATTTCCTTACATGGGGGCAGGCGTATAGATGTCCGACCACGCCCATTTTCACATGAAATAATTGCCACATTCTTAAAACAAGTTACCAAAGTTTCAGGCTGATATCTCTGCTAGAAGTATTTTTGACCGCTTTGCCCATATAAGTCCGACCACATTGCAATGTGAGCCTCAGCGATTTTGATGCGTTAGTATTTCAAATGCATTTATTGATGGGTCTTACTAGACAACAGCCTTTTAGACAACAGTGGAATGAAAAATTCATAACAAATCACACAAATCATTCAATGAAATGATAAAATGATGTATAAAAATAATGTAAGCTCAAAAAATAATTGTTGTTATGACATACAAATTCCGAAAGATTTACTTGAAGTTGAAATACCAAATGATCTCAAAGAAACGAATGACTTCTTAAATTTAACAATGTGCAAATAAATATCTTATTAAGGGGGTCTTCTGTAGTAACAGCTCGTTTTCTTAGGTGTTTTTTGAAATTCTACTGTGAAGTAACTATTCAATTTTTTTTATGCGGTTTTTTTTCAATGTTTTATTATACCTTTAACTACAAAATTCAGTATAAGGTTTGAAAAAATATTGATTCGTTGCTGCACTGCAGCGCCGCAAAGTGATGCCCTCCAAAAAAACATGCGTTGACGGTTCACACGATTGCTCCAGTCTGAAACATGGAAATCGGAAAATTTTTTTTTTGTTGTAATCTATATGAGTGCGATTATCGTCCGACGGGAGCTTTTTTGTTTTTCATCAAAATTCTCAAAATGGCGTGACTTGAAAGTAAAAATGTTTTTTTTTTCCCATTTTTTCAAATGAAAAAAATTTATTTAACACTAACTAATAACAAAATCGAAAAAAACGCTCGTCGGACGATAGCGACAACTTTTAGAAACATTTAAAAAAAAAATTATCAAAATCCGTCTACTCAATAATTTGTAATCGTGTGAACCAGTTCGAAAAACATGGTTTCATGGTTCACTGAAAGTACTGTGGAAATTCGGCGGAGCGCGTTTCCGGTCCGAATTCATCAAAGACCTTTTTTTATACGATAGATAACAGCATTACCTGTTAAAAAATGCAAAAAAAACAAAAATCGATTTTTTGAAAATTTTACTACAGAACATTTTTGCATTTTTTGCATTTTTAGATTGAAATTCTTTAAAATAGGATTAATACTGAAAATAAATATTGAATTACAAAAATGCATTTGTTAATAAAAAGAGTTGGTACTTTTTTGTCTATTTTAGTACATTTTTTTTGGTCTCTTGGTACAAATGGGGAAAACTCATTTATCAACACTGCTTTGGATTGCAACAATCAACACAGTAAAAAGCTATAGCTAAAAGATTAATGCTTTGAAAAAAGCAGGTTTTTAATGATTAGTAGCAGTTTGAAATCACAAAATGTGTATTTTAAGGCAAAGTGTGTCGCAATCGGCGCAAAACAAACAGGTACGTGGGCAGTCCGATAAGTACTTAGCCCCACCGCCCGATGGTGCCACTATCGTAAGAGAAATTTACTATCGTGTAGTACATCCTCGTAGACGGCTACTGCCAAAATTTCAGCCATATTGGACTTGTAGTAGTTTTATTTTGACCGCGTGTGGAAACGAACGTGTCCGCGGATTTTAGAAAAATGGAAAAATAGCAATATCGGTTCGTGATTCGCCAATTGGTCGCTTTAGGCTACGAACAGCTGCCCCATCCACCGTATTCTCCAGATTTGGCCCCATGTGACTTATTTTTGTTTCCAAACTTGAAGAGGTCACCTGCCGGGCAGAAATTTGAGTCGAATGAAGAGGTTATCGGCGCCACGAAGGCCTCCAGAAAACGTATTTTTCAGACGGGTTAAAGAAGTTGGAGCATCGCTGGGTCAAGTGTATCGAGTTGAAAGGATACTACGTTGAGAAATAAATCGCCACTTTTCCAAAATTTTCGTTTTTCTTTTGTAGGCTAAGTGCTTATCGGACCACCCACGTACTACTGTGTACAAAGAATACCCGGAATTTTCCCATTTAAACTACGCGGTTAAATATTTTCGCCGAATTATTTTTTTTTTAAGTTGGTACAACTGTTAGAGGCTCACATGTCAAATTATACGTCAAAATACTCATTAGTGTTTGAGTTACGCTTGGTTTTGTGAGACGCAAAAAGTGAATTCGCCGATTTTTACAACTCTTGGTTTTTGCATCACGATAATGCACCATCTCACACGGCATTGGTTCTTCGTGAGCATTTCGCCAAAAATGAAACTCATATCGTTCCACAGCCACCGTATTCGCCTGATTTAGCTCCTTGTGACTTCTGGCTATTCTCCAAACTCAAAAGACCACTTCGAGGACACCGTTTTGAATCGATTGAAGAGATTCAACGTGAATCGGCGCGCGCATTGAAGGCCATACCGGAAGGTGACTATTTGGCATGCTTCGAAGATTGGAAAGTCCGTTGGCATAAATGCATTGCATCGGGGGGGGGACTACTTTGAAGGCGATGAAATTGATTTGGAAGAATAAATAAAGATTTTTTGAATTATAAACAAATTTCGGGTATTCTTTGTACACAGTAGTATATCACATTACTGATAACTTTTTGCTATGCAGGTGAAATTGCTTGGCAATTTTTTTTAACGAGAATATAAAAACTATTTATTTCTGCATTTATTAAAAGTTCCGTACGTTTTATGAAATTTCCGTACATTTCGATCCAATTTCCCTCCTACCCGACATCAAATTTCCCAACAAAACGGAAATTTCTCTACCGTTAACATCACTGAATCAAGCGATCAAACCAGTGTTGTGTTGTGGGATTATTCACAAGAGTTGTGTTTTAGGAACAAAATTGTTTCTTTTTTGTGAAAATGTGTAGAAAATGAGCTTTTGTTTTTATTTATGTTTTGGGTGAAAAATAAAGAAAAAGTGAAATTGAAATGGAAAACAAATATTGTGATGCATTACATTAATTTCATTTATAAATTACACAGTGCAACACTGAAAAAAAGGACACGGTCAAACTCATCTCATTCGATAGAGGACCTCAGTAGATGAAAAAGTGCCAAGGGATTTTTCCCGGAATGTTCGAGTTTTTTTTTAAATGCAGCTTAAAGATGGCGGCTTAAAGCCCCTTACTGAAACTTTTAAAACATCATATCTTTTGACTCAAATGTCAGAAAGGAATAATTTTTACGTCAAATGAAAGCTAGAGATATGAAGTCGATGACACAATATCCTTTTGGGAAAAATTTTATGAAAAAGGATATGAATTACCTCAATTAAATTTTTATCCTTGAATATCCTGGAAACCGTGAGAGCTAAATTTATATAAGTGACTTCTGGTCAAAAAGCATTCAAACATCTATACTGCTTATAAATTTCTTGTAAATAACTTTTAAAGTTAAGACTCTTCAACGATTAAAAAAATGTGCTTTGCTACATTCGATGTTTTTAGGAAGCAGCTACGAGATATTCTGTACAAAAAACATGAATTCAGCAGTGATTGAAATGAAATTAATATGCAGTATATATCTTTGAATGCTTTTTTACCAGAAGTCACTTATATAAATTTAGCTCTCACGGGTTCCAGGATATTCAAGGATAAAAATTTAGTTGATGACCTTGATGTCCAGCAGCCGCCGTGGCTCAGTTGGTTAGTGCGCGGTCCAGCGAGTCGCATGCAGAGCGACGCAAGTTCGAATTCTGCATGTAGTAACACCTAAAAAAAAAATAACGGGAAACTCGTTTTCTCTTTCGGTGGCTGTCCTCTCAGCTGGAAATGGCAAACCTCTGAGAGTAAAAATTGCCTATGAAAAAGCTCCCAACCTGCCGTTCGGAACCGGCATAAAACTGTAGGTCCCTTCCACCCGCGTACAAAATTCACACGCACAACACGGGTGGTTGCGGGAAGCTAGGCCTTAGTCTCGCGTAAGCGGGCTGTCTTGCCAATCAATTATTATTATTCCTTGATGTCCTTCTTCATAAAATTTTTCAAAAAAGGATATTATTTTTTTTACTTCATATCATTAGCTCTCATTTGACGTAAAAATTATTCCTTTCTGACATTTGAGTCAAGAGATATCATGTTTTAAAAATTTCGGGAAGGGGCATTAAGCCGCCATCTTTATTAAAAAAAAAACTAGAATATCCCGGGAAAAATCCCTTAGCACTTCTTCATCTATTGAGGTCCTCTATCGAATGAGACGGGTTTGACCTTGTCCCTCGAAATTTGTTTTGAATTTGTTGCACTGTGTTATTAGCTTGGAATGCCAGCAATTTCAGCCCAATCATATACTGAGGAGCTGATAACAATGTTCCAGGAGCACGAATGCCTTTGGAAATGTGTGCTACGTAGACCGGTGCAAGCGCGAAAAAGCCTTTTATATTTTATTTGAAAACTTTATTTGAAAAATTAAAGCCCCAATGAAAAGTGCGGGAAAAGTATTTAAAGTAAGCAAAAAGTGTAGTAGTGACTGACGGTCATTTGACCGCTAGCATATCATCAAAGAATATGAAGTGTATAGAAGGCGCATCTGAGCTCAAAAATTAAAATTTTTGTTTGCGAGCTTCACAGAGCGGGGGGAAGCCACAAAAGGGAAAGAGTGGTGCCAGCAGGAGAGCAAGCGCTTAAGTTTACGCTTATTGACTGTGCGATCTGAAGCACGCGCTACAACAAACACACATGAAGTGAAAGTACCGCTTCTCCTGTGTACTTTGAGGCGTTGGTGGTTGTTTTGGTCTCTCAATAATTTTTTTTGCAAATTTCTCACAGCAACACATTAGGGCAGTTCCGGATAACGTGCAAATATTTAAGCAAATGCATGTCATTTCAAAAATTTGCCATCAACACTGAGCACACTTTTTAAAATTTCATGGCAAATTTGGTTGCAGAACAAATTCACAGCTGTTTTTGAAGAATAAATCAAGAAGAAGAATATAATATTTGCGCCGTGGGAGCCAGCGTGAATAAAGAGCATGCATAAGTTGCTGCCGCTGTGGAATCCGAAAACAATTCACACCTCTAACTCCAGCGCTTCTTGCAAATAACTCAAAATTGTACGAATCTCCTCCTCCGTCCACTTTTTATTCCGTTTTTCTCTTTTTATTTTCTTTTTCGTCTGCTTCATCTCGACAATTGTAACAGCTGATTGATTGTCAAATCTGTTTTGCCCATGCCGAAAAATATGCAATAGAGTTTCAGTGTGGGAAATGTTCCGCTGCTCGGCACGGGCAAATGTGTACATTTTGTTGTTGCGTTGAAAATATTTGCCATCACATTTTGCAAATGCCATGATGCCAGACCGTTTGCACGTTATCGTGAACTGCCCTATTGTTTTTATGCCCAAAGTAAAGTGAGATCAATTAGCCAGCGCAATGATCGTCGTTTTAACGACGCCAATGCTTTTTATTGTAGTAATTCTTTGTGAGTATGCTTTTGTGCGTTGAAGATTAGTTTTGCTATACAGCTCGAGAAAAATGTAAACAGCTCTTCTTTTGTTGTTTTTTTATTGTGTATGTTTTGCATCGTTTGGAACTTCCTTTTTTAATTTACTGTTACAGCATTCATCAGGAAATCTAAAGGAGCAAATAGGTAGCAAAAATCTGTAACCGATTGATAATTTTTATGGAAAATGTTTCACGTAGCGCAGTGAAAAGGTCATAATTTCTTAGTTTTTGGAAACATATGCCACAATTATAATCCATGTTAATTTTTACTCGATTGTCCAATTTTTTATCTACAAAATAATTTGTTTTAATAATTGTTGTAATTACTGCTGAAATAAAATCATAAAAAAGACAGCTTCGTCTGTCTCAGCATGTATTAGGATTTGATTCATAGAATCCTGTGTATCTTCGAAATTAGTTGTTACACTTGTCCGAGTTCTACTTGAATTTTGTCCCAAAATTGCAAAAGTATTTTCTAGTTTATCTTGGTTAAAAAACTTTTTTGGTATAAAACATTTATGTAGGGACGTACGGACGGACGAACACAAGCAACACTGACTGAACGAATATTGGACGAGACGCGGACGGATAACGGGACGGTTGAACGAACTAAACGGACAGTCGGTGACAAAAAGCCTAACGAGCAGACGTGAATCCGCAAGCCGTGCGATAGTTATAAGACTAACATTTTAAGAACCGCTTGTAATATTAATTAAAACACTTAAATAAAAGGCTCGAAAGCCAACAAAACCCTACATATGGGGGCTCGGTCCGGGATCAGTACGAGCTGATGTGTAAAGAAGGGACCTAGTGCACCGTATAGTACATGTGCGAATTCGTGAAGTGGTGAAAATTGTCGCAAATATACGCGTCGCAATATTAAGCGTTGGGCAAATGCAAAAAGGCTTGTGTAGTGCAAAAAACAGAAAAGCCCATTTCGAATTGATCGGTTTTACATAGACGAGGGCTATACGAATTCGAAGGTGCTCCAGTGGATAGCGCGGAGTCTCACAAATATGGCGGCAGTTAAAGTTGAACATAGAAGCCAGCAATAGAACAAAAAACCGAAGTAAATAGGTGAAAGTGTATGAAAGCAGGACAGAGCATGCGTACGAGCGCCGCCAAGCGAAAAGTCATACGCGAAAGTGAGAACAAAAGACCATTGTGAGTGTGCGTAAGCTAAAGCGAAAAGTAACGAGCGAAAGCAGCACATTGCGGTTGCGCGAGGAAAAGTCCATGTGCGGCGAATCATAGTAACGAAGGAGAAAGCAGTCAAGTGCAAAGTGCGAAGAAGCGATTAAGCGGAGCGGCGAAGAAGAATGCAGTGTGATGAAGTCCAAAACTAACTCGTGAAAGAATATCAAAACCAGCAGTGAAAGCCTGTGAAGAAGCAGAGCTGACGACGACGCCGGCGCTTAGTCAGAGGAGCGGAATCCAGAAGCAGATAAGCAAATCATATTTACGTTTTGAATTATATTGTATTAGGCCAGTGGCGTCCCCAGGGGGGGGGGATTAGGGGGATGGATCCCCCCCTTGGTCGAAGAATTCATTTATGCAATTTGATATAACAATATGGAATTGTGAAACATTTTTACTATTTGCTTTATCTCTTCTGTAATCACCCACTTAAAACCTAATAATTGAACCTCCCATGATCTGGCCAGACCATGATGTGAGCAAGAGGATAGTCAAGGATTGTTGTTAATGAGATAAAAAAAATCAGAAAGTATAAAGAAATAATTTTTTTAGCTTGCCTACATTATTTTTACGTAAAACGGTGAAAATATACTAGAATAATTAAGTAAATAGCGAGTTTCAACTTCAATGAATTAATTTTGAAATAAAAAAAAAACGACAGTAAAGTAAGAAAATAAAAAAAAATTTATTAATGTAAAATTCGTTACTTATGGATCTACTTCAACTGCTTGACCAATGCAATTATTTCAACGATGTAATGCAGTATCATGACTAAACCACATTGAGATTTTACATTCAACACATACAAATCGCGTTTTGATATATCTATTTCTGGATTCCTGCACTGTCAATAATTATGAACTGCTTTGCCAAAAAAATATGAAATGAAAAATATGCAAAACATGCTCAACATGTTATTGTTCATGCTGAACTGGCCGGATGTCTTTCTCCTTGTCGCCTTCGGTGTCGCTATCTTCACATTGAACTATCTAAACGACCATTTTTCTATCAGTATCAGAAGCTTGGTTTTTTTAGGGCCAAATGAAAGCGTGAAACTGGCAGCACCGTTATTATTACCTCTAGCAGCAAATTATTTAATATCTTAAATTCGTTGCTCTAAAGCATTAGTTTCCGCTATTGCTTAGACAATTTTTTTTAGAGAAATTTTCTTCTCTGATTTAGCTCCAGCGTCGAAGTTCAAAGGCAATGTCCACCTGATCCTCAAAATAGCATTCCCTTCCTTTCATCTCTGCCACAGAAAACACCCAATCGAATTGATAAAAAACCAGACTCTACAAGACCACAAATGCTTCCTTCACTTCAGGATTGTAATTGAATTGACACCAAAACACGGATATAACCATGAATACAATGGATAAGTATTAATTTTGAATATGTTCCAATATTATTTTCCAAGAAAAATTCAAATTTATTAACCCAAAGAAAATAAAAGCCAAGGCGAATGAAAAACACTTGAACCAGGTACATTTTGCGTCAGCTAATTTATGTCACTATTAACGGGGTGGCACGAAAAAAATGCTTCAAATCGGGTCAGATGGAAAAGCCTAGTTAAAAATATATATAAAATAAAAAAATATTTATAAACAATTCTGACAATAATTACGTCGAAAATAACAAAAAAAAAACTGAAAATAACTGGCAATTTTGTATGAAAATGCACCATGGTCTGACCAAGCCATGGTTTTGGGTTTTGTGCTTAGAAAGGATCAGTTAAGGATATCATGAAATATGAGCTCGATAGCTTAATTACAACATTACTAAAATGCATCCAAAATTCAATATGTGTCTGGCCCGAACCGGATGCCCGCAGAAGTGTTAAGAATAAATGATTAAAAAAATCAGCATTGCATTTGTTCTCGCAGAATAGTTGTATTTTTAGTGTTCCCAAAAGTATCGACTATTTACCAAAGTAGTAGTCAAACGCAGGCTTCATGCCAACCCTGCATGATCTGTTGAAATTTGGAAAAAAAATGCACTTACATTTTTTTGGTGAGTTGTGTGTAAACATGGAAACATGGTCACCTATATCATAATTAAATTTCAGAACGTCATACATTTTGTAAATGTTGGATTTCTTTTACATAGCTGGTGTGTTATGCTTTTTAAAATACGTCTTTTGAGTTTTTCGTAATTCGTTTAGAAAGTTTTTTCAATATGTAATAACTTAAAACAAAGTTGAATTTTTTAGTTGGGATTTTATGACTTTAAAATACATGTCACTAAAATTTTTTGTTTTAAGAAGTTTATGCTATATGTATACATATATGTATGTATGCACAATTTTATTCAACATACATTAAAAAAAATACGCAAAGACGAAAGTATAAAAATGGCGTTAAACTGGAGTTTTTGCATATCCCCCCCCTTCCCGAAATCCTGGGGACGCCACTGTATTAGGCAATAAGGTATTTCTAAGAGATATTGTAAAATGGACGCGGACACGGTTAGGGCGATGACGGTTGAAACGTTGAAGGAGAAGTTGAGAGAGCTTAATTTGAGCGTGGTTGGGAGGAAGAGAGACTTACAGCGACGACTGTTGCAGCATACGATTTTTGAAAATGACGACGACCAAGCAGACAGTGACAACGAAATGTCAGCTTCAGTGTACGCCGATGCAACAACAATCAATGCAAGTACGAAAAAGGTGGTGTTTACGTTGCGGGATATTGAAGATGGTGTGTCATCGTTTTCGGGGGATGCTGGCCAGGATGTGGATCACTGGGTCGCGGAGTTCAATGACATAGCCGACACGGTCGGTTGGAATGATTTGAAAAAATTTGTGTATGCCAAACAGTTGCTGAAAGGTGCCACTAAGCTCTTTGGCCGCGGACTGGTAGGTGTTAGGGGCTGGAACGCTTTAAGGCAAGCTCTTGTCGAAGAGTTTGGGAAAACGATGTGCTCCGCGGAGGGTCATCGCGCGTTGAGAAACCGACGTAAACACGGGAAGGAAGGTTTTCAGGAATATTTGTATGCTTTGGTAGAAATGGGAAAATCAATTGCATTGGACGAAAAGAGCGTAGTAGAGTATTTCATAGAGGGAATACCGGACACAAGGATCAATAAGAGTGTGTTATATCAAGCGAGCAATCTGAAAGAGCTCAAACAGCAGATTGGCGTGTATGAAAAGATTAGGGGTGCTCAAACACCGACAAATAAGTTGAGTACACCTGCATCTTTGGGTAAGAATTCCGAGGAGCAAGTTCAAGAGAAACGGAAATGTTTCAAGTGTGGTCAAGAAGGTCATTTAGCTAGAGAATGCTCGAGTCCAAACGTACGCAACGTCGTATGTTTTAAGTGTAAACAGAGAGGTCATGTAGCGAAGGAATGCAAGGAGCCGGTAGACAGGATAGTAAAGAATGAACGAGTGAATTCGCTAGGTCACGGAAGAACGAAAGATAAGGGTGGCATGATTTTTGTTGATGCAACAATAAATAATCTTACATTTAGTGCACTGGTAGATACAGGATCGATTGCGTGCATAATGAGATACGATACACTCATGATGCTAGGTGAGGTGGAGCTCAGTGAGGAAAAGCTTCAATTAGTGGGAGTAGGTAGAGGCGAGCTTACGACAATGGGCAGCTTCGAGACCGACGTAGCAGTCGACGAGGTGATCTTGAGGGTAACTTTTCATGTTGTTCGAGAACGCGAAATACCATATGCGGCGATGATAGGAAATGACGTGCTGAAAGACGTGGAATTGGTCTTTAGGAAAGACGCTGTGGAGTTCAGAAAACCGGAAAAGGCTGTTGCTGGGAGCACAGCAGGGGTGGCCGAACTTGAGGTAGTTACGGTGAGTCAGCAAACCGCGGGGAATAGCGGGGACGCGAGTAATGGGGCTGGAAAAATTGTGCCAGTTCACGAGAGTTTCACGGGTGGTGGTGCTAGAGAGGTTGTGCAAGCTCATAAGAGTAATGTGAACGAGGGTACTAGAGAGGTTGTGCCAGACCACGAGGAGGTTTTCGGTGAACAAGCGGGCGTAGAAATCAAAACAAACGTAACAGAACAAGTTGAAGACAAACACGATATTGAGGCAGGTGGATCTGCGCCATCAATCCACGAGGAAAATGAAAAGAGCGTAATAAAAGAGTTCAAGAGGATGTGTTCGACAATAGAATCCGGACTGGCAGCTAAGTTGGACATCGATGTGTCACATTTAAAGAAAATTGTAGCAGCAGCAGTTAAGGAACTAATAACCAGTTATAGAGCAGAGAAACCAAGTAGCACACCAGTGCAAATGAAATTGATAGTCTCAGATGAAACGCCCATTTATCAACGTCCTCGTCGCGTGTCATACGCAGATCAGCGCTATATAGAGGAGCAGGTGTCAATTATGCTCAAGGAGGGTATAATCCAAAGAAGTACGTCTATGTATGCGTCACCCGTCGTATTGACGACGAAAAAAGACGGAACGAAACGGTTCTGTTGTGATTTTCGTAAACTTAATGAGAAAATTGTTAGGGATAATTTCCCAATGACTGTAATTGACGAAGTGCTAGACAAACTGCAGAGCGCAAGGGTGTTTACGGCGCTTGACTTAAAGAACGGATTTTTCCACGTTCCAATTGAACCCGATTCGCGGAAATACACGTCATTTGTGACACACGACGGCCAGTTTGAATTCTGTTTCGTGCCATTCGGAATTACAAATTCACCGGCTGTTTTCTGCCGATATATTCACGCTATTTTCCAAGATTTACTTAGGGGCGGGACTGTGGTTGTGTATATGGACGACATCGTCATTCCCGCCAAGGATGATGATGAAGGTCTCCGAAAATTACAGGTAGTCCTCAGGCACGCCAGTAAATGGGGGTTGCACATGGGGTGGGAAAAGTGCCAGTTTCTCAAGAGACAAATAAAGTTTTTGGGATTTATCATAGAAGAGGGAAAAATCCTACCATCAGAAGAAAAAACGGACGCGGTCAAAAATTTTCCAATACCGTCAAGTAAAAAGGAAATACAACGATTTTTGGGTCTAACGTCCTTCTTTAGACGTTTCGTACAGGATTATGCGGTGGTCGCTAAACCATTATCAGATTTGCTTAGAAAAGAAGAAAAGTTCAAACTAGGTGAGAAACAATTACTAGCGGTCCAAGAATTGAAGCATGCGTTGGTGAATACACCCGCGTTGAAACTGTTTAATCCGACAGCAGATACAGAGGTTCACGCAGACGCATCGAGTTATTGCTTAATTTTATCAGTGATTAAAAAACAGATTTTAGTTCTAAAAATAAAACTTAATTATCCATACATTTAACATCTTTCAAATAATAAAAAAAAATCTTTATAAATTTGTACGACTCATTATTCAATTGTAAGGCCGATGTTGTTGCCATATTTATGCAATCAAATATTAAGTCTACTTTTTTGGTAAATTCTTTAGGAACTTTGTTTGTAGCGACTATATAAGTCGTCATGCCAACCATATTTTATTTTCTTTTCTATGATTTTGCGCACACTACAGTCTGCAATAAGTTCAGGAGCAATATGCGACCCCGTGCAGGCTTGTAGAAGAAGAAAAAAAGTCAGCCAGAAATCAGAAATCGTTTTACAATTTCAGCTTTTCGCCAGAGTAACAACAACAACAACAGCGTTCGTCTTCACCTTGCAATCATTTCACGCCACAACTATGTACTAACGCACACTCGCTGCAGTGAGCGCAACCAAAGAGCGCAACATAAAACTACATTCTCGCTTGTAAAGCCACGCTCTCACTACATATGTGATCTAAGGTGCGTAACATAATTATAAGACACTCAGAAAATTTCATTTTGCAGCTTCGCCAAATCTAAACAGTAATTTTGTTTAGAAAAGCAAAAACGCAGAATAATTTAGTGAAGTATCAGTTTTAATTTTAGGCATAACATAATATTCCTAGAAATTCTTGTCAAATATAACGTTAGCTTTTATAAAAATGAGTAATATTTTGGGTAGCTGCAATCGTAACAAAATTATAAGACACATAGGTTTTTTTGGTTTACGTTAACAAATATTTTATTATTTTTTTAACAAACGTTGAATCAATAATTAATGATACCAGCCCCTTTCTTTCCAACATCAAACAACTGTTTTCACATGGAATTTATAAGCTTAACCAATAATTGGGGCTCCAGATGACTCCACTCCTTAAAATAGCAATTTATAAGTCCCCAAGAGAGTTGTATTTTCATTTTCCGCATAGACACGCCTGGCAAGTACTCCGCACATATTTTCAGTCGGGATCAAGTCGTACGAAGAAGTTGGTCGGTCCACAGTTTCACCAGAGCTACAGTGTACCAATAAAGTCTTCGTACAGCACCTGATTCAGAACTAATTATTAAAAAACACTAAATAATTGTACGAATTTAGTCAAAAGGTCGATGCAGATCTATTTATTAAGCAATTATTTTTAATATAACAACAAAAACTAATATATTTCATTAAGTAGTTTAAAAGTTTAAGTAAAAAAGTCGCTTATTTACTGCCAATAAAGTCTTCGTACAATTAAGCTATGTCTGTGCGTTTGTTACGAAATTAATCAACTACGAATTATGAAAACCTAAAAAATGTTTTATTAATATTTGGTTGGATACCCCTTGTTTTTAATGACGGCCTTAAGGCGATCTGGCATCGACTTTACAAGTTTTTGTGTATAGTTTGCGTAGATTTTCGCCCATTCCTCCTGAAGAACCTGTTGCAGCTGAGGTTTTGACGAAATATGATGAGTCCTTATCTTTTTTTAAGCATATTCCACATGTACTCAATAGCATTGAGGTCTGGACTCTGCGGTGGTGTTTTTAGTAGATGTGGAGCATTGTACAGCAAGTACAGCCTGGTGTCAGTGCCATAAGTTTAGGGTCGTTATCTTGCTGCAAATAAAATTTCTCAGATACACCCAAATTTTCCGCACTTGGCTTCAAATTTCTCTTGAGAATGTCAATGTATGCGCGATGGTCCATGACTCCTTCAATTATTTCTAAGTTTCCAACGCCGCTGGCAGCCATGCAACCCCATACTATCACTCCGCCGCCGCCGTGCTTTACAGTCTTGATGGTATTCTTTGGATTGTAAGCTTCTCCCGTCTTTCTCCAGACCCTGAGCCTGCCATCAGATATTGTATTTGGACTCATCGGAGAATAAAACGTCAGAACTCAGGAGATGCATTTTGGTACTCACGAGCAAAGTCCAAACGCTTTTTGCGATTGATTAAATTTACCAATGGCTTTCGGCGAGGAGTGCGAGACTTAAAACCGGAATCAATCACGGCTTTTCGCACAGTTTCCGGGTGCACTTTTTTTGCTTCGATTGAAGGAACTCTGAGCTTATTTTCGGTGCACTTATAAACGGATCCGCTGCAATCATACGCTTAATTTGCAGGCGATCTCCTCGTGTGAGAATTGGAGGCCGTCCTGATTTGGACTTATTCTCTACGCGGCCTTCGTATTTAAAACGCCCAATGACCGATTGCACAGTAGAACGGCTGCGGGACACGAGTTGAGCAATTTCCGCGTAGGATTTTTGCTGCTTCACGTGCAAATTCAATATAAGCTTACGCTCTTCAACTGACAAGTATTTTCCAGGCATTTTTTATAATATTTTGAGATAAATTGCTTCAAATCTGAATTTCGTTCTACGAATGAATGACAGATGCCTCGTTTGATTGTTTTTTCAAAAAATAGTTGTCAATAAATTATTATTATGGGCAAAAGGACAGACATAACTTAAGGGGGTCTCCTCATCAGTCAGTTTCAAAAAATCGATTATTTTTTTTTTGTTTCAATCGTTAGAACTTTTATCTGAGAATATTCTTGCAAAGTTTGAGAGTTCAACTCAAACTAGTTTAGGAGTTACAGGTTCCGGGAGAGTCTCGCGCGGGGCAAGCGCGAGCCAAGTGAAAACTTTACAGCCCACGTTCTGAAAACCATTTTTTTTTTAATTCCGTGCACGATTTAAAATAAACCATAAAAGCTATGTATACAAGTAAGATACTGTTTTTTAGATTATTTAATTGTGCATAGACTGAACTAAAAAAATGTTCTAAAAGATTTTTATTTTACAATGTAGTTAACGCGCTTACTTAAATACAAGGCCGAAAAATCGAGTACTTTTTTAAAGAATGACAAAAATATTTAAATTACATCTTTTAAGCACCATAATAGTCTATACTATGCAGGAAAGCCTTCTGAATAAAAAAGTATTTCAATTTCTTGTTTCAGGTAAAAATTACGGGCTGAGTCTTGCACGGAGTTTGAGTTGTCCGCGTCGAGCTGCTGCGCAAGATTGTTCATAAATCGGCCATTTTTATTTATTTTGAAATTACATAAACTTTTTTTTGTTGAATAAACGTATGTTAAAAAATATGCAAAAGATCATTTGTTTCTCTTGTTGTTCTCATGTTCAAAAAAAATCCTGAAAAACTACCTTTTTTCCAAGCTACTGATGAGGAGACCCCCTTAAGTGTACGAAGACTTTATTGGAAGTAAATAAGCAACTTTTTTTGTTTTTGATTTAAAACTTTTAAACTTTTTAATGAAACATATTAGTTTTTGTTGTTGTATTAAAAATAAATGCTTAATAAATAGATCTGCATCGACACTTTTTCAAAATTCCTAAAAATATTTAGTTTTTTTAATAATTAGTTTTGAACCAGGTGTTGTACGCAGACTTTATTGGTACACTGTATATTCTAGAACACTATAGTTTGCCGACTTTTATGAATGGCTGCGTTATCTTGCATAAAAATTTATGGTTTATATCTATTTTTTAATCAAAATAGAAGAAGGCTGCGATCCAACACTCCAGTATATTCTGTACTGCCCATTCTTGAGCTCGTGAAGCGGAAATCGACCGTTCCATGTTTGTGAAATACGCCCCACACCATCACAGATCCGCCACTGAAATTTCTTTTAGAAAATTTAAGGTGTTCCTTACTGAAAACCCTCCAGTAGCATCAATAACCATCTGGTCCATCTAAATTAAATTTCTTTTCATCAGAAAAGATAACCTTTTGGAAAAAAATATGCATTTATAGTCATGTTACTTAACATATAAAAAAATGTTTACCGTGTCCCAGCAAGTATCCAGATTATTTCGAGCAAATTAAAGTCGTGCAGTTTTGTGACGCGGTAGGAGTGTCGGGGCCGTCTTCATAACAGCTCGGACATTTTTTTTCGAGTTGTTTAACAAACGCCAAATGGTCATTTTAGACCCTGCCTGGCTGCTAAAGGCTGTGAGCTGCGAACAAGAGGCGAACGAATTGCTCGCTTTGAACAAAATTCTGCGCTTGTCATGGTCAGACAGCTTTTGTTTTCGACCAGTACTTCGTCGTTTGGCTTAGTTATGTGGATCGCGTAGAAATCCAGCAATAGCACACCGAGAACGACCGATTTCTTTCAAAATTTCGCTTACACTAAGCCCGGCAACGTTAAAATGAGTAATTTGGCCTCATTCCTTTTCAGATAGTAATTTACCAACATGCATTTTAGTTTAAATTAATTGAATTAAATCCCGAAATCAACGCCTAAATTAACAAAATCGATCTGCGCACTGTGAATTCTTTTAATTCAATGTGTCTTATAATTTTGTTACGATTGCAGCTACCCAAAATATTACTCATTTTCATAAAAGCTAACGGTATATTTGACAGGAATTTCTAGGAATATTATGTTATGCCTAAAATTAAAACTGATACTTCACAAACTTATTCTGCGTTTTTGCTTTTCTAAAAAAAATGACTGTTTAGATTTGGCGAAGCTGCAAAGTGAAATTTTCTGAGTGTCTTATAATTATGTTACGCACCTTATGAGAGCAGAGCGCGGGTTCCAATGTTAGAACCCGCCATACAAAATTTTTGCTTGTATGACATGCGCATTCTGTATTTTTATTTTCTTTGATATCATCGACCTTAGTGCCACTTCGCTTACCGTATCGTGAAGCGGATTTTCGCAGCCGTAGAAATTTCCACACTTGCTTTCAAACATATTTTGGGAAATTTGTTGGCTTTCGAGATGCCACGTAAAAGAAAACGAGAGAGCAGCGGCCGCACACGAATCATCGGAAACACAAGAGGGTGCTTGGACGCCATAAACATACACACACATACATATGTACATACGTGCCAGTACTTTTTAAGTCTCGTCACTGATTTTGTGCTATTTCCAATATTTAAATACCAAAAAAAGCCCTCAAACGCACATGCATACATTTCTATGTACACATATATGTATATGTATATATGTACATATGTATATATATATAACATACATATATAAGTACAGTGCTTTTCGCTTATAACGAACCCGTTTAAAACAATTTTCTGCCTAAAACGAACCTATTCCAAAAGTACGCGCTTTATGTTTTCGCTTATTGCGGACCCCTTTTAAAGCGAACTTTCGGTTAAAACGATCCATTTTGCCCGGCCTCTCGAAGTTCGTTTTAAGCGAAAAGTACTGTATATAGGTATACGAGTCTTATTACTCACCAGAGTCGTCAAATTTTGGGTTTGAAGCCCGTGTCGGGTCACTGGCGTCGGCAAATCGGCCGCATTAGGCGCCATTCACACACATTCACATACGCTCAGAATATCCAACTATTGATTTCTGCATTGCGTAAATTAGTTATTAAACACTTGCTGTACCCGGCTGAGTACGACATTGCAAAAGGTTTTCCTGCGCCCTTAAGCTGCATTTTATGCGAACATCGCCGATATTGTTTTTGCAATTAACTGGCAACAAAAATTCGTATAAATGCGAAGAGCCCGTCGGATAGAATTAGATAGATAACGCACAACGATTTACTACACTACACCTTTTCAACCTCAAAATGAGAATATGTTAATTCATAATGAGAAATATAAATTCGTAATGAGAATGCGTAAATTCCAAATGAGAAATATAAATTCGTAATGAGAATGCGTAAATTCAAAATGAGAAATATAAATTCGTAATGAGAAAGCGTAAATTCAAAATGAGAAATATAAATTCGTAATGAGAAAGCGTAAATTCAAAATGAGAAATATAAATTCGTAATGAGAATGCGTAAATTCAAAATGAGAAATATAAATTCATAATGAGAAAGCGTAAGTTCAAAATGAGAAAAGGTAAATTCAATTTGAGAATGCGTAAATTCAAATTGGGAAAAGGAAAATTTGAAATGAAAACTATGTAGTATAAGGTTTATTTTTAGTATGAGAAACTTTTATTATATGAATTCAATAACAAAATGCAAAAACAAGTGCTTAAACAATTATTACATCCCTACGTCCATATCCTGTAAAGCAATGCCATTTTCATGAAATGTTGTGGTGTGCTGTACAGCTCTGGCACAATCTCCACCAGTAATGGTTTGCTTTGCATTATCCATTATTCCCTCAAGATACTGTAAACGTTGTTCGCATAATGGTTCACTCCTTAGTTTTATTTTATGAAGACGACTGATTTTTTATTATCTTTTATGTGATCTTTTTTAATATTCTTTATGTAGGGGAATTCTTTGTAAGGTGCCAGTCTTTGTAAGGTGCCACCCCTGCTCGATTTCGACGTTCCAGCAATCCAAGAAAAAAAATTCCTATTGTCATTTAAGCTATATATGTCAACATTAATTTTAATGCGGTTTTTGAGGGAACATGCGCAATAACGTGGTCTGGGTAAATAAAAGTGTCAAATTTGGTTAAGAAAAAACATAAAAATGAAAACAGAAGGTTTTTCTTGCGGTGAAAAACTAACCAAAAACTTATAAAAACGAAGGTAAATATCAGTGTTGGACTTCATTTTTAATGGTTTTTCATAATCCGAAATGATATCCAAACATATCGTAAAAGGAAAAAAATTATGCAGTGGTTATCAAAATTCCATAAAAATGTAAAGTGCCACCTTTTTTTCTTTGTAAGGTGCCACCCCCTTTTTTCATTGTTTGACTTTTTATTGCTCGGCTTCGTCATTACAATGAATTTAAAGTGTTCTTAGCCAATTTTGCTCTAATCCTATCATGCGGAATAAATTAGTTCAGTTTTGTTCTTTAATTCCCATACAATTATTCGTTTTATTCGTTACCATTCAATTTGCATTTTGCTTTCGGTCATTTTCTATTCAATTCAAATTAAATTCAATAAACTTTCGTTAATTTTCTAAATCATGCATTTTTACTTAGATTTCTACGTTTATAGCGGTTTTTTTAGGGGGTGGCACTTTACATTAAAAAATTTTAGGGTGTCGATTTTGAACACTTTGGGAAATTGGCTGTAAAATTCGTATTTACGAAAAATTCAAATGAAGTGTTACCTTGGATCATAGCTCGTTAAACACTCTTTCCAACGGTATATTAACATTGGCGATACATTACTTTTCTAACGAGTTTTGCGCAAAAAAGCTATGGCGTGGCACCTTACAAAGAATTCCCCTACAGTAGCAAAAATGCATACTCGTGCAGGACTCTAAACCAAACTAAGAACAAGTGGGAAAAATATTCTCATTTTGAATTTACGCATTCTCAAATTGAATTTACCTTTTCTCATTTTGAATTTACGCATTCTCATTATGAATTTATATTTCTCATGTTGAATTTACGCATTCTCATTATGAATTTATATTTCTAATTTTGAATTTACGCTTTCTCATTACGAATTTATATTTCTCATTATGAACTTACGCATTCTCATTACGAATTTACATTTCTCATTATGAATTTACGCATTATCATTTTGAGGTTGAAAAGGTGTAGACGCATTGCATACTCGTACAGCAATTTTATACAAAGTCGGTTTAGAAGACAAAGTCGTTAGCTCACAATGAAATCAGTTTGTTAGTGGTTAATGGTGATAAATGATTGGAGAGTGGAATATTCTCACATGCGTCCCAGATGCATTACAGGCAACTTTGACGTTCCCCGCAAACTTTTCTGAGCTTTCTACTCTAATCTACTCATCAGGAAAACAGCGCCGTGGCAATTTCAGAACACAATGTAACATAGTAACCCCCTTTGTGCACATATCAGCATGTGTAGAAGGCTGCTACTCCAACCTAATAGAACCTGTAATTTTTAGCAACTTTTGTTTCATTTTTTTAATCTTTTTGTTTTATTAGTTTTTATAAGTTTTTTACAGTTTTTTTGTACGACATGCATTAAATGCAAGTGTAACTATTTATTCACTATTTTTAATTTTTAACTACTATATTTCTTTTCAGATTTTAGTATTTTTATCAACTTATCTATTTTTCTTTTTGATAAATGTTGCTTTTTTATTTGAATTGTTATTATTTTTAATTTTAAAATAATTAAATTCTGTTATTTTGTAAGCTGATTACTTTACTTTTAAATATTACTATATATTATTTCATATTATATATCATTTTTAATAATTTTCTACATAGTTATTTGTTTTTAGCATATTTGTTTGATGATAATGCAGTACCAAAAAACAAACAACAATTTTCATAAGAAATTTTTCGTGTCCATCCCATTTTGGTTTTAAAATCTTTTACAATTTTTGTTTTTTTTATTGATTTTTAAACTATGAAAGTTTGCTGCGCGTCCGACTTGAAGAACCACACGCTGCGAAAAGTTGACCGAGACTTCGGTGTCGAATTTTTCTTGGTATTTCTCAAGAAAAACCAGTACGCAGCATTGTTGAAAAAAGTTGTTGCTACTATTTTATAATTTCTTATGCTGTTGCTGCAGCAAAGCGATTTCAACCCCTGCCGACCGTTTGGACGTGCCTGGGCTGCATCGCGCTGACCGCTGGTTGCTGATCGCAGGACGGCCGAAAGAGTGCTGTCTTGTCGCTGTCATTGTCTCGCTGCCGAACGGGAAAATTGCAGCGAAAAAAGGCAAAATATAATGGAAAAAATACCGGTGAGAAAGTTTTCTGGTCGAACAGGTTTCCGAGCACTAGCCACTTGGAGCTGACCACTAACATTGCGTAAGAGGACTTAAGCGAAACCGGATTGCTTTCTCACAATTTCTGTTGTCTAAGCCTTTAATGTTGCATTAATTTCTACAAAATTTAAGACAATTTGTGGGAAAGAACTGCTCACTGCAGACGACATGTGACGTCACACAGTGCCTTGTCTACAGTGCTAAAGAAAAGACACAAACAATTAAAAGTAAAACAGGCAGTAGCTCGAATTTGTTGTAATAAGATTTTTAACTGAGTTAGGCTGCGAAACGAAACGAAACGAAAATAATTTTTCATTCCACATGAAGGCGACGTTGAAGACGATTTGTCTGTGCGTTTATACAAGCGTCTGGGCGTCCGTCCGTGCCTCTGCTGCTATATTTGCCAAGCGATAATCTGAGTTGAACTTCAGTTGATGGCATGAAGTCTGGCGTATGTAGATCAAACGTAGACTTAAAGTACGGATTGAAAAATGAGCGCTTATTTAAACAACCACCAAAACAATCTGACGATTTACTCAAACTGCTTTGGGTCATTATATCGCATAATAAATACAAAGAGTTACAACTTAAAAATTTCCAAAGTTGATTTTTTCTTAAATCTCTCTTTTATCTCTCATATTCCATCTGTTTTGAAATGTGTATGCAACACTGTTTTTTCCAACATATTTACGTTACAGTACACTTTTCAAGCGGATGGGGAAAGGGCGGGGAGGGGACCTACAGTTTAATGCCAGTTAAGTACAGTTTTTCTTTCACACTTGGAGGTTTTGCCATTGCCTGCCAAGAGCGCACTACTGCGATTCTTGTAATTCTCATCTGCTCCATTGGATAGCGATAGAAGTAGACGAGCTAGGAATCGAACCTGGGGCCTCGGTATAAGCTGGGCTATCGAGGCCGACCTTTTGTGCTTAGTGTGCGATATAGTGTGCAATAGATGAGTCGTCATGGCACTTAGAAAATGTTTCAGATACACTTTGCTTAAATTTCGTAAGTGTACGAAGGATGCTTATTCATAAAAAGCGGGTTTCATAGCCTTTCTTACCGAACGTTCAGTTCTAAATAGGAATGAAAAGAGGCAATCTCGAAATGTTTATTGCCAAAATTCTAAATTTTATGAATACTTTATGGATTCAATACTTTTGGGGCGCAAAAATCTGTTCTATTCATTCTAAAATTCTGAAGTAGCAGTATTAGAAGAAGGAAAGGAAGTCGAAGAAGCAGGCCCGCAACGAGCAACCACATACCAAGGCAGGCGGTTTTTTCTTTGAAACTATTGTGAGTGGGAGGGAAAGCGTTGGATATTAGGGCTGAAAAGGGGGAGGGGGTGGAGGCGTAATAAAAACTGATGGCGTCCCTTGGTGCGAAACAGCACCCACCAGCATTCACTTCTGATTTGATTAGCGCCGAGATGCGGGCAAAAAGCGGCACCGTGAAGGCAGCATGGCTGCGCAAGACGACGACCACAACGTTGCCAATGATTGGCATATAAACAACAATAACAACAAACAACAGCATTAACCACCCTCATATTTTTCGGAAGTGCGCAAAACAGGCGAATTAATGGCCGCCGTTCCGCCATCGGACAGCGATGGATGGCTGAGTAGGCGTGTGTGCGTTTGTGCTTGGCGTGGGGTGAAACGCGAACATCGTTGTTGTTTTGGTTTTCCTTGGTGTTTGTAATGAAAACTCGCTGCTAATGGCTGCTGATAAAATGTTAAATATGGCCACGTCACTGTAAAAACTTTCATGTCACTCAACCCCCACCCCCATACACATATTTTTTCGCTACGCCTACGCTTCTTCTAAAACTTGTTATAGTTGTTGTTGCTAGTCTAAAATCACGCAGTAAGCGTCAGCCCTTGCGGCAATGCTGACTTTGTTTTTGTTTTTGCTGTGCCTTTTCGCCTGTCCCCCACAGCAGAGGTCGTCGACGACCGTAAAGACGCTGGCCTTTTCCTCGATTCAAACTTTAAAATGAATTTTCTCTGCACTCCTCACCCAAACTCCAATCTCTCTTCTCTTCCGAGCCGCACCTGGCTGACTCGGATCCACGTAAAGGGCTGTTTGGAAACATGGCAGCTTTGCATTTTCATTTCATTAACTTTGGATATGTTTCATCTTTTGATAGGGTTTTCTTGTACGTCGTTTTGCTTCCCTTGTTGTTTAATTTTTAATTAAATTTTTTCGTTTGCTTTTAATGCGGGTAGGAAGGAAACTGCCGCAATATGGCCAGATAAAGCCTTCAATCAAGCTGTAAGGATGCGTGGAGAGGAAATGTTTTTTCCGGCAGGAAGCCAAGGTACGGTGGCTCAGTTTGACATTTTAGGTTGCGAAAATCATAACTTCTGAATGAATAGAGATAATTGGACAATATTTGTTGCTGTTGATTAGAAATTCATCAGGCTATTGTATTCAAAAAAATAAATTCAAATTCAATCGAAATACAGGTTGCTACGTAATACTTTGTCAAAGTTCGGCTTACTGTAAATAAGAATAATGAGAGCAACAATGTCAAATCTTAGTTGCAAAATTAATGAAACCACCGGTGGCTCGCGCTAGACTGTCTCATCGGGCGGCGCGGGCCACCGGTGGCCCGCACTAGATTGTCTCATCGGGCAAATTTTGCTTTCAAAATGAGAACCAGAATTCGAAAAATTTACATAAAAAGCCAATTTTCCTTGGGACAATCCTACGTTCAAAAACAATGCTAAAGCTTTATTAGGACTATATTTGATCGCTAGTACATTGGGTGGGGTGGGAATACTGTTTTTTTTTCTTTTAACACGACCCAGGCTTGCTGGTAAAACTACTTTCACTATAAAGCCTTTCATTTTCTCCTGATCCTTATTTTATTTTATGATCAAAGCTTCTGGCAGGTGGGTGGTAGTTATTGTCTCCGTTGCCTCTTCCTTTTTTATAAATGACGCACAGCAGTGGCGTTGGTCGAATTCATTTATGCAATTTAATGTAACAATATCGAATTGTGGAAAATTTATTATTTGGTTTATATCTTCTGTGACCATCCACTTAAAACCTCATAGTTGAACCTCACATTGTCTGGCCAGACCATGGTGCAAAAAAGAAGATAGTCGAGGAGTGTTATTAAAGATATTAAAAACAACCCGAAAGTATGAACACAATAATTTTTCTTGATTGCTTAAATTTTATTAGGTAAAATGGTAAAAATATATGTTCGTGTGACTGCTATATTCAGTGATCATTCGATCCCATCACTAATCCGAACCTTTCCTTCTCTTTTTGTACTCATGTTCTCGCAATTTTCTGGTCCTCGTCTTCGGCCGTTTGTATGATTATTATATAGGGTGTTTTTTTTAGAGGTTTGTTTTTCGAATAGAGATAAAACTGGCATTTTGTTGTCAAATCTGGCAACTCTAATGTCATTTATGTTCAGTTTGGTTTTGCCATTTCATCATGAACAGGTTGACAAAAGAACAACGCTTGCAAATCGTGCAAATTTATTTCGAAAATAATGGTTCAGTTCGCGAAGTTTACCGCAAGCTCCGTCCATTTTATGGTCCATCAGAGCAATTAATTCAGTTAACCTTGGGTCGTTTTAGCACTACGTTTACTCTATGTGATAATACGCATCCGCAGAGACGTCGAACAGTGCGCACCGAAGAAACAATTGCCGCTGTAGAGCAAAATGTTGAAGAGGACCCGAATGAATCGATTCGCCACCGTGCACAGCAATTGGAGCTTTGTCCATCAACTGAAAATTGGACCTGTAGAATTGGCTTTATTCGAGCCAGCCGCGGCGGCCACATGCCCGAAATCATATTTAAACATTAATGGCATAAAATTATCCTTCCAATAAAGCCAAATTGATGGACATTAAAACGATTTTCTTGTGTTTTGTTTCAATTCGAAGTTCTATACCTCTAAAAAAAACACCCTATAATACTTCCTATTCGTTATTCAACACCCGACGAATAAGAACCTACAAACTGAACCAACCGTGTACTTATTTTCCCCGCTCCGTCGCGAACTTTAACAATATACTTGAATATTTAAATAAATAGCGAATTTCAACTTCAATGAAGGAATTTATAAATTAAAAAAATACACCAGAAAAGTAAGAAAATAAAAAAAAATATATATAAATGTAAAATACGTTGCTAATGGATTTGCTTCCACTGCTTTACCAATGTAGTCGTTGCAACGATATAATGCAGTATAATGACTCAAACACTTTGAGATTTTGCATTGGACACCTACAAATCGTGTTTTAAGATATATTTATTACTAGTAGGGCCCTGCGGCTTTGCACGCAAGCTTGAAGTCAATGGGCCCAATAAATCAAGTTTCTTCATACTATACTCTATGGGTGATGCCACGCCTCTTTTATGTAATGCCCAATCCATTTCTCCAGCCGAAGGGTGTGACCTGGTTTCATTAATATGCGACTTTCAGTTCCAAAGTTACGCGGAAAATTTCAGTCACAAAAAATATGCCGCGCCCCTTGTTCAACGTAATTGTAATATTTTGCCAGTAGAATAACACATCTATGGGACGATGATATACAAAACTTCAAAGCTTTCCAACTTATTGTTCCGAAGCTATTCCACATTAAAAATTTGGGTTCTATGGGCGGTGCCATGCCCCTCGTCCAATACCCAACCCATTCCCCATGTCGAAGGGCACATCTAAATCGTAAATCAGTCATCGATCAACTCTCGTGGCGATCAGACTGTTTTTCTTTGCGCTCCTTCGCCAAGTGGTTCTTAGAAAAACCTTCCCGACCCTCTTCTCGTGCCATAGTGCATATTCATTTACTGTTCGTGTGGTTTTCGTTGGACTGAGTGGTAACACAAACAACATCAGAGTGAACGGTTTATTGTGAGCAAAACATGTTCGACGGCACCACGTGCCGGTCGGGGAATCGGTTTAGTGAGTTGGGAAACGATTCACTTACCAGCCCCAAATCAAAAAGAAAAAAGAAAACTAATATTACTAGTGAAATGTTTCCTCTTCTACCGCAAAAAACAACACCAACCAAAAATCCCAAATTCGTGGTAATAAAATCCATTGATGAAGCCAAACCTTTATCGAAATTCAGTGTTTTTGCCAAGAAAAAAGCTTTAGACTCAATCAGCACAGAAATAGATTCGGTCAGTTTGCTACGTGATGGCAGCCTCCTGGTGCTTGCCAAAAATGAAAGTGTTGCTGAGAAGTTCGTCAATACCAAAAATTTTGGTGGTCTTTGCAATGTGTCAATATCATTTCACCAAACCCTTAATTCATGCAAGGGAACTATCTTTGACAGGAATTTAATTCCTACAAGCGAAAAAGAAATTATAGAAGACCTCAAGAGCCAAGGCGTAACAGACGTGTATAAATTTACAAAAAAAATAGACGGTGAATTTGTCCCCTCTGGTTTAATTCTCTTAACTTTTGATCTATATCAATTGCCTCCCAACATTGAAATTGCGTGGTACAGGCTCCCGGTTAGAGAATATTTTCCAAATCCTATTCGGTGTAAAAGTTGCCAGAAATTAGGCCACCCGGCCAAATACTGTAAAAACAATCCATCTTGTGTAGGGTGCAACCTACCCCCCCACGCACCTACCAACTGCGAACGAGAACTGTGCGCTAACTGCCTGGGGCCACACCCCGCCTCCTCACCGTCCTGTCCTACATTCCAGCAACAAAAGCAGATATTAAAAATAAAAATCAAAAACAAATGTAGTATGGCAGAAGCCAGACGCATTTGTAGACAACTCAATATGACCCAAAAACAAGAAAGCACATACTCATCAATATTAAAGGCTAACGGGAATGGAAGCAGCACTCATTCCAATCCAAAACCAACCACACTCACCTGTCAAACTGACATTCAAAATAAAAATACTCCAACTTCACTCAATTCTCCCTCTCTTAATAACAATGAAAACTCTCCACTTCAAAACACAATCACCTCACATACCGCAAAACCCTACACTTACAACAAAAATAATTACACCACTGCAACTAATAGCGCTGACACCACTCAAACCAACAACCAAAACAATAATTCATTGCAACTCTCAGTAATTTCCTCGTTGCCCAAAAGCAATATAAGCACACCACTTCAGAATCAGAAGACCTCACACATCCACAGTCTACCACACAAAGCAGAAAACACAAATAATAAATATTCCCACCACACGGCCCCAAATCCACGCCATAACATGCAGGTCGACTTGTCAGACATATCCGACGAATTCTAGAAACTATGCTTCCTCCTATACATTACATGTATTCGAAGGCAAGCTTTCTCTGTCTGCGTTAGTGTCTCTCACTAGAATACATACAGTGTATTTTTACTTGAGCTTCGCACTTCCATTGCTTTCTTGTTTCCCCCTTTTCTCCTGCTGTCTCATCTTTTTCTAATTTTTCTCTAACTCGCGATGTTTAACATATTACAATGGAACATACGCGGATATTACAAAAACTACACTGATCTTGAGATGCTAATAAAGGAGCAAAATCCAATGATTATATGCTTGCAAGAAACCCATGTGAAATGGAATTCCAAACCCCTCTTACCAAAACAATACAATGGATATTTTTACAATACACAACAAAATGGTTACTCTAAACACGGCACGGCCTTGCTCATACACAAATCAATCCCGCATAAATACCTGACAAGAACAAATAATATTTCAATGGTTGCCGTTGAAGTTCATCTCAAAATTAATTTTACTGTCGCCTCAATATACCTCCCTCCCTCTGAGAACATCGTTCTTTCAGACCTTTTTTCTTTTTCCACAAACCTAGATTCACCCGTTCTATTACTAGGAGACGTTAACGCATGGAGCCCCCTCTGGGGTTCCCAAGGCACAAACCAAAGGGGAAAACTCATTGAAGATTTTGTACTTGCTTCCGACATTGCCATCCTAAACGACGGGTCACCAACCCATTTCAGTACCCGCAACACTTTTACACACGTTGATATTTCTCTTTGCTCCACACAATTAATGACCTTATGCTCCTGGTACTGCATCAATGACCTCCACAATAGTGACCATTTTCCAATAATCACTCGCTTAAACTTTGACACCCTTCCAAGACAAAATTATTGCCAATATAACGTTAAACGCGCCAACTGGAAAACCTTTCAAGAAAAAATACACATACGACACAAGAATTCCTTCCAATAATATAAACAAAGAAGCGGCACAAATACAAAGAATCATTCATCTTGCTGCTAAAGAATCCATACCCCAAACCTCGTATAGTAAAAACTCCAAAACTGTTCCTTGGTGGAATCCAGAAATAAAAAAGCTTCGGGACTCCAAACAAAAAGCGTGGCAGGAATATCGTAGAAACTCCACAATTTCTAATTTGATAAATTATAAAAAGAAAAATGCCCTTTTCACAAGAGCGAAAAAGGAATCAAAAACAAAAAGTTTTGGAGAGTTTACGAGTAACATTAACCCAAACGCAACCACTTCACAAATCTGGAAAAGAATTAATATACTAGCAGGTACATATAAGCCATTTACAATTAAAGCAATACAAAACAATAACACAACAATCACAATTCCCTCCGAAATTGCACAATCTTTTGCCAATTACTGGGCCGAAAATTCGCACAACTCACAATTTCCACCAGGCTTCCTGAACGCCAAACAGAATATTCTCCTCCTCCCTCCCCCAACCCCAACATCAAAAGCGGCTCAACTTGAATCTGACTTCAATTTGAACGAACTCAATGACACCTTAAAAAATTCTAAAGGCAAAACACCCGGTTTTGACAAAATTCCCTATTCAATGTTAAAAAATTGTCCAAAACCATTTAAGCTGCGGATTTTAAGCTTATTTAATCTAATTTTTCAGAAGAGTATAATACCTCAATTCTACAAAACTGCAGTTACAATCCCCCTTAAGAAACCAGACAAAGACAAAAACCTTCTCGACTCCTACAGACCTATTTCGTTATTACCCTGTACCGCCAAGCTCCTGGAGAAATTAGTATCGCGCCGACTTACATGGTATTTAAGAACAAACAAACTTTTACCATCTAACCAAGTTGGCTTTCTTCCAGGGAGCGGCACAATTGATGCCCTCTTATACATTGACCACCTTATCTGCAAAAATTTGTCACTCAAAAAACATGTCTCTATCCTATCAATCGATTTTGTTAAAGCCTTTGATAAGGTAGGAATACATTTGGTATTGAAAAAACTTAGAGAGTGGGGAGTCGGACCAAAAATGTATGGTTACATCAAAGCATTTCTCTGCTCGAGAAAATTTCGTTGCAGGGTTAACAACGTTTTTTCAAAACCGGCAGACCTTTTCAACGGCATACCACAAGGGTCACCACTGTCTACCACTCTGTTTATAATATCTGTTGTAGATCTTAGTTACATAATTCTAAATAATTCAAAATTAGAACACTGCATTTACGCAGACGACTTATATGTAATCGCTGCCCACCAAAACACAAACTCTATTGAACATGAATTTAATAATGTACTTGATAAAATTAACACTTGGTCGGACACATCAGGGGCAAAAATATCTACAGATAAATCAAAACATCTACACATATGTAAAAAAAGACAAAATTGTAATATAAATATTGTTCACAATCTAACCCCCATAGAAAATGTTGACGTTGTTAAAATATTAGGAATATTTATAGATTCTAAGTACAACTTTAAATACCATTGTAACTATATTCGTAAGTGCCTAGCTACCAAACTTAATGTTGTTAAATATCTCGCCAGCTCAAAAAGCAAAATGCACACGAACACACTAATTAACCTTACTCAACTAACCATCCTTTCAAAAATTGATTACGGACTCGCAATCTACGGCAAATGTCCACAAAAACACCTAAACCTCCTAAAAGCACCTTACCACGCAGCAGTGAGAGCCAGCCTTCGAGCGTTCGCAACAACACCCATTACAAATCTTTTAGCAGAAAGTGGTTTAGAAAGCATTGAAGACCGGGTACTCACAAACAAAAACAGGCTTGTTTACAAAGTAACATGCACCCCATCAAATATACTCTACAAATTAATTAACACAACAAAAAAACGAAAACGCGCTCTTAAATTACAATCTACAATATGCGGTTTACTGGAATTATCAAAAAAGATTATATCCAATGGAGGCGACAGTGGTAGTCGGCAGTACCTAAAGCAGCACCCGCCATGGGCGTTGCAACAGGATTCCTTGATAGCCAACCTAACAGTGCACACAAAGGCCAATACAGCGCATACAACATTTATCCAACTTTTCAATGAAATTACGCACACCTATATTAAACATAAATGGAAGATCCTGTACACCGACGGATCCAAATGCCAACACCATACTTCGTTCGCAGTAGTTGATGAAATTGGGCACACCATCTCACACGGAATCCTCCCCGACGCTGCCAACATATTTGAAGCTGAAGGATGCGGCATTCTGCGCGCATTGGAACACTGCAAAACAACAAAAAACAAGTACATAATATGTACAGATAGCCTTTCACTATTTAAAGCAGTAGGCAACATCAGCAACAACGCCGCAATAGTCAACGCCATCAAACAACATCTGATGGCGATGCCTGGGAAGGTAAAATTAATGTGGGTACCCGCCCACTCCGGCATTCCGGGCAACGAACGTGCTGATAACGCTGCCAAGTCAGCTCCACAGTTCCCAATAAAGATGACAGTACCGTTGGGCAAACAATTTTTAATTCGCCAAGCCATGAACTTGGCCCGCCTACAAAACTCAGCCAACTGGGAACAGTACAGTCACCCTTATAAACAACTCAACCCCTACAGAACACCTATAATACTACCATCTCAAATAGGAGTTACTATGGCCAAATGCTTCGTTAGGCTCAGATTGGGACATACAATCGTGTCACACACACATCTACTGAAAAAGGAACAACGTCCAACATGCCACTTCTGCAACAACCATCCCTTAACCACAACACACTTACTCTCTCAGTGCCCTTCAATATCATCCGCGCGCTCAACCTATTTCCATGATACCACCTACACCAACTTCTTATCCAATTTTTCCTACGCAAACATAGAAAAAGTATACAACTTTTTATGCAAAATCGGACTTCACACCTCAATATAATCTAATATAAGTTTTTTACATTCGAAGCCGATAGCCCTGGTAGCTAGTGCTAATAATTTATTGTAATTTTAATTATAATAAATAAATAAATAATAATAATAATAATAAATCGTAAATCTTTGATGTGTGATTTGTAGTTCCACAGTTATTCGAAACATTTGAGTTGCTTAAAAAGTGCCATACCTCTTCTCCAACGTTCACAAAGTTTTACCAGTGAAACGGCACATCTAAACGGTCACCCCGCACCAAATTTCATTGCTGCCCGATTTTTCATTCCGAAGATATTCCATATTGAAATTTTAAGTTGTATGGGCGGTGCCACGCCCCCTTGTCAAAAACCCACCCTATTCCATGAAAAATTCAGCTAATCGGCTGTCTAGTTTTTGAGTTTTAATGCCGTGGGACCAACAAACAAATATACATTAATTTTTATATACAACATAAAGATATTTGCTGCAATGACTCGCAAAATTATTTTTATATCCATATTGTTTTGTACAAATATAGCACAGTTAATTTCTGTCGTCATGGGAATTGCAGGAAGACGTAAAAGGTGGGCGTGGTCAACCTTATTAGCTTATGTTTACCGCTATGAAACACAGAATCATTTTATATCAACATTAATTTTCACACATGTACCGTAATTTTGTTTTGTTAGTTAAGTGGGCGCGGGAATTGGGCGTGACCGATTATATTATAGCCTATGTTTGCCGCAATGAACGGCTGAATCGTTTGATACCCATATTGCTATGACAAATATACCATGGCTGATTTGTTATTACAGTGGGCGTGGCGAAAAGGCATATCGGGTGGGCGTGGTCAATCTTATATATCCTATGTTAACATCAACGAAGCACGGAATCATTCGATATTAATACTGATTTACCGACATGTACCGTAGCTTCGTTTTGTTAGTTTAGAGGGCATGGCAAGTGGGCGTGGCCGATTTTATTATAGCCTATGTTTGTCGCAATGACACGCTGAATCGTTTGATACCCATATTGCCTTACAAAAGCATACCATAGATGAGTTTTGTTACCATAGTGGGCGTAAGAAGGGGGCGTGGTCATTCTCATATAGCCTATGTACCATTCCCACAGATAAAAAAATTGTTGGTTCTTATTTCATCTAAATCGGTTCAGTGGTTTTTGCCTGAACGTCACACTTGCTTTTATATAATAGTATAGATTATTTCTGGATTCCTTTCACTATTGGCAATCATGCTTTGAAGTCAATAAGGTAGCTAACCAATACAGAACAGTGTCAATTGTTGTCTATAAATAAGGAAAGAGATTTTCTATTGACCACTTAGTTCCATGTATCCAAAGAAAAAACATTCCGTTCAAGCAGAACATGCTGAACATGTTATTGTTCTTGCTGAAATGTTCGGATATCGAGTATTATCGCCTTCGTCATCGCTGTCTTCACGTTAAACTACCATATTTTACATCAGTATCGAAGCACCGTTTTGTTCAGGGCCCAAAAGATAATTTGCAACATCGATCTATCGATCGAGAGATAATAACCTCTAGCAGCAACCGAAATACTATCTTAATTTTGTTGCTCTAGAAGCATTGGTTTCCGTTGTTTATTAAACTATTTTTTAGAGAAATCATCCTTTCTGATTCAACTCCAGCATTTCAGTTCAAAAGTAACCACCTTATCCCCAAAATAGCATTCCCTCCCTTCCATCTTTGTCACAGAAAACACCACATAACTTCTTTCACTTCAGGAATGTAATTACATTTACACTAAAACACGGATATAACCATGAATGCAATAGATAAATATAAATTCGCAATATGTTCAGTTATTATTTTGGAACGAAAATTATAATTTACTAACCCTAAAGATAATAAAAGTCAAGGCGTGTAAAAAACACTTGAACCAACCAACTTATGTCCCTTTTATATAGAATGGCACGAAAAAAGGGCTTCAAATCGGGTCAGATGGAAACACAAGGGATAAAACAAATTAATACAAAAATCAGTATTGCATTTGTTCTCGCAAAATAGTTTTATTTTCAGTGTTCCCAAAAGTATCGACTGTTTACCAAGGTAGTAATCAAACGCAAGCTGATGCCAACTCTGTATTAGCTGTTGAAATTTCAAACACATCAGTAACATTTTGTGTTTTTTACATGTCACTTTAAATTTTTTTTTATTTTATGTAAGCATACCTATACATATACATACATACATTGTGACCGAAAAGTTTCCGGAAATTCTCATTTAAAATTCGCGCGCTGTATATTTTTCGATATTTTAAGTTTCTGTAGGTTGGTAGCACTGTCCTTAATTACTATGCCAAAAATTAGCGCGATCTGTCAGACAGTTTGTTTACGGCAGCTGTTGAAACCAGTTCACCTCAGTAGTGCGTTGCGATTTTGTTGAGAATTTTCTTCAAAATGAGTACCGTGAACAGGTCTCTTTGGACGTGCTTGATCGTGCCAATTCCGATCCAACTTTCATGGAACGCATCATAACTGGTGACGAGACATGGGTCTACGAGTACGACATGCAAACAAGCCAACAATCATCGGAATAGAGAGGAAAGGACGAGCCGAAACCGAAAAAACCACGCCAAAGTCGCTCGAAAATCAAGGTAATGCTGATTGTTTTCTTCGATATTCGTGGTGTGGTGCATCATGAATTCGTCCCTGAAGAACAAACAGTCGGTAAAGACTATTATTTGACTGTTTTAAGACGTTTGCGTGAAAATATCCGCCGTAAACGGCCTCAATTGTGGAAGGATAATTCATGGATTTTTCATGACGATAATGCTCCCTCGCACCGAGCCAATATTATCAACGATTTTAAGGCCAAACATTCAATAAATACCATCGAACAGCCACCGTATTCACCTGATCTTGCACCGTGTGACTTTTTCCTGTTTCAGAGGAACAGAGAAACGCGTTTTGAATCCATAGAAGACGTAAAACAAAATTCGCAGAGGGAACTCAAAGCCATACCGGAAAGTGCCTATAAAAAATGTTTTGATGATTGGAACAAACGTTGGCAAGGGAAAGGGAACTCAAAGCCATACCGGAAAGTGCCTATAAAAAATTGTTTGATGATTGGAAGAAACGTTGGCATATGTGTATCGCTTCTAATGGAGCATATTTTGAAGGAGATAAAATAAATATTGATGAAGATTAAGAATTTTGCGTTTTATTTAAAATTTCCGGAAACTTTTCGGTCACAAGGTATATACAATTTTATGCAACATGTATTGAAAACAATACGCAAAATTAAAAGTATAAAAATTACGTTAAAATGGACTTTTTTTCATATCCCCCTTCCCGAAATCCAGCGGACGCCACTGACGCACAGTCCTCAAAAGCCTTTTTCGACCTTCCTTTTGCCGCCTTTTATGCCGATGGTAGGTCATCGCTTATGCTACATGCATCTCCTTCATCGAAGTAAATTATTTTTCCAACAACTCCTCATTTCTCTGGACAAAATTGAATATGGTACGGTTTGCCGCAATCCATTTCAACTTTATAGTACCATAAGTCCTGGATATTTTCTCTTTAGTTGTAAATATGTAAGCTGCAGGCAAACTTCCGTCGACATAACCAATTTCTTTAGTGACAGCCAGAACGAACTTTTCCCATGTCTTCGAAATAGTAAACATTTCAAGCAGCTTGGAATTTTTCAAAAACATATTGAAACGATAAGGCACTCTGTGCTAAATGTTTTTCTATGCACGAATGCTTTTCCAAGCATTTGCTAGAACAATCGAGATAGAAAGTAAAACTGGAATGTGCAGGAAACTTCGGCGCGATAAGAAAACTAGTATAAAAGCAGCAGTGGCCGCGCAAGGAGTCGAGTCTTAGTTGAGCAAGCAAAGTGGTAACAAGTGTAGATACAAGCAAAGTATAAATCTGTAAATAAAGTGATTGTTAGTTTCTGACTGCGTTTTGCGCTGAATAATTGAAGTTGTTTTTCCATCAACAACTGCAACGTCAGCACTGCGACGACGATAGCTAGCTTCCACACAACGCAGCAGAGTAGGGTAGAATAACTTCAGTCTTTTGTCAGACTCTTAAGGGGGTCTTCTGGTTACGAGCTGAAAATTTAAGTATATTTTTCGGAGTAAATTGCGAAGGAACTACTTAAGATAATCCAGTAATTTTTTTTTTATTTTATTGATACATGCTTTATCTTGTAAGATAAAATTTTGGAAATTAAAAGTCATCACACTCGCAACTTTAGAACGACCTTGAGGTTGTGCTTTTTTCAAACTTGTTGGTAAGACTTCTTCAAGACATATTAATCGAATTCGATTTTTCAGTTATTCAGGAGACATATGGCTATGTCTTCCCGAGTACGATTTTTTTTATTTTGAAAATTTTCAAAACTAGGAGGTTTTTTGTAAAAAGTTTGATTTTCGACCATGTTTTTTGGGTATGGTGAGTGTAAACATGGAACAAAATAAAAATTGCAATTAACAATTAAGGGGTTAATTGTGAACACAGCCAATTCGAAGCCCTGCGATAGTGCGGGTGAAAATAAAGTTTGAATCATAAAAATTGTGTTTTAGTATTTTAATTGGCGCCCAAAGTCGCGCACGGGAAAAATTCTTATAAAGGATAAACAAGTGTCCGTGAACGAACCTTCGTGCAAAAAATTAGTGAAAAAATCTTCGCATAGCGAAAAACATAAGAACAAAAGTGAGGCACGGGAAAAATTCTTATAAAGGATAAACAAGTGTCCGTGAACGAACCTTCGTGGAAAAAACTAGTGCAAAACAACAAGCAAATTCTAACAGCAAAATACTCAAATTATTGAAAATAAATGTTGTACGAAATGCAATAATAATAAAAACTGTTAACAACAACGTGCAAGCAAAAAGAACAAAAGAATATAAACTGAAGAAGGTGCATTGAAATATAAAGAAGAACTACGTCAAAATAAACAGTGGAAAAAAAACTAGAAAGAACTAAAAAACAAACAACTACAATAAAATAAAAACCCAATAAAAAATTTAAAAATAAACAACATCTAATTAAAAGCAAAAGTCAAGAAATATTTGAAACAAGGAATGGAATGTGGAAAAGGAGTGCTCCCGTTCAATACCAACTTTACTGAAATAAAACAAAGAAATCTGTAGTTATTGGACCAAATACAAACTACAAGCAACTTCAAAAAAGCGGACATCGTCATGGCGGTAGCAGTGTGGCCACAATTGACAATACTTCTGTTTATGGCGACCATCGGGTCGGAAGGCAAAGTACTAAATTACACGAATGCAGACTACATCCACTTTCTGGACGGCGAAGTGACAATCTTCTCCCAGTATGACTACCTCATTCACCATCAGAACCTGACATATTACGAAGCAATTGCCAAGGATACCCGAAACTGATTGGACAAATTCCCACGAAGCCACATCAAAGTATTACTACAATTAGATGCAATCCAACTTTTACGATTACTAAACTCATTAAGAATTCACCATCGTCATGCAAGAAGCATCAATTTCTTGGGTACTGCACTGAAATACATTGCAGGCACTCCCGACTTTGACGATTTTAACCGAGTATCCACCCGAGAGGAAGCATTAATCGAAGCTAATGACCAGCAGATTTTTATTAATACCACCGAATAAACAGTATACAGAATGCGCATGTCGACCAGCGAAGCAATCTGAATTTCTGGTGCGGGCCGAAAGCAGCAGAAGGGAAGATAACAGAGTTGGTTGAACAGAACTTTTGTCTCTGTTAATTGCGACGATGATCTCTGTTATTGTAACTTTGGTAAGTGCGGAATGGTGCAGGGCAAGTTCGTGCGCTCGATGCCGGCCATAGAAGTTACTGTTATTTTCAATGAAGCGAATGAAGGGCGATGTGCTGTTGTTGTGTTGAAGAGCGAATGAAAATTGTAAATTTTGAATTTTTGTTTCTGGCTGAATTTGGCTGGCTATGTCCGACGTGTGTTGATTAACATTAAAGTGTTCGGCTCAACGTATTTTGCTCGGCGTAGGTACAAATGTACCTCCATGGGATTTTTCCTTTAAGTTGTAAACAAAATGAAAAAAACGGCAGGTGTATGTTTGCTTGTGCAAAAATAAGTTTAATTTTTGTGGATTATAATTATTTACATGGTTAGGCGACTGCAAGGAATGAACGGAACATACTGGCTCTTCACAGGAACAACATGATTGGAGCGTTTTGCGTTTAAATTTTTCGGGAAAATAACAAATCTTACAGGTGCCAATAACTTTCTTGCTCACACGACTTTGTGTTCTTGAGCCAGCAACGGTACGTCTTGTTTCGATCGGTTTACCGCCTCCTATAACGTTCCCTGTAGCGATACGAGTAGTATCTTGTTGCATAACTTTTGAGTTGTCCACTCTGTTTTTTATTTGTTTCGTTGCAAAAAGTGGGTTAAAAGTGGGCGAACCATGCCGAAATGTATTAACCCTAACTCCCAGTTGATAGCACCTGTGTAACGCATATAAATACACGGGGGTACATTTGTACCTATGCCAAGCAGTATGAGATGACTTTTTTTGGCGACTCCCACTCACTACCACAAACCAATTTTTTTTCTTGTTTCCTCTTTTTCAAGAATCTGCACAGACAATTTGAGGCTATCATGGAGTCTCACTTTACTTGCATAATAAATAGTGTAAACATTTTATGTTTACTTCTCCGAGGAGATACATTTGTACCTATCCGAACATTCTAGTGTTAATAAGAACAAAATTTTTTCACGTTATTATGCGATCGACCTTCTGCGCGAAAAGATTTTTATATCCTTATGAGCACTTAAAGGCTAAGGTTTCGCTAAATTCGGCATAAATGACTCCTTAAATAATTGATTGGCACGACAGCCCGCTTACGCGAGACTAAGGCCTAGCTTCCCGCAACCACCCGTGTTGTGCGTGTGAATTTTGTACGCGGATGGAAGAGACCTACAGTTTTATGCCGGTTCCGAACGGCAGGTTGGGAGCTTTTTCATAGGCAATTTTTTACTCTCAGAGGTTTGCCATTTCCAGCTGAGAGGACAGCCACCGAAAGAGAAAACGAGTTTCCCGTTATTTTTTTTTTTTAGGTGTTACTACATGCAGAATTCGAACTAGCGTCGCTCTGCATGGGACTCCTTGCCGCGATTTATTATTTTATCCTTACGCTTTTTATTCCCACCCTAGGCCCCCAGTTGTTTGGCCAAAACATTTGTTTTTCCATCCTATGAAAATGAGACGTTCCGTAGAATCGTAATTACAAACTTGTGCATTTAATCACGTCTAATGTATGTACACACTTATCTATTATAAAGTAAAAAGTTATAAGAAATAAGTAAGCAACGACGGTCCTGAATGATGGCAGAATAATTTTTTTGTTTTGCTTTCTCTCGATATATGTATGTGTAATCCACAATTTAAAAGATATTTCACATATAAAGATTGTACCAAATCGTTTAACTATCTTCAAAATTAAAAATAGAGTGATAATTTTAAAGCGTAGTGACTTTTTAAGTCGATAAGTTACCCCCTTTTGACATTCGTTCTCATATATTTTTGCACGCTATACTCCGTCGTAAAATTACTACCGACCGCGTATGTACGCACTGCGCTGCTCGCAGAATAAACCACAAAGCAAAAATAATTCGAATTCAATTTTCATTTCCTAGCCGACAACAATAACAACAACCATAGCTTATTGCTCTTCTTCCCACATATGTAAGAAGCAACTTCGTTTTGTTGGCCGACAACAACAACAACCACAGCCGACGCTATTTTTCCTTCAATGCTTCACGGAGCCGCATACGATCATTACTTTCTTCTTATTTCTGTGCTGTTTGTTCTGTAATATAACAGAAGCGAAAGCTGTGCTGTTTGTAATGTTAATACCAGAGGACGTAATGTTCAATTAACAGTGGTCGTAATATTACGACCCCTTAACATTTTTGAATTTGTATGAGATGCGCGTTCTGTATTACTGTTTATTCTGTGTTAATACCCAAACTCAAATGAAAATTAACCAGCTGACGGACACAGTAAACAAACTACTTAACTCGTCAAAGCAACACGAACTGAACACTGAACACCTTTTTGAAGCAGCATCATCCAGAAGTAGACACGCTATAGACGAACTTGAGACAATACTCTACTGATAGAGAGTATGGGTAAATTAAAAATAATTAATCCCGTTTTGTTAAATGCCATAGAATCTGAAAAACTTATAACCACCGGACACTCTACAAATATTTCAATTAATGATTTGCTAACTATTTCAGAGCTAAAAATATTACAAAATAACGATAATTAATTATAAAATAAATGTATAATTAAATATCCTATCATAAGCCAAATATGTAATAAATTCATTGTTAGACCAGTTATTCATAGTAAAAAGGCAATAATGCTAGAATCCACTGATGTAGCGGAATGTAGTAACAGGTATAATCAGCTAGGTGACTAGAGAAACCACGTCAACCTCAATTTGCCGAGTCGCGGATGCGAATCTATACTATTATATAAAAACAAGTGTGACGTTTTTTGAGCCACAATCAGGCAAAAACCACTAAACCGATTTAGATGAAATAAGCACCAAACAATTTTTTTATCTGGGGGAATGGTACATAGGCTATATGAGAATGACCACGCCCCCTTCTTACGCCCACTATGGTAACAAAACTCATCTACGGTATGCTTTTGTAAAGCAATATGGATATCAAACGATTCAGCGTGTCATTGCGGCAAACATAGGTTATAATACAATCGGCCACGCCCACTTTCCACCCCCACTAAACTAACAAAACGAAGCTACGGTACATGTCGGTAAAACAGTATTAATACCAAATGATTCCGTGTTTCATTGATGTTAACCTAGGATATATAAGATTGACCACGCCCACCTAATACGCCTTCTCGCCACGATCATTATAATAACAAATCAGCCATGATATATATGTCACAGCAATATGGGTGTCAAACGATTAAGGGGGAATGGGGTGGGTTTTTGATAAGGGGCGTGGCACCGCCCATACAACTTAAATTTTCAATATGGAATATCTTCGGAATGAGAAATCGGGCAGCATTAAAATTTGGTGCGGGGCCACCGTTTGATGTGCCGTTTCACTGGTAAAACTTTGTGAGCGTTGGACAAGGGGTGTGACGCTTTTAAAGCAACTCAAATGTTTTGAATAGCTTTGGAACTACAAATCACACAGTTAAGAGATTTGACACAAACTTACGATTTAGATGTGCCCTTCGACATGGGGAATGGAGTGGGTATCGGACGAGGGGCCTGACACTGCCCATACAAACCAAGTTTTTAATATGAGATATCTTCGGAATTATAAGTCGGCCAGCATTGAAATTTGATACTGCATCATGGCTTAGACGTGTCGTTCAAGTGGTTAAATTGTTGGACAAGGCGCGTGGTACTTTTTAAGCGACCTTATTCTTTCCAATAACTTTGGAAATGCAAATCACACATCAAGATATTTGGCACATACTTACGATTTCGACGTGCCCTTCGACATGGGAATGGGGTGGGTATTGGACGAGGGGTATGATACCGCCCATAGAACCCAAATTTTTTATGTGGAATAGCTTCGGAACAATAATTTGGAAAGCTTTGAAGTTTTGTCTACTATCGTCCCATAGATGTGTCATTCTACTGGCAAAATTTTATGGACGTTGAACAAGGGGCGCGGCATATTTTTTGTGACTGAAATTTTCCACGTAACTTTGGAACTGAAAGTCGCATATCAATGAAACCGGGTCACACTCTTCGACTGGAGGAATGGATTGGGCATTACATAAAAGAGGGTGGCATCGCTCATAGAGTGTAGTATGAAGAAACTTGATTTAAAGGCTGTCCACACCAAAATTTGGTCACTAAAAAACACCCCTGTGCCTCACGTTATGACTTATTTTGCAAAAAAATTTTCAAAATGTAAGTCCTCAATTAAAATTATTTTAATTTAGTTCTTTGATTCTTTTAAAATGACAAGCCAATTGGAGAATCGAAAATTGAGTTTGCACGAATTCAATTCTAACAGACAACAAAGCGCACGAAAAATTGCGAAAAAACTAAATTTCGCACCATCCACGGTGGTGTTTTAAAAAACTTTTATAATCCTTTGTGCTTAGATCGGAAAAAAGGAAGTGGTGGAAACAATAACCAAAGCGATATTCGCAGCGCAAAAGAATGAAACATGAGTTTAAAAAGGATCCAAGAATATCCCCTCGTGCAGTAGCAAAAAAAATTGGCATTTCGAAATCTTTTTTACAAAAGGTAAAAGAAAAAGAAGGTTTGAAAGCTTATAAAGCTCAAATTGTGCCTGATCGTAACGCCAAACAAAATTTGACAGCAAAACAGCGATGCAGAAAACATGATGATGAAACACAATTGATCAAATTTAAATGTGTTGTAATGGATGACGAAACTTATTGTTTTAAGAATTTTAAATATATCCCGGGACAAGACTTTTACGCTGCTGCATCTCGACAAGATGTACCTGATGACGTAAAAATAAAAAAAGGTCCAAATTTCCACAAAAACTGATGGTTTGGCAAGCGATTTGCTCCTGTGGTAAGAAAACGGATCCTTTCATTACATCGGGCACAATAAATGCAGAAATTTACAAAAAAGAGTGCTTGGAAAATCGTGTTCTGCCCTTTATAAAAAGCCATAATGTGGGTACTCTGTTTTGGCCCGACCTCGCTAGTTGTCACTATGCTCGAGACGTCCTAAAATGGTATAAGGACAATGGAGTGTTTTTCGTTGCTTGCGACTGCAATCCTCCCAATAGCCCGGAGCTGCGACCAATAGAGAATTATTGGTCTATTGTTAAGAGAATCTTAAAAAGCACATGTGGCTCCATCAATACAGAAAAAGAGTTCCGTTCGAAATGGTTGTGGGCGTCTAAAAAAGTCACGCAGGACCTCGTGCAAAAAATGATGGGAACAGTTCGGCAAAAAGTGCGCCTGGTAGCATACAACAAATAATATATTAAAACGTATGTTATATAACATTTCTTTTGGTGTGGACAGCCTTTATTTGGCCCACTGACTTCAAGCTTGCGTGCAAAGCCGCAGGGTCCTACTAGTAGTTCATGCGTACTGAGCCTACTAAATCGCCAACCTGCCATGTGTAAAACCATACCGGCAGACCATATTGCTCCGTTGGAGGAAGTCGATGATGGACTAATACTCGTTAATGATGGAACAGTAGAAGTGCGCGAAGACAATCTCCCACGCATAACAATTAAAGGGACCTTCCTTGTTACGTTCAGAGAAAGCGCCATCATCAACAATACCAATTACACAAACTGGAAAAAAACTGTTCGCTCCTACCCCGAAGCTGCACCAGCTCAATTACTGAACTTAACGGAGCTCGTTCCTCTATTATCCCTTCCCTATCTTCGCAACGAACAACTAAAAAATTTGAAGCACATCGCCACTCTCCGAGAAGTAACTCAAACACAGTCGACGCATTGGTTGATTACGATTGGTCTCGTACTAATAAGCGTTACCGGAGCCACTTTAGCTATCATAATCTCTAAGGGACAACAAAAGCGTAGAAATATAGCAATAGCACAGGGCAACAAATTTCAACTTTTGGTCGGCTTTTCTGGGTTTGACATCAGTTCTAGCGTAATTAGGGAGCGCTGATTTCGAATCCGCTTGTAAAACTTAGTTTGTAAAACTTAGTTTCCGTTTTCGCAAAAAATGGGCGTGTCACTTCTTCTGATTTTCCCTAACTTTTTTCACGATTGGGATTGTAATTTCTAAACCAATAAACCGGTTGACATGGTTTTCTCTTTGTGGCACTAACAACACCTCACGGCTTCTTTTCCAATGTAATTTATTTTTATAAGTTTTACAATTCCGCGGCAATCGGGCCTCAAAGTCGGAAAATATAGAATTTCGAGGCGTTTTCTTTGATGTTGAAAAACATGCACCTTTTTCGCAAATCAACTAACGAGATGTTAAATGAAAGCGGAAACATCAAGTAATACAACACAGTCAAATTATTTGGTCTCATTCCCATTGTCATCGAAATAATATAAAAAATGTACCATACTCATTTTCATCATTTTTCATACATTTTCTTTAAAAAATTAGGGGCCTGAAAATATGCAAAGTTTTTAATTATTCTTTTGTTTTGGGCAATTCGAAATCTTTTTGTTATTTGCTTTTATTCCAGACCATAAACGGAACATATAACTGCAAATGTGCAACACTGAAAACCGATTGCATATTTTTGGGCATGGGCAACAAAGATTTGCCAATCAATCAGCTGTTACAATTGTCGAGATGAAGCAGACGAAAAAGAAAATAAAAAGAGAAAAACGGAATAAAAAGTGGACGGAGGAGGAGATTCGTACAATTTTGAGTTATTTGCAAGAAGCGCTGGAGTTAGAGGTGTGAATTGTTTTCGGATTCCACAGCGGCAGCAACTTATGCATGCTCTTTATTCACGCTGGCTCCCACGGCGCAAATATTCTATTCTTCTTCTTGATTTATTCTTCAAAAACAGCTGTGAATTTGTTCTGCAACCGATTTGCCATGAAATTTTAAAATGTGTGCTCAGTGTTGATTGCAAATATTTGAAATGACATGCATTTGCCCAGCTTTTTGCACGTTATCGCGAACTGCCCTAATGATAAATTGAATTTGCCACCACGAAAACCTTAACCTGGTCGTTCCATCGAAGTGCCGCATGTATTTTTAGCTGACGATGCGTTTGTTCTAACAACTCATATAATGAAACCCTATTCAATGCGAAATTTATGATCACCGAAACGCATAATGTAACAGCTTGCAAAAGCTTTGTCAGCGACGCGCACCCTACGTGTCGTTGACATCACACGCGCAGTTGCTGACGCTGCGGCTGGAAATTGGGGCAACGCAGAATGCAGGAGTTAGCAAAACGTGACCTTTCGGCCAGTAGCCTGTAGCTTAGGTGTAAGAATAAAATTATTTGTAAAGTCAGTCTAAAATTAAAATAAAATAAAGCGGAGCTAAATACTAAAAAAAAAACACTTTAAATATTTTAATTCGAAAAGTGGCGCCCGAGCAGGGACCAGTCGCGTTAGTTGAAGTAAACAAACGTATAAGTCTGAAGTAGTCAGCCGCGAGTGCTAAAAAAATTGTTTTCTGAAGGGAGAAAACAACTCCCCTGCGCTCAACACTCAACTCAATACCGGAAGATTCCTGCAGCGAAAGCAGCAGCCGGCACAGCGACTGGCCAAAATAAAATAGACTCTGTTGTGTCCGTCCGCAGAGCGCCACGCACTTGGAGCTAACACAGGAACCATAATAGGTCGGACCGACCAAAAAGGACAACTCCGTGCAGCCAGGGTGGGACGGGTAGTACAATGCTACTCCTAGTTTTGTAAGTTTATTGTGACAAGTTAAAAATAGATAGATAAAATTTGCGAAAATATATTTTTAAGAAAGAAAAAAAAGTGTAGAAAATTCGTAAAGTGCAAGCAAGTCTGTAAAGGAAACATTTAAGAATATTTTGGAAAATTGTGAATTTTATAGCTTATAAGAAGATAAAACAAAAGTGACAAAAATCTCGAAGCATAAAGCAAACACTAAAATAACTCACGGCTTGTACAGCCAATAAAAAAAAAAACCCTATAACATAACTCAACTCTGCGAATCCGAAAGGACCCTCCAGAGTAGAAGAGTCTTCCTTCCTAGAAGGGATCAAAAACTTTAAAATAAAAATAAAATAATATATTTGAGAATTCAGAAACACATTTTAAATTGTAGAAATACAGAAAAAATCTGTTTTAGAGTGTAAAACATTTGTAAAAAGTTTGAAAAATATTGAAAAATTTTAAATTTTTTTTAACCAAGAATTTGTGCAAAAATTTACAAGAGTAAAAATTTTAATGTAATCTCTAAACAAATTTAAATAAACTTGCCTCTTGTTTAAAGCTTTCTTTTCCAATACATTTTGAAAACCATTTTGATTTCCAAACATGAGTAACCCTAACAATTTGGTAAGGCCAGCAGTCCTTAATGAGACAGAAACAGAGACATGGACACACAGATTGCACAAATAGTAAACCGATTGTTAAATGAAAGGGCAAATGCTAGAAACGTTGTTGAAGTAGACGAACAGGTAAATGTAGGAGCGGTTAATGACATAGGAGAAATGGATAAAATCCCAGATGTTGTTCGCTGTCCACGCGAATTTTCCGGAGATCCACGAGAGTTTGGATCATGGAGGAAAAGTGTAGATAGAATTCTCCAAATGTATGAACCTTTACGAGGTTCACATAAATACTACGGAATACTGAACGTTATCCGTAATAAAATAATCGGTCAAGCCGACATAGTTTTGGAGTCGTATAACACTCCACTAAATTGGAGTGCAATTTCCCGTTGCCTCACCACACATCATGGAGACAAGCGTGATCTAGGTACCCTTGAGTACCAGATGACATGCCTGACTCAAGGCAATCTTTCCATTCAGGAATTTTACCAAAAAGTTTATGCTAACCTTTCACTGATATTAAACAAAATCTCGTGTTTAGATGCAGGACCTGAATCCCGAAGCTTACTAATTTCTACTTACAGAAACAAGGCTCTTGATACTTTCATAAGGGCTTAATGGTGACCTACCAAGACTCCTAGGCATAAAAGAACCTGTAGATTTACCAGAGGCACTTCAATTGTGTCTCAAACTCGAAAACCAAAACATTAGAGCAAATGCTGCTCTCCATAATTCGCGGAAAATACACCATGCTCCACTTCTACCTCCACGCAGAAATTTGCAGCAACAAGCATTCTATCCAGTCCTAATTCACTGGAACCAAACAATGCAAGGACATAAACCTCAACCCACCCATTACCCACCCTCGCCGCATCAACAATGGCCACGGCAACAAAACTTCTACTCCCAATTTCCCCAACGACAACAAAATTTCCAACAATGGCAACAAGCCCCACCACGACCATTTGCTTCTAAACCCCCCCTAAAACCTGAACCGATGGATGTAGACCAAAGCATCCAAACGCGCAGAATAAACTATATGAACCGACCAGCATTAAACCAATTTGTAGGAAAACGCCCACCTAATCCTCCTCAGCAATTTTCAAGACCTAATATATTTCAAAGAAACTTCCATATTGATTCGTCAGAAAACCCCAATGCAACATATGAACAAGCTATAGAAATAGAAGACAGTAATTACGATAAAACTGTTCAGGAATATACCAATAACCTCGAGAATCTTGACCAACAGCAGGTAGAGGAAGAAATCACTAACGATCTCTCAGATATACATTTTTTAGATTAGCAAACTCCTCCTTGCCATATTTCGAATGCAAGACGAGGAGTGGACAAATTCTCAGAATTCTAATAGATACAGGGTCCAACAAAAATTACATACAGCCCGGTATAGTACCCATTGGCGGTAATGTTAAAATTAGCCACCACACTAAAGTTAATCTGTTTGGCATACCGAATTTGGAGATAAAATTTTTCCTCCTCCTTTCACTAAAATCTTTCCACGGCATTCTAGGCAACGATAGCTTAAAGGACCTTTCAGCAATCATACACACAAAACACAATTACATGACAATTCAAAATAAAGTTAAAATTGAAATCAAACAACACATTACACAATCAATTAATAAAATAGACATACGAACTGACCACATGACACAGGAGCAGATAGACAATATAAAAAGACTAACGGCTAAATATGTACAATACACTTTTCAGTGACCCCGACGAAAAACTAACCTTTGCCACTACGGTAATAGGCGAAATTCGAACAACAAATGATACACCCGTCTACACAAAATGTTACCCATATCCAATGTCCCTCAAGGATCAAGTAGAGAAACAAATGAAGGAATATCTCCACAATGGTATTATTCGACCATCTAGATCTCCATACAATTCTCCTGTATGGATAGTACCAAAAAAATTAGATGCGTCTGGAGAAAAAAAATACCGAATGGTGATAGATTACAGGAAGTTAAATTCAGCTACAATAGCAGACAAATATCCTATCCCCGAGATAAATGGAGTACTTTCACAGCTCGGAAGAAACAAATTCTTCACAGTACTTGATTTAAAGAGTGGCTTCCATCAGATTCCTCTGAAGGAATTAGATATCGAGAAGACCGCTTTCTCGGTGAACAATGGAAAATATGAATTCACGCGATTGCCTTTTGGTCTCAAGAATGCGCCTTCAATTTTCAAACAGCTCTTGATGACATTTTAAGGGACCACATAGGGGTAAGATGTTACGTCTATATTGACGACATAGTCATATTCAGTAAAGATCAGGAAACACATTTTAACGATATTAAACAGATCTTTGATACATTGGAAAAAGCAAATTTAAAAATACAATTAGATAAATGCGAATTCTTGAAAAGGGAGGTCGAATTTTTAGGTTTCATAATATCTGAAAATGGTCTTAAAACAAATCCACAAAAAGTAAATGCAATAGTGAAGTTTCCAGTTCCTCAAACTTTAAAAGATCTTCGTTCCTTTTTAGGACTTTCAGGATATTACCTCCGCTTCATACAAAACTACGCGAAGCTGGCGAAACCCTTACAGTCCTTTTAAGAGGGGAAGATGGACGAGTGTACAAAAATCTATCCAAAAAAGTAAAAATTTCCCTAAATAAAAACGCAATGGATTTTTTCGAAAAATTAAAACACTCACTCATCGGCAGAGACGTAATGCTCACATACCCTGATTACTCCAAAGAATTTCAATTAACAACTGACGTCTCCAATTATGCGATTGGAGCCGTACTATCACAAAATGATAAACCAATAACTTTCATTTCTAGAACTCTTTCTAAAGCTGAAGAACATTACGCAGCAAATGAAAAGGAAATGCTAGCAATAATCTGGGCCCTGAACTCTTTGCGCAATTACCTTTACGGTTCTGCTAAGGTCAAAATTTTTACCGACCATCAGCCTCTTACATACGCCTTAAGTAACAAAAACAATAACAGCAAAATGAAACGCTGGAAGGCGGTGTTAGAGGAATACAACTATGAACTCTTTTACAAGCCAGGTACTAGCAATGTAGTAGCAGACGCTCTTTCCAGAATACCACCCCACTCCCCAATAAACACAATGTCGGGAATGACTCACAGCGACGAAAGCTCAGGCCAGAAGCTCATTGACATTGTCGAGGCACCTATAAACACATTCAAGAATCAAATCATTTTATACACAGATTCGATATCAACTTACAAATTCGAGATCGTTTTTCCCACAATACACCGGCACACAATTACAGAGCCCGAGTACACTACGGGAAAGCTTGTCTCGCTTCTACAGAAATTTTTAAACCCTTCAGTTATAAATGGTATTAAAGCTCCGAAATCCCTGATGGGAAAAATTCAAGAAATTTTCCCAGATAACTTTGCTAAATACAAAATTAGATTTGCACGCCTCCAGATAAAAGACATCAAGGATGAACGACAACAGGAGCAGATAATTATAGTATCGCACAAAAGAGCACATCGAAACGGAAAGGAAAATAAAACCCAGATATTGGAGGAATACTACTTCCCTGGTATGAACAGTAAAATCAATAAAATTGTCAAGCAGTGCGCGGTTTGCAAACTTAATAAGTACGATCGGCACCCGATGAAACCGGAGTTAAAGGAGACCCCCATTCCCACGTATCATGGTCAAATCCTTCACATAGATATCTATAGAACTGAGAACAAACTCATTCTTATGGCAATAGACAAATTTTCGAAATACGCTCAGGCTAGAATCATCTAATCAAGAGCCGTTGAAGACATAAGAGAACCCCTTCGAGACATTTTTTTCTTATTCGGAGTCCCGAAGATGGTCGTATTCGACAACGAAAAATCGTTTAACTCCGCTACAATTACGTTTCTGTTAAAGGATCAATTAGGAATAGAAATTTACACATCCCCACCATATACGAGCACAGTAAACGGACAAATTGAACGGTTTCATTCAACCCTTACAGAAATTATGCGTTGCCTAAAAACCGAGCGCATTCATAACTCCTTCCTTGAACTTTTAGACAGATCAGTATACGAATACAACTACACAGTACACTCAACCATAGGAAAGAAACCAATAGAAGTATTTTTCGGAAGAAGAGTCTCCACAAGTCCCGACCAATATGAAAACTCCCGACAAGAAAATATTGAAGCACTTAGGAAGAAACAGGCAAAGGACTTAGAGACGCATAACAAGAAAAGGACCCCTATGAAAACTTACTCCTCTGGTGATATCATTTACGTACGAATAAACAAAAGATTAGGCTCGAAACTTACTCCCAGATATAGGAAAGAAATAGTAAAAGAGGACAAGTCCAGCGTAGTTATTACAGAAAAAGGACGAACAGTACATAAAAGCAACATTAGGACTTAATTTCATATTTTTTCTTTTTCAGAATACTTCTGCCCCTAGCCAGTGGCGAATTCAGGATACTTGATTATACCAGCTCACAATTAGCTACCTTCAACTCAGGTTGGACAAAAATACAGACCGGTACTTACAAAATTATACATACAATTGACATAGACGAATACCAAAGGACATTGGACAACCTTAATGGCACAATAAGATTTAGAATAAGAACCAGTAACTCCTCCTGCATACCACACCTACTCCACAGTCATTCGCATACCTGCATCATGATAAACAATCAACACATCCCACGGTTGAAGAAATACTCCCAGGCATAATACTTCTAAATCAATACAACGGCACAGTTCACATCGACCAAGAAGAAATTCACTTGACCGGCTCATTTGCCATACAATATCACAACTCTACAGTCACGATAGATAACCAAATATTTTTGTCTAATGAAGTTTCTAGAGGTAAACCCCTCCCTGCCATTTTGCAATAGAATTCAACGCTAACAGCTGAAGAAGAACTGCTAAGTTTGGAATTAATGAAGGAACTACACCTGAAAAACATAAATTATATTGGAAAGCTAAAAAATAAAGGCTTGGTAGCATCACTAACCAATTTTTGAATATCTGGCACTACTCTAATTATAATGATAATTTTGGCCATCAAATTAATGCCAAAAAGAGGACTAAAATTAACGGGCAAGTACACCCCTAATAAAAACGACAACGTTCACTACAGGAAGTAACTGTTGCACAGAATGAACAGCCACAGCCATCTCCACGAGCGGATCAACCATCTTCCCATTACCCCGTTCAGACGATCGCGGACGTTCGTTTTTAAAGGTGGAGGAGTTAAGGTAACAGCTTGCAAAAGCTGTTGCGCAGTTGCTGACGCTGCGGCTGGAAATTGAGGCAACGCAGAATGCAGGAGTTAGCAAAACGTGACCTTTCGGCCAGTAGCTTGTAGCTTAGGTGTAAGAATAAAATTATTTGTAAAGTCAGTCTAAAATTTAAAATAAAATAAAGCGGAGCTAAATACTCAAAAAAAACACTTTAAATATTTTAATTCGAAAACTTGTATGCCCACAACTTTTTAATGGTGTTATCGCACAACTTTTTTAAGGTGCAGAAAGGATCTAGTAATGTGGGTGATCGTTTTTATAATAACGGTGACATCATTGCGGGCAAGTGGCAAAAATAGCCGGCTTCAAGCAACTTGTCCTCTTGTCTATCTTGTTGTTGGAAGCAAATCGTGGAAATATTTCCCATAACGCCAAGCAAATTCGGCAAGAATTCGAGGACTATTTCATGAATGAGGTAGCGACACCGTGGCAGTGGTATCATATAAAATAATGAATCACGCTAGATTTTGAGTCGAGGTTTTCGGCTTTATGTATATTACCCAACCACCAAAATGTTGAATCTCTGATGGGCTTTACTAGTTAATTTCAATGTATTTTAATCCGCTGAATACAAAACAGAGGTCCAAGTTTAAAAGTTAGCTTGCATTTTTAACGTAAAAATGAAAAAGTACATATCAGCACTCCTGATCGCCAATTTTGGACTTGAAAAAAGTCAAGCAAATTATTTTAAAATTTCAGAATGATATAAAATTCGTTGTCGAATGCCTTGAACGAATTGAAAATTTTATTCGTGCACATTATGCGTGCACGAATTTTTGAAACTATTGTAGAAGTGATTATACGACACAAAGGGGGCGATTATACGGTGCGTACAATGTACGCATTTTTATTCGAGACAATGCGCACGCACTTAAAATTCGTCAACATTCGTACAAGTTCGTCGTTATACCTTGTGACTGAAAAGTTTCCGGAAATTTTAAATAAAACGCAAAATTCTTAATCTTCATCAATATTTATTTTATCTCCTTCAAAATATGCTCCATTAGAAGCGATACACATATGCCAACGTTTCTTCCAATCATCAAACAATTTTTTATAGGCACTTTCCGGTATGGCTTTGAGTTCCCTTTCCCTTGCCAACGTTTGTTCCAATCATCAAAACATTTTTTATAGGCACTTTCCGGTATGGCTTTGAGTTCCCTCTGCGAATTTTGTTTTACGTCTTCTATGGATTCAAAACGCGTTTCTCTGTTCCTCTGAAACAGGAAAAAGTCACACGGTGCAAGATCAGGTGAATACGGTGGCTGTTCGATGGTATTTATTGAATGTTTGGCCTTAAAATCGTTGATAATGTTGGCTCGGTGCGAATTCCATGAATTATCCTTCCACAATTGAGGCCGTTTACGGCGGATATTTTCACGCGAACGTCTTAAAACAGTCAAATAATAGTCTTTACCGACTGTTTGTCCTTCAGGGACGAATTCATGATGCACCACACCACGAATATCGAAGAAAACAATCAGCATTACCTTGATTTTCGAGCGACTTTGGCGTGGTTTTTTCGGTTTCGGCTCGTCTTTTCCTCTCCATTCCGATGATTGTTGGCTTGTTTGCATGTCGTACTCGTAGACCCATGTCTCGTCACCAGTTATGATGCGTTCCATGAAAGTTGGATCGGAATTGGCACGATCAAGCACGTCCAAAGAGACCTGTTCACGGTACTCATTTTGAAGAAAATTCTCAACAAAATCGCAACGCACTACTGAGGTGAACTGGTTTCAACAGCTGCCGTAAACAAACTGTCTGACAGATCGCGCTCATTTTTGGCATAGTAATTAAGGACAGTGCTACCAACCTACAGAAACTTAAAATATCGAAAAATATACAGCGCGCGAATTTTAAATGAGAATTTCCGGAAACTTTTCGGTCACAATGTATTACACAGTGCACGAATGAAATTTGTTCAATATAACGAAAAATTCGTGCATTGCACGCATCGTGTAATCGTACCTTTAGTGTAATTTTTGAACTGATTTTTTTAATGTGATGAAATGGTATCTCAGTGCAAAGCCCAATTTTGTTATGTTGTTATGTTTCCATGTTCTAAATGGTATCTCAGTACAAAGCACAACTTTGTTTTGTTGTTTTCATGTTGCAATTGAATTAAAAGAATAATTAATAAATGTTATGGTTTTTACTTTTTCGACTTTTATTCACAAAAAAATAAAAAAAAAACTTAAATATTACAAAATACTTGGAAAATAAGTGTAGGGAGTTTCGTAGGGAAAATTGCTGGACAGCGTAGGGAAAAGTAGGGATTTTTTTCAAGTCGTGTAGGGATTTTCCAAAAAAAGGTTAACATCGCTGATTACTTGATGTTTCCGCTTTCTTGTTATACATAACTCGATACTTGATTTACGAAAAATGTGCATGTTTTTGACCATCAAAGAAATCGCCTTGAAATTCCATATTTTCCGACTTTGAAGTCCAATTACCGCGGAATCTTAAAACTTATAAAAATAAATAACATGGGAAAAGAAGCCGTGAGGTGTTGTAAGTGTCACAAAGAGAAAACCATGTCAACCGGTTCGGGGATTTAGAAATTACAATCGAAAACGTGAAAAAAGTCAGGGAAAATCCGAAAAAGTGACACGTTCATTTTTTGCGAAAACGGAAACTAAGTTTTAAAAACGGTTTGCGGATTCGAAACCGGCGCTCCATAATTACCCTAGAACTGATGTCAAGCCCAGAAAAGCCATTTTGCTGTTGATCAGTGTAATAGAAAGGGTCATACAGGAAGCTGGGGACAGCTTCACTACACGGGGGGAGTAGTTAACACTGGCTACCGCGCATCCGGCTGGATGCAACCAAAATACCACCAGCCAAGGCCACATTCCTGGAAACGCTGAGCAACCAGAAACTGCAACCGCAATAGCAGCATCAACAACAGCAACGTCAGCACAGCATCAACAATATTTATCTTCAGCCAGAAACTGCAGCACAGCAACAACAATAGCTAGCTTCAGCCAGATACTGCAGTACAGCAACAACAATATGTTAGCAAGCTTCAGCCAGAAACTGCAAGCGCAATAGGAATAGGATCATCAACAACTGCGACGACGCGTCGCGACGATAGCTAGCTTCCACACAACGCAGCAGAGTAGGGTCGAATATCTTCAGTCTTTTGTCAGACTCTTAATTGTGAACACAGCTAATTCGAAGCCCTGCGATCGTGCGGGTGAAAATAAAGTTTGAATCATAAAAATTGTGTTTTAGTATTTTAATTTATATGCATTCAAATACAAAACACTAGCTGGTACCTAAACAGTTGTTAGGTTTTCCCGCGTTCTGGAATTTTTGAACATGTGGGGTTTTTAAGATTGCAGACACATGAACTCATATGTAGATATGATCATAAACCAATAAATCTGCTTTTGGTGTTTCAATAACTAATTGTTTCATTGGCGCGGTTCAAAGACTAATGGCGACTGACTGACTTTTGCTCAAATTAAAAAAAAATTGTATTCAGAAGTGGACTGCCAGACACAGTGTTAGTATTTTGTTAAAAACAAAACCATTACATCAAAGGGTACATGATAGCTGATTGCCGGAAATGAAAGCCAATTTGTTTTTCGTACATGCGAACTGCGCATTCCGCAAAAGTACTCTTTACATCGAGCTTACAGCAATATACGAAAAAAAATTCGACTTAATAAGGAGTTGCATGCTTGTATCACATCTTAAATGAAGCCAAAATCCAAATCTGCATGCTGTGGCAACGATTATAATCGCGTGTAATTGATTCACTATCAAAATCTTGACTTGTTCGAACGCACGCACCCGAAAGTACGAAATTGCTCGAGGTGGCCACAGAAAAATCTCTGTAAAATCCAGTCGGGCAAAATCGGGCATCCGATCTCTTTAGGGCAGCACTAACAGAAGACTAGTAAACAATTTTCCCAAAGACGAAACTCTGGCAAGTATGGTATTTTTTAAAGTTTATCGAAAGTTCAAAAAGTGTGATATAAAACAGTGCTTCAAATGAGTGCCTATGAAAAGACAACAACAACAACCAAATTGTTTTTTCTATATTTAATTATTTACTACAAATACCTTCTTTTACGATGCTGGTGCAAAAAGTTTCAATTAATTTGCTCCTTTCCGTATTTTAAAACTTCAGTTTTACCGAAAAAGTGAAAATTTGTGATATTATTTCACACTCTAAAAATTGCACAAATTTGACGGGCTAAGTTAAACTATTTGTTCAATTTAGTTAGCGTTTTCGGATTCCGTAGGTCCAAGTATTTATCTATTGGACAAGTATAACACTTTCCTCTAAATCGAACATGACAAAATTGATTTTTGCTACCTGCGGCAGAACCAGCCACTGTGTGGTGCAGGCGTGTGTTGCGCACTTGAAGCTATGTTGCAGTATTCTGAAGGTAGTGGGATTTCGAAAGTTTTAGCTGGAGGATTAGTTGAAAAAAATCTCCATTTGAAGGAAAAGGAAAGCAGTCGAATTTCGAATTATTTATAAAAGAAAAATTGTCACCTGACCCACCTGATTCCAACAAAGAAAATGCAAATGAAGAATTTTTATTAAAAAATAAAAACAATTGGCTTGAAATAGGAGGAATCCTGAATGCAGTGGAATTTTGGAATGTTTGGCTGACAAATCGTCACCAATTTGACAAAGTTATGTGATGTATTGGAGGCAGTATGTTACAGCAGTAATGTATTGGAGTAGTATGTGCTTACTTCTACCCAGGGCCGTCGAGAGGATATCAGGGCCCGGTGGTAGTTACCTCCGCCCCCCCCACCCTAAACCCTTTACTTCTATTCTGTTCCATAAAAATTGTAAACTCGTGCCACACAATCAATAAATTATCTCAGAATAGAATATGTACATATAGTGGTCGAGTTGATAGTATCAAGAAATAAAAATACAAATACTTGGAAAAAGAATTTATTTTATGATCTTACAATGAATATTTGTTGAATAAATCATTTTAATATAAGAAAAGGTATTACTTTTTATAAAATTCAACGATATTGCACAAATGATTATTCAAAAGTGAGCTTTCCTTGCTTTAGCTGATGCGAACGAGTTGATGAGCTCTTCAAAATCGAATTCTCTGGCCAGTTGTGCTTCCAAACACAGTGTAGCTAGACTTGACACTCTAGTTTGGGTTGAGCAGGACCGATGGAAGTTTTTTATTCTTGCCAAAACACTGAACGACCGCTCACCACTCGCAACAGATACTGGAATCGTGCAAAATATACGCAGAGCGATGCAAACGTTTGGGAAAAGTCTGTTCAATTTCTTAGCATAAGTGGCATTGAGTAAATCGAATGGAGGTAGTTGAGGTCCAAAATTTGCTTCATATATATTCTTGAGGTGTATAATTTCATTTGATAGGTTTTGAGATACATCAGCAGGATATTTGACTGCAAATTTTTCTGCAGCAGTCTGACATTCTTGAATGTTTGTATCTGAAAACTGCCACAGAAATGAAAAGGTTTCATTCAGTTCATTTATAGCTTGAAATCTTCTACTTATTCCACTTATGATTGAATCGATTATGACAAAAAATGTGTTTCTCTTGAAATCGATTTCTTCAATAGTGCAGTCTTCATTGACGATATCATGTGACGAGTCAACACGTTTCTTTTTCCTGGCTGATCGTAAAATGGATGAAGTATCGATGAAATTGTCGGCGACGATTTTGCATTCATTATAAATTCCACTCCACTGGTCGCGTAGAAGCTGCAAGTCGGCAAGTAAACTTCGAAGATTGTCGACTTCAACGTCAATGGTAGCGTTCATCTCTTGAAGAACCAGATTTCTTTCATTAATAGCCTGAAGAATTTTGAACCAAATGGAAGCCATCAAGGCACACTCAAATGTGTGGAGTTTTCTTTGATGGTCAAAAACATAACCATTTTTTGTAAAACAGTTAACGAGTTTCGTGTATAATGAAAGCCGACACATCAAGCAATGCAACACAGCTAAATTATTTAGCGAAATACACATTCGCATCGAAATAATAGGAAAAATGTACCGTAGCCATTTTCATCACTTTTCATACTTTTTCCTTAAAAAATTAGGGGCCTCAAAATATGCAAAGTTTTTAATTTTTTTTTTGTTTCGAGCAATTCAAAATCTTTTCGTTTTTTGCTTGTATTCCAGAATATAAATGGAACATATAAGAGAGCATATTTTGAGGCTTCTAATTTTTTAAGGAAAAAGTATGAAAAGAGATGAAAATCGCTATGGTACATTTTTGCTATTATTTCGATGCGAATGTGTACACCGCCAAGTAATTTTGCTGTGTTGTATTGCTTGATGTTTCTTCTTAAGATATTCATATGCTTCGTAACTTGATTTATGAAACATCTGTACAATTTTCGCCATCAGAAAAAACGCCTTGAAATTCAATATTTTTCTACTTTGAAACCTTATTACCACGCCCATTTAGAACGCATAAAATTGATTAATATCAGAAAAGATGGCGTGAAATGTTGTAAAATCATGTCAATAGGATTATTGGTTCAGAAATTACAGTCGAAAACGAGAAAAAAGCCAAGGAAAATTCGAAAAAGTGACACGCCCATTTTTTGCGAAAACTAGAGCTGTAATAAAAACATAAAAACGGAGTATAGTTTTGAAAACAGCGTGGGAAAACGATTCAGATTCTTATAAAAAACTCAATGCAACAGACATGCTGTTGTGCAGTGTAATCTTTGCCTTTATTTTTTAGTAACATTTAGTTTTTTAGAATATCGCATGGCGATGGAATGCGCTTGGACCGGACGAAGTTTTACGACGCGAAGTTGTACCTGCTGCTGAAATTTGCGAGTCTGAGCTCCCAAAAAAGAAAAAAAATATAGTCAACAATACAAAAAACAATGAGAAGAAACCCGGCACAGGTTAAGTGCATAGAAGAAAGTAAAATACAATGAATGTACAAATACAATGAAATACAATAAATGTACAAATGCAATAAAATACAATTAATGTACAATACAAAAAAATCTACCACATTTCATTCAAATCTACCACATTTTTTTCACTGGGTCTACCACACAAATGAAAAATTAAGTAAGCACACTGATTGGAGGGTGTAAAGCACTGGTCGGCAAAGCTTACTCATACGAGCAGTACGCTCAGCACCATGGCATAATAAACAAGGTAGTGGCAGGAAGGAGCGAAAAAATTCACGTGTATTTTGTTAGTGTTTTTGTTCGGTTCATTGTCAAATCGGACGGACGGTTCTCTTGCCAACAGTACTGCCAGCATCGAATAGACCACTTGGTCTATTCGAAAACGTAAAATACATCAATTAACAGCAAAAGTACATAGCTTCTTTGTTTTAATCTGTTGTTTTACAATTAGGGGCAAAAGTGCCAAGTCCATAGTTGCCGATTTTGCGTTAATTCATAAAAGTTGGAAAAATAATATTCTTTCGTCATTGCAAAAATGCTTAACGGAAGAATATTATTTTTCCAATTTTTGTTAACTTTTATTTTTAATATTTTTGAATATTCTTGTAAGAATCTTTTATTCAACCAGTGAAAATTGGGGACAAATTCCATTGGATTGTTAATAAAAAAAAAAATAATTATTAAATTAAAAAATTCAATTCAAAGTATGCTCAAAATTATCCCATTCTTAATTATGCCAATTTAAAGAAAATATAAATGAAAAATATTGTTCGTCGTGCTTTGTTGTTTTGTTTTGGTGTTGATTGGTTTCTCTTGTTTGTTTTTTTTTTATTTTTTTATAGAAATATCTTCAAAATGGGGTTTATAGAGTATATCCGTAGACAAATAATTATAAATCGGACTGACTTAGGCGGGAAATAGTACATATTCTAGTAATGCAAATATCAAGCTACTACTACTAGTAATGCAAATATTAGGGGAGATGTGGGGGTTGTGGGCACCCCTACTTATATTTTCACAAAATGAAGATTGAGTTCGGTTGGTAATGTGATTCCCAAGCAATTACCCTATGTATGATTTATGCCAAATATCAAAGTAAACGGACGCGTTTGCTTTTGGAAATGAACGAATCAGTTTTTTTCGTGCTTGGAAAAGGTAGTGAAACTTCTTTCAAACATTTTCAATAGTGTATTAATCAGAGTGGATCGATTGGAAAGGTAAGTGTAATGCATTTTTATTTAGTCGAAGTATTATACTAAACGAAACAATATCAATTTGAACCAAAAAATTTATGCAAAAAAATTTTTTAATTACTTTTTAAAATGTCTGCTAAAGTTGGTTGTGGGTGCTCACAACCCACCCACAAATGGGGTGGGTTGTGAGCACCCGTTTTTTTTTAGTCAAATTTTTTATATACCTACAGTTTCTCGTAAAATTGTTCTAAAACTTTGTTCGGAACCCTCTAGAACATTCTTGTGAAAATCTTTGGCTCTTGGAAAAGGATCCTCTCCCACTGTGAGGGATTATCACTAAGATTTTCACACTTCATTCTAGATTTTTCCGCTTCCAGAATATTTGTTAGATGAAGATTATCATTGAAATTTTCACGCTTCATTCTAGATTTTTTGGCTTTCAGAATATTCGTTAGATAAAGATTATCATTAAGATTTTCACGCTTTATTCTAGATTTTTCGGCTTCCAGAATATTCGTTAGATAAGGATATTTCGTGGATTTAGTGTCCACCAGCACTTTTTAATGAAACAGCGAGCCGGCCGTGGTCCGTTCTGCCGGTCCACTCTGCCGTTGCTGTCGTCGTGGCACAGCTGCGGCCCGCTATGTCGTCGCTGCCGTAGACCGCTATGCTGTCGTCGTGGCACAGCTGCGGTCCGCTATGCCACGGACCGCAGCTGTTTTTTTTAATTAAAAACTTTTTATAAAATTGGAAAATTTTTATAAAAATATCAAATTTTATTAAAACATAGGCTCGAATTTTTTTTTATAAAAAATGTAAAATTTTTTATAAAACTGTATCTCATTTTCATAAGGTCAACTTTATAAAAAACGGAATATTGATAAAAAATTTCTGTTTTTTATAAAAATTTCGCCTTTTCTTATAAAAATTCGAATCACTAGCGTCTTATGTCTTCGTTTGCGATATTGCAGGGCTTAGAATTTCGCCACCTTGCCGGGTTGATCTGCAACGCGCTTGATCTGGCGTTGACACCGAAAACAATAAAGTCCGGTTTCAGTGCAACGGGTATCATGCCATTTAATCCGGACACTTTTAGTGACGTTGATTTCATTGAAGCCGTAGAACAATCACAACCAACAGAGCCATCAACTTCAGAGCCATCCACTTCGGTTCCACTCGCCGCATCAACGAGCAGTCATTCGATTTTTGATGAAATTGGTCCAGTGCGCGGTGTAACACCGAAGCAACCCTCAAATCGCGGTCGCAAACCAATGAAGAGCTCAACGTTGACATCCCCGGAAGTTCTTGCGAATTTGAAGGAAAAGGCAGCTGAACGGGATGCTAACATAGCGGCCAAGGCAACTAAAAAAGCAACACCGACCAAGCGCGCTAAATCGACCAAGAACGTGACACCAACTAAACGGGCGAAGGCGACTCCAGCTAAACCATCAACCAAGCGCGTAAAACCAACTTCCGCTAAGCATGACAAAGCAATGGAGTCCACGGCGTCTAACGAGGATGTGGACTTTTGTCTCATCTGCTTGCAGTTTTTGCCACGTAAATTGACCGCAGCTAACTCCATCAATTGTAACATCTGCGATCGAGCTTTTCATTTGAAATGTGCGAGCATGCGGGCCAGTTATTATACATGTCGAAATTGTGTTTCCGACGATGAATAACGCTGAAATAAGGCTTTCAGAATAATAAACAGTCATTTTCTTCAAATTAGTTGTTGTTTTCTTTCATATTTTTCCATATTTAGCATTTTTTCCAAGGGTGCCCACAACCCCCTCTAAAAAAAATTTTAGCTGAAAATAACGATTTTACGAAAGTCCATATAAAATTTTTTTGAATGACGAAATCGGGTATACAACTTTATAATTAGTTAGCTTTGGTCTCTAGCTTTACACAGATACCCATATGTCCAAATAATATGCACTAGGTCGGTAATTATAAGCCGAAAACAAAACTATGCCCACAACCCCCACATCTCCCCTACTACTAGCTAGTCGCTTAGGTCGACTTTAGTTAAGGGTGCTTGAAAAGGATAAATCCAAAAAATTTATCTCCTACCATAGTTCCCCTAATTGAAACATTTAATTGAAGAACAGAATGTTGAAGTTTTAGAAGCGGAATAAAGGGCATTGCGAAATTGGAACTTGAGTCAAATTTCGAAAATCTTGGTTTATAACCATTTTGGGGATGTTTTAGAAAAAAAACACGATATTTATGAATTTATGTTTCCGCTTCTTTGACAGTTTATTGGTACTGTAATTGCGTTTCCGCATAGTAGTCCGAAGTAAATTTATTTAAAGATTAGAAAAGAAAATGTTAACTGAACGCTACTGTCCACTCGATTTATCTTCGAAAAGTTTACTAGGAGAAACTTTTACGGAAAAAAGGGATCCACCAAAAAACTTACTTTAAGTATATAATTAAAACATATAAAATTTGTTTATATGAATTTCTTTAACTGAATTACATTGTCTCTTTCACATTTGTATAAATAAAATTGTTAATGTGTTTCAGTGGCGTCCCCAGGGGGGGGGGATTAGGGGGATGGATCCCCCCCCTTGGTCGAAGAATTCATTTATGCAATTTGATATAACAATATGGAATTGTGAAACATTTTTACTATTTGCTTTATCTCTTCTGTAATCACCCACTTAAAACCTAATAATTGAACCTCCCATGATCTGGCCAGACCATGATGTGAGCAAGAGGATAGTCAAGGATTGTTGTTAATGATATAAAAAAATCAGAAAGTGTGAACACAATAATTTCTTTTGCTTGCCTAGAATAATTAAGTAAATAGCGAGTTTCAACTTCAATGAATTAATTTTGAAATAAAAAAAAACGACAGTAAAGCAAGAAAATAAAAAAAAAATTTATTAATGTAAAATACGTTACTTATGGATCTACTTCAACTACTTGACCAATGCAATTATTTCAACAATGTAATGCAGTATCATGACTAAACCACATTGAGATTTTACATTCGACACACACAAATCGCGTTTTGATATATCTATTTCTGGATTCCTGCACTGTCAATAATTCTGAACTGCTTTGCCAAAGAAAAATATGCAAAACACGCTCAACATGTTATTGTTCATGCTGAACTGGCCGGATATCTATCTCCTTGTCGCCTTCGGTGTCGCTATCTTCACATTGAACTATCTAAACGACCATTTTTTCTATCAGTATCAGAAGCTTCGTTTTGTTCAGGGCCAAAAGAAAGCGTGAAACTGGCAGCACCGTTATTATTACCTCTAGCAGCAAATTATTTAATATCTTAAATTCTTTGCTCTAAAGCATTAGTTTCCGCTATTGCTTAGACAATTTTTTTAGAGAAATTTTCTTCTCTGATTTAACTCCAGCGTCGAAGTTCAAAAACAATGTCCACCTGATCCTCAAAATAGCATTTCCTTCCTTTCATCTCTGCCACAGAAAACACCCAATCGAATTGATAAAAAACCAGACTCGACAAGACCACAAATGCTTCCTTCACTTCAGGATTGTAATTGAATTGACACCAAAACACGGGCATAACCATGAATACAATGGATAAGTATTAATTTTGAATATGTTCCAATATTATTTTCCAAGAAAAATTCAAATTTATTAACCCAAAGAAAATAAAAGCCAAGGCGAATGAAAAACACTTGAACCAGGTACATTTTGCGTCAGCTAATTTATGTCACTATTAACGGGGTGGCACGAAAAAAATGCTTCAAATCGGGTCAGATGGAAAAGCCTAGTTAAAAATATATATAAAATAAAAAAATATTTATAAACAATTCTGACAATAATTACGTCGAAAATAACAAAAAAAATACTGAAAATATCTGGCAATTTTGTATGAAAATGCATGCCATGGTTTTGGGTTTTGTGCTTAGAAAGGATCAGTTAAGGATATCATGAAATATGAGCTCGATAGCTTAATTACAACATTACTAAAGTGGATCCAAAGTTCAATATGGTCTGGCCAGAACCGGATGCCCGCAGAAGTGTTAAGAATAAATGATTAAAAAAATCAGCATTGCATTTGTTCTCGCAGAATAGTTGTATTTTCAGTGTTCCCAAAAGTATCGACTATTTACCAAGGTAGTAATCAAACGCAGGCTTCATGCCAACCCTGCATCAGCTGTTGATATTTGAAAAAAAAATTCGCTTACATTTTTTTGGTGAATTGTGTGTAAACATGGAAACATGGTCAACTCTATCATAATTAAATTTCAGATCGTCACACATTTTGTAAATGTTGGATTTCTTTTACATAGCTGGTGTGTTATGCTTTTTAAAATACGTCTTTTGAGTTTTTCGTAATTCTTTTAGAAGGTGTTTTCAATATGTAATAACTCAAAACAAAGTTGAATTTTTTAGTTGGGATTTTATGACTTTAAAATACATGTCACTAAAAGTTGTTGCTTTAAGAAGTTTATGTTATATGTATACATTAGGGCAGGTCAAATTGTATGGAACGATTTTTTTTGATGAAGCGTATAGCAAAAACGTAATCTATAGGTGATTCTGAGAAATTTTGCTCAAGAGACCATAGCTCTAAGTCGGATTTGGAGCCCCCCAAAATTTAAAAATAAATTGAATTAAAAATGTAAAAAAAGTGTTTTTTTGTTGAAACCTTGAAAATGTTGATTTTTTCAGATCGATTTTCCTACAAAAAGGAGTTCGAAAACCAAAAATTGATCATAATAAAAGTTGTTGTTGGAATTATCTGAACTTTCATAATCTGCAAAAAAAAAATTATCGAAAAAAATCGAAGAAAATTCGGAATTTATTAGTTAAAAGTTCATTTTAGGCTATTTTTCGACCAAAAATTCCTAATATGTCTACTAAAAAAAAAAAAAAAATATTGGTATCAATACAGATTCTGAAAGGTGATAAAAATACCTTTCAAACAAGCTCAGATTGAGAAATCCACTATAACTCTATCCGATTTTATGACGAATTTAATTAAATTATTCTATGTATATATTGAAAAATATCTATTTTGAAATTTTGGGGGGGCCCCAAATCCGACATAGAGCTATGGTCTCTTGAGCAAAATTTCTCAGAATCACCTATAGATTACGTTTTTGCTATACGCTTCATCAAAAAAAAATTAACCCGCCCTAGTATACATATATGTATACAATTTTATTCAACATATATTAAAAATAATACGCAAAGATGAAAGTATAAAAATGGCGTTAAACTGGATTTTTTGCATATCCCCCCCCTTCCCGAAATCCTGGGGACGCCACTGATGTGTTTTGAAACTTAGTATTCGATTTAGTGGTTGATGAATCCTTGCGGTTTTTACACTGTTAAGAAAACATGCATATGTACTACTCAAAGTTCATAAATACTACCCAAAAATCGTAATTTGTACTACTAAAAAAAATTTGAAAACGGCAGCACTGGTGTATGCTTTTTTGTGTTGGCGATTGGTTTCTTATTCGCTTTTCGGTTTAATTTTATACAATGTACAAAAATTACTCTGCGCTCACTAACACCATCTCATTGTCAATTTTGCCGACCGCTGGTGCAAAGCAGCGATCGGCAAAGCTTACTCATACGAGCAGTACGCTCAGCACACGCATTCTTCCGCTCTTTCAATCAGTTGTTGTTAGGGATGGCAAAAAAAATTTACTAATCGATTAATGTATCAAATGATTAATTGCATGGCTAATAAAATAATTGCAATTTATTACAAGAATTTAATCGATTAATCGCCATTTTCGATTATTTTTTTTTTTTCTTTTTTATGATCAAATAAAGGGTTTGTTTGAATTTTTTTTTTTAATTTTTTTGATACATAAAATTACAATTTTGGCTTAAATTTGTTTGCAGAAAAAGTAATTTTGAAAGCTAATAGGCAGGATGTCGCATGGAAAGCACGGCGAATGCCTATGAAAAAGTATCTAGGAATAGCTTTTTAACCCTACAAGAGTAATCATATTTTACATACGTTGTTGGTAATCTTCGTCGAATCGACTTAGTCATATTCAACTCCGATTTTTGAAAGCACTAGTAATCGTATAAACTTAGAAATTTTTTTGTAAATAATTCGCACAATAAAGCACTTTGCTAACTGAGATCACACGAAAGGAGAAAGCAATCAGGTTGTCAAGGATGTGATGCCGTATTCACAATATAGTGGAGAAGCGAGTGTCGAGATTGAAAAAATGCAGTAAATTTAGCGAAAAACCAATAAAAACTTACATAACGTGCACAAACGCTTCTTTCCCTTAGTATACGCGCCAAATTTTTGCAAGCTAGTGATGTGATTTAATTTTGTAATCAGTGGTGTGAAATAAACAAATGCCGTGATGGTTACATGGGCAAGTTTGCAGGCATTTTAAGATTTTCAACCGATTTGAGTGTGGCAGCAATGCTCAAACGATTCGAAGGCAATTTCGCGATTAATCGGCAACTAATCGATTAATGATTCGATTAATCGCAAGGTGGAATTCGATTCGATTAAATCGATTAACGCTATTCATTCGATTAATCTAGCCATCCCTAGTCGTTGTTGAGACAGCAACGGAGCAACACGTGTGGTGGTTGCGCAGATTTTTGTCTTGTTTACGCTGCAAGAAATTTTATGTATGAAACAAAATCGAACCGTCTATTTTGTTTGTTTTTGTTGTTGTAGGTTTTGTTTATGCTTTTTTGTGTTGGCGATTGGTGTTGCTGCACAGGTCGAGAAAAATGTAACGGCAATATTGAACAGAATGTTTACTGCCATTATCAATCAAATCGCTGAGGCGTGCGGTCGTTTTTTGTCTTATGATTGCTTTGATTGAATAATTTTAAACTTGTAGATATTTAGACGTGGTTGATCCAAAATCAAGATTTAATCAAATATTTTTACTTGGCTCATTCCAAGAAAAGTATTTGTATTTTGACTTGGTTGATCCAAAATTTTTTGCAAGTGCTTTTTGACGTGGTTGAACCAATTCAAACTTTATATAAATACTTATTTTTACTTGACTAGCTTCAAGTAGAATTATTTGTTTATAATATAAGCAGCACGTGTAGTGGCTGCGTTGATTTTTGTCTTGTGTACACTGTAAAGCCCGCCACAGACGTCAGGCTTGGTTTCTCACTGAAGTTGCTTTCATGGTTGCAGACACACGCACACATGTTTGCAACAATCAAAACGGTTTAATTTTACTTAATCTTAATTGTAGGAAGAAGAGTGCAAGAGGCGGTTGAGTTTTGTATATATTGCACATATACAAAATTGTTCATTGAAAAATTTGCTTTGTGCAGTTTCCATGGCAAAAATCCATGAATTGGCCTACGAATTGCTCCCTCATCCCGCCTATTAACCCGATCTAGCCCCAAGTGACTATTTCTTGTTCCCAAACTTGAAGAAATGGCTCGGCGGAAAGAGATTTGCTTAAGGCAGGTTCTCACCTTGTGGAAAAAAAAGGTGAGAGGCCTTATCGTGTAGATATATGTTTAAAAAATGTGCTCCAGAAATTTCAGATCAAAATCTGAAAAATTACAAAAGTTACAGGCCGTTACATAGAGCAGTGTAGAGCACCGGCCAAGCGCGCTTTAAACTTTAAACGCGTTTTTCTCAGAACCACATTTTCGGACCTTACGGAAGTGATAGAAGGCGCTGGAATGAACCAATCGTCACCAAATTTTTTCCAAATGTTCCTTAGGGTTTTTTCTAATAAACGAACTACGATCAGCCAAAAATATTGAAAATTGTTTATTTAAAAAAATAATTAGTGAACAAAAAAATGCAAAAATCGTAATTTTGTTTCAAAACCTCATAACTTTTTTAATTTCGATTTTTTTTTCATGATCGTAGTTCATTCAATAGATAATACGGTACACATTAAGAATGTGTTCGATTTTTGTGTTTCCGATCACGGGTTTTGACGGAATCACTTCCGGTAGCGGGACACCTCCTCGCCGACATGCCGCCACTGATGGACGCCCCCTCCCCCCCTATTTTTGATTCATTCAATTTTACAAATTGTATTCTCTAAATAAATGTGTGTTCATATTCAGAAACAATTTTCAGCGTTGTATCTTTAACCGTTTGCTCAAAAAAAAGTCCTAAAAAAAATGCACTTTTTCGGATCCACAAGGTGAGAACCTGCCTTAATGAGCACACGAAATTCACTTTTTTCATTTTCTTCTCAGTCAACGCGGTAGTCTGATATTAACGGCTGTCAAAAACAAACTAAATGTCGCAGCTTGTTCAATTTTTGACAAGAGTCAACTGACAGATGACTGTTGACGGGAGGAGTGTTGCCATGTCAATTAAGAGGCGGGAAATTCAAAAAGTCACGGACTTATTGACCCGCCCTCGTACTGTAAAGTCTATTGTAGAGGACTTCTCCTTTATTGATTAACAATATGCGCCAACAATAGTTATGGCGGATGGCCAAGATATTCTCAGATTTTAAATATACTGGGCTGGGCGCACCATACCCGCAAAAACAACGTCAATACACAAAGGAAAAAGTAAAAAGAGAACCCTGCCCTAGTTGGCAGGTGGCAGGTTGCCGGCTCGGTCGGGTTCTGCTGATCGTGCAGAGAGTTGCCACCTCGAGCCCGTCGTGACAGGACATAACTTATGTCGCAACTGCCATCGGGATCTCAGACATCTATCATCATTGTGTTGTCGCTGGTGACGACGTTCAGCGGCCAGTTTTTGAAGGAGGTTAAACCCGGAAACCGGTAGACTTCTAATGTTGAATGTTCATAAAAATATGCCATCAATGCTGCTTCACAGAAAATAGAGGGATAGAGTAAGTTCGGGTAATGTGATATACCTGTTTGTTTTACGGCGATTCCCGACACACTTTGCCTTGACAGACACTTTTTTTGGTCTCAAACTGCTCACTGACGCATTATTTAGTATATTGATACGATGAGAAATTCTGTGCCGCACTGTACAGAAATGCTTTTCTCCGCACGAATGTTTTCCAAGCATACTTTTAGGCATGCACTGTGAAGTACAGCAAAACTGTTATAAATTCGCTTGGTATAGTCCGATATGGCAAGGATGGTTCTCGAAGAAATGGGCTGTGCGAGAATGGTCGAGCGCTTTCCAATTAGAAGTGCAAGAAACTTCGGCGCGATAAGAAAAGTGGTATAAAAGCAGCAGTGGCAGCGCAAGGGGTCGAGTCTGTGTTAAGCAAGCAAAGTGGTAACAAGTGTAGATACAAGCGAAGTGTGAATTCTGTAAATAAAGCGATTGTTAGTTTTGACTACGTTGCGCCGGATAACTGAAGTTGTTTTATTTTCAAATACAATCAAAACGAACCGTCGATAACGAACTGGGGAAATTCATAACATTTGGTGTCAGAAATTGGGGATTGTATTACTGAAAGTAAAATAAAATTATAAAAACGGAAACATGGTTAAACTGGAGCTGCTGAAGGTTGACCAGCTGAAGAAGGAGCTGGCTGCCTGGAATTTGCCGACTGCTGGCGGTAAGGTGGAGTTGCAGCTGCGTTTGCGAGAGGCGTGTGAATCAAGAGGCATTGATTGGGCTGCACACGAGTTCGGAACGCAGGAACAAGAGGCGTCGGCCAAGGTGGAGGAATCGCTTGCTGGTGCTGCGTCGATGCAAAGTACGGTTGCAGCGGCTACGCCACCACAAGCAATGGACATGAGCCAGTTAATGGTTGCACTTAAAGGCATGTTTGAGACTTCCAACCGTGAAATGGCAGCCAAAATGGAAAATGAAAATCGCGAAATGTCGGCGCAAATGGCAACGAAACTGGAAACCGCGAATCAGGAACTATCGGCGCAAATGGCAACGAAACTGGAAACCGCGAATCAGGAACTTTCGGCGCAAATGGCAACGAAACTGGAAACCGCGAATCAGGAACTTTCGGCGCAAATGGCAGCGAAACTGGAAACGACGAATCAAGAAATAGCAAGGATGGAAACGGCGACCCGTGAAATATCGGAGCAAATGGAAGCGTGCAACCGAGAAATGGCGACAAATTCTGCGCGCATAGAACAGAAGGTGGAGGAAATTTCCGATAGACTGAACGGGAAAGTTGAGCATCTTGAGACGCGAATGGACAAGTGGGACAAACGAGTTGACAGTCTGGAGGATTCGGTAAACAGGAAAATCGATGAGCGGCTTAGAGAGGTGCAGCCACGAGAATGTTTACCGGCGGTTCCGGAAAGTTTCGCCACCCGAACAGAAGTGCCTACTTATGATGGTGCTACGCCGTTCGATACATTTAAACTGCAATTCGACTTAGCTGCTTTGGAAAATCAGTGGACCGATATCAGGAAGGGTCGGAGATTGGCACTGGCGCTGAAAGGTCCTGCGGCTGAGGTAATGAAATCAGTTCCGGAATGCTCGAGAAGTGATTATGAGGCCGTCATGAGAGCGTTGGCAGCGAAGTACAGCAACGAGCACAACCATACGCTGTACTATTGTGAGCTGAAGAACCGCAGGCAAAGAGCCAGCGAGGCGCTGCAGACATATGCAGCAGACATTGAGCGGCTCGTACAGTTGTGCTACCCAAAATTCGGCGCTGATGATCTCGAAAGGATGAAGATTGAGTCGTTCATTGAAGGTCTTCATGATCCCGAGACACGTCGCAGTGCGTTGATGATGGGCAAGCCGACATTTAAGGAGACGGTGACCAGCGCGATGACATATGAAGCGACATGGATTGGAGGCAATCGGTATGCATCTGCAAGGATACGTCAAATCCAGCCGGACAGCGACATTTCGATCCAGGCCATAAGCTCTGAGACACCGGGCAGGCCACGGGTTGTCTCCTCTAAAGTTGTTTGCTGGACATGTGGCAAGCAGGGTCACATATCACGAGACTGCCGCCAACGAAAGAGGCGTTCCCGTTCTCGATCGCAATCGCCTGAAGCGAGGAATACTGACGATCGAGGCTCAGCCAACAAGCGCAGGGCTGAGGACGAGGAGTCGTTAAACTAAAACGGGTCAGCCCAAAGGGGCGTGAGCTGATCCCCACAACCCGCTGCCCCACCGTCCTTGTCTCACAGCTGAAACGGCAACCCAGCAGCTTGACGATTGAAGGAAAGATAGATGGAAAGTTGTTCGTGTTGACACTGGATACTGGAGCGTCATATTCGATCATAAAAAGGAAGCTTCTGAAGAACTGGGAACCGCTGCATGGCATACAGCTGAGGACTGCGACTGGCGAGCGTGCGCCGGTAAGAGGAAAAGTAACAAAAACAATTGCTATCGGCACCAGCAGCCTGGAGCATGAGTTCATCGTCGCGGATATAATGGACGACGTGATTATCGGCGTGGATTTCATGATTAGGCATGGTTTTACGCTGGACCTGAAAGAAAATGTGCTGAAGTATGCCAACGTTGAATTCCCCCTGCACACTGGCTATGACCGAAGCGTGGCGGTAAGGAAAGTTGTCTCGTGTCAACACCAGAAGATACCAGCGAATTCTGAGGCGATTGTGTGGGCTAAGGTGGACGAGGACGATGGGACAAGTCGGCTGTGGGTTGTGGAAGCGCCAAAACAAGGATACGACAACATAATAATCGGACGTACATTAGTGGAACCCAAAAATGGCAAAATACCAGTCAGGATACTCAATCCACTGAACACGACCAGATATGTCGGAAAAGATGCGGTCATTGGCGTAGAACAATCACAACCAACAGAGCCATCAACTTCAGAGCCATCCACTTCGGTTCCACTCGCCGCATCAACGAGCAGTCATTCGATTTTTGATGAAATTGGTCCAGTGCGCGGTGTAACACCGAAGCAACCCTCAAATCGCGGTCGCAAACCAATGAAGAGCTCAACGTTGACATCCCCGGAAGTTCTTGCGAATTTGAAGGAAAAGGCAGCTGAACGGGATGCTAACATAGCGGCCAAGGCAACTAAAAAAGCAACACCGACCAAGCGCGCTAAATCGACCAAGAACGTGACACCAACTAAACGGGCGAAGGCGACTCCAGCTAAACCATCAACCAAGCGCGTAAAACCAACTTCCGCTAAGCATGACAAAGCAATGGAGTCCACGGCGTCTAACGAGGATGTGGACTTTTGTCTCATCTGCTTGCAGTTTTTGCCACGTAAATTGACCGCAGCTAACTCCATCAATTGTAACATCTGCGATCGAGCTTTTCATTTGAAATGTGCGAGCATGCGGGCCAGTTATTATACATGTCGAAATTGTGTTTCCGACGATGAATAACGCTGAAATAAGGCTTTCAGAATAATAAACAGTCATTTTCTTCAAATTAGTTGTTGTTTTCTTTCATATTTTTCCATATTTAGCATTTTTTCCAAGGGTGCCCACAACCCCCTCTAAAAAAAATTTTAGCTGAAAATAACGATTTTACGAAAGTCCATATAAAATTTTTTTGAATGACGAAATCGGGTATACAACTTTATAATTAGTTAGCTTTGGTCTCTAGCTTTACACAGATACCCATATGTCCAAATAATATGCACTAGGTCGGTAATTATAAGCCGAAAACAAAACTATGCCCACAACCCCCACATCTCCCCTACTACTAGCTAGTCGCTTAGGTCGACTTTAGTTAAGGGTGCTTGAAAAGGATAAATCCAAAAAATTTATCTCCTACCATAGTTCCCCTAATTGAAACATTTAATTGAAGAACAGAATGTTGAAGTTTTAGAAGCGGAATAAAGGGCATTGCGAAATTGGAACTTGAGTCAAATTTCGAAAATCTTGGTTTATAACCATTTTGGGGATGTTTTAGAAAAAAAACACGATATTTATGAATTTATGTTTCCGCTTCTTTGACAGTTTATTGGTACTGTAATTGCGTTTCCGCATAGTAGTCCGAAGTAAATTTATTTAAAGATTAGAAAAGAAAATGTTAACTGAACGCTACTGTCCACTCGATTTATCTTCGAAAAGTTTACTAGGAGAAACTTTTACGGAAAAAAGGGATCCACCAAAAAACTTACTTTAAGTATATAATTAAAACATATAAAATTTGTTTATATGAATTTCTTTAACTGAATTACATTGTCTCTTTCACATTTGTATAAATAAAATTGTTAATGTGTTTCAGTGGCGTCCCCAGGGGGGGGGGGATTAGGGGGATGGATCCCCCCCTTGGTCGAAGAATTCATTTATGCAATTTGATATAACAATATGGAATTGTGAAACATTTTTACTATTTGCTTTATCTCTTCTGTAATCACCCACTTAAAACCTAATAATTGAACCTCCCATGATCTGGCCAGACCATGATGTGAGCAAGAGGATAGTCAAGGATTGTTGTTAATGATATAAAAAAATCAGAAAGTGTGAACACAATAATTTCTTTTGCTTGCCTAGAATAATTAAGTAAATAGCGAGTTTCAACTTCAATGAATTAATTTTGAAATAAAAAAAAACGACAGTAAAGCAAGAAAATAAAAAAAAAATTTATTAATGTAAAATACGTTACTTATGGATCTACTTCAACTACTTGACCAATGCAATTATTTCAACAATGTAATGCAGTATCATGACTAAACCACATTGAGATTTTACATTCGACACACACAAATCGCGTTTTGATATATCTATTTCTGGATTCCTGCACTGTCAATAATTCTGAACTGCTTTGCCAAAGAAAAATATGCAAAACACGCTCAACATGTTATTGTTCATGCTGAACTGGCCGGATATCTATCTCCTTGTCGCCTTCGGTGTCGCTATCTTCACATTGAACTATCTAAACGACCATTTTTTCTATCAGTATCAGAAGCTTCGTTTTGTTCAGGGCCAAAAGAAAGCGTGAAACTGGCAGCACCGTTATTATTACCTCTAGCAGCAAATTATTTAATATCTTAAATTCTTTGCTCTAAAGCATTAGTTTCCGCTATTGCTTAGACAATTTTTTTAGAGAAATTTTCTTCTCTGATTTAACTCCAGCGTCGAAGTTCAAAAACAATGTCCACCTGATCCTCAAAATAGCATTTCCTTCCTTTCATCTCTGCCACAGAAAACACCCAATCGAATTGATAAAAAACCAGACTCGACAAGACCACAAATGCTTCCTTCACTTCAGGATTGTAATTGAATTGACACCAAAACACGGGCATAACCATGAATACAATGGATAAGTATTAATTTTGAATATGTTCCAATATTATTTTCCAAGAAAAATTCAAATTTATTAACCCAAAGAAAATAAAAGCCAAGGCGAATGAAAAACACTTGAACCAGGTACATTTTGCGTCAGCTAATTTATGTCACTATTAACGGGGTGGCACGAAAAAAATGCTTCAAATCGGGTCAGATGGAAAAGCCTAGTTAAAAATATATATAAAATAAAAAAATATTTATAAACAATTCTGACAATAATTACGTCGAAAATAACAAAAAAAATACTGAAAATATCTGGCAATTTTGTATGAAAATGCATGCCATGGTTTTGGGTTTTGTGCTTAGAAAGGATCAGTTAAGGATATCATGAAATATGAGCTCGATAGCTTAATTACAACATTACTAAAGTGGATCCAAAGTTCAATATGGTCTGGCCAGAACCGGATGCCCGCAGAAGTGTTAAGAATAAATGATTAAAAAAATCAGCATTGCATTTGTTCTCGCAGAATAGTTGTATTTTCAGTGTTCCCAAAAGTATCGACTATTTACCAAGGTAGTAATCAAACGCAGGCTTCATGCCAACCCTGCATCAGCTGTTGATATTTGAAAAAAAAATTCGCTTACATTTTTTTGGTGAATTGTGTGTAAACATGGAAACATGGTCAACTCTATCATAATTAAATTTCAGATCGTCACACATTTTGTAAATGTTGGATTTCTTTTACATAGCTGGTGTGTTATGCTTTTTAAAATACGTCTTTTGAGTTTTTCGTAATTCTTTTAGAAGGTGTTTTCAATATGTAATAACTCAAAACAAAGTTGAATTTTTTAGTTGGGATTTTATGACTTTAAAATACATGTCACTAAAAGTTGTTGCTTTAAGAAGTTTATGTTATATGTATACATTAGGGCAGGTCAAATTGTATGGAACGATTTTTTTTGATGAAGCGTATAGCAAAAACGTAATCTATAGGTGATTCTGAGAAATTTTGCTCAAGAGACCATAGCTCTAAGTCGGATTTGGAGCCCCCCAAAATTTAAAAATAAATTGAATTAAAAATGTAAAAAAAGTGTTTTTTTGTTGAAACCTTGAAAATGTTGATTTTTTCAGATCGATTTTCCTACAAAAAGGAGTTCGAAAACCAAAAATTGATCATAATAAAAGTTGTTGTTGGAATTATCTGAACTTTCATAATCTGCAAAAAAAAAATTATCGAAAAAAATCGAAGAAAATTCGGAATTTATTAGTTAAAAGTTCATTTTAGGCTATTTTTCGACCAAAAATTCCTAATATGTCTACTAAAAAAAAAAAAAAAATATTGGTATCAATACAGATTCTGAAAGGTGATAAAAATACCTTTCAAACAAGCTCAGATTGAGAAATCCACTATAACTCTATCCGATTTTATGACGAATTTAATTAAATTATTCTATGTATATATTGAAAAATATCTATTTTGAAATTTTGGGGGGGCCCCAAATCCGACATAGAGCTATGGTCTCTTGAGCAAAATTTCTCAGAATCACCTATAGATTACGTTTTTGCTATACGCTTCATCAAAAAAAAATTAACCCGCCCTAGTATACATATATGTATACAATTTTATTCAACATATATTAAAAATAATACGCAAAGATGAAAGTATAAAAATGGCGTTAAACTGGATTTTTTGCATATCCCCCCCCTTCCCGAAATCCTGGGGACGCCACTGATGTGTTTTGAAACTTAGTATTCGATTTAGTGGTTGATGAATCCTTGCGGTTTTTACACTGTTAAGAAAACATGCATATGTACTACTCAAAGTTCATAAATACTACCCAAAAATCGTAATTTGTACTACTAAAAAAAATTTGAAAACGGCAGCACTGGTGTATGCTTTTTTGTGTTGGCGATTGGTTTCTTATTCGCTTTTCGGTTTAATTTTATACAATGTACAAAAATTACTCTGCGCTCACTAACACCATCTCATTGTCAATTTTGCCGACCGCTGGTGCAAAGCAGCGATCGGCAAAGCTTACTCATACGAGCAGTACGCTCAGCACACGCATTCTTCCGCTCTTTCAATCAGTTGTTGTTAGGGATGGCAAAAAAAATTTACTAATCGATTAATGTATCAAATGATTAATTGCATGGCTAATAAAATAATTGCAATTTATTACAAGAATTTAATCGATTAATCGCCATTTTCGATTATTTTTTGTTTTTCTTTTTTATGATCAAATAAAGGGTTTGTTTGAATTTTTTTTTTAATTTTTTTGATACATAAAATTACAATTTTGGCTTAAATTTGTTTGCAGAAAAAGTAATTTTGAAAGCTAATAGGCAGGATGTCGCATGGAAAGCACGGCGAATGCCTATGAAAAAGTATCTAGGAATAGCTTTTTAACCCTACAAGAGTAATCATATTTTACATACGTTGTTGGTAATCTTCGTCGAATCGACTTAGTCATATTCAACTCCGATTTTTGAAAGCACTAGTAATCGTATAAACTTAGAAATTTTTTTGTAAATAATTCGCACAATAAAGCACTTTGCTAACTGAGATCACACGAAAGGAGAAAGCAATCAGGTTGTCAAGGATGTGATGCCGTATTCACAATATAGTGGAGAAGCGAGTGTCGAGATTGAAAAAATGCAGTAAATTTAGCGAAAAACCAATAAAAACTTACATAACGTGCACAAACGCTTCTTTCCCTTAGTATACGCGCCAAATTTTTGCAAGCTAGTGATGTGATTTAATTTTGTAATCAGTGGTGTGAAATAAACAAATGCCGTGATGGTTACATGGGCAAGTTTGCAGGCATTTTAAGATTTTCAACCGATTTGAGTGTGGCAGCAATGCTCAAACGATTCGAAGGCAATTTCGCGATTAATCGGCAACTAATCGATTAATGATTCGATTAATCGCAAGGTGGAATTCGATTCGATTAAATCGATTAACGCTATTCATTCGATTAATCTAGCCATCCCTAGTCGTTGTTGAGACAGCAACGGAGCAACACGTGTGGTGGTTGCGCAGATTTTTGTCTTGTTTACGCTGCAAGAAATTTTATGTATGAAACAAAATCGAACCGTCTATTTTGTTTGTTTTTGTTGTTGTAGGTTTTGTTTATGCTTTTTTGTGTTGGCGATTGGTGTTGCTGCACAGGTCGAGAAAAATGTAACGGCAATATTGAACAGAATGTTTACTGCCATTATCAATCAAATCGCTGAGGCGTGCGGTCGTTTTTTGTCTTATGATTGCTTTGATTGAATAATTTTAAACTTGTAGATATTTAGACGTGGTTGATCCAAAATCAAGATTTAATCAAATATTTTTACTTGGCTCATTCCAAGAAAAGTATTTGTATTTTGACTTGGTTGATCCAAAATTTTTTGCAAGTGCTTTTTGACGTGGTTGAACCAATTCAAACTTTATATAAATACTTATTTTTACTTGACTAGCTTCAAGTAGAATTATTTGTTTATAATATAAGCAGCACGTGTAGTGGCTGCGTTGATTTTTGTCTTGTGTACACTGTAAAGCCCGCCACAGACGTCAGGCTTGGTTTCTCACTGAAGTTGCTTTCATGGTTGCAGACACACGCACACATGTTTGCAACAATCAAAACGGTTTAATTTTACTTAATCTTAATTGTAGGAAGAAGAGTGCAAGAGGCGGTTGAGTTTTGTATATATTGCACATATACAAAATTGTTCATTGAAAAATTTGCTTTGTGCAGTTTCCATGGCAAAAATCCATGAATTGGCCTACGAATTGCTCCCTCATCCCGCCTATTAACCCGATCTAGCCCCAAGTGACTATTTCTTGTTCCCAAACTTGAAGAAATGGCTCGGCGGAAAGAGATTTGCTTAAGGCAGGTTCTCACCTTGTGGAAAAAAAAGGTGAGAGGCCTTATCGTGTAGATATATGTTTAAAAAATGTGCTCCAGAAATTTCAGATCAAAATCTGAAAAATTACAAAAGTTACAGGCCGTTACATAGAGCAGTGTAGAGCACCGGCCAAGCGCGCTTTAAACTTTAAACGCGTTTTTCTCAGAACCACATTTTCGGACCTTACGGAAGTGATAGAAGGCGCTGGAATGAACCAATCGTCACCAAATTTTTTCCAAATGTTCCTTAGGGTTTTTTCTAATAAACGAACTACGATCAGCCAAAAATATTGAAAATTGTTTATTTAAAAAAATAATTAGTGAACAAAAAAATGCAAAAATCGTAATTTTGTTTCAAAACCTCATAACTTTTTTAATTTCGATTTTTTTTTCATGATCGTAGTTCATTCAATAGATAATACGGTACACATTAAGAATGTGTTCGATTTTTGTGTTTCCGATCACGGGTTTTGACGGAATCACTTCCGGTAGCGGGACACCTCCTCGCCGACATGCCGCCACTGATGGACGCCCCCTCCCCCCCTATTTTTGATTCATTCAATTTTACAAATTGTATTCTCTAAATAAATGTGTGTTCATATTCAGAAACAATTTTCAGCGTTGTATCTTTAACCGTTTGCTCAAAAAAAAGTCCTAAAAAAAATGCACTTTTTCGGATCCACAAGGTGAGAACCTGCCTTAATGAGCACACGAAATTCACTTTTTTCATTTTCTTCTCAGTCAACGCGGTAGTCTGATATTAACGGCTGTCAAAAACAAACTAAATGTCGCAGCTTGTTCAATTTTTGACAAGAGTCAACTGACAGATGACTGTTGACGGGAGGAGTGTTGCCATGTCAATTAAGAGGCGGGAAATTCAAAAAGTCACGGACTTATTGACCCGCCCTCGTACTGTAAAGTCTATTGTAGAGGACTTCTCCTTTATTGATTAACAATATGCGCCAACAATAGTTATGGCGGATGGCCAAGATATTCTCAGATTTTAAATATACTGGGCTGGGCGCACCATACCCGCAAAAACAACGTCAATACACAAAGGAAAAAGTAAAAAGAGAACCCTGCACTAGTTGGCAGGTGGCAGGTTGCCGGCTCGGTCGGGTTCTGCTGATCGTGCAGAGAGTTGCCACCTCGAGCCCGTCGTGACAGGACATAACTTATGTCGCAACTGCCATCGGGATCTCAGACATCTATCATCATTGTGTTGTCGCTGGTGACGACGTTCAGCGGCCAGTTTTTGAAGGAGGTTAAACCCGGAAACCGGTAGACTTCTAATGTTGAATGTTCATAAAAATATGCCATCAATGCTGCTTCACAGAAAATAGAGGGATAGAGTAAGTTCGGGTAATGTGATATACCTGTTTGTTTTACGGCGATTCCCGACACACTTTGCCTTGACAGACACTTTTTTTGGTCTCAAACTGCTCACTGACGCATTATTTAGTATATTGATACGATGAGAAATTCTGTGCCGCACTGTACAGAAATGCTTTTCTCCGCACGAATGTTTTCCAAGCATACTTTTAGGCATGCACTGTGAAGTACAGCAAAACTGTTATAAATTCGCTTGGTATAGTCCGATATGGCAAGGATGGTTCTCGAAGAAATGGGCTGTGCGAGAATGGTCGAGCGCTTTCCAATTAGAAGTGCAAGAAACTTCGGCGCGATAAGAAAAGTGGTATAAAAGCAGCAGTGGCAGCGCAAGGGGTCGAGTCTGTGTTAAGCAAGCAAAGTGGTAACAAGTGTAGATACAAGCGAAGTGTGAATTCTGTAAATAAAGCGATTGTTAGTTTTGACTACGTTGCGCCGGATAACTGAAGTTGTTTTATTTTCAAATACAATCAAAACGAACCGTCGATAACGAACTGGGGAAATTCATAACATTTGGTGTCAGAAATTGGGGATTGTATTACTGAAAGTAAAATAAAATTATAAAAACGGAAACATGGTTAAACTGGAGCTGCTGAAGGTTGACCAGCTGAAGAAGGAGCTGGCTGCCTGGAATTTGCCGACTGCTGGCGGTAAGGTGGAGTTGCAGCTGCGTTTGCGAGAGGCGTGTGAATCAAGAGGCATTGATTGGGCTGCACACGAGTTCGGAACGCAGGAACAAGAGGCGTCGGCCAAGGTGGAGGAATCGCTTGCTGGTGCTGCGTCGATGCAAAGTACGGTTGCAGCGGCTACGCCACCACAAGCAATGGACATGAGCCAGTTAATGGTTGCACTTAAAGGCATGTTTGAGACTTCCAACCGTGAAATGGCAGCCAAAATGGAAAATGAAAATCGCGAAATGTCGGCGCAAATGGCAACGAAACTGGAAACCGCGAATCAGGAACTATCGGCGCAAATGGCAACGAAACTGGAAACCGCGAATCAGGAACTTTCGGCGCAAATGGCAACGAAACTGGAAACCGCGAATCAGGAACTTTCGGCGCAAATGGCAGCGAAACTGGAAACGACGAATCAAGAAATAGCAAGGATGGAAACGGCGACCCGTGAAATATCGGAGCAAATGGAAGCGTGCAACCGAGAAATGGCGACAAATTCTGCGCGCATAGAACAGAAGGTGGAGGAAATTTCCGATAGACTGAACGGGAAAGTTGAGCATCTTGAGACGCGAATGGACAAGTGGGACAAACGAGTTGACAGTCTGGAGGATTCGGTAAACAGGAAAATCGATGAGCGGCTTAGAGAGGTGCAGCCACGAGAATGTTTACCGGCGGTTCCGGAAAGTTTCGCCACCCGAACAGAAGTGCCTACTTATGATGGTGCTACGCCGTTCGATACATTTAAACTGCAATTCGACTTAGCTGCTTTGGAAAATCAGTGGACCGATATCAGGAAGGGTCGGAGATTGGCACTGGCGCTGAAAGGTCCTGCGGCTGAGGTAATGAAATCAGTTCCGGAATGCTCGAGAAGTGATTATGAGGCCGTCATGAGAGCGTTGGCAGCGAAGTACAGCAACGAGCACAACCATACGCTGTACTATTGTGAGCTGAAGAACCGCAGGCAAAGAGCCAGCGAGGCGCTGCAGACATATGCAGCAGACATTGAGCGGCTCGTACAGTTGTGCTACCCAAAATTCGGCGCTGATCATCTCGAAAGGATGAAGATTGAGTCGTTCATTGAAGGTCTTCATGATCCCGAGACACGTCGCAGTGCGTTGATGATGGGCAAGCCGACATTTAAGGAGACGGTGACCAGCGCGATGACATATGAAGCGACATGGATTGGAGGCAATCGGTATGCATCTGCAAGGATACGTCAAATCCAGCCGGACAGCGACATTTCGATCCAGGCCATAAGCTCTGAGACACGGGGCAGGCCACGGGTTGTCTCCTCTAAAGTTGTTTGCTGGACATGTGGCAAGCAGGGTCACATATCACGAGACTGCCGCCAACGAAAGAGGCGTTCCCGTTCTCGATCGCAATCGCCTGAAGCGAGGAATACTGACGATCGAGGCTCAGCCAACAAGCGCAGGGCTGAGGACGAGGAGTCGTTAAACTAAAACGGGTCAGCCCAAAGGGGCGTGAGCTGATCCCCACAACCCGCTGCCCCACCGTCCTTGTCTCACAGCTGAAACGGCAACCCAGCAGCTTGACGATTGAAGGAAAGATAGATGGAAAGTTGTTCGTGTTGACACTGGATACTGGAGCGTCATATTCGATCATAAAAAGGAAGCTTCTGAAGAACTGGGAACCGCTGCATGGCATACAGCTGAGGACTGCGACTGGCGAGCGTGCGCCGGTAAGAGGAAAAGTAACAAAAACAATTGCTATCGGCACCAGCAGCCTGGAGCATGAGTTCATCGTCGCGGATATAATGGACGACGTGATTATCGGCGTGGATTTCATGATTAGGCATGGTTTTACGCTGGACCTGAAAGAAAATGTGCTGAAGTATGCCAACGTTGAATTCCCCCTGCACACTGGCTATGACCGAAGCGTGGCGGTAAGGAAAGTTGTCTCGTGTCAACACCAGAAGATACCAGCGAATTCTGAGGCGATTGTGTGGGCTAAGGTGGACGAGGACGATGGGACAAGTCGGCTGTGGGTTGTGGAAGCGCCAAAACAAGGATACGACAACATAATAATCGGACGTACATTAGTGGAACCCAAAAATGGCAAAATACCAGTCAGGATACTCAATCCACTGAACACGACCAGATATGTCGGAAAAGATGCGGTCATTGGCGAGTGTAGAGAGGCTGAAGCAGTTGTCAATTGCGAAAGCAGTCCACCCGGAGGAAGTAAGAAAAGCGGTTCTAACATGGACGCCATACCGCAGACCCAGTGGAGCAGTGAATTGACAGGCGAGCAGAAACAGAAGGCGCGGTCACTCCTGCAGCACTATGGGTCAATATTTGCAACGGAAGCGGGCGGAAGAACAGCCATAGTGAAGCACAACATCGACACCGGAAGCGCGAAACCAATCCGCCAACCGCCAAGACGAGTTCCTCTGGCCAAGAGGGAAGAGGTCACAAATTTGATTGGAAACATGCATACAGAAAAGGTCATAGAGCCTTCGTCAGGTCCTTGGTGCTCGCTGGTCGTGCTAGTCAAGAAAAAGGATGGCAGTACCCGATTCTGTGTGGACTATCGGAAGCTCAATGACGTGACCAAGAAGGACAGCTATCCACTACCTCGGATCGATGACACCCTGGACACACTGTCAGGCACACAGTGGTTTTCCACACTCGACTTACGCAGCGGCTATTGGCAGGTGGAACTTGCAGACCAGGACAAGGAGAAAACGGCTTTTAGTGTTGGCGACGGTTTGTGGCAGTTCACCGTCATGCCGTTTGGACTCTGCAACGCACCAGCAACATTCGAGCGGCTAATGGAGCGTGTGCTGAAAGGGCTGCATTGGCGGACGTGTCTGGTATACCTCGACGACATAATCGTGATGGGCAAAGGCTTCGACGACCACCTGGAAAAGCTGAAGGGGGTATTTGAGCGAATACAGAAAGCCGGGCTTAAACTCAACCCAAAGAAGTGCTCGCTGTTCCAAAAAGAGGTCAAGTATTTGGGTCATACGGTTTCCGCTCGTGGAGTACATACGCACGAAGGCAAGATCACGGCGGTGAAGGAGTGGCCCCGGCCACGCAATCTACACGAACTCCGCAGTTTCCTGGGCCTGTGCACATACTACCGAAGATTCGTTCCAGGATTTGCGAACATAGCTGGCAGCTTGCACAAACTGACGAAAAAGAATCAAGCCTTCGCGTGGGGTGAAGAGCAGGAGCAGGCTTTTGCACGACTGAAGGAAAAACTGTGCACTGCTCCAATTCTGGCCTTCCCCGTTCCTGGAGAGATGTTTGTGCTGGATACAGATGCAAGTGGGCATAGTATTGGCGGTGTGCTGTCACAGATAATAGATGGCCAAGAACAAGTGATAGCGTACTACAGCAAAATTTTGTCAAAGCCTGAACGCAACTACTGTGTGACCCGAAGGGAGTTGCTCGCAGTACTGGAATGCGTGAAACACTTCCATAAATACCTGTATGGGCAAAAGTTTCGCCTGCGCACAGATCATGCGGCATTGAAATGGCTACTGAACTTTAAAGATCCGGAAGGCCAATTGGCGCGGTGGATCGAGCGGCTGCAGAGCTACGACTACACGGTAGAGCATCGCAAGGGTAGCAGCCATGGAAATGCCGATGCCTTGTCACGCCGTCCGTGCAAAACCGAATGCAGGCATTGTTCGCGAGCCGAAAGCAAAGAGCAGATAGTGGACGTACGATTGGTCAGCGTTCTGCCAGAGGAGGAGTGGTCTGCGGAGAGGATACAAAAGGACCAGCGCGAGGATACGGATCTTAAAAAAATCATTGAAGGCAAGGAGCAAGGCGCACGTCCAGACTGGCAGGAGATGGCCGGTGAGAGCCCGATCGCGAAGGTTTACTGGGCGCAGTGGCAAAGTCTGCGGCTGTCTGATGGTTGCCTATACCGCGAGTGGGAGAGTGAGGATGGCCGGACCAGCAATTCCCTAATTTTAGTCCCGAAATGCAGGATCAACGAGGTGATCGAGCGGAGGGCACCTAGGCATCACAAAAACTGTCGCCAAAATAAAAAGGCGATTCTACTGGGTAGGATGCCAGGAGTCTGTCGCCGATTGGATTAAGAGCTGTGATCGATGTTCGGCTGCGAAAGGGCCAACAAGAAGATCTCGGGGCCGCATGCGGCAGTACAACATGGGAGCGCCCTTTGAGCGAATTGCCATGGACGTCGCCGGGCCATTCCCACTTAGCACTCAAGGCAACAAATATGTGCTGGTGGTGATGGACTATTTCAGTAAATGGCCCGAAGTGTATCCTATTCCTAACCAGGAGGCCACCACGGTCGCGGAAATGTTGGTAAACAACTGGGTGGCCAGATTTGGAGTTCCATTGGAGTTGCACTCGGATCAAGGCCGGAATTTCGAGTCTCTTGTATTAAAAGAAGTGTGTGAGCTACTAGGAATAAGGAAAACTCGCACCTGTCCTTTGCATCCCCAGTCCGACGGCATGGTGGAACGATTCAATCGAACACTGGAGGAATATCTGCGGAAAGTAGTAGGCAGGAATCAAAAGGATTGGGACACGCATATTCCGCTGTTCTTGATGGCGTATAGGTCAGCCCCGCACGATACGACATCACTCACTCCAGCCCGAGCAGTGTTCGGCACAGAGCTGAGATTGCCTGCTGACTTGAAGTTCGGAGTGGTCAGCACGACGGAAGGCGCTAAGACTGATTACGCAGTTAATAAGCGATCGGAGCTGGAAGAAATCCACCAGTTTATAAGGGACCGTATCCAACTGGTCAGCGATAAGATGAAAGCCAGATATGATCTACGAGCTAACACAGCGGGGTTCCAAGAAGGCGATCTGGTAATGCTTTACAACCCGCAGCGCAGGAAAGGTTTGTCTCCAAAGCTTCAAACGTCATGGGAAGGACCGTACAAAGTCGTGACCAGGATTAATGACGTGGTGTACAGGGTTCAACGCTGCTGCAGCGGAAACGCCAGGCTGAAAGTAGTCCATTTGGAGCGCCTGGCGTCTTACTCCGGCGGAGCCTCGGTACTTGTTCGGGACGAACAAGTCTAAGTGATGGACAGTGATACGATGAGAAATTCTGTGCCGCACTGTACAGAAATGCTTTTCTCCGCACGAATATTTTCCAAGCATACTTTTAGGCATGCACTGTGAAGTACAGCAAAACTGTTATAAATTCGCTTGGTATAGTCCGATATGGCAAGGATGGTTCTCGAAGAAATGGGCTGTGCGAGAATGGTCGAGCGCTTTCCAATTAGAAGTGCAAGAAACTTCGGCGCGATAAGAAAAGTGGTATAAAAGCAGCAGTGGCAGCGCAAGGGGTCGAGTCTGTGTTAAGCAAGCAAAGTGGTAACAAGTGTAGATACAAGCGAAGTGTGAATTCTGTAAATAAAGCGATTGTTAGTTTTGACTACGTTGCGCCGGATAACTGAAGTTGTTTTATTTTCAAATACAATCAAAACGAACCGTCGATAACGAACTGGGGAAATTCGTAACAATATCTAACATTTTTAACTCTTTAAGATAAACTGTTGACAAGTTTTTTCATTACAAATGAAAATATCCAAAAATTGGTGTCTGAAAAAAGTGGCGGGTAATGTGATATACCATCGGCGGGTAATGTGATATACCCGAAAAAACGTTATTTAACAGACCTATTAGTTTCAAACTTGGTGAAAATACTCCAAATCAAAAATAATTAGAGACGTGCTTCTCATTTTTATAAGAAAATCACTATCTGACGGGGTAAACCAAGGGTTACAAATTTATATCGAGAAACATGATTTCATGGGTTTTTTAATCTGAAACGTAACCACAACAGATTTTTGAGACTATTACAATTCAAATATTATAAAATTAAGCATATATACATTTCTGTATACAAATATTACTACTATCATAAGTTTGGGTACTGTAATGTAGTATATCACATTACCCGAACTTTGGTATATCACATTACCCGAAATTTACTTTTTGCGAAAAAAATATTATAAAAGAACAATAATAATTTTGTTAAGAAGACCGTACCTCGCATAATCGATATCACTGATTTACTTCTGATTAGCCTCGAACTTTCTTATAATATTTTTTTGTACCTTTTATGCTTTCAAACTTAATGACCAAAAATTGTGCAAGCACTACTTAAAACACTTCATCACACTGACTGTAAACTATTTAAGCAAATACATCCAAAATCATTCAGCACGAGTTTTTTAGCTTTTATGATGTTTTAAAAAGGTTAATTTTGAAACAAGTCCACGCACTTGTGAAATAAGCCACTATATCAAATTACCCGAACTTACTCTACAAATTTCGGAATTTTAATAAAAAAAAGGAATGCACACATAATTGGTGCGACAGCTACTTATAGCCTATTTCCACCGAGCGCTTAAATGCATTTAAGGGCTCTGTTAAGCTTGAGAACTGTCAAGCGTTTCCACCAAAACTAAGTTAAATGCAACAGCTGGTTTTTGTTTATATTTTTAGTTGGTCAAGCCAAATTCTGCATTTATTTCTGGGCAGCCACCACTTACCCATCGCCGTCATCTCCTTGTATACGTATGTATGGTTTCTTGTAGCCCCTCTACTGCAAGAAAACCAATTCGCTTTCCTTCTCAACAGTCTAGGAATGTCTGCGTTTTCATAATTGTGAAAATTTATTTCATTTGTCAATGTTTATTTCATTTGTAAAAGTTGTCGGTTGATTGATACCAGAGCTGTCTGAATTTTTAATGTCAAGAGGGTTAGTGAGAAGTTCCACGTTTTTGATTTTCTCTTTCAGCATTTATTATTGGCAAATAATAGAAGTTTTGACTTTGATTATGACAGACGATAAATATACAGTTACGCAAAACAGGCGCACGAGCGACATCTGCAAGGGGAAGCGGACAACTGCGAAAACAGCGCGCACCAAACTGATCTAGCGAGGTCCCCAAGCATTCTGCTGTAACCTCCTCACAACAGATGGCGCAACGAGCGGAGGCGACGTTCCTGAGCCAGTGTTGATAAATGAGTTTTTTCATTTTGTACCAAGAGGCCAAAAAAAATGTACTAAATTACACAAAAAAGTATCAAATGCTTTTATTAACAAGTACATGTTTGTAATCGAACATTTATTTTCAATTTTTTTGTAATTTGAACAAAATCTTAATTTCTATTAACAATTCAACTGGGAAATTTATTCATAAAAATAAATATGTGCACATTAAGTACTTAGTTTAACAGCTCATCAGTTTCCTGCATATCATTGGGCATTTCAACATTAAGTCATTCGAAATTGGAATGTTATAACAAAAATTGTTTGTTGTTTTTAAAAGGTCTTTGGTTTGTATTAATGCCGAGATTGTTTTCACTTGCAGTCGATTTCTGCATTTAGTTTTAATTAGGTTTTGAATAGAAAAAACTCTTTCAACATTAGCAGAAGAATGCGGAATCGATAAAATTCCCTGGGCTATTCTATAAATGTTAGGAAACATAGGTTCATTTAACTCATTTTTTATTAATCTGATTTTTTCCCAAAAGTCACAAATATCTAAGTTGTTCAACAGTTTTAGCCCTTCATGTTCGGCTAAAGCACGGAATTCAGTATTTATCTTCTCTAGCTTTTTGACTTCACATTTTGGAAACAAATACATTATTAATGGGACAATACTGTTTGTTTCGCCATTTAAAATCCACTCAGGGGAAAACTTAGTGGCCCAACACAAACCATTATCATTAAAATTAACCTTTTTTTTAAGGTATTACAAAATTGCAGGAAGGAAGGGAGCGGACATACAAGGCAAAGTCTCTGATTGCGTTCAACCTGGCGAACGCCAGAACGATCCTTGTCCCTGTCCAATCCAAGCTGATGCACAGCCTCCGCGCGGCCCTTCTGGATAGCTATTTGGCATCCGCTGAATAGTGAACTAATGTGTGCAGCGAGTCCTATCCCCAGGACTTAAAATTTGGGTTGTGCGCAGGGTTTGGTGCCCGCCACGGAAAACCAAATACCAATGAAAGCCAAAAAGCAAGCCTCGGAAGGAACCCACAATGTTGACGACCACAGCAAACGATTCAAGGACCATGATTTGAGGATATGCACCTGGAATGTCCGGACCCTCTATAGGGAAGGTGCCTCTATCCAACTGGCGGAAGCCCTCACAAAGTGTAAGGCTGACATCACCGCCATCCAGGAAATGCGATGGACAGGACAAGGTTGCTCCAAGCGAGCAGACTGCGATATCTACTACAGCTGCCATGCGGAGAAGCGCGAATTTGGCTGCGGATTTGTGGTCAGCAAGAGACTTCGCCACCACGTCTCTCGGTTCACTCCGGTGAACGAACGGCTGGCTTCGATCCGCATCAAAGCTAAATACTTTAGCATCAGCCTAATTTGCGCGCACGCCCCGACGGAAGAGAAGGACGATGCGACCAAGGATGCCTTCTATGCGAAGCTCGAGGACATTTACGACAGGTGCCCGGCCCACGACGTCGAAATTGTCCTCGGGGACTTCAACGCAAAGGTCGGGCGAGAAGGCATCTTTGGCCCCACAGTCGGGCAGTTCAGCCTCCATGGGACCACTTCGAACAACGGTCTGAGGCTGATCGATTTCGCCGCGGCACGAAACATGGTAGTTAGTAGCACCAGATTCCAGCACATCGATATCCACAAGGCCACCTGGTTATCCCCCGATCAATCCACCCGCAACCAGATTGATCACATTGTGATTGATGGAAGGCATGCTTCTAGCATTCTAGATGTGCGCACGTTCCGAGGACCCAACATCGACTCGGACCACTACCTTGTTGCAGCCAAGGTACGCATGCGCCTTTGCGCAGCGAAGACCGCACAACCTAGTTTGCGAAGAAAGCTGGACATCAGTAAGCTGCGATCACAAGGGGTAGCCGAAGCCTACTCCGCTCGACTCTCCAACCAGCTCGATCGCTCCCCCTCTCCACCTGATGACATCGGTGGATTATGGGCTCACTTATCCCACTCTATGCGCGCCGCCGTAGAAAATGTCCTTGGTTTTCGACGCCCACCACCAAAAAACCAATGGTACGATGAAGAGTGTCGCGCAGCCACTGCAGCGAAGAATGCTGCCTACAAGAAGAAGTAGGCAAGAGTCCATAACCACTTCACTCATAACCCTATCTCCTAACCTTTATATCCTTCCTGAACCAACGCAATGCTTCGCATTAATAGGGGTCATCCCCTGCGCGTTTGTTCCTGTTTAAAAAAAAAAAAAAAAAAAAAAAAAAGAAGACCCTGCAGTCGGCTGCCACGCGAGCCGTGACAGAAAAATACCGGAAGGAGAGTAAGAAAGAGAGGTGCCTTTTTAGACGCAAGAAACGGGAGCAAGAAAGGCGCGAGCGTGAGGAAATCGAGGAGTGCAGGAGCAGGAATGACGCCCGAAAATTCTTCCAAAAAGTTAAGCGTCTTACGGAAGGATTTAAGCCTGGGGCATCTTCTTGCAGAGACGATAACGGGGATCTGGTTACGGATGCGCAGGGTGTGCTGAGGTTGTGGAAGGAGCACTTCACCAAGCTGCTCGAAGGCGACGAAAGGAACAATACCGCCAGTGGTGAAGATGTCCAGATGGCACCAATCGACGACGACGGTGTGGATGTGCCACCGCCCAGCCATGACGAGGTCCGGGTCGCTATCCAGTGACTCAAGAACAACAAAGCTGCAGGGCCGGATGGGCTACCAGCTGAATTGTTCAAGGCCGGCGGCGGTGAGCTGATTGGGTGCATGCATCAGCTCACCGCCGCCGGCCCAACGATTGGAACCTCAGTGCCCTTTGTCCTGTGCTGAAGAAAGGCGACCCAACAATATGTGCCAACTACAGGGGTATCAGCCTACTTCCCATTGCATACAAGGTCCTGACGAGCGTATTATGTGAAAGACTAAAGCCACTCGCCAAGGCGCTGATTGGACCTTATCAGTGCGGCTTTAGACCTGGTAAGTCCACCATCGACCAGATATTCACTCTACGCCAAATCCTGGAGAAGACCCATGAGAACCAAATCGATACACACCATCTCTTCATCGATTACAAGGCAGCATTCGATAGCCCGATAAGGGATCGCCTATATGCCGCATTGTCTGAACTTGGTATCCCTGCAAAGCTCGTTAGACTTTGCAGAGCGACGTTGAGCAATACGCGCAGCTCCGTCAAGGTTGGAAATGACCTCTCCGACCCCTTTGATACCGTTCGAGGTTTCAGACAGGGCGATCCTTTGTCCTGCGACCTTCAACTTCACCATGGAGAGTGTTCTGCGCAAGGCCGGTGTACATCGTAATGGCACAATTTTCAACAAAAGTGTCCAGCTCCTTGCTTACGCTGATGATATTGATGTCATCGGACGTAACAAGCGAGATGTCACCGCTGCCTTTGCGGCTATCGAAAGAGAATCTGCCAAAATGGGTCTGGTGGTAAATGAGGGCAAGACGAAGTATATGCTGTCTACACGCAGGGACTCGCAGCGGCTAGGGTCTTACGTCGAGGCCGACAGGTATGCTTTTGAAGTTGTCAAGGAATTCGTCTACCTTGGCACCGCCATCAACAGCAGCAATGATGTCAGTCTGGAGATAAAGCGAAGGATAACTCTTGCCAACAGGTGCTACTACGGTCTCGGTAGGCAATTGAGAAGTAGAGACCTCTCTCGACCGACAAAACTTTCATTCTATAGGACGCTTATCTTGCCCGTGCTCCTCTATGGCGCTGAAGCATGGACAATGACACGAAACGACATAGCGGCCCTTGGAGTGTTCGAGAGGAAGGTGCTTCGCAAAATCTTCGGCCCTGTTCGGGTTGGTGACGACTATCGCATACGAACCAATAACGAGCTGTATGAGCTGTATAAGGACATGGACGTAGCGCAGCGAATTAACATCCAGCGGCTACGCTGGCTCGGTCATGTCTGCCGCATGGACGACGAAGCTCCGGCGAAAAAGGTATTCGATGCGATGGTTGGAGGTCGACGGCGAAGAGGGAGGCCGTGTCTCCGGTGGAAGGACCAAGTGGAAAAGGCCCTGGTATCTCTTGGTGTGACCAACTGGAGAAGGCGCGCGCGAAGCAGAGGCGCCTGGAGAGAAGTTTTGCGGCAGGCCGTAACCCGATAACGGGTTGTTATGGCCAGTTAAGTAAGTAAGTATTACAAAATTGCATGTAATATTGCTTCGCACACTTTTTGAAAGTATTTATATCTTCGTGTTTTAAAGAATTAGAAGTTAAGTAAATGTCTATGTTCACACCGCAAAACACTTCATTTGGCAATAGGTGATTTTCTTCTTCATTTATATTTAAAAGCCAAATGGGTTTCGAGTCTAAATACGATTTTTTTACAAAATTTCTTGCCATTTGATAAAATAAATTTTTTAATTTCGGAATAAAAATGTGTATTCGAGCATTTTCTGATTGCATTTCTACGTTTACACCATTTATAAGGTTTAAGACATATGAAAGGAACAAAACATAGATTTTATATATAGGACATAAAAGAATTTCAGATATCTGTTTAATATTTTCCTGATCAATTTTACTTTCGTAGTCTGAAAGAGTGAAGTAGTATTTAAGAGCATTCCATTGCTCTAAAATTCTGTCAATAACAGCTTGTCTAGAAAGCCATCTTGTTGGAGCATATTTTAAAATGGCATGCATGTCCGTACTAAAGTATTCTTGAAACTGTTTAAAGTCCGATTTTCTTAATGGACTATTACAAAAATGGAAATTTACATCTCTTAAAAATGTATCAATTTTTTTCGGTAAAGCCTCTGAGGCAGCCATTGCTCCTAAATTTAAAATATGACAAACGCAGCCATTGACGAATAAGTTAGGAACGACTTCCTTAAGTCGAGCTTGTACACCGCTTTTTTGGCCTATCATAACTGAACAGTTATCAGCTGCGAATGCTAACATGTTTTCTATTGGAATTGAATACTTTTCTAAAGTTTTTATGATTGCATTAAAAATGCTTTCAGCACCACTACCATCTAGAGGCACCAACTCCAAAAATCTGTCCATACACTTTTTTTCATACATTCTGATTACAATACCTAAATTTTTAGTCACCGATACATCCGTACTTTCATCTACAGTTAATGAATAGTATTTACTTTGACAAAATTGAGTTATAGATTTGCAATTTTCTGGCCCAGTTACTCCAGTTATTATTTTTTGAGCTTTTATTCTATTTATACTTAACTTTTGAATGGTTTGTGAATCAGTAACACAATTTTTTAAAAGATCATTTAAATGGTTCAATACTGTGAAAGGCAGATTATGCTCTGCCACGAAAATGCTTAATTTTACCTCTACTTTTTTCGCAGCGTAGGTTGCCGGGTCCTTCGAGGAGACTATATACTCCGGCAACTTTGGTGTGCACTTAGCTACTTTCTCTGCTCTGATATGGCTTTCGGACAATGCATGGCGTTGAATGTGTGAAAACCCACCGACGAGCGATGAATTGCATAAGTGGCATTTTTTCCTTGAATCGAATTTTCTTCTTCTAGCCACGAAAATTTTTCTTTCCATTGTTGTCTGAAAGGCACTTTGTACCTTTCACGGCTTGATTCTTTCCTAAAATGTTTAATAACTATTAATAATAAATAAATATGTAAATAATAAATCATAAATATGTAAATGCATTTCAAATACTCACGCATCAGAATCGCTTAGGCACGCATTGACTGCGTTTGAATTCATATTTTCGGGCAGCGCCAGTTGCCTTACGCTGCTTTCAGTTTTGCACCTATGTACATCAAGTTATACATATTATTGAAGCAATTTTTAATTCAAGAATTTGTATAAATTACCTTTTTAAAAATTTTTCCATTTCACTTGGAGCGTTCAACGTCTTTGTGGTTATAAAATTTAAAATGTGTGCAGATGGAGTGACGAATGACGGTAAGAACTGATTATTTCTTACCGTTATACGCACAAAAATGAATACGCACTATTAATCAAACGCATGGTCAGATGAGGTAGAAAAGGACAACTACTTAGCGGTTATTGCTATCTTTACTTTCTAAGATAATTCGTAATCGAGATTTTGTAAATCTGTTACATTTCATGACACAGGTGGAGAAATGCTGCCACTTAATGAAAATGTACCAAATAAATCAATCATGACGCAGGTGAAGCCACTTAACGAAAATGTACCAAATAAATCAATGTAGTATCAATGTACTTTTCAATCTCAAAATGTATCAAAAAAGTACAAATGTACCAAAAATATCAACACTGTCCTGAGCGGCGTTAGATGATTCATCACTTAGGACTACCTGCGGCAGGCCAATCACCTACCCTGGCAGAACAACACAACTGATTAATGTAACCAACACAAGGCTGTCTTGTAGAGGACCTGATGTACTTAATGACTACAGGAAATATTTATAATATAATATAATATAATATAATATAATATAATATAATATAATATAATATAATATAATATAATATAATATAATATAATATAATATAATATAATATAATATAATATAATATAATATAATATAATATAATATAATATAATATAATATAATATAATATAATATAATATAATATAATATAATATAATATAATATAATATAATATAATATAATATAATATAATATAATATAATATAATATAATATAATATAATATAATATAATATAATATAATATAATATAATATAATATAATATAATATAATATAATATAATATAATATAATATAATATAATATAATATAATATAATATAATATAATATAATATAATATAATATAATATAATATAATATAATATAATATAATATAATATAATATAATATAATATAATATAATATAATATAATATAATATAATATAATATAATATAATATAATATAATATAATATAATATAATATAATATAATATAATATAATATAATATAATATAATATAATATAATATAATATAATATAATATAATATAATATAATATAATATAATATAATATAATATAATATAATATAATATAATATAATATAATATAATATAATATAATATAATATAATATAATATAATATAATATAATATAATATAATATAATATAATATAATATAATATAATATAATATAATATAATATAATATAATATAATATAATATAATATAACTAGCTGACCCCGCGAACTTTGTCTCGCACGACATTTGTTGTTTTTTTATAATGAAATACGCGAGGTGGCGAATCTATGGCGATGCAAATTGACGAAGAAAATCAACTGAAGGAAGAGGAGGAGCTACTGATTAACGCAATCAAGGCCCACAAATAAACAATGTTGCTGTTAAGTTTCAGTAAAGAAATGGACTGCGCTTGAACCGGATTTAAATTATATGGGCGGTGCCATGCCCTCTTATTCAATGCCTGCCCCTTATTCAATGCCCTCTGTCAAAAGAAAAAATGGTAGGTCCGTACTAAGTTTCATTGCTGAGCGACTTATAGTTCAGCAAAATATTTGGGTCACAAAAAATGGGCCACGCCCCTTGGCCAACGCCCATCAAATGTTATCAGTAGAATGACTCATCTATGGGACGACGGGGTACTAAATTTTAATGTTGTGCTACTTATAATTTCGAAGATATTCTATTTTAAAGATTTTGCTTGTATGGGTGGTGCTACGCCCCCTCGTCCAATACTTGCCCCATTCCCTCTGTCGAAATATATGAATAAATGGTAGGTTCGTACTAAGTTTCATTGCTGAGCGACTTATAGTTCAACAAAATATTTGGGTCACAAAAAATGTGCCACGCCCCTTGTCCAACGCCCATAAAATCTTATCATTAGAATGACTCATCTATGGGACGACGGGGTACTAAATTTTAATATTGTGCTACTTATAATTTCGAAGATATTCTATTTTAAAGACTTTTGCTTGTATGGGTGGTGCCACGCCCCGTTGTCCAAAACCCGCCTCATTCCGTCTGTCGAGAGATATGATTACATGATAGGTTCATGCTAAGTTTCATTCCTCTGTGACTTGTAGTCCAGCAGAATAATTGGGTCACAAAAATGTGCCACGCCCCTTGAGGGTATAAAAAATAGTTAGTAGCCGATTCTCAGACCTACTGAATATGCATGTAAAATTTCATAAAAATCGGTCAAGTGTCACACTGTGACACGATTTATTTTATATATAAGATATAATATAATATAATATAATATAATATAATATAATATAATATAATATAATATAATATAATATAATATAATATAATATAATATAATATAATATAATATAATATAATATAATATAATATAATATAATATAATATAATATAATATAATATAATATAATATAATATAATATAATATAATATAATATAATATAATATAATATAATATAATATAATATAATATAATATAATATAATATAATATAATATAATATAATATAATATAATATAATATAATATAATATAATATAATATAATATAATATAATATAATATAATATAATATAATATAATATAATATAATATAATATAATATAATATAATATAATATAATATAATATAATATAATATAATATATAATATAATATAATATAATATAATATAATATAATATAATATAATATAATATAATATAATATAATATAATATAATATAATATAATATAATATAATATAATATAATATAATATAATATAATATAATATAATATAATATAATATAATATAATATAATATAATATAATATAATATAATATAATATAATATAATATAATATAATATAATATAATATAATATAATATAATATAATATAATATAATATAATATAATATAATATAATATAATATAATATAATATAATATAATATAATATAATATAATATAATATAATATAATATAATATAATATAATATAATATAATATAACTAGCTGACCCCGCGAACTTTGTCTCGCACGACATTTGTTGTTTTTTTATAATGAAATACGCGAGGTGGCGAATCTATGGCGATGCAAATTGGCGAAGAAAATCAACTGAAGGAAGAGGAGGAGCTACTGATTAACGCAATCAAGGCCCACAAATAAACAATGTTGCTGTTAAGTTTCAGTAAAGAAATGGACTGCGCTTGAACCGGATTTAAATTATATGGGCGGTGCCATGCCCTCTTATTCAATGCCTGCCCCTTATTCAATGCCCTCTGTCAAAAGAAAAAATGGTAGGTCCGTACTAAGTTTCATTGCTGAGCGACTTATAGTTCAGCAAAATATTTGGGTCACAAAAAATGGGCCACGCCCCTTGGCCAACGCCCATCAAATGTTATCAGTAGAATGACTCACCTATGGGACGACGGGGTACTAAATTTTAATGTTGTGCTACTTATAATTTCGAAGATATTCTATTTTAAAGATTTTGCTTGTATGGGTGGTGCTACGCCCCCTCGTCCAATACTTGCCCCATTCCCTCTGTCGAAATATATGAATAAATGGTAGGTTCGTACTAAGTTTCATTGCTGAGCGACTTATAGTTCAACAAAATATTTGGGTCACAAAAAATGTGCCACGCCCCTTGTCCAACGCCCATAAAATCTTATCATTAGAATGACTCATCTATGGGACGACGGGGTACTAAATTTTAATGTTGTGCTACTTATAATTTCGAAGATATTCTATTTTAAAGACTTTTGCTTGTATGGGTGGTGCCACGCCCCGTTGTCCAAAACCCGCCTCATTCCGTCTGTCGAGAGATATGATTACATGATAGGTTCATGCTAAGTTTCATTCCTCTGTGACTTGTAGTCCAGCAGAATAATTGGGTCACAAAAATGTGCCACGCCCCTTGAGGGTATAAAAAATAGTTAGTAGCCGATTCTCAGACCTACTGAATATGCATGTAAAATTTCATAAAAATCGGTCAAGTGTCACACTGTGACACGATTTATTTTATATATAAGATATAATATAATATAATATAATATAATATAATATAATATAATATAATATAATATAATATAATATAATATAATATAATATAATATAATATAATATAATATAATATAATATAATATAATATAATATAATATAATATAATATAATATAATATAATATAATATAATATAATATAATATAATATAATATAATATAATATAATATAATATAATATAATATAATATAATATAATATAATATAATATAATATAATATAATATAATATAATATAATATAATATAATATAATATAATATAATATAATATAATATAATATAATATAATATAATATAATATAATATAATATAATATAATATAATATAATATAATATAATATAATATAATATAATATAATATAATATAATATAATATAATATAATATAATATAATATAATATAATATAATATAATATAATATAATATAATATAATATAATATAATATAATATAATATAATATAATATAATATAATATAATATAATATAATATAATATAATATAATATAATATAATATAATATAATATAATATAATATAATATAATATAATATAATATAATATAATATAATATAATATAATATAATATAATATAATATAATATAATATAATATAATATAATATAATATAATATAATATAATATAATATAATATAATATAATATAATATAATATAATATAATATAATATAATATAATATAATATAATATAATATAATATAATATAATATAATATAATATAATATAATATAATATAATATAATATAATATAATATAATATAATATAATATAATATAATATAATATAATATGATATAATATGATATAATATCTACAACGTTTTAAAAATGGTTAAAAAATATCAAGAGCGACATGACAAAGTCATCCTCCAACACGACAATGCTCGGCCTCACGTCGCAAAAGTGGTCAAAAAGTACCTGGAAACGCTGAAATGGGAAGTCTTGCCACACCCGCCGTATTCCCCAGATGTCGCCCCTTCTGACTTCCACTTATTCCGTTCGATGGCACACGGCCTGGCACATCAACATTTTCAATCCTTCGAAGAATTGGAAAAATGGATTGCTTCATGGATAGCGTCAAAAGAGGACTCCTTTTTTGGAGCCGGGATCCGAAAATTGCCGGAAAGATGGGAGAAAGTTGTCGCTAGCGACGGACAATACTTTGAATAATACATCTGTAAGCACTTTTTCGCAATAAAGCTTTTAATTTTGGAAAAAAACGGCGGAAGCAAAGTTGTACACCTGATATAATATAATATAATATAATATAATATAATATAATATAATATAATATAATATAATATAATATAATATAATATAATATAATATAATATAATATAATATAATATAATATAATATAATATAATATAATATAATATAATATAATATAATATAATATAATATAATATAATATAATATAATATAATATAATATAATATAATATAATATAATATAATATAATATAATATAATATAATATAACATAATATAATATAATTGTTTATGTAAGTAAATATCACTTCTGGTCGTATCACCAGAGTGTAAGCACAGTGCGAAAACAGTACTTGAACTGTGTCGCCTTGGAGAACAATGGTAGTTAAACGCTGTGAAGTTGTGTTACCACTGTGCCTTTATTGATTATCGAACCCTTATTTATATTGACAATATTGTTTACATGCTAAAATATACATACATACAAAACCCAAAATCCAAAATTGCATAAATGCACAATATGCTAAGAATAATAACATTAATAAGACCCAAAATACCAAAATTGCAATAAGAAATAATAACAACAAGGTAAAAATGCCTAACTTGCATCAATATTGCAGCGGTCAATGTCTGCTTACATAAACACACAAACATCCTGCCCCCCGTTGAACGACTGTTCAACTATATATTGACAGTGAAGTCTGCTGTTGATAGTCTTCTAGGGGCTAGTTCCGGGGGTGTGGTTCCAGGTTTCTCATTTGTTGTCGTTGGTCGTCGTTTAGATTGCCAGTACCAAACTGCTAGCAATAGCAGAATAATTGTGCATACGAGAGCCACACTAGACAACGATATGGTGATGCGGCTTTGTGACTTCAGATCGTATGGTAGCTCAGCTATTTTCAATGTGTTGAGCAACGTTTGCAGACTTGTTAGATTCTTCATGTGATCTGTGTAGTCTGTCGAACTGACGTTTGCGAATAGTTCTCTGATGTGCCTTGGTGATGAAAGTTGTGAAATGTTGCCGAAACTTGCAAATGTTGTTCGCAGACAATTAAATAGCGTTTGATGTCCAGTTATTGTCACCGTGTTGCTTTTTATTGTGCAGTCTGGTGCCAGAGTTATTATTCCAGCTCCCCTTAAAGTAAGCTGAGAGAAGTCGTGGTCACACACTGTGGTAAATCGCATAGAATCTGTTATAGCAAATAGCCACTGGTTTTTCTCTTCCAATTGTGCCAGGTAATAAATTGATTTAACCTTTTCTAGTTTGCATGTCGGTGAAGTCTCGTTGACAAACAGATTTATTTCACAAGAGCATAGATGAGAACTTCTGTGATATAGAGCTTGGATGTTGGAACATAAGTATCTTCTTGGTGCTGTAATTACGCATTGATTTAATTGATCTTGTCTCACAGGAACGTAGTGATCCATGTGTTTATTTGTCGCTAATGCTGTTGCACAGGGTTTAACCATTATCATGCTACCATTTATTGATGTCGGAATTGGAATTATTCTAAACATTTTTAATTGCGCTGGATTGACTAATGGAATTGTAATTTCGAAGACAGCGTGATGTTGGCTGATGCCTCCCCTGATCGTCATTAATTTATACAATTGTATGAGATTGCCATCGTCCAGGGGGAGCTCCAAGGACGACGGTAGGTGAGCTCATATTGTCCTTAATTCTGCTTTCAACTGGCTTGCACACAATAACAAAGGCTTGGTGTAGTTTCAGCTCGTAGTCTTCATTGCCTAGTTGGTTGAGGTTTTTAATGATTTCTGATAGCTGCGATTCGAGTTCGGAGGACCTCTTTTTGGTTTCGATGGTGTCTGCTCGTAATATATTTATGGTTGAGTCAATAATCGATGTTTGATTTCGCAACAGGTTCGACAGGTGATTCTCATTGTTTTTAATTTCATTGATTGTCTGGGACATCTCCTTTGCATACTCGCTGTCTAATACACCAAACAATGCACCTGCTACATTTCCAATCACGTTCATGGCGCCTCTTTTCACTCGTTTAGGAGACAGTAATATACCTTCCAACTGAAGGTTCTCAAGTGTGCCCTTAAAATGAGCGATTGTTTGGTTGCAGCTAACCTTATCTTGCATTTTGTTACATAAATCCTGTGCTATGTGCGTTCCATTAATTAACGACGATAATTCCGTTGCGAGTATTGCCAAATCGTAATACACTATAAAATTCCACTGGCTCGTTGCTATCTTGATTTCTCCCATGTCCTCAAAATGGACACCTAATTCAGGTCTGAATCTTTTTATCTCTATTCGGGTTGCAGTGATTAGTGGTAGTATTAAGAGCGAAATAGTTGCCATAAGTAGATAATTTATGGACACTATTCGACGTTTCTTGGCCGGAACTTCGGTTGAGGTGCTTGGTTTTATTGCAATGTTCTGATTGTAAGGTGTAATATCGGTTGCCGGGGATTCGTCTGGATTAGTGGGAAGCGGAGCAAGCCGATGTATGGATCGTCTAAAGACTCCTCTTGCTGTTTTCACGTCTACTACCCTCACGACGCCATCCTCTCCTGGATAAAGCTTGATGACCCTTCCGATTGGCCAAGTCATTACTGGGGTGTTGTCTTCTTTTATGATAACCATATCTCCTATGGTAATATTTTTTGCGCGACTCTTCCATTTTGATCTGCATTGGAGTTCATTCAAGTATTCGTTCGACCACCTTCTCCAGAAGTTATGTTTGATTTGTGAAACTAATGCCCATCTTTGGAGTAATGTTTGTTTTGCAGGCCTTGCCTCGCTATCGACTGTTGCGGTTATTGCTTCGCCAATCAGGAAGTGTCCTGGTGTAAGGGCCGTCGGATCGTTAGGACTGTCTGACATCGGTGTCAATGGTCGGGAATACAGCAATGGTCGAGTATACAGCTGCTGTTAGTTCATGGAGCTGATTTTTGGCGCCTATGAAGTTTGTAGCGTTGTCACAAATTATTGTCTGGCATTGACCGCGCCGACTGGTGAATCTTTTGATAGCTCCAATGAAGGCTTCGGTAGTTAGATCGCTGACTAGTTCTAAGTGTACCGCCTTAGTCGGAAAGCAACAAAACACTGCAATGTATGCCTTGGTGGGCCTCTTTCCTCTTACTTTGTAGTGAACCCAGAATGGTCCGCAAAAATCCACCCCAGTGTTGATGAAGGGGCGTGCGGGTGTTACGAGCATTGTGGGCAGGTTACCCATTACCTGTGTGAGCAGTTTTGGTCTGGCCTTGCTGCAGATTATGCACTTTTGAACTGTCGATCTTGCCATTGATTTGCCCTTTATTGGCCAAAATTTTTGCCGTATCTGATACAAAAGTGTCTGGGGTCCCGAATGCATGTTTTGCCTGTGTGTTGCTTCAAAGATGAGCTTCGTCAGCTGGTCATTATAAGGAATAATCAGTTGATGTTTTGCGTCGTATGGAAGATTAGAGGCCTCCAGTCTTCCTCCAATTTTCATTAGGCCTTCGTTGTCCAGGAAAGGGGATAGGTTTGCTATGGGTCTGTTCTTTTTAAGCTCTTTGTACCTTTTAAGGTCCTTAATTTCTTCAGAAAATTCAGCGTCTTGTATGGCTCGAATGATTGTTTTTAATGCTTCATTTAATTCTATTGGTGTCAATGTTAAGTTGCGCTGGGGTGTTACCCGCCCCTTCCTGGTATGCCTTATGAACCGGTGTATGTAGCCCATGACTCGTTTGAGCCTTTCAAAGGAGTTTTTGTGGTTAATGCTGCAAACAAGTTCTACAAGAGTGTCTTGATCCCTTACTGAGGTTGCTGAGACTGCAGTCTTGTTTCTTCGTTCGGGATCGGATACCACATCGACGGCTAACTCTGGTAGAAACCTCTGCGGCCAAATATCTTCTGATCCATGCAGAAAGACTGGGCCTGCGAACCAGATAACACTTCGTTCAATAATGTGTGTGACTAACTAATTAAAACACATTTTTTTGCCAAAATTCGTTTTTATTCATCAACATAGTCCTCTTTAAGGGAGATACAATCATTCCAACGCTTTTCCAATCTTTCGATACCGCCTTTGTAGAACGATTTTTCTTTGCCTTCAAAATAGGCGTTAGTTTCGGCGATTACTTCATCATTTGAGCCAAATCTCTTACCACGGAGCATCTTTTTGAGGTCTGCGAAGAGCCAGTAGTCGCTGGGGGCCAGATCTGGAGAACACGGGGGATGAGGAAGCAATTCGAAGCCCAACTCATGCATTTTTGCCATCGTTTTCATCGACTTGTGACACGGTGCATTGTCTTGGTGAAACAACACTTTTTTCTTCTTCATATGGGGCCGCTTAATCGCGATTTCTTCCTTCAAACGTTCCAACAATGCTATATAATAGTCGCTATTGATTGTTTTCCCTTTCTCAAGATAGTCGATGAATATTATTCCGTGCACATCCCAAAATACTGACGCCATAACCTTGCAAGCCGATGTTTGTGCCTTTGGACGCTTTGGGCGGCTTTCCCCGGTTGCATGCCACTCAGCAGACTGCCGATTTGACTCTGGAGTGAAATGGTGGATCCATGTTTCATCCATTGTGATGTACCGACACAAAAACTCCGACTTGTTGCGCGTAAACATGTCCAAACAGCTCTTTGAATCATCGATTCGTTGTTGTTTTTGCTCCGGTGTGAGCAAACGCGGCACCCATTTCGAAAACACCTTTTTCATAATCAAATGTTCGTGTATTATGGTGTGTACACTGCCTGCTGATATCTTTAGAATGTCAGCAATCTCCCCCACTTTCACTTTACGGTCGGACATAATGATTTTCAGTGTTTTTTCAACGTTTTCCGGAATAACAGCGTCATTTGGCCGTCCAGTAGATGGAATGTCATCGGTGTCTGTACGACCACATTTGAATTCGGCATACCAATAACAAATGGTTCTTTTTGATGGAGCAGAGTCCGAATAATGTTTTTCAAGCCATTCCTGGCATTGAACAGTATTTTTTTTCATTAAAAAACAATGATAAATCAGCACACGGAATTACTTTGAATTCAGTTTTTTTGAAAACTCAAAAGTAGTGTCACTTAAAGCACTGTAACTTGTAAACTAATGGTCGGATTGACATATAATTTTGACAGTAAGCCTAAAAGGTTCACAATTTCGAAAAAAAATATTGATTTAGTATTAGTGCCGCCATCTATGTGTCAGTCACACACATTATTGAACGAAGTGTTATTACAGGCTGACAATTGATCAGGTGGTAGGCCCCTTGATAGGATATCAGCTGGATTGTCCTTGGTGTTCACATGGCGCCACTGAATGGGTCTCGTCAATTCTTGGATTGTCGCTACTCTATTTGCTACAAAGGTATGAAAACTGGACGATGACGTATTAATCCATGAAAGAACAATTTGTGAGTCAGACCAAAAATAAATCTGACAACTCTTTAATTGTAGCTCTTCTCTTATCCGATTTGCCAATTGCGCACCAATTACAGCAGCACATAGTTCTAGCCGAGGAAGTGTAACTCGTTTGAGTGGGGCTACTCTTGACTTAGCGCATAGGATTCTTACGCTGATTTGCCCATTTCGCAATACCGATCTTATGTATGCTGAGGCTCCATATGCCTTTTCCGAAGCATCTGTGAAAATATGGAGCTGAATGGCCTTAGCAACTTCCCCGTTGAGCATGTGTCGTGGTATTTGCAGATTAGACAGGGATGATAGGTTGCTTCGAAATTCAGCCCACCTTTTGCATACTTCAGCTGGCAGTGGTTCGTCCCACCCTATATTTGAATTCCAAAGCTCTTGGATGAACATTTTTGCTGTCACGACGATTGGTGATAGGAGCCCAAGTGGATCAAATAATCGTGCCAGATCTGATGTTACTGATCGCTTTGTGATCTTGTCAATTGGTGGAAGGTTGACCTTTATACAGAATTTGTCTGTGATTGGCGCCCATGTTAAGCCAAGTGTTTTGATGGTTCCTGGATTATTATTTGCTAGACTTAGGTTGATCTCCTGGTCACTGTTCGGAACCCCTTGTAGTAGTCTTGAGTGATTTGCACACCACTTTCGAAGCTTCATGCCCGCAGCACCCAATATGTTTTTCAGTTGTTCTTGCATTTCTACAGCTGTAGTCAGATTGTCTGCACCACAAAGACCATCGTCTACATAAAAGTTATCTTGAAGCGCCTTGGCTCCTAATGGATGCAATTCTCTATTATTGTCCGCGATTACTCGTAGACATTTTGTTGCCAAATATGGTGCCGCTCTAGTACCATAAGTGACAGTATTTAGTTCATAGTACTTTATCGGCGAGTCTTGAGTTTCCCTCCAAATCACGAGCTGGTATTTCCTGTCATCAGGGTGTATGAGTATTTGTCTGTACATCTTCTCGATGTCCGTCGTGAACACGAATCGAGGCATCCTGAACCTTAATAAAATGGACAGCAGATCATTTTGTATTGTAGGCCCTGTGTGCATTAAGTCGTTTAATGAGAGTCCGGATGAGGATTTGGCAGAGGCATCGAACACCACTCGCAGTTTGGTTGTAGTGCTGTCAGGTTTTAAGTCACAATGATGAGGGATGACGTAGTTGGGGGTGGTAATTGATTCAATGCAAATCTCACTCATGTGGCCTAGCTTTTCATACTCCTTCATGAAGCTGACGTACTGTTCCTTTAATTTACTGTCCCTCGATAACCTTCGATATAATGCCAAGAATCGGTTAAAGGCCATTTGTTTGGAATCACCCAGTCGGGAGGTGTCTTCAATGAAGGGAAGTCTGATCACGAAGCGGCCGTTGACGTTATTGGATGTGGTTTGTGTAAAGTAATCCTCACACTGTTTTTCACTCGGAGAAGGTATTTTTATTTTTGTGTCGATTTCTTCCATCTTCCACAGTCGTTCAATTGCGTCTTCCAATTTGTCGTCTGTAACCATTCCACATGTCAGGTGAGTTGATAAACCTTCATGAATTTTTCCTGCGACTACCCATCCGAAAACAGTATTCTGTAGAGTTGGTAGGCCCTCGGACAATTTAATTTGCCCTGTTCTCAATAATTGGTGATAAAATTCTGCATCTAGCAAAATATCAATTTTCTCAGATCTGTGAAATGCAGGATCAGCTAGTTCAATGTTTTCTGGTATTTTCCAATTATTTATTTGTACGTGTTGTGAGGGTTGTTCCGATACGATCTGTAGGAGAACGTAGGCTTCCATGACTACCTTGAAGTTGTTAGATCTTGACTCTATTGTAAGCGCTATTCGACGGTGGGTGTTCATTCTGCCCTTTCCGATACCTTCGATGCTAATTGCCGCAGATCCAGCCCTTAGTTTAAGGTTCTTCACCAATCGGTCCGTTACCAAATTTACTTGTGAGCCTGAATCCAACATTGCACGACACTCAGTGGAGTTTCCGTTTCTGCCAGAGGCAATGACTCGGGCTGTACCCAACAGAACGTAGCCTCGCCTCCCAAGCTGAACTGCTGTGGCTAGAGAAGCTGAGTTAGGTAGTTCTTCGGATGTTGTCGTAGTTTGGCTCGAATTTATGGACTCAGAGACTGATATGGCAGCTACGTGTTGTTCTTCCACTGCTCCCTTGTCTTTATGTAGTAAGGTATTGTGCTTTTCATGACACTTGAGACAATTACCATATGAACATTGACTTGATCTGTGTCCCCGCTTTAAACAATTGAAGCAAAGATTGTTGTGTTTTACTAATTCCATTCGTTGTAGAACCGGCAGCAGCTTGAACTCGGGGCATGCAAACAGTGGGTGATTGTTGTTACAAACTGCGCATTCTTTTGTGGGCCTTGTTGCTGCCAAGGCTGTGGTGCCTTGTCGTGTCATTTTATCCTTCGAGCTTAAGGATTCCAACGTCTGGAATCTGGCTTCCAAAAATTTTAGAAATGCACCAACTTCTTGTTGTTCCTTTGGTGACGTCAATGATTGTTCATAGAGTGCATGCGTTTGCCGATCTAGTTTTTTTACGAAAATATATAACAGTATCGGATCCCATGTGCTGACATCAACTCTCAAGTTCAGCAGCGCAAATAAGCATTCTTGTGTAGTGTCATGAAGTTCCCTTAGGTGATGCGCGGTGGGTGCTGCAGTCGGCTGACCTAGTAACTTGTGGATGATAGTATTCACTAAGATCCTCTTATTGTTGTATCGTTCTATTAGCAGATTCCAAGCGGTGTCATAGTTCTCATCGGTTAGTGCTAAATGTTGAATAAGTCGTTCAGCTTCGGATGTGATATTAGTCTTGAGATACCACATCTTCTGGACCTTCGGTAGGGGCTGCACGTGAACCATTTGACTAAACATATCGTGGAATTGTTGCCACTTCAGGTAGTCTCCATCAAACTTTGGTATGGTCACTTTAGGCAGCGGGAGCGCATTTGTGCTTACATGAGTTGATGTTGGCTGTACAGGCTCCACTTCGCTTTTTATTGTGAGTTCTGTTATATGTTCTTGTACTAGAGCTTCTAGTTCTAAATATTCCTCGAAATCGTAGCTTGCAGTTGCTGGATCATCATGCATATCCCATATCTCGAAATTTAATGCCTCTATTTGTTGCCAAAACTGCTTGATTGTTTGGCATTTGACCTTGTAATATGCGGACGATTGTTCAGTGAGCAATAATTAATTTAATTGATTGGCACGACAGCCCGCTTACGCGAGACTAAGGCCTAGCTTCCCGCAACCACCCGTGTTGTGCGTGTGAATTTTGTACGCGGGTGGAAGGGACCTACAGTTGTATGCCGGTTCCGAATGGCAGGTTGGGAGCTTTTTCATAGGCAATTTTTACTCTCAGAGGTTTGCCATTTCCAGCTGAGAGGACAGCCACCGAAAGAGAAAACGAGTTTCCCGTTATTTTTTTTAGGTGTTACTACATGCAGAATTCGAACTAGCGTCGCTCTGCATGCGACTCGCTTGGACCGCGCACTAACCAACTGAGCCACGGCGGCTGCCCAGTTAGCAATACTGTGCCCAAAAATCTCCTCAATGATACTTTCGATGCGTTTTGTCGTCTGATTAAGCCATCAATCTTTGTCCCTTGCTTTTGGGTTTTCTTCAGTTGATCATGCTCGAATGGTTCCATGGCGAAAACTTGAGTTGTGCTTGCACTTGCGCTTGCCGTATTGCGTATTTCTTCAATTTTTATTTCATATTGAGCCGTGTATTCGTGCCCTACATTGCTAACCTCCGTGTAGTAGGTAAAGTATTGATGTTGGAGAGGAATTCCCTTCAGTGTCCTAATGGCGTTGTCGTTTGCTTTGAACTCCTCATAACGGGTCACGATCCGCTTGAGTCGTTCCTCGAAGTACTCCTGCGATGCTTTTCTTGCGTTTGAGTCCTTTTTGTAGTTAACCACTACTTGCTGGATTTCTTTTCCCACAACCTGCTGCAGCTTTATTAGTTCGTCGAATTCCATGGTCGAACTGTGATACTTGAGTCGGGGTCACCAAATGTTTATGTAACTAAATATCACTTCTGGTCGTATCACCAGAGTGTAAGCACAGTGCGAAAACAGTACTTGAACTGTGTCGCCTTGGAGAACAATGGTAGTTAAACGCTGTGAAGTTGTGTTACCACTGTGCCTTTATTGATTATCGAACCCGTATTTATATTGACAATATTGCTTACATGCTAAAATATACATAAATACAAAACCCAAAATCCAAAATTGCATAAATGCACAATATGCTAAGAATAATAACAATAATAAGACCCAAAATACCAAAATTGCAATAAGAAATAATAACAACAAGGTAAAAATGCCTAACTTGCATCAATCATGCAGCGGTCAATGTCTGCTTACATAAACACACAAACAATAATATAATATAATATAATATAATATAATATAATATAATATAATATAATATAATATAATATAATATAATATAATATAATATAATATAATATAATATAATATAATATAATATAATATAATATAATATAATATAATATAATATAATATAATATAATATAATATAATATAATATAATATAATATAATATAATATAATATAATATAATATAATATAATATAATATAATATAATATAATATAATATAATATAATATAATATAATATAATATAATATAATATAATATAATATAATATAATATAATATAATATAATATAATATAATATAATATAATATAATATAATATAATATAATATAATATAATATAATATAATATAATATAATATTGTTACGAAATTCCACAGATCGTTATCGACGGTTCGTTTTTGATTGTATTTGAAAATAAAACAACTTCAATTACTCAGCAAAACGTAGTCAAAACTGACAATCGCTTTATTTACAGAATTTACACTTCGCTTGTATCTACACTTGTTACCACTTTGCTCGCTCAACACAGACTCGACCCCTTGCGCTGCCACTGCTGCTTTTATACCACTTTTCTTATCGCGCCGAAGTTTCTTGCAACTTCTAATTGGAAAGCGCTCGACCATTCTCGCACAGCCCATTTCGAGAACCATCCTTGCCATATCGGACTATACCAAGCGAATTTATAACAGTTTTGCTGTACTTCACAGTGCATGCCTAAAAGTATGCTTGGAAAACATTCGTGCGGAGAATGCATTCCCGTACAGTGCGACACAGAATTTCTCATCGTATCACTGCCCATCACTTAGACTTGTTCGTCCCGAACAAGTACCGAGGCTCCGCCGGAGTAAGACGCCAGGCGCTCCAAATGGACTACTTTCAGCCTGGCGTTTCCGTTGCAGCAGCGTTGAACCCTGTACACCACGTCATTAATCCTGGTCACGACTTTGTACGGTCCTTCCCATGACGTTTGAAGCTTTGGAGACAAACCTTTCCTGCGCTGCGGGTTGTAAAGCATTACCAGATCGCCTTCTTGGAACCCCGCTGTGTTAGCTCGTAGATCATATCTGGCTTTCATCTTATCGCTGACCAGTTGGATACGGTCTCTTATAAACTGGTGGATTTCTTCCAGCTCCGATCGCTTATTAACTACGTAATCAGTCTTAGCGCCTTCCGTCGTGCTGACCACTCCGAACTTCAAGTCAGCAGGCAATCTCAGCTCTGTGCCGAACACTGCTCGGGCTGGAGTGAGTGATGTCGTATCGTGCGGGGCTGACCTATACGCCATCAAGAACAGCGGAATATGCGTGTCCCAATCCTTTTGATTCCTGCCTACTACTTTCCGCAGATATTCCTCCAGTGTTCGATTGAATCGTTCCACCATGCCGTCGGACTGGGGATGCAAAGGACAGGTGCGAGTTTTCCTTATTCCTAGTAGCTCACACACTTCTTTTAATACAAGAGACTCGAAATTCCGGCCTTGATCCGAGTGCAACTCCAGTGGAACTCCAAATCTGGCCACCCAGTTGTTTACCAACATTTCCGCGACCGTGGTGGCCTCCTGGTTAGGAATAGGATACACTTCGGGCCATTTGCTGAAATAGTCCATCACCACCAGCACATATTTGTTGCCTTGAGTGCTAAGTGGGAATGGCCCGGCGACGTCCATGGCAATTCGCTCAAAGGGCGCTCCCATGTTGTACTGCTGCATGCGGCCCCGAGATCTTCTTGTTGGCCCTTTCGCAGCCGAACATCGATCACAGCTCTTAATCCAATCGGCGACAGACTCCTGGCATCCTACCCAGTAGAATCGCCTTTTTATTTTGGCGACAGTTTTTGTGATGCCTAGGTGCCCTCCGCTAGAGTCGTTATGGTATGCCTCGATCACCTCGTTGATCCTGCATTTCGGGACTAAAATTAGGGAATTGCTGGTCCGGCCATCCTCATTCTCCCTCTCGCGGTATAGGCAACCATCAGACAGCCGCAGACTTTGCCACTGCGCCCAGTAAGCCTTCGCGATCGGGCTCCCACCGGCCATCTCCTGCCAGTCTGGACGTGCGCCTTGCTCCTTGCCTTCAATGATTTTTTTAAGATCCGTATCCTCGCGCTGGTCCTTTTGTATCCTCTCCGCAGACCACTCCTCCTCTGGCAGAACGCTGACCAATCGTACGTCCACTATCTGCTCTTTGCTTTCGGCTCGCGAACAATGCCTGCATTCGGTTTTGCACGGACGGCGTGACAAGGCATCGGCATTTCCATGGCTGCTACCCTTGCGATGCTCTACCGTGTAGTCGTAGCTCTGCAGCCGCTCGATCCACCGCGCCAATTGGCCTTCCGGATCTTTAAAATTCAGTAGCCATTTCAATGCCGCATGATCTGTGCGCAGGCGAAACTTTTGCCCATACAGGTATTTATGGAAGTGTTTCACGCATTCCAGTACTGCGAGCAACTCCCTTCGGGTCACACAGTAGTTGCGTTCAGGCTTTGACAAAATTTTGCTGTAGTATGCTATCACTTGTTCTTGGCCATCTATTATCTGTGACAGCACACCGCCAATACTATGCCCACTTGCATCTGTATCCAGCACAAACATCTCTCCAGGAACGGGGAAGGCCAGAATTGGAGCAGTGCACAGTTTTTCCTTCAGTCGTGCAAAAGCCTGCTCCTGCTCTTCACCCCACGCGAAGGCTTGATTCTTTTTCGTCAGTTTGTGCAAGCTGCCAGCTATGTTCGCAAATCCTGGAACGAATCTTCGGTAGTATGTGCACAGGCCCAGGAAACTGCGGAGTTCGTGTAGATTGCGTGGTCGGGGCCACTCCTTCACCGCCGTGATCTTGCCTTCGTCCGTATGTACTCCGCGAGCGGAAACCGTGTGACCCAAATACTTGACCTCTTTTTGGAACAGCGAGCACTTCTTTGGGTTGAGTTTAAGCCCGGCTTCCTGTATTCGCTCAAATACCTCCTTCAGCTTTTCCAGGTGGTCGTCGAAGCTTTTGCCCATCACGATTATGTCGTCGAGGTATACCAGACACGTCCGCCAATGCAGCCCTTTCAGCACACGCTCCATTAGCCGCTCGAATGTTGCTGGTGCGTTGCAGAGTCCAAACGGCATGACGGTGAACTGCCACAAACCGTCGCCAACACTAAAAGCCGTTTTCTCCTTGTCCTGGTCTGCAAGTTCCACCTGCCAATAGCCGCTGCGTAAGTCGAGTGTGGAAAACCACTGTGTGGCTGACAGTGTGTCCAGGGTGTCATCGATCCGAGGTAGTGGATAGCTGTCCTTCTTGGTCACGTCATTGAGCTTCCGATAGTCCACACAGAATCGGGTACTGCCATCCTTTTTCTTGACTAGCACGACCGGCGAGCACCAAGGACCTGACGAAGGCTCTATGACCTTTTCTGTATGCATGTTTCCAATCAAATTTGTGACCTCTTCCCTCTTGGCCAGAGGAACTCGTCTTGGCGGTTGGCGGATTGGTTTCGCGCTTCCGGTGTCGATGTTGTGCTTCACTATGGCTGTTCTTCCGCCCGCTTCCGTTGCAAATATTGACCCATAGTGCTGCAGGAGTGACCGCGCTTTCTGTTTCTGCTCGCCTGTCAATTCACTGCTCCACTGGGTCTGCGGTATGGCGTCCATGTTAGAACCGCTTTTCTTACTTCCTCCGGGTGGACTGCTTCCGCAATTGACAACTGCTTCAGCCTCTCTACACTCGCCAATGACCGCATCTTTTCCGACATATCTGGTCGTGTTCAGTGGATTGAGTATCCTGACTGGTATTTTGCCATTTTTGGGTTCCACTAATGTACGTCCGATTATTATGTTGTCGTATCCTTGTTTTGGCGCTTCTACAACCCACAGCCGACTTGTCCCATCGTCCTCGTCCACCTTAGCCCACACAATCGCCTCGGAATTCGCTGGTATCTTCTGGTGTTGACACGAGACAACTTTCCTTACCGCCACGCTTCGGTCATAGCCAGTGTGCAGGAGGAATTCAACGTTGGCATACTTCAGCACATTTTCTTTCAGGTCCAGCGTAAAACCATGCCTAATCATGAAATCCACGCCGATAATCACGTCGTCCATTATATCCGCGACGATGAACTCATGCTCCAGGCTGCTGGTGCCGATAGCAATTGTTTTTGTTACTTTTCCTCTTACCGGCGCACGCTCGCCAGTCGCAGTCCTCAGCTGTATGCCATGCAGCGGTTCCCAGTTCTTCAGAAGCTTCCTTTTTATGATCGAATATGACGCTCCAGTATCCAGTGTCAACACGAACAACTTTCCATCTATCTTTCCTTCAATCGTCAAGCTGCTGGGTTGCCGTTTCAGCTGTGAGACAAGGACGGTGGGGCAGCGGGTTGTGGGGATCAGCTCACGCCCCTTTGGGCTGACCCGTTTTAGTTTAACGACTCCTCGTCCTCAGCCCTGCGCTTGTTGGCTGAGCCTCGATCGTCAGTATTCCCCGCTTCAGGCGATTGCGATCGAGAACGGGAACGCCTCTTTCGTTGGCGGCAGTCTCGTGATATGTGACCCTGCTTGCCACATGTCCAGCAAACAACTTTAGAGGAGACAACCCGTGGCCTGCCCGATGTCTCAGAGCTTATGGCCTGGATCGAAATGTCGCTGTCCGGCTGGATTTGACGTACCCTTGCAGATGCATACCGATTGCCTCCAATCCATGTCGCTTCATATGTCATCGCGCTGGTCACCGTCTCTTTAAATGTCGGCTTGCCCATCATCAACGCACTGCGACGTGTCTCGGGGTCATGAAGACCTTCAATGAACGCCTCAATCTTCATCCTTTCGAGATGATCAGCGCCGAATTTTGGGTAGCACAACTGTACGAGCCGCTCAATGTCTGCTGCATATGTCTGCAGCGCCTCGCTGGCTCTTTGCCTGCGGTTCTTCAGCTCACAGTAGTACAGCGTATGGTTGTGCTCGTTGCTGCACTTCACTGCCAACGCTCTCATGACGGCCTCGTAATCACTTCTCGAACATTCCGGAACTGATTTCATTACCTCAGCCGCAGGACTTTTCAGCGCCAAAGCCAATCTCCGAACCTTCCTGATATCGGTCCACTGATTTTCCAAAGCAGCTAAGTCGAATTGCAGTTTGAATGTATCGAATGGCGTAGCACCATCATAAGTAGGCACTTCTGTTCGGGTGGCGAAACTTTCCGGAATCGGCGGCAAACATTCTCGTGGCTGTACCTCTCTAAGCCGCTCGTCGATTTTTCTGTTTACCGAATCCTCCAGACTGTCAACTCGTTTGTTCAAGGAATCATCCAAATCGTCAACTCGTCTGTTCAGAGAATCATCCAGGCCGTCGACTCGTTTATCTAAGTGTTCCACTTGCGCTCCCAGGTGCTCCACCTTCACATCAAGCTTGTTTGAGATTTCTTCCACTTTCTGCTCCAAGCGCGCAGAATTTTCCTGAAGCTTGGTTTCCATTCGCTCCGCTACTTCTCGGTTCGCCGTCTCCATTTTAGCTATTTCTAGATTTGTCGTTTCGACTTTTGCCGAAATTCCGAGATTCGTAGTTTCCAGCTTCGCTGCCATTTCTCGATTCGTAGTTTCCAGCTTCGCTGCCATTTCTCGATTCGCTGCTTCCATTTGCGCCGACATGCCTTTGAGTGCAGCCATTAGTTGGCTCATGTCCAACGCTTGTATTGGTGCAGCCGCTGCAGCTGTACTCTGTAGCGAAGCAGCACCAGCAGGCGATTCCTCCACCTTGGCCGACGCCTCTTGTTCCTGCGTTCCGAACTCGTGTGCAGCCCAATCAATGCCTCGTGATTCACACGCCTCTCGCAAACGCAGCTGCAACTCCACCTTACCGCCAGCAGTCGGCAAATTCCAGGCCGCCATCTCCTTCTTCAGCTGGTCAACCTTCAGCAGCTCCAGTTTAACCATGTCTGCGTTTTTATAATTTTATTTTACTTTCAGTAATACAATCCCCAATTTCTGACACCAAATGTTACGAAATTCCACAGATCGTTATCGACGGTTCGTTTTTGATTGTATTTGAAAATAAAACAACTTCAATTACTCAGCAAAACGTAGTCAAAACTGACAATCGCTTTATTTACAGAATTTACACTTCGCTTGTATCTACACTTGTTACCACTTTGCTCGCTCAACACAGACTCGACCCCTTGCGCTGCCACTGCTGCTTTTATACCACTTTTCTTATCGCACCGAAGTTTCTTGCAACTTCTAATTGGAAAGCGCTCGACCATTCTCGCACAGCCCATTTCGAGAACCATCCTTGCCATATCGGACTATACCAAGCGAATTTATAACAGTTTTGCTGTACTTCACAGTGCATGCCTAAAAGTATGCTTGGAAAACATTCGTGCGGAGAAGGCATTCCCGTACAGTGCGACACAGAATTTCTCATCGTATCAATATAATATAATATAATATAATATAATATAATATAATATAATATAATATAATATAATATAATATAATATAATATAATATAATATAATATAATATAATATAATATAATATAATATAATATAATATAATATAATATAATATAATATAATATAATATAATATAATATAATATAATATAATATAATATAATATAATATAATATAATATAATATAATATAATATAATATAATATAATATAATATAATATAATATAATATAATATAATATAATATAATATAATATAATATAATATAATATAATATAATATAATATAATATAATACTAGCTGACCCCGCGAACTTTGTCTCGCATGACATTTGTTGTTTTTTTATAATGAAATACGCGAGGTGGCGAATCTATGGCGATGCAAATTGACGAAGAAAACCAACTGAAGGAAGAGGAGGAGCTACTGATTAACGCAATCAAGGCCCACAAATAAACAATGTTGCTGTTAAGTTTCAGTAAAGAAATGGACTGCGCTTGAACCGGATTTAAATTATATGGGCGGTGCCATGCCCTCTTATTCAATGGCTGCCCCTTATTCAATGCCCTCTGTCAAAAGAAAAAATGGTAGGTCCGTACTAAGTTTCATTGCTGAGCGACTTATAGTTCAGCAAAATATTTGGGTCACAAAAAATGGGCCACGCCCCTTGGCCAACGCCCATCAAATGTTATCAGTAGCATGACTCATCTATGGGACGACGGGGTACTAAATTTTAATGTTCGAAGATATTCTATTTTAAAGATTTTACTTGTATGGGTGGTGCCACGCCCCCTCGTCCAATACTTGCCCCATTCCCTCTGTCGAAATATATGAATAAATGGTAGGTTCGTACTAAGTTTCATTGCTGAGCGACTTATAGTTCAGCAAAATATTTGGGTCACAAAAAATTCTATTCTATCAGCGATGTTGCCTACGACATAGCGGTCATGAGGCAGCTTCGTGATTACCACATATGGACCCTTAAACTTCGGAATAAACTTCTATTTGGTGCCAATGGTCGTATCATTATTTCGAATAACGACAAAGTCTCCCACGTCAAAAACCCTGGGCGGTCGACTATGCTCATGGAAGCGCTTTAAGTTGTAATCTTGACTCTCCCGAATGGCAACAGCGGCCTGATCTCGCACAACCTCTAGATCTCTTCCGACGGAGTTCACATCTTTCTCATCCAAGAATTCGGTAAGCCGATCCACTTCACACCCCCTCTGCAAAACGCCAAAGAGAAGTTTGCTAGGGGCCGTTTTAATTGACCGGTGAACCGTATTGTTCAGTGCGTACTCAACATGCGCTAGCTGGCACACCCAATCGGAATGAGCCAGCGGCTCGCTCAATTTGGCCAGAATCGCTTTAAGCGTCCGATTCACTCTCTCAACTTGACCATTTGCCTGCGGGGACGCTACCGCAACCTTTACGTGCTCGATATTTTTATCCGAAAGGTAAGATGTAAACTCGAGAGACGTAAAACATGTTCCCTGGTCACTCACTATTCGCGAAGGGCGACTATAATACTCAAAATGCTTATTGAGCGAAATGCATACTTCACGCGTACTTGTCGATACGACCGGATACAATTTTACATATTTAGTTTGGACTGAAGTGACGGCAGGGGACCGAAGTGGTCAATATGGATCGTGTGGAATGGAACGGGCTGCTTCGGGATATTATATAAATTGTGCTCGTTAGTACGAGTCGGGGCGGAATACAGAATGCACTTAATGCAATTGCGGATACATCTTTCAACTTTCGGTTGCATGTCAGGGAACCAGTAATGTAATTTAAGCTGGTCCATAGACTTCGTAACACCGAGATGGCTAATCTTTTCATGAGTATGCCGCACCACATTCTCCTCAAGCTAACCGGGCACGTAGAGGAATAGATCCCCCTTTCGGTCCTGTAAACAATTCCGTCATGCATAGCATACGATTTTGACTCACCTTCACTCAAACTAACCTTCAATTTAGAGATAACTGGGTCGCGGTTTTGTACGGCCCTCACTTGGAAATCAATATCTTCGGAACCAATGACAGAAACAATATGGCACCGGCTAAGAGCATCCACATGACCCATACGGGCGCCAGGTCGATGGGAAACGGAATAATTATAATTTTCAAATTCAAGGGCCCAGCGAGCGATTCGCGGATTCATTTCTCGTTTATTTAATGTTAGAGTTAGTGAGTTATAATCAGTAACAATTTTAAATGGAATGCCTTCCAAATAAGTGCGGAATCGGCGGAGGGCGTAGACCATAGCAAGAGTTTCCAACTCGAAACTGTGATAATTGGCTTCTTGAGGCGTTGTACTTTTCGAGTAGTACGACACTGGATGCAATTTCCCATCATCGCCTTTCTGAAGCAAAACGGCACCGAAGCTTTTTGCGCTTGCATCGCAATGCAGCTCGGTTTCACGCTTCGGGTCGTAAATCGTAAGAACTGGGGCGGAGGTAAGAGCGGTACGCAACATTTCATAGGCCTCTCGGCACTCATCATTGAAATGAAACGGGACCTCCTTCTTCGTAAGATTATTCAGAGGACGGGCACCGAGAATGACGGGACAAACCGCCGAAAATATGAGCATAATCCCAAATATGAATGTAGCTCCTTAGAGTTTTTTGGCACTGGGTAATTTTGTATAGCGTGTATATGGTCCCCACTAGGAGTAATACCAGACGCTGAGACATTGTATCCCAGATATTCAATCTGTTCGTAAGCAAACTTGCACTTTGACAATCGCAACTCTATTCCATTACGAGCAAGACAGCGCTGAACGTCGATTATCAACTCCATATGCTCGGCAATGTCCCTTGAGGCGATCACAATATCGTCAAAATAGACTACAATAAGTCCGGTATCGGTAAAAGGCTTAAGGATTCGCGATATGAACCGCTGAAACACTGAGGGTGCATTTCTCAGCCCGAATGGCATTCGGATGTACTCGTATTGACCACTCGGGGTTACGAAAGAAGTGTATCGCGTCGAGTCATCCGCCATTTTCACGTGGTGAAAACCATTCTTGAGATCAAGCAACGTAAATATTTTCTTATTGCCGAGATATTCAAGGCAATCGTCAATTAACGGAATAGGAAAATTGTCTCGTATTGTCAATTCATTGAGCGCTCTATAATCAACACACATGCGCGTTTCACCATTTTTCTTCTTAACTAACACAATAGGTGAAGCATAGGGTGAATCGCTGACTCTGATTACTTCGCGTTGCAGAAGGTCACTTATGATCGCACTCACTTCATCCTTCTCGCGGTAAGAGAGTCGCCGAGGCGAGCAAAAGAACGGCGTATCGGTGGTGAGGCGTATCGTCATATCTTAATTCGGGACAGTCACCGAACTTTGATCAAACTTCAAATATTCGGAGGTAATCCCGTGGCGTAAGCAGTCACGGAACGGTGCAGCAAGCTGCGGATCAATGTCAATTTCGTCGGAAGATACAAGAACCCAAGGATTCTGAGAATTTTAGAACTCATCAAGCGCCTCAATGGCACCAGGCCGCGACAATGTTCGACGCGGAGTGGCAAAGAAATTTGAAACAATTCCCTTCCGATTAATGAGAATTCGCCTGGATGAGCCCCCACTTTCACTTACACTATTCAATTGAGCCACTTCGGAAGTCAGAGGTGAATTACAAACGCACACGTCTTTTGGTTCATTTAATATGGCATTGCCAGAAACGTTAAATACATAACTATGTTCAGGAATAGGAATGATTGGGCAAGAATACAGTAGGATTTTAAATGACTGGAGTGCATCCCTGCCAAGCAGCATCGGGAACGGAAGAGCGTCGTCTGACAGAACCAACACAGGAATTATCCGCACACGATTCTGCAGTAGCACAGCAACACCCAGCTCACCGTGAGTGACTATATTAGCCTTGCCCAATCCGCAAAAGTTCGATGGCCTCGGTTGTCCAATCTTGACAAACTCCGGAACCAAGGATATCGTAATAAAGCTAACGGGGATACCCGTATCAAGAAGAGAATTACAACCAATTACACCTGTGCATTTGGAATCACTCGACTTAAACACAACACTCACCATCTGAAGTGCGCTCATGGTCTGAGCTGTCCCCTCGTCATCACCGTCGTCATCTTCTCGGGCGATAGGTCGGGCACTGTGGACGCCCACGAACGCGGCTCGTTGTTTCTTCGGGGCTGACGGGCAGTCAGCTTGTTGGTGGCCAAGGTTGCCACATCGGAAGCACGAACCAGGAACGCGACGCCCTTTTGGACACTCAGAGGAAAAATGCCCATAGCCGGAACAATTAAAGCAGCGTGGTCCACTAGCTGCGGCGGAAGTCGGAAGTTTGGTGTGGGTGGCGCTCGTCGGAGGTGTGACAGCTGGAATCGGAAGGCGCACTTCGGAGCGGCGCAATTTCAGCTTGTCGTAGCGAACCATCAGCTCCTTCAGCTGCTGGATGTCGGTTGCGCCATACAAGATCGAAATATCGGAGGTACGATCTTGTAGGCCGGCAATTATCGCTTCAATGACTTCGTTGGCTTCGATGTCTGCATGTGAGGCAATCTCCACCATAATAAGGACGTACCGAAAGCTCCTCTCGTTTTTCTTCTTAAAACGCTGACGCAGCTGGTCGTAGACTTCTTGGCGGCTCGTACGGCGATCGAACTCAGCCACTAGCATAGGACGCAACTCCGCCCAATTGGTGACATTAATTGTGCGGAGGAACACACCTGCTGTTCCCTTCAACTTGCGGCGCGCACAAATGTATCGATCGCGATCATCGCAATCGAGCGTGGCTGAAATGTCTTCGAAGTCGGCGATCCACTTCCGGATGCCATAGGAGTCGTCGCCCGTGAAGTCGGCAATTGCACTGTCCATTTCGGAAAAATCAAATTTACGTCGGCCCGACGTGGACGCCGTTTCTTGTTCTAGTGCGCGCAGCTCGAGTAGGGCGGCCCGCTGTTCGAGCCGTTGGATCTCAGCGGCGGCGTCTACGTCGCATTCCAGTACATCGACCTCGTCACCACCCGGAAGACCGGCCTCCGCGTGGAGCGCCATCAAAGTGGTGCGTGTCGAGTTCGGCGGCGGCGAAATGCCCGCAGCCGTCAGCTCAGCCATCAATTGGCCCTTCGTCGCTCGATTCATGGTGCTGGATTCGTAAGTGGGTGCTCCGCTGGACGATGCACTAACCCGCGTTGTTATGAAATTGCGGCGGGTGCTCCGCTGGACACTGCACTAACTCGCGCTGTTGTGAAGTTGCGGCGGGTGCTCCGCTGGACGCTGCACTAACTCACGTTGTTGTGAAATCGAGACGGGTGCTCCGCTGGACGCTGCACTAACTCACGTTGTTGTGAAATTGTTGGCCGACACTCGCAGTAGGTCTTTTATCCCACTTCTGAACTGTAGTAAGCTTATTTTTTGTAACTTTCAGCTTACTTGCTTTATTTAATAGAAGTGTGTAATACAAAGGATTGGAAAAAAACAATATATGAGGGAACTGGTGTCTTGCCGACTCCGCTCGGCACGTCCGTCTCGTTCGCTGTCACTTATTCGTCTCCCTGTGTCTTTCGCGCGTTTTTCACTTGCTACTTTGGCTTTTGGCGGCAACGTCAGCCATCATGCCGCGAGTAGTGCCATCGCTCGAGTGTTGCCAATGCACACTGAACAGTGCCACTGCTCGGGTGATGCCACCGTACCATTAAATACTACAATAATATAATATAATATAATATAATATAATATAATATAATATAATATAATATAATATAATATAATATAATATAATATAATATAATATAATATAATGTAATATAATATAATATAATATAATATAATATAATATAATATAATATAATATAATATAATATAATATAATATAATATAATATAATATAATATAATATAATATAATATATCAGGTGTACAACTTTGCTTCCGCCGTTTTCCGATAGGTGGCTGTACCGGCTGAGGCTGGTTGAAATACATAGATGGTAATGCCTTTAAAGTGAGTGTGGACAGTGCCTAACGAATTGTCATTGCCGTTTCAGTGACAGTTGTTCTTGTTTTCGTATTATTCACGCTCGAAAATGTCCGTTTATGTGCCCAATTCTCGCCATTTGCGGGAAGTTTTACTTTTCTGTTACAATTCGAAAAAAAATGCAGCTGAAGCGCATCGAATGCTCTCAGAAACTTACGGTGATGCTGCTCTGAGTGAAAGAACGTGTCGGGAGTGGTTTCAACGTTTTAAAAATGGAGGAGCGACATGACCAAGTCATCCTCCAACACGACAATGCTCGGCCTCACGTCGCAAAAGTGGTCAAAAAGTACCTGGAAACGCTGAAATGGGAAGTCTTGCCCCACCCGCCGTATTCCCCAGATGTCGCCCCTTCTAACTTCCACCTATTCCGTTCGATGGCACACGGCCTGGCAGATCAACATTTTCAATCCTTCGAAGAATTGGAAAAATGGATTGCTTCATGGATAGCGTCAAAAGAGGACTCCTTTTTTCGAGCCGGGATCCGAAAATTGCCGGAAAGATGGGAGAAAGTTGTCGCTAGCGACGGACAATACTTTGAATAATACATCTGTAAGCACTTTTTCGCAATAAAGCTTTTAATTTTGGAAAAAAACGGCGGAAGCAAAGTTGTACACCTGATAATATAATATAATATAATATAATATAATATAATATAATATAATATAATATAATATAATATAATATAATATAATATAATATAATATAATATAATATAATATAATATAATATAATATAATATAATATAATATAATATAATATAATATAATATAATATAATATAATATAATATAATATAATATAATATAATATAATATAATATAATATAATATAATATAATATAATATAATATAATATAATATAATATAATATAATATAATATAATATAATATAATATAATATAATATAATATAATATAATATAATATAATATAATATAATCTTATATATAAAAAAACTTAACCTTCTGTTACGTGCCAGTGTTTGCGAAAACGGCTCATTCTTTCGGGAAAATTTTTTTTGGGTGTGATAGAAGATGTCAATGCGGTGGTTTATAGCGATATTACATGTTTGTACGGCAGGTGGGCGTGGTACCTCCCATACAACCTAAATTTTTAATATGGTATATCTTCGGAATTATAAGTCGGACAGCATTGAAATTTAGTACGCTATCATGGCGTAAGCGTATCATTCCACCGGTAAAATTTAGTGGGCGTTGATCAAGGGGGCGTGGCACCGCTCATACAACTCAATTCTTTGATATGGAATAGCTCCGAAATTATAAGTCGCTCAACATTGAAATTTGGTACAGTGTCATGGCGTAAGCGTATTATAAACAAAAAAAAATTAGTGGGCGTTGGATAAGGGGCGTGGCACTTTTTAAAACCAGGTGTAACTTTTGAACTATAGCATTCACATCAACGACACTCAGTACAAACTAAGGATTTGGTCGTGTCCTTCGACAGGCGGAATAAGGTGGATTTTGAACAAGGGGGCGTGGCACCGTCCATACAACTAAATTTTTTAATATGGAATAGCTTCGGAATTATAAGTCCCTCAGCATTGAAATTTTGTACAGCGTCATGGCGTAGACGTGTCGTTCCACCGGTAAAATTTAATGGGCGTTGGACAAGGGGCGTGGCACTTTTTAAATTGCGGTGTAACTTTGGAACTATAACTGAATGACACTTGGTACAAACCAACGATTTGGTCGTGTCCTTCGGCAGGGGTAATAATGTGGATTTTGGACAAGGGGGTGTGGCACCGCCCATACAACTCAATTCTTTACTGTGGAATATCTTCGGAATTATAAGTTGCTCAGTATTGAAATGTGGGACAGTGTCAGGGCGTAAACGTGTCTTTCCACCGGTAAATGTAATGGGCGTTGGACAAGGGGTGTGTCACATTTTTTATGACCCAACATTTCAACAGAACTGTAAGTCGCACATCAATGAAATTTTGCACGATTTTTCCACTTAGTAGGACAATTCGACTAGAAGAAAGTTATGAGCATTAGACGAGGAGCGTGGTACCGCCTCCATTTATTTTATACATAGGTTGTTTATCCTGGCTGACTGACTGATTGATTGATTTATAATCGCCACGCCCAAACCGCTGAAGCTACAAACATTAAGTTTAAATAATAGGTACATCTTGAGAACTGAACCTCCGCTCAAACGGGATTTTTTTAAATTCGGGGTGTAAAGGGGCAAAGCATGTGTTAAGGTGTTCTTTGAAGAAACGTGATTTAATAGACATATTGATGTCGAACTACCTGGAAATATTCTAGACCTTGACCCAACAATGGGTTAAGGTTTATTTACGGAGAGACTCCGAAACAAACAACACGAACCGATGGACCTACTGACTTCAACAAATGTAAAAACAACTGAAATAAATACAATTAGACACGTGTTTCTCATTATTTTCATTTTCACAATCAAAATCTAACTGGATCAACGACGGGTTAAAAGTATGTATGGAGAAACAAATTTTTTTGGGTCTTTCTTTTGAAAGTACTCTTAGTGAGAAATAGTTTGACACGTGTTTTTCCCTCTTTTAAAAATCAAAATCTAACGGGGTAACAATGTGTATAGAGAAACAAGATTTATTGGGCGTTCTGACTTCAACCTAATCAAAAGCACTTCAATCGGGAAATAATAAAAACGTGTTTTTAATTTTTTTGAAAATCGAAATCTACCATGGTAAGCCAAGGGTTAAGAATTTGTTTGGAGTAAATGTGAAATGTCGCAATCAAAGATAGTTAGACAGGTTTTGTTTTAATAAAAATCTGATGGGCTTAACAATGGGTTAAGAATTCGTATCGGGGGAAACAGGAAAACTTGCGTGCAAAGCCGCAGGGCCCAGCTAGTCTTATATATAAAAAAAACTTAACCTTCTGTTACGTGCCAGTGTTTGCGAAAACGGCTCATTCTTTCGGGAAAATTTTTTTTGGGTGTGATAGAAGATGTCAATGCGGTGGTTTATATCGATATTACATGTTTGTACGGCAGGTGGGCGTGGCACCTCCCATACAACCTAAATTTTTAATATGGTATATTTTCGAAATTATAAGTCGGACAGCATTGAAATTTGGTGCAGTGTCATGGCGTAAGCGTGTCATTGCACCGGAAAAATTTAGTGGGCGCTGGACAAAGGGGCGTGGCACCGCTCATACAACTAAATTCTTTAATATGGAATAGCTCCGAAATTATAAGTCGCTCAACATTGAAATTTGGTACAGTGTCATGGCGTAAGCGTATCATTCCACGGGTATAATTTAATGGGCGTTGGACAAGGGGCGTGGCAGTTTTTAAATAAAGGTGTAACTTTTGAACTATAGCATTCACATCAACGACACTCAGTACAAATTTAGGATTTGGTCGTGTCTTTCGGCAGGCGGAATAAGGTGGATTTTGAACAAGGGGGCGTGGCACCGTCCATACAACTAGATTTTTTAATATGTAATGGCTTCGGAATTATGAGTCCCTCAGCATTGAAATTTTGTACAGCGTCATGGCGTAGACGTGTCGTTCCACCGGTAAAATTTAATGGGCGTTGGACAAGGGGCGTGGCACTTTTTAAATTGTGGTGTAACTTTGGAACTAGAGCGTTCACATCAATGACACTCGCTACAAACTTACGGTTTGGTCATGTCCTTCGGCAGGGGGAATAGTGTGTATTTTGGACAATGGGGCTCAATGGACAACTCAATTCTTTAACATGGAATATCTTCGGAATCATATGTCACACAGCATTGAAATTCGGTACAGCGTCATGGCGTAGACGTGTCATTCCACCGGTAGTATTGTATGGGTATTGGAAAAAGGGCCTGGCACTTTTTAAATGGTGAAACTTTGAAACTATAGCGTTCACTTAAATGACACTCGGTACAAACTTATTATTAGTTGTGTCCTCCGACAGGGGGAATAGGGTGGGTTTGTGACAAGGGGGCGTGGCACTGCCCATACAACTACATTCTTTAATGTGGAATAGCTTCGGAATTATAAGTCGCTCAGCGTTGAAATGTTGTACAACGTCATGGCGTAGACGTATTATTTCACAGGTTGTATTGTATGGGCGTTGGACAAGGGGCGTGGCACTTTATAAATTCCGGTGTAACTTTGGAACTATAGCATTCACATCAATGATACTCGGTATCAAGTTATGATTTAGTCGTGTCCTTCGGCAGGGGGAATAAGGTAGATTCTGGTAATAAGGAATCTCCTCGGAACCGTTAGCTGCACAGCATTGAAAGTTGGTGTACCGTCGTCTCATAGATGTGTCATTCTACTAATGAGCTTTGATGGGCTTTTGAAAAGGGGTGTGGCATATTTTTTATGAGCCAACATTTCAGCAGAACTGTAAGTCGCAAATCAATGAAAGTTGGTACAAACTGTCCACTTAGTAACACAACTCGACTAGAAGAAAGTTGTGCGCATTGGACAAGGGGGCGTGGTACCGTCTCCATTTTTTTGTTACATAGATTTTTTATCCTGACTGACTGACTGGTAGAGTGATTGATTGATTTATTATCGAAACGAACTCCGAAACGAACCGATGGGCCTATTGACTTCAACAATTGTAAAAATAATTTAAATAAATAAAGTTAGGCACGTGTTTCTCATTATTTTTAAAATCGAAATCTAACTGAATCAACAACAGGTGTTTTAACTTCAAACTTGGTGAAAGTACTTTAAATGTTAAATAACTCGATACGTGCTTTTCATTTTACCGAATATTAAAATCGGACGGGGTCAGCGACGAGTTAAAAGTTTGTATGGAGTAACTGTGAAAAATATGAATTAATGGGCACATTGACTTCAAACTTAGTGAAAGTACACTTAGCGAGAAATAATGTTTCACTTTTTTGAAAGTAAAAATCTAACGCGGTCATCAATGGGTTAACAAATTGTATGGAGAAACAAGATTTATTGGGAGTTCTGACTTCAAACTTATCAAAAGCACTTCAGTCGGGAAATAATAACAAGGTGCTTTTAATTTTTTGAAAACCGAAACTCGATGAATAGAAATCTGGTATACCAAGGGCTAGGCATTTGCTTGGAGTAAATACGAAAACACGTAATTGAATGGGCCTTCTGACTTCAAAATTTTGAAAACACTTGAAATCAAAGATAGTTAGACACATGTTCATTTTTTTAATCAAAATCTGATGGGCTCAACAATGGATAAGAATTCGTATATGGGGAAACAGGAGAGCTTGCGTGCAAAGCCGCAGGGCCCAGCTAGTATAATATAATATTATATAATATAATATAAAACGCCAACACCGACAACAATGAGACCTGTAAAGAATGCCTCAACTAAACCCGTCCGGAAGACTCAATTGTCTGGAAAGGATAATCCGTCCAGGCAACTAAGCCTTTTGGATAAGTCTGCAAAAACCCCGAGCAGCAATGAACGGGTGCAGACAAGGGGTAGAGGGGGCAAGCGAGCAGGTACTCATACCAAAGGCCCCCATGAATAATATGGAGATTGTCCAGATCAATCTCCATAGGGCACAGGCAGCGTCAGCTGTCTTGGCTAGGACCATCAACACCTACGGTCCTAGCATAGCTTTGGTGCAGGAACCGTGGACCAGCACCAACAATGAGATCCTGGGCCTCTCACAGTCAGGTAATGTACTGTGGTGTCAATCTACTGATAGGCCTAGAACGTGTATTGTGTTTAATGGCATTTCTTTCTTCCCGTTGACAGATTTTGTTACGCCAGATCTGTGCGCGGCCAAGATCAATTGCAACTCCAGGGAATTGATCATAGCGTCAGCATACTTCCCTGGAGATGTACCCGAATGTCCCACGACGATAGCAGAACAGCTTGTTGCTTATGCTAGGGACAATCGTCTGGAGCTGGTCCTAGGGTGTGACGCGAACGCCCATCACACTATCTGGGGAAGCACGGACACCAACGCTAGAGGTGAGTCATTATTCGATTATATACTCTCACTAGACTTAAGTATATGCAATGTCGGAGGTAGTCCGACGTTCATAACTAGAACTAGGGAAGAGGTGCTAGACCTTACCCTAACTACTTCTCTATCGAAATCACTTGTCAGCAACTGGCGAGTATCCGAAGAGCCCTCATGTTCTGACCATAGACATATAAGGTTTAGGTTAGGTGACAAGTCACTGACTGCCGTGTCCTTTAGGCCAAAAAGGCAGACTGACTGGGACAGCTATTGTCACCAGTTAAGGCACGACATCACTACACAACTTGAAAACAGAGTTGACACAATAGATAGGCTGGAAAGGGCATCCAGGAAACTCCAGGAAGTCGTAGTGAACGCCTATGAAGAAAACTGTCCCTTAAAAACTAAAACTTTTAAAAGACAGACACCTTGGTGGAGCAGTCATCTTAGCTTGCTAAGGAAGGGAGTACGGAAACTATTCAATAGGGCCAAGCGGAATAACGACTGGCAAACCTAATCCGATGCTCTCACCAAATACAATAAAGAGATTAAGAAAGCCAGGAGGGAATCTTTTAGACGCTTCTGCGAGGACGTGAACGACGCGAACTCAGGCTGTAGGCTCCAAAAGATTCTGTCAACCGATAAACCATGTCCGATTGGATCCTTGTCTAACGAACAGGGTGAACTCACAAATAGTGCGCAGGATACATTAGCCCTGCTCACTAAAGTCCATTTTCCGGGATCAGAAATAATAGACGACCCCGACCATAATAACTATAGCGGCTGGCAGTCACACTGCCCCAGTAGGGATGATTGGAGATTGGCCAATCTCATCTGCAAACGTTCGATTGTAGAATGGGCGATAGGAACGTTCTCCCCGTACAAGGCGGCGGGAAAGGATAAAATCTTCCCGGCGCTGTTACAAAGAGGACCAGACAGTCTGTTGCCCATTCTTTCGAAAATATACACATGCAGTTTGGCGCTTGGCTACGTTCCGGAGGTGTGGAGAACAGTGAATGTTGTCTACCTTCCTAAAGCCGGAAAGTCAAACAAAAAGGATCCAAAGTCCTTCAGGCCTATAAGCTTGATGTCATGTGTACTTAAGGGTATGGAGAAGGTAATAGAGAGATACCTCAGAGACGAAGTCCTTATCCGAAATCCTCTAAGTGCACACCAACATGCTTACCGAAAAGGCAGGTCTACGGAAACAGCCCTATCTGCCCTGGTCAGCAAAATCGAAAAATCCCTTGACGAGAAAGAAATCTGTTTAGTAGGTTTCCTAGACATAGAGGGGGCTTTCAACAACACCACCTATGAAGCTATAGGATCTGCTTTAGAGGTATTTCAAGTGCCGACTGCACTTATAAGGTGGATCTCCACGATGCTCAAAAGCAGACTAATACAGTCCGACTTAAATGGCATCAAGATCCTAGCCAGAACGGTCCGGGGCTGTCCCCAGGGGGGCGTACTATCTCCTCTACTCTGGTCCATGGTCATTAACGGATTAATCCGCATCCTCTCGGATCGAGGCTATGACGTTATTGCCTATGCTGATGACCTGGTTATTGCGGTTAGAGGCAAAGACGGGCAGACCGTCTCTGATCTACTACAGGGTGCAATAAAAATTGTAGAGAACTGGTGCGCCCAGCAGAATCTATCGGTAAACCCTGATAAGACAATCTTCGTACCGTTCACACTCAAAAGGAAATATGACCTGAGACCGATAAAGGTTTTTGGCAAAGATGTAGGCTTCGTAAAAGAAGCCAAATACCTTGGGGTAACTCTAGACAGTAAATTGAACTGGAAACCTCACATGAATCGTACTATTCAGAAGGCGGGCAACGCTCTCTGGACTTGTAAACGAATCTGTGGCAAAAACTGGGGAACGAAGCCGATATGGCTTCAAAAAATCTACACCCTAGTCATCCTCCCCATTATCACCTATGGGGCGATAGTATGGTGGAAAAAAACCACAGAGAAAACGACTGCGAACAGACTGGAACGGTTGCAAAGAGTAATTAACTCCTGCATCACTGGCTGCCTTCGCACGACGCCAACAGCTGCCCTCAATGTACTATTGGGAGTTTTGCCGTTGGACCTAACCGTACAAATGAATGCGGTCATTAGTATACATAGACTGATGCATAGTGGATTCATACCACAGGATCTACATGCAAGCGGTCACCGCTCCATTGTTAAAGAACGGAGGCGAGACGGAAGCTTTTGGTTGCCTCTTGACTCAATGCCTCCGCGACACATCTTTGACAGGAAATATAAGACACATATTCCTAACAGAATAGACTGGGACAATTCAAAAATCAGTCTTACCTGTGATGACATTATCTGGTACACTGATGGATCCAAGACTGGAGAAGGCACAGGATCTGGGATATATAGTTCCAGTACCCAAATGTCAGTCAGCCTTGGTAGTTTGGCAACCGTCTTCCAAGCGGAAGTCTGTGCTATCAATCAGCGTGCCAGAGAAATTCTGAACCTTCACCCTCATCGGAAAAGGATTATCATAATGTCAGACAGCCAGGCCGCAATAAGAGCCTTGCACGCGTCGACATTTACCTCTAAGTTGGTATGGGAGACAGCTAATCTTCTCCAACAACTATCAACAGGAAATCGAGTAATAGTACACTGGATTCCAGCACATTGCGGCTATGACGGTAATGAGGATGCAGACAGATTGGCAAGGGAGGGAGCTGGAAAGCGACCATTTGGACCCGAACCGATCTTAGGTGTCAGCAAATCTCATTACAAAGGTTGTATTAAGCAAGAATACTTGATCAAAGCAAATGCAAGATGGTCAAAATCAATTGGTATGGAATGTACCAAAGCCTTTTTCCCGCGATACTCAAGCAGAAATGCAAAGTTTCTCCTACGCTTGAGCAGACCGGAACTAAAACTCATGACAGGAGTAATCAGCGGACACTGTCTGCTAAACAAACATAAGACCCGTCTGAAATTAACAGTGAAATATGTAGATTTTGCATGGAGGATGACGAGACTTCCATACACCTGATAACTGAATGCCCGGCCTTAGTCCATGCAAGAAAGCAGGCACTAGGCAAGGAAATATTACAGACTACTCATCTGTCTGAAATTGATCTCGCAAGAATTAAAATGTTCTTTGAGAAAATAGGAGGAAATAGTCTCTTCCAGTACTGAACTCGGGCAAGGCACAATAGTTCAAAATGAACGCAGTGCCATAGACAGCCAATGTCTAGCCCCAATCAATCTTAATCTTAATCTTAATATAATATAATATAATATAATATAATATAATATAATATAATATAATATAATATAATATAATATAATATAATATAATATAATATAATATAATATAATATAATATAATATAATATAATATAATATAATATAATATAATATAATATAATATAATATAATATAATATAATATAATATAATATAATATAATATAATATAATATAATATAATATAATATAATATAATATAATATAATATAATATAATATAATATAATATAATATAATATAATATAATATAATATAATATAATATAATATAATATAATATAATATAATATAATATAATATAATATAATATAATATAATATAATATAATATAATATAATATAATATAATATAATATAATATAATATAATATAATATAATATAATATAATATAATATAATATAATATAATATAATATAATATAATATAATATAATATAATATAATATAATATAATATAATATAATATAATATAATATAATATAATATAATATAATATAATATAATATAATATAATATAATATAATATAATATAATATAATATAATATAATATAATATAATATAATATAATATAATATAATATAATATAATATAATATAATATAATATAATATAATATAATATAATATAATATAATATAATATAATATAATATAATATAATATAATATAATATAATATAATATAATATAATATAATATAATATAATATAATATAATATAATATAATATAATATAATATAATATAATATAATATAATATAATCTTATATATAAAAAATTTAACCTTCTGTTACGTGCCAGTGTTTGCGAAAACGGCTCATTCTTTCGGGGAAATTTTTTTTGGGTGTGATAGAAGATGTCAATGCGGTGGTTTATATCGATATTACATGTTTGTACGGCAGGTGGGCGTGGTACCTCCCATACAACCTAAATTTTTAATATGGCATATCTTCGGAATTATAAGTCGGACAGTATTGAAATTTAGTACAGTGTCATGGCATAAGCGTGTCATTGCACCGGTAAAATTTAATGGGCGTTGGACAAGGGGGAGTGGCATCGCTCATACAACTCAATTCTTTAATATGGAATAGCTCCGAAATTATACGTTGCTCAGCATTGAAATTTGGTACAGTGTCATGGCGTAAGCGTATCATTCCACCGGTAAAATTTTATTGGGCGTTGGATAAGGCCGTGGCACTTTTTAAATCCAGATGTAACTTTTGAACTATAGCATTCACATCAACGACACTCAGCACAAACTAAAGATTTGGTCGTGTCCTTCGGCAGGCGGAATAAGGTAAATTTTGGACAAGTGGGCGTGGCTCCGTCCATACAACTAGATTTTTTAATATGTAATGGCTTCGGAATTATGAGTCCCTCAGCATTGAAATTTTGTACAGCGTCATGGCGTAGACGTGTCGTTTCACCGGTAAAATTTAATGGGCGTTGGACAAGGGGCGTGGCACTTTTTAAATTGTGGTGTAACTTTGGAACTATAACTGAATGACACTTGGTACAAACCAACGATTTAGTCGTGTCCTTCGGCAGGGGTAATAATGTGGATTTTGGACAAGGGGGCGTGGTACCGCCCAAACAACTCAATTCTTTACTATGGAATATCTTCGGAATTATAAGTCGCTCAGTATTTAAATGTGGAACAGTGTCAGGGCGTAAACGTGTTTTTCCACCGGTAAAATGTAATGGGCGTTGGACAAGGGGCGTGGCACTTTTTAAATTCCGGTGGAACTATAGCATTCACATCAATGACACTCGGTAGAAATTTACGATTAAGTCGTGTCCTTTGGCAGGGGGAAAAGGTGGGTTCTGGATAAGAGGCGTGGCACTGCCCATACAACTCAATTCTTTAATATGGAATCTCCTCGGAATCGTTAGCCGCACAGCATTGAAAGTTGCTGTACCGTCGTCTCATAGATGTGTCATTCTACTGATGTGATTTGATGGGCGTTTGACAAGGGGTGTAGCACATTTTTTATGACCCAACATTTCAACAGAACTGAGTCGCACATCAATGAAAGTTTGTACGAACTTTCCACTTAGTAGCACAATTCGACTAGAAGAAAGTTATGAGCATTAGACGAGGGGCGTGGTACCGCCTCCATTTATTTTATACATAGGTTGTTTATCCTGGCTGACTGACTGATTGATTGATTTATAATCGCCCAGCCCAAACCGCTGAAGCTACAAACATTAAGTTTAAACAATAGGTACATCTTGAGAACTGAACCTCCGCTCAAACGGGATTTTTTTGAAATTCGGGTGTAAAGGGGTAAAGCATGTGTTAAGGTGTTCTTTGAAGAAACGTGATTTAATAGACATATTGATTTCGAACTACCTGGAAATATTTTAGATCAAAACTCAACAAAACAAAATCAAAATTTAACTGGCCCAACAATGGGTTAAGGTTTATTTACGGAGAGACTCCGAAACAAACAACACGAACCGATGGACCTACTGACTTCAACAAATGTAAAAACAACTGAAATAAATAAAATTAGACACGTGTTTCTCAATACTTTAAAAATCAAAATCTGACTGGATAAACGACGGGTTAAAAGTATGTATGGAGAAACAAATTTTTTTGGGTCTTTTGAAAGTACTCTTAGTGAGAAATAGTTTGACACGTGTTTTTCCCTTTTTTAAAAATCATAATCTAACGGGGTAACAATGTGTATAAAGAAACAAGATTTATTGGGCGATCTGACTTCAAACTAATCAAAAGCACTTGAATCGGGAAATAATAACGTGTTTTTAATTATTTGAAAATCGAAATCTACCATGGTTAACCAAGGGTTAAGAATTTGTTTGGAGTAAATGTGAAATGTCGAAATCAAAGATAGTTGGACAGGTTTTTTTTAATCAAAATCTGATGGGCTCAACAATGGGTTAAGAATTCGTATCGGGGGAAACAGGAGAGTTTGCGTGCAAAGCCGCAGGGCCCAGCTAGTATAATATAATATAATATAATATAATATAATATAATATAATATAATATAATATAATATAATATAATATAATATAATATAATATAATATAATATAATATAATATAATATAATATAATATAATATAATATAATATAATATAATATAATATAATATAATATAATATAATATAATATAATATAATATAATATAATATAATATAATATAATATAATATAATATAATATAATATAATATAATATAATATAATATAATATAATATAATATAATATAATATAATATAATATAATATAATATAATATAATATAATATAATATAATATAATATAATATAATATAATATAATATAATATAATATAATATAATATAATATAATATAATATAATATAATATAATATAATATAATATAATATAATATAATATAATATAATATAATATAATATAATATAATATAATATAATATAATATAATATAATATAATATAATATAATATAATATAATATAATATAATATAATATAATATAATATAATATAATATAATATAATATAATATAATATAATATAATATAATATAATATAATATAATATCAGGTGTACAACTTTGCTTCCGCCAACTTTGCTTCCGCCGTTTTTTTCCAAAATTAAAAGCTTTATTGCGAAAAAGTGCTTACAGATGTATTATTCAAAGTATTGTCCGTCGCTAGCGACAACTTTCTCCCATCTTTCCGGCAATTTTCGGATCCCGGCTCGAAAAAAGGAGTCCTCTTTTGACGCTATCCATGAAGCAATCCATTTTTCCAATTCTTCGAAGGATTGAAAATGTTGATCTGCCAGGCCGTGTGCCATCGAACGGAATAGGTGGAAGTCAGAAGGGGCGACATCTGGGGAATACGGCGGGTGGGGCAAGACTTCCCATTTCAGCGTTTCCAGGTACTTTTTGACCAGTTTTGCGACGTGAGGCCGCAAAAGTGGTCACCACCATGTTTGTCTTCGACATCGAAATCACCATTTTTAAAACGTTGAAACCACTCCCAACACGTTCTTTCACTCAGAGCAGCATCACCGTAAGTTTCTGAGAGCATTCGATGCGCTTCAGCTGCATTTTTTTTCGAATTGTAACAGAAAAGTAAAACTTCCCGCAAATGGCGAGAATTGGGCACATAAACGGACATTTACGAGCGTGAATAATACGAAAACAAGAACAACTGTCACTGAAACGGCGATGACAATTCGTTAGGCACTGTCCACACTCACTTTAAAGGCATTACCATCTATGTATTTCAACCAGCCTCAGCCGGTACAGCCACCTATCGGAAAACGGCGGAAGCAAAGTTGTACACCTGATATAATATAATCAGCCCTATTCCCGTTGTCGAAACGACAGTCGTTCGTCGAAAATTTCGACAAGTCGCATACTCGTTGTCGTTTCGATACAAACTTCGACTAAATCTATTACGATGTGAAATTTGCGTTGTCGTTTCAAAACGACGTACGACAGGAAAATTCGTTGATTTGAGTCGTAGGCATTTTTGTTCACGATAGGCAGTCGAAAACTAAAGATTGTGAAATTTTTTTGCAAAATTGTCAGTATTTAAGTACTTGTTATTAGGAAATTAATTTATATTTCACAAATCTAGTTAAAGTGTTACCACAGAATAAAAGGTATACTGTTTGTTCTGTGGTATTACATAGTTTACACATCTATTTTATTTAGTACTAGCTGGGCCCCGCGGCTTCGCACGCAAGCTCTCTTGTTTCACCCGGTACAAATTTTAAACGCATTGTTGATTTTGATGTAAGAAAAAGCATATTTCTATTATCTTTGTTGTCAAGTGGTTATAAAAACTGTGAAGTCAAAAGGCCATTTAAATCATGAGTTCTCACATTTACTCTAAACAAATTTTTAACCCTTAGTTTACCACGGTAGATTTAAATTTTCAAAAAAATGAAAAGCACATTTTAGTTTTTTCCTGATTTAATTACTTTTTGTCTAAGTTTGAAGTCAAAAGGTCCAATAAATCGTGTTTCTCCATACAAACTGTTAACCCATTGTTGACTCCGTTAAATTTTGGTTTTCAAAAAAGTGAAAAACACGTGTCAAATTATTTCTCACTTAGAGTACTTTCGCAAAGTTGGAATGGGCCCGTGGCCCCATTAATTTAAGTTTTTTACAGTTTCGCCATACAAACTTTTAACCGGTCGTTGACCCCGTTAGATTTTAATATTCGGAAAAAATCAAAAACTTAACTGGAACTGGCTGCAAAAGTAGACCCCCTGAACTTGCAATTTTCGAATGTAAAAGCTAATCGCAATGGCGTTGTAGTAATAGAAAGCAACACAGAAATGGATCTTAAGAAAATCAAAGGAGTGTTATCTGAAAAACTGGGAGCTGAGTACGAAATTAAAATACCGACGGTCATTAAACCAAAAGTACTTGTGGTGGGCATAAAGCAAAGATTGTATAAGGAAAATCTAGTCAGTGGAATCAAAAAGCAAAATCAAAGCATCAGTTCGTGTGAGATGGCTGAGGTGAAAATTTTCGAAGTGAAAACGGATGCAGAGTCGTTTCCGAAACTCCTTGCGGCTGGAAGACTGTATGTAGGGTGGGAAACTTGCAAGATTTATGATGGCGTGGATGTCCTGAGTTGTTTTAAGTACAAGGGCTTTAATCATAAGGCGGCAAATTGTAAAAACAAGGAAACATGTTCAAAATGCTTGGAAGAACACAAAACTAGTGATTGCAGTAAAGAGGCGATTAATAAATGCATTAATTGTATTTGTACGAATCAAACTCGGCGCTTAGGTCTTGATGAAAATCACTCTTCAACGAGTAGAGAATGCCCTGTGTATCTCAATCAGCTTGAGGCGAGAAAACGAAAGGTAGGGTACCGATTATAGAAATGTGGGACTACCCGTTGTTAAACATGGGTACTTTTTGGTCGAGATGTGCCTTACAACTAAATTTATATTATATTTATTTATTATTGCACTCTACTTTAGTTGTAATTTTAACCTTAATTCTGCCTACTCTAACTGTCTATCTCTTTTTTGCTCTCTCTCATACTCTCTTCGTCTTTCTCTTTTTCTTTTTCAACCTATTTGTACACCTTTCCTTCTCTACAATCTTAGAGCTGTCCATATTTCCCAATCTGGATGCTTTTAGTTCAATCACCTGTTGCGCAACTTATATTTATTATTATTATGCTTAATATTAATAGTTCCGACTCTGGCGCAAGCGATAATTATAAAACGTTAATCAGTGTTTTGTGCAAGCAGCACTCGGGGCTAAAAATCGTTCATTTTAATGCACGCAGTTTAAACGATTTCAAACTTGACTGCGTTAGGTACACCTTTGAGAACTCCTCTGTTGATGTTATTTGTGTCTCTGAAACTTGGTTTCAGAATAATGTGAATGATTCTTACCTAATGTTAAAAAATTTTAAACTTTTCCGCAATGATAGATCTGCCAAGAGAGGGGGAGGAGTTGCCATATATTGCAAAGCTGACTTGAAGGTCAATGTACTGAGTAAGTCTTCTGGATCAGAGGTGGAGTTTCTGAACATTGAAATCTTTGACAATAAAACTAAAGTGTTTCTTTCTTGTGTCTACAATCCTAGCCGTAACTGTAGCTTGGACCCTTTGTTTGCTTCATTATCCTGTTATGCGATTGACTATGATCATTTTGTTTTATGTGGTGATTTTAATGTTAATACTCTTGCCAATGACAGCCTTGCCTGCAAGTTTCTTGATAGCGTGGCTGAAGTAGGCCTTAGTGTAGTGAATACTATGATGCCAACCAGGTTTGCGGCCAATGCCTGTCCTAGCCTGTTGGATATGTTTGTTGTCTCTGATACTTCTTCGCTGTTGTTGTTCGACCAAATATCATTTATCTCGGATCATGAATTAATTTTTTTGTACTCTGAATATTATGTTTAATACTGTTACTGTTGAAAATACTCTCTCCTTCCGTGATTATAGGTCCGTTGATCCTGTTTGTTTGTTGAATGACTTGTCACTTGTAAATTGGTCTGAATGCTGGTGGTACTCTTCAGTTGATGATAAACTGAATATCCTGATTGATAAAATTTCCAAATTGTTTGACACTCATGTGCCAATACGTACACGTCGCGTCATCAATAACAGCTGTCCTTGGTTTACTGCTGCAGTGAAACTGGCCCTGAAGAAGCGTCATAAAACCTATAGAAAATGGAAGAGAAATCCAACTGACTACAATTGGGAGATGCACCGTAGGGCTAGGAATGAAGCTGTTTCTATATACAGAAAGTCCAAACAGAATTTCTTTAGCTCTAAGCTACGTCCTTCTCTACCGAAAAGTGTCGGAGTGTGCAGTAAAAATTCGGATACCTGTTGTCTTGACCCTGACGTACTAAATGATTACTTTGTTGCCAGTTCTGTGTCTAGCTCGTCTTGCACGCCTAACCTGTGTTCATTAAATAGACTTGCCGTCTCCCCTTGTACTTTTCAGTTTGACACTGTTAGTTATACTTGATGTGATTCGCTGCATCAGTAAAATAAAATCAAATGCTGTTGGTGAGGATGGGATTGCCATCAAATTATTAAGCTTATTCTTCCCTATGTGCTTGGCCCCCTCACGCATATAATAAATCACTGCTTCACAAGTTCGTGTTTTCCGGAAATTTGGAAGGTGGCTACAATTGTTCCTGTAGCAAAGAAATCAGTGGCTTCACTTCCGGGTGACTTCCGACCTATCAGCATATTGTCTTCACTCTCCAAAGTCTTCGAATCTCTCATGGCTGAGCAGATCTCTAGTCACATTGACATGTTTGCACTAATGTCACCCCATCAATCAGGTTTCCGTCCGGCGCATAGTTGTTCCACAGCTATTATTAAAGTCCTGGATGACATAAGAATACCTTACGACCTTGGTAAAGTTACCTTACTGTGTTTGTTGGATTTTTCAAAGGCATTTGACTGCGTAAATCATTCAATTTTGTGTCAAAAGCTCAAATGTTACTTTGGGTTTGCGGATAGTGCGGTAAAACTTTTGGAAAGTTATCTACATGGCCGATCTTAGAGGGTTAGGGTTGGGTGTAACTTTTCCTCTTATAATTTAGTGAATACAGGGGTCCCTCAAGGCTCAGTACTTGGTCCGCTCCTCTTCACTATGTTTATAAATGACATTTTCAGTGTTTGTAGCCATGTGTCTATGCATGCATATGCGGATGACATCCAACTTTATCTGGCTAGACCTGTAGGTCTTTTTGAGGACTTATGTGTGAGGGTAAATGAAGACCTATGTGCCATTTATAGATGGGCCTGCGAGAACCAACTCAAGCTTAATCCACGAAAGTCCTACGTTCTCCCGATCTCCAAATCACCGCTCTCCTTTTGTGATGTTCCTCAAATTTATCTCAATGGATCTCAGCTGCAGTTCGTGGACCGGATCACTAATCTTGGCTTCAGGATCAATTCCTCGTTGTCTTGTGAGGACCACATAAACTCGGTCGTAAGCAAAATATACCTAACGTTACGAAATCTTAGAATGACTACTGCATTCGTACCATGTGAGACAAGACGAAAATTGGTTTTACAGCTAATTTTACCCATAATTACATATTCAGAAGTTGTTTATAGCAAACTTGATTCTAGGTCGGAACATAAACTGCTTATTGCCTACAACAATGCTGCACGTTACGTCTATGGATTAAAGAAAGGGGATCACGTTTCTTCTTATAGTAGACAGTTGCTTGGTCTTGACCTCAAAAGCTACTTAGAAGCACGAAACTGTATGTTTTTACATAAACTTATACATACGAAGCGTCCCTGCTACCTTTTTGAAAAACTTTTGTTTTGCAAGTCAAGTCGAAACTACAATCTCCTAATTCCTAGCCATAATTTCAAAAATTCCAGTAGGCTATTTTTCGTTAGTGCCATAAGGTCTTGGAACTCGCTCCCTAGTGCCATCAAATGTATTTCGGGTAGTAGTAACTTTAAGCATCTACTCTTCAAACATTTCTCATAACATCTCAAACTTTTCTTTTACTCTTTACTCTACTTCTCTACTTTCACTTACACATAGTTAAGATTTTTCTTTGTAAATTATTAAACATTGTAATGATATTGTATTTATTGTGTAATGCTTAAAACGAATGTGTTCGTAATTGGCATGCAAAAGATTGCATCTTATATGCCTCTATTATCTGTTAAGGGGAGGTTCTTTCAAATTTGGCCAAAAAAAGGCCTAAGTTTGGAAATGATTTGTGGCATGATGAAAAAACATAGAAACATCCGGTTTTGACGGTTGAATGCGTATTTTATTATACAATAATATGATATATTTTTTGTAACAAAATTCAAAATGGCGGCTGAACAATGGCGGCTTTCGTCGATCACTGCCTGAAAAGCTCGTCTCCGAATTTCAAGCCTACAGCCTCTTGTAGTAATCCGAAATGAAAAAGGTTTTTTTTTAATGAAAGTAGATGAAATTTTCTATGGCTTATACCTAACTATAATGATTTTTGACCAAAACTTGACTGAAATGTGAACGCTCGAAAAAAAAAAATTTTTGTTGCCACTTTTTTTGTTATTAAACCTTAATTATAAATAACAATTTAATAGTAACTTATACTCGTTTTAGGTATAAGCCATACAGAAAATGACCACCTTTCAAACATGCTTTAGATTAAGGAAATTAGAACAATAGATCAAGAGATATCCTTGAAATTCAGATGGAAAACGTGGTTCCGAGAAAAACGTGTTGAAAGATAGCAGCTCCGGGAAAAAACTGGGGAAAACACTGTAGAAGAAACAAACTCTGACGCTATGATTGTTTGAATATCGATCGTATCGAAAAATCCTTTCGTACACATATTCTACGGACATACAGCTTGCATTTTATGTGAAAAAAAAATTTTTAAAAAAAAATTTGAAAGAACCTCCCCTTAAATAAATAAATAAATAAATAAAAATTCTAACAGTAGAATAACACATCTATGAAACGACGGTACATCAAATTTCAATGCTATGCGAGTTACAATTCCGAAGATATTTCACTTAAAAGATTTGAATTGTATGGGCGGTGCCACGCCCCCTTGTTCAATACACTTTCCATTCCCTCTGTGGAAAGATATGATTTAATAGTAAGTGTGATCTAAATTTAATTGATATGTGACTTATGGTTCCAAAGTTATTGTCTAAAAATATATTCTGGTGGCGCCACGCAACGTTTTCCCGACTTATCTTTTTTTATAAACCTTCACGTAACAATTTCGAACAACCCCGCCGAAGGAAGTATCCAAGTTGGTCCAGCCGTTCTCGAGTTATAAGCAGTCGAACGGACCACGTTTCATTTATATATATATAGATACTTACTACCATTGTGTTCAGACTATATAACCCTTTCCGGTTATAAAACAGATGGGGGTCTGTGCTTGGTGACAGAATCGCAATGGGAGTGCTATCGACACACCTATAACACCAGGAAAATTAGTTTTTGTGTAAAAGAATTGCGTTGCTTCACTTTTATTCTGGTCAATCATCTCAAACTGTATCCACTAGAGGCATAAAACGCTTTACAAGGATGTGACCACTTCTGTTAAGCACTTCGTAACAGTCGGCTGCGATAGGCCTCGACGTTGTCGGCCCCAAGCTGATAGCCTTCTTCTTCTTCTTGACTGGCACGACAGCCCGATGACGAGACGAAGGCCTAGCTACCCGCAACCAACCGTGTTGTACGTGTGAATGTTTTTACAAGGTTGGAAGGGACCTACAGTTTTATGCCGATTCCGAACGGCGAGTTGGGAGATTTTTCATAGGCAATTTTACTCTCAGAGGTTTACCATTTCCTGCTGAGAGGACAGCCGCCGAAAGAAAAATTGTTGTTTTTATTTTTTTCGGTGTTAACGCAACGGAGTATTGAACTCGCGGAGTCTTGACTCGCGGCCCAACGCCTAGCCACCTGATCCACGGAGGCTGCGATAGCCGCCCTCTGCTAAAACGCGTAATGTTGTTACCAATTTTATTGCCGCAAGTGTCGCGGATCGCTCGCGGCTTTTTAATTTGGGCTCCAACTCATCCAGGACATACTCATGCAGTTAAAACATCACTCTGTTGACAGCTCAACAAGAAGAAGCTATCACATTTTATGCTCATTCAATATTGTACAAAAGCTGTCGTGTCGAAAATTTTCGGGAATACCAAAATAAAAACGACACGACTCAAAAAACTACAGTCGAAAAAAACGATACGACTCAAAAAACGACAGTCGAAAAAAACGACTCACGACACTCGGAATAGGGCTGAATATAATATAATTTGCTGAATATATTTAACAACAATCCCTTTGAAAATTACATATCTAAATCAGAAGCACTGTTTGATTCCGAGAGGGTTCTAGATAGAGGTGCATATTTAGCATAACTCGTTTTAGGAACATCCAAATAAGCCGGATAGTCCAGCAGGTAGCGCGCTGGCTTCTCATACCAAAGGCTCCAAGTTCGATTCCTGGCTCGGGCTGGTGAACAAGTCGTCTACTTCTATCGCTATCCACATGAAGGGAATGAGAATTATAAGAATTGCACAAGTGCGCTCTTGGCAGGCAATGGCAAAACCTCCAAGTGTGAACGAAAAACTGCCAATCGCCGTTCGGATTCGGCGTTAAACTATAGGTTCCCTCCCCCCCTTTCCCCATCCGCTTGAAATGTGTGCTGTAGCATATGTTGGCAAAACAGTGTTGCATACACAGTTTAAAAAACCGGTGAAATATGTGGTATCACAATGGTTGTTCCGACGAACAAAACCCCACATAACATACAATTTATAAACAATAAAGTTGATATGACTTGAGATGACTTGAGTTTAGTGTCGAAGACCAAGTCTCTAATATCATTAAAGGCTTGATTACACGTAACGAGTAGAGTGAGAAGACAGCAACTCGAACGAGTACTCGTTTCGTCTAAGCGGTAGGGCGAGTTCTTGATTGAGTCAGTCACCGATGAAAGCGGCGAGAGAGCCACTAGAATCACATTTTGTTTGCTAGGCCGAGCGACCACTACTTTACTGTTATATTTTTCTCTTTTCGCAGCGATTCGCGCAATCGTCACATGCGGAATCGCTCGTGACATGCGGTATGCGTCACACACCACTTTTCGCTCGGTTGAGTTTAATTTCGCGAGTTGCTTAGTTCATTTTGTGCATTGTAAAACCGAACTGACTCGCCGCGTGTCGAAATACATTTGAACAACTCGTCGCTTTTGCTCGCTATCCCAATTCTTTCGGCCTAGTACCATTTTGATGTCTCGTTACTCGACTCGTTACGTGTAATCAAGCCTTAACTGATTGCAGCACTAAGTCAGAGATGGAATATGACAGTTGTAGGAAACTCAGTTTGCTAGTAAAAGTTACATGAAAACATTTGCTAACATTAAAAAAATTTATTATTGATACAGCATTATATTGTAGGGAGTTGTCGCGTCGCTAAATCGTTCTTGTATAGTTCTTGTATAATCGTAGGTAGAAATTAAAGTTTTATCAAGAATTTTTGACATGGGAGCACCCTGCCCTAGCCTCTTTCGCGTTTGTCGCTCACTTGCAACATAATTAAATTTGAATTTTCCTTCGCAACTTTTACGAAACGCAAAACTTCTTAAGCCTAGTTGAAATCTTGGCTTGGCGGGGGGCAACATACCATGCTGCCTGCAGCAAGTGGAATGAGGAGGCGCAGCATTAATTCAGTTGGCAACAAAGAAACTCAGTTAACGCTCAAACCATGAAATGATTTCAAAATTTGTTTTGCTTAAATCGAAAGATATTTTATCCAAGAACATTATTGCAAAGTTTCAAAGTCGAACTCTGAAAACTTTCGGAGACACAGTTCTATTCGTCGACGCGCGCTCAGCCACACCAGGTGTTCCGAATAACTTTGGAACGCGTTTCCTCATAAACACGTTTTTGTAGTCCGTCCACATGATAAAAAAAAAACTTCTGAACCGATCTACACGAACATATACTCGTTTTGTAGGATATTGAACAGAGACGTGCATGAACCTCTGAAATCTATTAAAAATCAATTTTTTTTACTGTTTTTTTAATAAAGAAAAGTAAGAAAAAACGAAGTAGTTGTAGTAGTAGTTGTAGTTTATATGGCTTTGTTGCTAAATTTTGAAAATTTTTATAGTTTTTGAGGTTCACGCACTTGCGACAAGCCTGCTGATTAATTTGATATATAATTTGTATGTTTCAGACTTTAACTTCGGACGGCATGGTGTGGACGGGAAGACGTCTTTTTTTAAACCAAGCCTCGGAAGATGTGCAATATGTTTGCCATTTTTAATTTTTTTATGTATAACTTTTTTTTTGAACTTTTAACTAATACCACTAAGCAAATAAACACATAGAGGTACCACGCAGTACAAAATTTTTCGGTCACGCAAATCTAGCTCAGTAGGTCCCACACGTACTTCGGCTATACGAAGTTTTGTCGCTGGCTTCGTCAAACTTCAATTTTCGAAGTTCATCTTCATTCTTTGTGGGATGTTCGACAAGGAACATAAATTGCAAGCTGTGCTGTGCCAGTGATGGAATTTGGGCCCAAGTGTATCGTATCAAACATCAGCATAGGAGTGTACCATATTCAAGCAAATTGTATAAATTTTTTTTTCAAGCTCCCAGTTAAGTGAAAGTCCAATGTAATAACACTTTTATTAATAAACAATTCAAAAGTTTTATTCGAAACTAAAATGTATGTTTAACAACACATAGAATTCACTTCTAATTTAAACAAGAAACATATGTATGCAAATTATTCTAAATAGGAATCATTATCTTCAGGTACATTTGCATTGGTCAGCAGGAATCAGTGGTGCACACAGGGGAGGGTTTTTGGGGTTCAAACCCTCCCCGAAATATTTTTAAGTTAGTACAGAAATTTAATTTATAACCGTCGTTATTAATATTCAATCATCAATAACACTACTCGACACAAAAAATGCACCTTAAAATAAAAGTGTTTTCGAAACTAACTTCGGGCCGCTGAACACGAAACTGAAGATAAAAAAATTTTTGTAAGAAGCGTTTTCGATCGTTTGAGCGTTTCGAATCTCCGAAAAACCAGTTTTTTTCTTGTTGTTTCAGTTATAAGCACATATCTCGTAAACAATCATTCGACAGAAATTGTCCGTCGATCAGAAGATAATACGTTAGCCTTTCAAGAGATATACTGATTGTCCAATTCAGATGAGATTTAGTGAAATTACTGACGGTTAAAAATCATACATTTTTGAATGTTTTTTTAGATAAAATAAATAAATAATAAATTATCTCCTTTGGCTTTAAAATCTAAAATTAAAGATATATTATTTGTGCAAATATTTAGTTTAACATCAATAGAATCGAAATCATGTCAAAGTTATGATGCACTGAGTGACAACAACAACACCCTTAGAAAAAAACTTCTTTGCCGAGACCCATCTTAATATTGACATTGAAGTGAAACTAGAAGTCATTTATAGTATCCTGGCATAGTCAATTTTTCATTTTCTGACCCAAAGTTCGTTTTAAAGGACTTTAAAATTTTAAGGGCATACACATTTCAAATATTTTTTTGTTTAATTTTTGCGATTATGCAATGATGCATATATGGGTATCAAATGAGAGAGAAAAATTGTCTACATTAAAATATTATTATATTTAAAGTTCTCAAAAAATTTACACAAAACCCTCCCTGAAATAAAATCCTGCGTGCGCCACTGCTAGGAAGCTTAAAATCATAACAACATTTATTACTAGAGTCCGACCGATACCAAATTTTTTGGCCGATGCCGATTCCATAGAAGAAACAACACGAATGATTTAGCAAGCAATTACTTACCATAACACAATCAAACCATCCGTAGCGCCAGTCTCTCTTGATTTTGAGGGGTTACCGGCAGCCGCGTGTAACAGTGTTGCAAGATGGATTTAAAGCAATCCCCCTAAAATTAATTCCATTTCCCCCTAAAATCTAACATTCCATAGAAAAAACAACACGAATGAATTCAATAAAAACACAGTTCATTTTATAAAACAACAAAAGGAACTATTACATATATAGTACATTTCATCACATTCATCACAAATTAACAAACAAAAACGAGAAAATAAACTACTAAAAACTAAATAAAATTACAAGAAAATTCAGAATTTAAATACATTAACAATGTATTAAAAAAAAAAAAACAAATGTATCGCATATATTCCACTGAGATAAACAAAAATACTGACGTTAACACAGGTTATTAATAAATATTGCATACGAATTCAGTTTCTTCTTTTACAATTACGATTATTATATTAAAATTTGTACTCTCAAATTTCTTTCGAACAAACTTTACACTTGGCCGTGTTAATTAGCCGTTCAAAGTAATTCCAAATCGGGTTTAGTTGCGACATAATTCCTGTACGAAACATTTCTTAAGACTTGTACAATAATTAGCAAGCAATTACTTACCAATAACCCAATCAAACCATCCGTAGCGCCAGTTTCTCTTTATTTTGAGGGGTTACCGGCAGACGCGTGTAACAGTGTTGCCAGATGGATTTCAAGGAATCCCCCTAAAATTAATTCCATTTCCCCCTAAAAACTAAAATTTCCCCCAAATTTATAATGCACACATAAATTTAATATTTCATGAAAATTGCTCATTCTATTTGGCACAAGCAATTACAAAAGACCCACTAGCCAATATTGCTGAACAAGGTGTTGATGTAACAAAAATAGATTAAAAATATCTGTAAAATATTGTCCCCTTAAATACTTGTCATAAAATCAAAACAAATCTAGGGAGAAACCCCCTAATCAGGCAACACTGGGTTGTAACGTATAATAAAAATGTAATAAATATACAAAGCGAGATATGAAAAAGAAAGACAGTGCGATTCAGCTGCAAATAAAAACAAACAAGAAATGAAAGCAGGAAAATCTACCAAAAAAAACCGATGTGGCATCGGCCAAAAAAAGCCGATGTGGCATCGGCCAAAAAAGGCCGAAGCCGAATCTTTTTTTTTGGCCGGTGCCGATACTAGCCGATGCCGATACCAATTTTATTGGCCGATACCAGCCGATGCCGATGCCGATGCCGATTAATCGGTCGGACTCTATTTATTACTGACTTGCAAGAAATCTTTTGTTTATACATATTAAGGACCAAGCAACTTGTAAACGGGATCGTAACTTGCTTTTTATTAAATTTTGTACAGAAAATTCGTGCTCTTCACTGAATAAAGAGTGGGGAATAGAAAATACCTTTCACAGCTCTTAAAATGTTTTTGAAAAGAGACTCGTTTAATTCATTTTTTAGGCAAGAAACTTTTTCCCAAAATTCAGTAATTCTAAAATAAAAGATTTTGGTTCTTCATATTCTGATAATTTCCTATAATAAGTATAGGTTAATTTCTTCGAGATATTTAATCTTTTTGGGAAAAAGCTTGGAAACAATTGGTACAACAGTTTTTATTTTACCCAGCAAGACATGCTCGGGTGAAAACTTTGGCAAAAAGTTTAATATATCATCATTAAAGTTAACTATTTTTCTTAAAAGTCAAGAAACTTTATGTAAAACTCACGACATTTCCTTTAAATTTTAAACCTCTTCATCAGATATAACCCCTGATAATCCAAGTAACAAATATACTCCAACTCAACAGTACACATCACCAACAGGTAATTGATCTTCAAATAAATGTGTGTCGTTCACATCTTTGCCATCAATCACTTCTTTTTTCAAAAAATGTCTCGCTAAATGGGGAAACAAATAAGAACTTCTAAGAAGAAATGTGTGAATTCGTGCGTCTTCCGATTGCATTTAAAATGGTAATATGACAAAAACTATCCATAACTAGTTAGAGATGTTAAGCTATGTTACCAATTTTCCTTTTAAGGCTGCCACACAATTAGCAAAAATTTTTGTTTTTAGTGCTAAAAGGCAATACAAAATTTTCATTTGGTTTCTCGACCAGTGTGTACCAAAAACGCGGCCTGTGTTACCAACGTACTTTGTAAACTGTGAAATTCGAATATGCAAGGGTGTGTGTCCGTGTGAAAATAAATGTGCGTGTTGCTTGTGTATGCGCTGAGGCGAATGAACACAATACGAGCAACTGCACAAAATAAAAAGCTAATTGAATTTCCATGGCTTTCGGTTCTGCTATGAATAATGAAGTAGAGTGTGCGTTCCTATTGAAAAAAAGCCAAAACCATGAATTTCTGCTGTGCAATGTTGGCATTCATGTAGGCTACGTTGCCTTCTGGCCTAATAAAATTCATACCGATAAATTTTTCAAATTCATATATTAACAGCAACACATTACTATTTATTATTATCATTTCCGTAAAATTGATATTATTTAGTAATTTTATGTGTTCTTTAGTATTTTTATTTTATTCATATTTTTCGTTTTACTTGCAATTTGCTCTCTTAACCAAGTGCAATATTTTCTTAGCAAAATTATTAAAAAGTAATCTAATATAAATTGCTCATGTTCCCAAAAAGTAGACGGTTCTGAAAATCACATTTTGTATTCATCTACTTTGTTACGTTTGCAACACACAAATTGTACAAAAGCTTTTCAATATTAGAGGAATGAGGGGTTTCCTTAAAAAACGTATGAAATGTGTTGTAAAAGATTTTTGAAACAAAAAAAAATTAGTCGATTGGAGCTTTTAGTTTTAAACTACTGTTAAAAAAGTTGAAATTTTTGAAAAATATTAACATTTCGTTTCTTTGTAAATTACAAAGCTCATTTTTTATTACCTTTTTGCAGTTATGACAGTAAAATTTTTCAATAGTTTGCATCAATATGAAACCAGAGAAATAACGAAGGGAACCATCACTCATATGTTAATTTTTTATAATCCCTAAGGCATTTGAAGAATTCGCTTTCTCTGCATCAAATATATTTATAACTATAATTCTTCACCGAACTCTTGATTTATAGCATTTTGAATTTCATTGTCTATTTCAAACGAACTGGTATTATTGTCAATTGTTATAAATGAACCTTCGTTAGTTGGTTCACAATTGAAGGTTCCTGCCTTAAATGCTATTATTTTCATTGAGATCATTATCGCAAGAATATGGTCAAACTCAAAAAGTGAAGGATTATTGTTTGTAACTCCTCTTTTTCTTACCAAATAAAAAAGATTTTCAAGCGGGTCTTGATGAAGTCTTGATAATAAAAGAAAATTGGATTTTTCCGCCCAGATATCTTGTGAAAAAGACAAAACGGAATTAACTGATAAAACTATACCATTTCAACAGTATACAATTTTAGGATACTGACAACTTTTGACATAGTTTTTCATTTCCTTCAAATAATTTTGGATATTGTTATTCTTACGAAGAGCTGATCGGAAAGGATTTTTATCAAAAAGAACATGGCTATTCAAACAATCAAAAAGTCTGTTTATTTTTTCAATAAATATAGCTGTGGACAAAGCTTTTTCTTTGCAATCATTATAACAGCCAATCAATTATAACCAAAGATTTTATGGCTGCAGATACAGTATTGCTAAATATTTGAGTTGCGTATTTAACCTTAATTTTGCAAATGAATTAGGATGAATATATAATTTTGCGAATATTTTCGACTAGCCAAAGTGCTTATGGGACCTGCTGCGCTGAAAGCAAGGCGCATAACAGCAACCAGCGATTAAGCGATGTGAAACTGGGAGAGTAAGCCGATTTTCGTGCGTTTTTTGCAATTCACGTACACAGTTCGTGTGTGCTGGCAGTGATCATCTCTTCAGTGTGTTTGCTCTTTTCCCGATATTAGGGATTAGGGATTCCTTTCAATTATTTGCTTTTTAAAGTATGTTCTCATTAATTTTCTGCATTAAATGCCAGCTCATGAACTTTTTTAGTTTCATTATGTAAATATTAATGAAAAATATACCAAAGAACACAAAGCTAAATGCATTGAATATGACGGGGTCAATTGCCGTCCTTTTTATTTTGCATTTCTTCATTTAGCGAATCTCTAACGATCAGATCAGATCAGGTATGCTTTTGGTGCTAAATGCTCTAGTTTGACTGCAGGGTTGTTTTTTAGGATGCAGCTAATAAAATCTTAATTTAATTAAATTAAAAGCATACCCAAGGATTAATTTGGCGCTTTTGGGAATAATATATTTTTCTAGTCCATTTTATACAAACGTATTACGAAATGGCACCAAAAATATACAAATAAAAAGAAACTTTTCTTTGGTCACAAAAAATGACTCACACCAGCAACACTGGAATTTTGAAATGAACTTGAACAACAACCCCGTTTTAGAAATTTATATGGAGGAAAAACTACGTTCCTGATCAAGCTTGGGGCCTACTAGTAGGCCCCAAGGTTGCAATTTTGCAATAATATTAGTGTAATTATGTGCATGTATTTCTACCGGCTCTCCCAGTTTCACATCGCTTCATCGCTGACAGCAACATCATCACAGCGCACAGTTGATGTGCGACTGACCACATAAACATAAAGCAAATTATAAAAGCTGACTTCGAATTGAGAAGTTTGCCGAAGTCATCGCGAATATGTTCGAATAGTCGAAGTGCGTATGGGACCTACTGGGAAACTGGGAGGAGAAGTGTGAAAAAACCCACAATACACACATAAAATTCACCAATACTCTCACATAACAGCTGATACTCAGTCCCCACAGCTGATACTGCTGAACCCATACAAACTGAAAATGGAGGGTTGTTGTGCTGGTCAATTTTCATGTGTGAGGGTTATCGTTGTGGTTCATTTTTAATTGCATAGAAAAAGAATTAATTTTTTGGACAGAACTCTGTGATACGTTTATAGAAAAATTAATATAAAATTCTATCAGTGCTTACAAATGTAATAAAATTGTTTGATTATGTCTGTAACATGTCATTATTTAAGTTTTCATTGACTCATTACAAAAAATCACCCCTGTGTCGAGGACAATGCATTTTACACCAAAAGCATCTCTGAACTCCGATGATTTGGTGTTTAATTTGTAAACAAACAGCGCGGGAAGCAATCAAAGAGAAGTTTAACTTTGGAAAATTGGCAATTTAATTACAAACGTTCATTCTTTACAGATCAATATCTTCACATCACATCAAGCAAGTGCGGAAGTGCTTGGAAGCACAAATGTTATATAGTTTTCCCGACGCCGGAACTGACGGTGGCAGGTGAGTTTATTTTATATGTTTTCACCAGCGTTTGAAAATGCTTTCATATTTTAATTTAATTTGCTTCGACTATGCTGTTGCTGCGACCAGAGACCGCAGCAAAGACAAAGTAAAAGCAATCACAAAATCCCCAAAGCTGCCCTGTGGCGACGCGTGCAGCTCGAAAGCAAAGCAGGCGCAATCTTCAAAAACCCAAAACTGTGCTGTCTAATATAGACTAATTTATGTTTATGGGTTATTGTTATTTTACTGTACTATATTTATATTGTTTATTGTATTTATTTTTGTTGTTTGTTTGTAGCTATTTTTTTTTTGATATATCATACATATAGACTAATTTATGTTTATGTGAATAGACCTACTGGGGAACTGAACACCCAAAAAAATCGGTAACGCACCTTTTTGCATACCCCAGTGGTGGTGTGGGAATTGTAAAAAAAAAACTTGGAAATGTATACATTTTTTATTACAATTATGACTTTCTTTAACTATCCGATTTTAATTATTTGTGTTTTAGTGTCCATTGATGCTGGCCAAGTCGTTGGTGCGCAACTGCAAAAAGTGGAGTGGTTCGTAAAATGGTTGGGATGAATACAAATTTCTGTTTATATTCTATTGTAGACATCTCACAGTGGCGCATCTGGAAGGGTTTCCCAGTTTGAATCGGTAACAATTGTTTATACAAAGATACTTCATTTGAAAATTCGCTGCCGATTGGTGTTATTCTGTTTAGTATTAGCACTGGAGAGCAATCTGCAGGTCCGCATATCCAACCAACTTTTGTATTAATCCAAAAGCGTGCAAAGAGTAACGTAAAATATAAAACAAACCTGGCGATGTTTGGAAGTAAGATCAATAACAAAATATATGTCAGAACCAGAAGAAATCGGCAAAGGCATTATTATTATTTTATTAGAATAGTTAACAGAAAATTTCTGTATAGAACTTTATAGCGCTCGAGGCTTATTTGTTGTATTTTTCAAGTGCTAGGTGTACCAAAAAGAATTTCAAGCTCCTTACACGTATAATATACAGAACAGTCAATTGTAATGCATTTAAAATTATGCGTTGCAGCATGGCTGCCAATTGTGCCCAATGCTGCACATAATAACATAACAAATAACATAAAAACATAACAAAGTTTAGAAAATGTATGAATTTTTTATTGAAATAAGTGATAATTATGAAAATAATAACATGCATCGAGAAAATGTATGCATTTCCTATTGAAATGATTGACAATTATGAAAATAATAACATGCATCGTGTTAATACCTCTAAATTGCAACTTTGCGCTTTGTTCTAACTTCAACGCGACCACACTGTTGAACCTTAAGGCAGGTTCTCACCTTGTGGATCCGAAAAAGTGCACTTTTTTAAGAATTTTTTTTGGATATGAACACACATTTATTTAGAGAATACAATTTTTCAAATTGAATGAATCAAAAAAGGGGGAGGGGGCGTCCATCAGTGGCGGCATGTCGGCGAGGAGGTGTCCCGCTACCGGAAGTGATTCCGTCAAAACCCGTGATCTGATACACAAAAATCGAACACATTCTTAATGTGTACCGTATTATCTATTGAATGAACCCAGAGGTTCATGAGGTTTTGAAAAAAAATTAAGATTTTCGCATTTTTTTGTTCACTTATTATTTTTTTAAATAAACAATTTTCAATATTTTTGGCTGATCGTGGTTCGTTTATTAGAAAAAACCCTAAAAAAAATTTGGTGACGATTGGTTCATTTCAGCGCCTTCAATCACTTCCGTTAGGTCCGAAAATGTGGTTCTCAGAAAAACACGTTTAAAGTTTAAAGCGCGCTCGGCCGGTGCTCGACACTGCTCTATGTAACGGCCTGTAACTTTTGTAATTTTTCAGATTTTGATCTGAAATTTCTGGAGCACATTTTTGAAACATATATCTACACGATAAGGCAAAAAAAATCGTTTTTTTTTTCACAAGGTGAGAACCTGCCTTAACAGCCAATCACTGACCCACCCCTGTCGGACCTGAGACTACTGGTTCCCAAAATTTATTGGGTTTTTCAACCGGTTTTTTGTAAGTAAATTTAACAATTAAGTGTCCAAGTCACTGTCAGCGACGCCACGTTAAAAGCTATGACTGACAAGGGACCAGTTGAAAAACTACATTTGAACCAGTCCGATTTCCTACAGGGCCATGACACCTCACACAGATTATGTATGTGAAATGCAAAAAATGGTCAACAAATTCGCTTTCCCTGCCACTTTCGTTTCACGTTATCACTGCTACTGCGCTGGTACGCAAATATGTGCGAGTTGACACCTCTATGTGTTTATTTGCTTAGTGCTACGGATGTTCTAAACGGATTGTTCATGTCTCTATCTTTTTTTGTACAGTAAAATAAAGAAAATTTGTCATTTTTTTTAGCGTTTCATGGAGTGCCCCCCTTAACTGCAGTCGATGTCGCTTTCGCTTCGCTACTCTTCCCACGGCCGCTGGTTACGCACCGGGCGGCGCATAGCGCACCAAGATTCATTGAATACAGAGATTGCGCCTTCCGAGAGAAAATCAATTTTAAACCGCACCAGTGACGTCATCGGAGACATATGACATACGGTAGCACGATTTCCTGCAAGTTTCGTACACATACACATCGATCCATCGTTTTTTTGATCTAATAAATAGCGCCACCTCCATAAAACGTAAGACATGCATTTATTTATTGAGCATGTCTTACGTTTTATGGAGGTGGCGCAATTTATTTGATCAAGAAAACGATGGATCGATGTGTATGTGTACGAATCTTGCGGGAAATCGTGCCACCGTATGTCCGTGAAAAAACGCCAATGCTTTGGATCTTCCAACAGGATTATAGCCTAAAGCATACAAGCAAGGTCGCATGAAAGGAGCTTCGCAAAAGCAGGATTAGGGTTATGGAATGGCTCGCACAATCACCAGACTTCAATATAATTAAAAATTTGTGGTGTGACGTGAAGAGAGCAGTTGCTCACAATAATCTTTTAAATAATAATCAACTTTGAGAAGCAGTAGACCACGCCCCTAGAGAAAGATATGAAAATTTGGTTATTTCAATGCATCGGCTCTGTGCTGCAGTAATAGCCAAACAACAGTCACGCAACTAAATATTAATTTGAAGAAACATTACGTTATTACTATTTAACCACAAAATCTTTTAAAATGAAACACAATTGTTGCTTAATTTTTATGAAAGTAAAGCGAACTACTATTTTTTTGACCGTCCATATTTTGGAGCTTTTGACGCATTTAATTTAAATCAAACCAAACTGAGTTTAATTCTTAAGTTTTCTTTTATGATTGCATTGTTAACACATATAACTTGTTAAAAAAAATACAAAATAAATATTTGTAAAAAAAAAGCAGATTATTTTTTCTTAATTTTCTTTTCGTTGTATGCGTACTACTATTATTTTGACCGCAGCTGTATGCTTAAAATTAAATATAAATTCGTATAATTCGTTCATATAAATAACACAAATAAAACAAGTGAAATTCGGGAGGAAACCCTGCAATTAAATTCAGATTTCGTGCTTTGTTTTCATTGGTTGAAAATTTTGTATTCACAAATATTTCATTTTTTGTAAATCGTGCCGCTTTTGCTTGATTGTTTTCATTGTTTTTTGTTAAAATAATTAAATAATTTTGAGTTTCAAAAGTCCTTGCTGTAAAAGTGCGTGTAGTGAGAATATCGCGGAAAAATTTCAAAAAAAGAAAAAAACAAAAAAGAAGAGAATCATGCGGTTTGCAGTGGACCTGTGTACACAAAATAATGAAAAAAAAGGTACATGAGTGGTGAAGTGCTCTTCAAATGGAATATCTATATATATATGCATATATATGATTTAGATTGCGCAGTGCACTTCTTCCGGTTCCCCAAGGATGCAAGCCTTATACAGAGTTGAGTGAAGTTCTGTGGCCGGGAGACTTATTTGAATGTTCAAACGGCAAGAGTTTGCTCGCTGCACTTCACCCAAAACGACTTCGAACGGCAAATACTCAATATTTATCGGTAAGGGTAAATTTACTGGAATTATGGGCCAGTTACTCATGACATAACTTAGTTTTACTTGTCAGCTAGCACGACCTGGCATACCCGAAAGCTGTACAACTGGTTACCCGAGACATAGAACATAAACTTAGAACTTAACCGTAAACTTAGAAATCTGTTTCGTTTTGGTTTCTAAGTTTATGTTTACGGAAAACGCAAAAAATGTTGCCACTCTCTTCGGAATGAATTGAAAAGTAAACAAATTAAAATATTTCGTAAAATATACAAAATGGATTGCAATTTTTATTAGTTTCGTAAATATATCAATAATTTTAGTCGTTGGATGCTCAAACATTTAATAATAGTAAGTAAAAAAATGTCGTGAAAAGTTTGAATTTGAATGTTCACGAGATGGAGAAATCGAAGTGGCAATATTGTTGCTCAGCTGATCAGCTGATTTTTAAGTTTATGTTTACGGAAATAAAGTTTAATAAAGAAAATGGAAAAAAATAATGAAGTAACAAATATTTAATTTTGCCCCACTGTGTTTCTCTTTCCAAAATTCAATCAACATTTTCAGCCAATAGGAACCAATTTTGTATGACGTCACTGGTGCGGTTTCAAAATTATTGTCTCCCGGAAGGCGCAATCTTCTATTCAATGCATCTTGACAGCGCACAACAAGCAGTGGTGGAGCGTAGGGAACGCAGCAACCAGTATACTGACCTCACGTTTTCCGCTCTTTGGTACATATCACACACGCACTACAAAAGTGACACAACTCAAAATTTTTCATTTTCGGGTTTATGTGTTACGAGGGCGGGTCAATAAGTCCGTGACTTTTTGAATTTCCCGCCTCTTAATTGAAATGGCAACACTGCTACCGTCAACAGTCATCTGTCAGTTGACTCTTGTCAAAAATTGAAGAAGCTGCGACATTTATGTTAGTTTGTTTTTGACAGCCGTTAATATCAGACTACCGCGTTGACTGAAGAGAAAATGGAAATGAATTTCGTGTGCACGGGTGCACACATGTGCAGTTTCCATGGCAAAAATCCATGAATTGGGCTACGAATTGCTCCCTCTTTCCGCCTATTCACCCGATCTAGCCCCAAGTGACTATTTCTTGTTCCCAAACTTGAAGAAATGGCTCGGCGGAAAGAGATTTGCCTCCAATGACGAAGTCATCTCACAAACAAATGCCTATTTTGAAGACCTCGACAAATCATATTTTTCGGAAGGGATACAAAAACTGGAGAAACGTTGGGCTAAGTGTATAGATCTCAAAGGAGACTACGTTGAAAAATAAAATAACTTTTTATCTAAAAATATGTGTTTCATTCAAAAAGTCACGGACTTATTGACCCGCCCTCGTAATACTGCCCTGTGGGAAATCGGACTGGTCCAAGTCTAGTTTTTCAACTGGTCGCTTGACAGTCATATATGACCTCAGAATCGACTCGTTTTCTTGTAGTTAACTCACCCTTTTAACATGGCGGTGTCCTAGGCGAGGGTCAATTGTCCCCGTCTGCATCCATTTGCAACTAGTCCAAGGTTAGTCCGAAGCAACCAGTTTTCAAACCAGTTGCAAAGCGACTAGTTTGCGAACTAGTTTATTCTGGATTCGATTTCTTAACACTCGATTTTTATGAAGAAAATAAAACAGTGCATTTTTTAATTAATTATTTTATTTTAAAAATATTTAAAAATAATAACAAAAAATCATCGCGAATAAAAAAAGTATTGGTGCACGTAAAGATGAACTTCGACTTGTTGACACACTTCAGTCGAAACTGTTTGGGGTCTGACACAGTTCAACATCCTGACTTCGCCTGCAATTAATAAAAAAATTAATTAATTAATTAATAATTACATAAATATAATTACATACATTTATTAATACATACCATTCGACTGCTGCTGCAATTCGTTGCTTCACGCAACCACGCAAAATTCTAACTGAAATCATTCAAGACAAAACATGCAAATCGAGCGAACTTCGAGTCATAGAAACAGAAAGAAAGAAACATTTCTACGTTGTTGTTGTAACAAAAGCATCGCAAGATCAGCCGTAACAGAATAATGTTGATTATTTAACCTCTGTTTCGTCTTTCGTTTCCTTTCATATTTTCATGTTTCTTCTCGCCTATGAACGCGCACGCAGAACGTGAACGATTAGACGCGAACTGACCGACTTCTGCATCCGCTGACAGTCACTTGGACAACCAGTTGCCCAATTGACTACAAAAAACCAGTTGAAAGACCAATGAATTTTGGGAACTAGTTGTCTCAGGTCCGACAGGGTGTGCACAATGCATAAATCTACCAATCAGCAAAAGCTCAGTATATTTTGTTGTTGTTAACTGTTGCAAAACTACAGTTAGGTCTCTCTTCATGTCAGAAGTTTGATGCTATTTGATCGCTGCAGCTCAATGCAAAAGAGTCCTAACTCAAATTGTGTCAATTTTGACGAAATAAATTTTTGTTAAAATTAATTTAAATAAAAATTCTGAAAATTTGTGCATATATTTTTAATTATTAAAATTAATTATGAATTTTCAAAATTTTTCTTTCAACTTTTTGACTGTAATTTATAATTATTAAATTTAGAATTCCGTAATTATTGAATTAAAATATCATCAAAACAGTCACAACTCAAAAATTTGGATTTTCTAGAGTATAATTAAAAAAATTCTTGCAACTTATCATAAAGCATAATCTGTAAGGATTTTCTGCTGAGCGGTCTATCCGTATTTAAAAAAATGTCTATTTAGCTCAAAAACAGTTTTTTGCGTTTCCTGAAAAATCAAAAATTTTGAGTTGTGTCACTTTTGTTGTGCGTGTGTGATATGTGTATGTAAATGCTTTCACTTGTTGTTCTTATTGTTGTTGTCATGGCGTCTTTAATTTGCACATAAGGCACGACAACGGTTTCCGTGGCGCCGCCATTTGAGGGTGTCTTTAGATAGACCAAAAATAAGTCGAAAATGAGGAATACAATTTTTCGATATCTCGCTTCGTTTTCGAGATATCGAGGTTCAAAGTTTACAATTTCGCTCAAAGTTTAAAATTCGCGCTTTTTTCGCAATCCCAGAGGTGCATACAGTTTTCCCGAAAGCCATAGTTTTCTTGGCAATAAGTTTTTCCCGAGTGGCCGGCCTTCGGCCGGGCGCTAAAAAAATAACCCTCATGGGAGTGACCACCACAGCAGGCAACAGTCAGGTGTGCACAGTATTATTTGTTCAAATCCATAGTTCCAAGCCATAGTTTTTTTGGCAATAAGTTTTCCCAGGTGGCCGGCCTTCGGCCGAGCGCTAAAAAAATAACCCTCATGGGAGTCACCACCACAGTCAGGTGTGCACAATATGGCAATATAAAAACTTTGAACCTCGATATCTTGAAAACGAAGCGAGATATCGAAAAATTGTATTCCTCATTTTCGATTTATTTTCGGTCAATCTATCTAAAAACATCATCAAATGGCGGCGCCATGGAAACCGTAGTATCCCCGCACATAAAGTATTTTGTTGTTGTTATGAGTGGCGTCTTTAATTTGCACATATAGTATTTTGTTGTTGTTGAACAAAACAAATTGAGGCAAAAGGGAATATGTAGAAGGGGAAAACAACTCGTGGGCGGAGGCGAATATCGCGGTCTCAAGACGTTGAAGCGTGTTTCAGTTGTTGTTGTTTCATTTTCTACAGTTTCCGTGGCAAAAGAGGTCGACTGACGCAGTGTTCGCGTACTTTGAACGCCGCGCACGAAACGCGTCAGCCGTGCTGGTTATTTGTTGCTAGTTTGTTTTTTGTTGCTGCTGCAGCTGCAGGCGTACGGTGTGTGTGCGCGAAAGAGATGTTTGCACGCGGCTGGGAGCGGGTGTGTGTGTTTCTTTAGTGGGGTGCGAATTGACGCCAAGGGAACTTCTCAGAAGGAACTGACGCCGGTGCTGACAAGCGTGCGGCACCCTACGTTCGGGTTGAGTGGCATTGAAGCTACAAATTGCAAGTAGAGTTGTGTGGAAAAGAAGTAGCCTCCTTCTACTACTACTACTATACATCAATTTAGTTGTGGAACAGTAAAAAATGGAACCAAGTTAGTAAATTATGGCAGAAAAGTAGTAAACGGCATTAAAAAGTATCAGACAAGTAATACGAGGGCGGGTCAATTAGTCCGTGACTTTTTGAATTTCCCGCCTCTTAATTGAAATGGCAACACTGCTTCCGTCAACAGTCATCTGTTAGTTGACTCTTGTCAAAAATTGAACAAGCTGCGACATTAAGTTTGTTTTTGACAGCCGTTAATATCAGACTACCGCGTTGACTGAAGAGAAAATGGAAATGAATTTCGTGTGCACGGGTGCACACATGTGCAGTTTCCATAGCAAAAATCCATGAAATGGGCTACGAATTGCTCCCTCATCCCGCCCATTCACCCGATCTAGCCCCAAGTGACTATTTCTTGTTCCCAAACTTAAAGAAGTGGCTCGGCGGAAAGAGATTTGCCTCCAATGACGAAGTCATCTCAGAAACAAATGCCTATTTTGAAGACCTCGACAAATCATATTTTTCGGAAGGGATAAAAAAACTGGAGAAACGTTGGGCTAAGTGTATAGATCTCAAAGGAGACTACGCTGAAAAATAAAATAACTTTTTATCTAAAAACCTGTGTTTCATTCAAAAAGGCACGGACTTATTGACCCGCCCTCGTAAGTAGGCATCGGAATTATATGCAAGTGCAATTTTTTTGGAGCTTCCAATTTGAACTTTACCAAGACAAAAACTATTTTTATTGAAAAATATTAAGTACGAGCTAACACAACATATTGCATATTTTGCATTTTTTTGGCATTTTTTGCATATGAATCCAATACCTAGTAATAAGTGATGACAGGAAATTAGTAAATTTAATTCAAACGTAGTAGAAAAGGTAGTAAACCATGAGAGAAATGTAGTGAGTGCTACTCAAAGGTAGTAGAAAAGTACTAAGTGGTGGAAAGAAATTAGTAAGTAATGACAGAAAAGTAACAAACAACAGCAGGGAAAGCAGTAATTCGTAGTCAACTAATAAATAAATTAGTAAATGGTGGCGAGGAAAGTAAAAAGTAAGGTAATAAATGACAGTCGTACGTAAAGGGTGATTTTTAAGCAACTTGCTTTTTGGCAGCACTGTTTTTGGCAGCTCAGCTGTTTTCGTGTAACATGTTACTATCAAACATGTTCAGTTTGTTCTATAATTTAACACGTTCTACCCGGCGTGGACCACCGGTGGTCCACAGGCAAATTCATTTATCTGGCGGCGCGGACCACTGGTGGGGTATGTTCATAATTTTATTTCAAAAACCAACTAACATTCTGCTGTCTGCCAACAATAACGAAAACAATTGCGCAGTAAAAAAGTGCTGCTATACGAACTTGTCATCTCGTGCACGCAATGCGTAGAAAAATCGAAAAAATGCGCCGGGTAGAACGTGTTAACCATGAATCGACTTACAAACGAAGACCGCTTGCAGTTAATTGAATTTTATTATCAAAATTCATACTCGGTTAAGAAAGTGCATCGTGCACTTCTTCCATTTTATGGTCAGTTTGGGCGACCTTCTGAGGCGGCTATTCGGAATCTTGTGACTAAATTTCGCACAAAATTTATATTATTGGACATTAAACCACCAACACGCATACAGTCAGAGGAAAATATCGCATCTGTATCCGTCAGTGTTGTTGATGACCGTGAATTATCGATTCGGCACCGTTCGCACCAATTGGGCCTCTGTTGCTCCACTACGTGGAAAATTTTTGCAATTTAATGCCTTTAGAATATTTTTTGTGGGGCCGATATGTTGGAGAGAGTATGCAAAAATTGGACCCAACGTACGAACCATTTGAGGCGCAGTCGCGGCCAACATTTACATGAAATCAGCTGTAAACATTGAATTATATAGATCGTTATATCGACTTAAATAAAGATTTCATACTCATTCATTCATATTTCTCTAAATTGTATGTGTTTTTTTTAATCAAATCCGAAGGCGAGAAATGTAATAAATGATGGCAGAAAAGTAGTAAACGGTCACAAAGAATTGCAGTAAATTGGTTCGCAGCAGTAAATTGTTACCACAATGAAATAAATAGTAGGGAAGAGGGGGTGAACTGGGGAAGGCGGGTGAAGTGGGGAAACGTCATTTGTAGTATTGTATGCCATCTATCGTATACATATTCCTGCAGCTCGTGTCGAACAGTCATTACTGAAAAGACATGGAGCTGTACATACGCATTTTACTGTGTTGTTTTTAACGAAAATAAAAGAAAGACAAATTTAATTAATTTTTTGTATTTGTTTTCTGTTGTGAAATAGCATTTTTTCCACGATCCAAATAAGATAGATAGATGTGAATTAAAGTTTATTCTTTTCTCTTTCGATTAGCATTTTTTTTTCCAAATTCTATACAATGGTTCTATATCACTTTGACATTCACGCAATCACCTTGAGGAGGGGTGAAGTGGGAAATTTTGCCACAAATGTCATTGGAATATTCTAGTGTTTCTTTCAATGTGTTCTTATTTGATCATTGTTTTTACACTCGAATAAAGTGATTTTTCACAATTTTTAGTCGCCATGCCTCGAAAATATGTCAGGAAAACTGAGGTTAAAGTTCCAGATCCAAATAAAGTGCTTGCAGCTGTTAGGTTAGGTTAGGTTGGAGTGGCAGCCTTCAATGTGAAAAAGCTCGCGTAGGCACAACTATTGGCCCGTTGTGATACCACAGTGTATGGCGCGACTCCCCCTTAACGCGCCTGGAACCATGAAGATTCCATGATGAATCTGGCTATGTCCCTGATATTCAGAGGAGATAGTCCAGTTAGACTATCGAAAAAGGCTGAGCCGAGGAATTTAAATCTTCTTCTGGCTAAAGAAGGACATTGACATAGCAGGTGGAGAACGGTTTCGTCCTCCTCCTCAGAGCCGCATCCTCGACATAGGTCGTTGGATTGCAGACCCAGTCTTTCAGCGTGCTTACCCATGATACAGTGTCCCGTAAGCACCGATACCGTTAAACTTATCGAGTGACGACTGAGGTTGAGTAGCTGATTTGTCCGTTTCAGGTTGAAAGTTGGCCAGGTTTGTCGGGAGATGTAAAAAATTGACAAAAAATCTACCTTATCGGTTGCTCAAGCCCACAACATTCCAAAAAGCAATTTGTATCGCTATTTGAAAAAGATTAATGAAGCATAATATGGATATTATCCAGATATTTCAAAGGCCTCTAACCAGCAATTATTGCATTGTATTAAACAATGTTCATCACATGGTGGAAAACCCGTATGTTTTATTTTTGTTATAAAAAAAAGAACATTTCTTATATATTGTTGTTTTCTAGATATTCAGAACAGCCGAAGAAGAATCGTTAGTGAAGTATCTGCTGAGTGCCAGTAAACTTTGTTTTGGTTTGAGTCGAAACGAATTACGTCGTATGGCTCTGGAATTTGCCAAAAAAATTAAAATGAAATGAAATGAAAAATTGATTATCCCGAAAGTTGGAATAAAAATGCAATGGCCAGTCGAGACTGGTATGAAGGATTTATGAAGCGACAGAAGAATTTGACATTACGATCACCTGAACAAATCAGCGCAAATCTAATGAAAGCATTCAATAAGGCCAATGTGGATTCCTTCTTCAATAAATCCTTTGAACCTCATCGGATTTGGAATATGGACGAAACTGGCGTTCCAACCGTTCCGACAAAGGTGATAAAGGTCATTGCGGAAAAAGGAAGTTTCAACATCTGAATTTGCAAGCACATCGGATATGGCCCCAACATCCACGGCATCACTTGATGAAACTTTGCATGAAATCGGGCCAATTCATCGTGTTACGCCAATTAAAAAATCAGCGGTATTGACATCAGCTGAAAAACGCAAAAGTCTAGAAACTTCGGCCCAAAAATCGTCTCAAAAGAAGCGACAAATAATATATTCAATCAAAAAGACACCACCATCCAAGAAGCGAGACGGGCGAACTTTTTTTTCTTCTGATTCAGACTTTTGTATTGTTTGTTTAGGTGAAATGCCTAAAAAGTTGAATCGCAACAATTCCATGAAATGCATCGAGTGCCATCGCCCCGTTCACTTGAGATATGCCAATATGCAAAATAGTTTTTTCTGTTGCCAAAACTGCGAATCTGATTAAAATATCTTGTAAAGCCTTTTTTTTATCATTCTTCATTATTTTTGTGTTCAGAATAAACTTTTTCTATCTTTGAAATTCATTTTTTGATCATTGATAATAATTTTTACGAAATTCCCACTTCACCCCCCCCCCCCCCCCGATTCCCACATCACCCCCTTTTTCGTATTTGCCTTTCATTTAATTTAGAGCCGTGTTATGATGAATATTTTTATATTCGAATGAAGCCAAAAGATAGATCAAGACACGCTCTTTATAACTGTATAGATCATTTTGTATGAATGAAGTATTTTTACAGACTTAATGGAACGAAACCAAAATGTTTCCCTCTTCACCGCCTCTTACCCTAGCAGAAAATTAAATGGCATTGAAAAGTAGTAGAGAAATAGTATAAAAAAACAGAAATGCAAGCTCACAGTAATGCAAGCGACTCGTTTGGTGTAGGGTGCAAACACGCATAGAAAGAAAGAAAAGTTTGCTGACTGCTTGCGACGTCTTCGACGGCGGCGACGGAGGAAAGCAGCCGTGGGAGCAGTTTGGCGTTTTTCGTCTGCTAGCAAGTCGGGTGGCTTAAAAAACAAGAAGAAAGCGCGCAATGCTGAAATGAGGAGCATAGAGTGTGTGGTCGGTATATGTTTTTGCGCGGCGTCACGGCAGCCAATCAAACGCGAATATCTTGGAGAGCGAAAAATGCCGAGCAATTTTTTCGACGCAAGTTTATTTGGCGCTGCCTTTGGGCGCCGGGAGCTGCGCCACCACGACATATACATAGGACACCGCCGCACACCACTGCGACTTTTCACTGGGTGTGGTTATTGCAACGAAAGAAACGTCAACCGACGCACGTACTCAGAACTTATGATTTATTTAATTGAAATAAGTAAGACAAGCCGGAAAAGACGCGCCTCGGCGGTGGGCGCGGTCGCGCAGTTTTGAAAACACTAAATGTGTATTAAAGACGGCAGGGCGAGAGCTCAGAAAAGGTATAATATTATATTTGACATTTGAGTGCTTCGCATGGGGAACTGGTAGTGCCGGGGTGAACGCATTAAGGGGTGGTGAAATTAGTTTCCGTCTAAGAAAGGTGAAATTTTAAAAATCATTTTTCAACTGCCTCTAGTTTTTATATCAGCAGGGCTAGCGAACTGAAGTATAACTAATTATATAGAAGAGCTCTCCAGCTTTCGAAAGCCTCCGATGTTCCACCAGAAAGCTGACGAAATCGATGCTGAAGTGAAATCGATGCTTTGAAAACAGTTGACATTTTAAACTGTTTACATGCTGGCAGTTCCTAAACGAGCTGGGCTAGCAAACTAAAATATAACCTATATGATAGCAGAACTTTCCAGATTTTCAATAACTGGCCAAAAGTCTCCCATATTTTACCGAAAATCTGAGAAAATCTACGCTGAAAGAAGGCCTTGGAAAAGTAGACTTGTTGGAAATGACTATGGGTCCTGTACCAGAAGGAATACTGAGGCTTAATACATTATTTCTTGTAGTAGAACTCTTCAGATCTTCAATAGCAGAGCATCTATTTTATGGTAAGGCTTTGGATAAAGTTCAGTTTTTAGAAATCAAACGCCTGCAGCTCTTTAAAGAAAAGGACTCACGAGCTTCTGAAATGTGTATGCAGTTGTTTTGAGAATTGCTCAATTGCCTGAAACTTCTAAAGAAAATATCTAGAAGCCTGATTTATAGCTTATTCTATAGCAGAACTCCTGAGATTCTCAAAAAGCCAGGAAATCGTTGAAGTGAATAAATCTTTTTCCCCACGTCAGGCAGCCTCCAGATGGCCCCGCTGCCTCCTACCCTCTGTTTTCTGTCTTCTACCTGGTCCCTTCTGCCTTTAGCGAAATGAGCAGGTAGTATTTTCACCGGCCGACGCACAGTGGCTTAATTCGGCATTTTAGGTTGCGAAAATCAGAACTTTTGGACGAATAAAGATATTGAAAAAACTGTTTGCTGTTGATAAGAAATTCATGGGGCTTACTGTTAAAAATAATAATGAAAACTCAATGTTGCATTTTAGTTGCAAAATTAATGAAAATACGTCAAAAAAGATGATAAATAATAAAAAATGTAAGAAGTTAGCTGAAGAGTCAAATTGAATGATAAAAATTCATTAATTTTGGCTTTCGAAATGAGAACCAGAATTCGGAAAATTTACGTAAAAAGTCAATGTAAATTACCTTGTACCTTGTATTTATTTATTGGAAATGATTTTAATAGTAATATGTAGTTTTAGAAATAGTAGTTCTAGAAGTAAAATTAACATATTGTAACGATAAGACAGTCTGTCGCTGTGCAAAGCAACCCTGCCGCTACGTGTCGTGCTATAATCCAATCTGGCAACGACGGCCGCGATAGTAACTTTTAGTCCAACCTGGCAACGACGGTTGCGATCATCATGGAAACCTTTAGTCCACTGTGGAATGCGCGAGAACGATCCGCGCGATGGCCGGACAGGTATAAAAGGCAGCCGGGTGCGGCACAGCGAGTCAGTCTGATTTTGACTATTGAAGGTGCCACCCGGAGCAATTAAGCAAATACTTAAGTGTAAAGACAGTGAAGTGTAAAACTGTGAAATTGGTGAAATAAAGTGATTGTTGGTTTATTTTATTGACTGCGTTTGAGAAACTGAGTGTGTTTTATTTTCACATTGCGCAATCCAGAGATACGTAACAGCCCACTAGAACTAGTATTCGTAACATTTGGTGTCAGAAGTGGGATTGTGGAAAATTGAAAGTAAACAAATAAATAAATAAAATTATAAAAGCACGGACATGGTTAAACTCGAGCTGCTGAAGGTAGACCAGCTGAAGAAGGAGCTGGCTGCCTGGAATTTGCCGACTGCTGGCGGAAAAGTGAAGTTGCAGCTGCGCTTGCGAGAGGCGTGTGAATCACGAGGCATCGATTGGGCTGCGCACGAGTTCGGAACGCAGGAGCAGGAGGCGTCGGCCAAAGTGGAGGAATCGCCTGCGAGTGCTGCGTCGATCCAAAGTACGGCTGCACCGGCTGGACCATTACAAGCATTAGACATGAACCAGCTAATGATTGCAATAAAAGGCATGTTCGAGACTTCCAATCGTGAAAATCGTGAAATGTCGGCGCAGATGGCAGCGAAGCTGGAAACTTCGAATCTCGAAATTTCGGCAAAAGTCGAGACAGCAAATCGAGAAATGGCGGAAAATTCTGCGCGCATAGAGCAGAAGGTGGAGGAAATTTCCAATAGGACGAAATGGGTGAATCCCTGAACAGACGAGTTGACAACCTGGATGAGTCCTTGAACAAACGAGTTGACAGTCTGGAAGATTCGATGCACAGAAAGATAGACGAACGGCTTCGAGAGGTACAGCCACGAGAATGTTTGCCACCGGTTCAGGACGGGTTTGCTGCCAGAACAGAAGTGCCTACTTATGATGGTGCTGAGCCGTTCGATACATTTAAATTGCAATTCGACTTGGCTGCTTTGGAAAACCAGTGGACAGATATCAGGAAAGGTCGGAGGTTGGCACTGGCGCTGAAAGGTCCTGCGGCTGAGGTCATCAAATCAGTTCCAGAATGTTTAAGAAGTGATTACGGTGCCATCATGAGAGCGTTAGCAGCGAAGTCTAGCGACGAGCACAACCATGCGCTATACTACTGTGAGCTGAAGAACCGTAAGCAAAGAGCCAACGAGGCGTTGCAGACATATGCAGCAGACATTGAGCGGCTCGTACAGTTGTGCTACCCAAAATTTGGTGCTGATGATCTCGAGAGGATGAAGATTGAGTCATTCATTGAAGGTCTTCATGATCCGGAGACACGTCGCAGTGCGTTGATGATGGGCAAGCCCACATTTAAGGAAACGGTGACCAGCGCGATGACATATGAGGCGACATGGATTGGAGGCACTTGGTATGCACCTGCAAGGATACGCCAAATCCAGCCGGACAGCGACATTCCGATCCAGGCCATAAGCTCCGAGATACCGGACAGGCCACGGGTGGTCTCCTCTAAAGTTGTTTGCTGGATATGTGGCAAGCAGGGCCACATATCACGAGACTGCCGCCAACGAAAGAGGCGTTCCCGTTCTCGATCGCCTGAAACGAGGAATACTGACAATCGAGGCCCAGCCAACAAGCGCAGGGCTGAGGACGGCGAGCCGTTAAACTAAAACGGATCAGCCCAAAGGGGCGTGAGCTGATCCCCACAATCTGCCGCCCCACCGTCCTTGTCCCACAGCTGAAACGACAACTCAGCAGCTTGACGATTTAAGGAGAGATAGATGGAAAGTTTTTCGTGTTGACACTGGATACTGGAGCGTCATATTCGATCATAAAAAGGAAGCTGCTGAAGAACTGGGAACCGCTGCATGGCATACAGCTGCGGACTGCGACTGGCGAGCACGCGCAGGTAAGAGGAAAAGTTACGAAAACGATTGCTATCGGCACCAGCAGCCTGGAACATGAGTTCATCGTCGCGGATATAATGGATGACGGTGATTATCGGCGTGGATTTCATGATTAGGCACGGTTTTACGATGGACCTGAAGGAAAATGTGCTGACGTGATGTGATGCCAACGTTGAATTCCCGCTGCACACCGGCTATGAGCGAAGCGTGGCGGTAAGGAAGGTTGTATCGTGTCAACACAGGGGAATACCAGCGAATTCTGAGGCGATTGTGTGGGCAAAGGTGGTAGAGGACGATGGGACGCGTCAGCTGTGGGTTGTAGAAGCACCGAAACAAGGACACGACAACATCATCATCGGAAGTACATTAGTGGAACCTAAGAATGGCAGAATACCAGTCAGAATACTGAACCCCCTGAATGCACCCAGATATGTCGGGAAAGATGAGGTAATTGGCGAGTGTAAGGAAGCTGTAGCATTGGTCAATTGCGAGAGTAGCCCACCTGGGGGTGATGAGAAGAGCAGTTTTAACATGGACGTCCTACCGCAAGAGAACCAGTGGAGCAGCGAGTTGACGGCCAAGCAGAAACAGAAGGTGAGGTCTTTCCTGCAGCACTATGGGTCAATATTTGCGGCAGAAGCAGGCGGAAGAACGCCCATAGTCAAGCACAGCATCGACACCGGAAGTGCAAAACCGATTCGCCAACCGCCAAGACGAGTTCCTCTGGCCAAGAGGGAGGAGGTCACAAATTTGATCGAAAACATGCGGAAAGAAAAGGTCATAGAGCCTTCTTCGGGCCCCTGGTGCTCGCCGGTCGTGCTAGTCAAGAAAAAGGATGGCAGTACCCGATTTTGTGTGGATTATCGGAAGCTCAATGATGTGACCAAGAAGGACAGTTATCCCCTACCGCGGATCGATGACACCCTGGACACGCTGTCAGGCACACAGTGGTTCTCCACGCTCGACTTGCGCAGCGGCTATTGGCAGGTAGAGCTTGCAGACAAGGACAAGGAGAATGGCGATGGTTTGTGGCAGTTCACCGTCATGCCGTTTGGACTCTGCAACGCACCAGCAACATTCGAGCGGCTAATGGAACGCGTGCTAAAAGGGTTGCATTGGCGGACGTGCCTGGTGTACCTCGACGACATAATCGTGAATGGTAAAAATTTCGACGACCACCTGGGAAAGCTAAAGGAGGTATTCGAGCGGATACGAGAAGCCGGGCTTAAACTAAACCCAAGGAAGTGCTCGCTGTTCCAAAAGGAGGTCAAGTATCTGGGTCATACGGTTTCTGCCCGCGGAGTACATACGGATGAAGGCAAAATCACGGCGGTGAAGGAGTGGCCCCCCAATCTACACGAACTCCGCAGTTTCCTGGGTCTGTGCACATACTACCGCCGATTTGTTCCAGGATTCGCGAACATAGCCAGCAGCTTGCACAAACTGACGAAAAAGAGAGCCAAGCTTTCGAGTGGAATGAGGAGCAGGAACAGGCTTTTGCATGTCTGAAGGAAAAAGTGTGCAGTGCTCCAAGTCTGGCCTTCCCCGTGCCTGGGGAGATGTTTGTGCTGGATACGGATGCAAGCGGGAATAGTATTGGCGGTGTGCTATCACAGATAATAGACGGTTAGGAACAAGTGATAGCGTACTACAGTAGGGTTCTATCGAAACCTGAACGCAACTACTGTGTGACACGGAGAGAACTCCTGGCGGTATTGGACTGCGTAAAATACTTCCACAAATACCTGTATGGACAAAGGTTTCGCCTGCGCACAGATCATGCGGCATTGAGATGGCTCCTGAACTTTAAGGATCTTGAAGGGCAATTGGCGCGGTGGATCGAGCGACTGCAGAGCTACGACTACACGATAGAGCATCGCAAGGGCAGTAGCCATGGAAATGCCGATGCCTTGTCACGCCGTCCGTGCAAAGTCGAATGCAGGCCGTGCTCGCGAGCCGAAAGCAAAGAACAGATAGTGGACGTCCGGTTGGTAAGTGTTATGCCAGAGGAAGAGTGGTCTGCGGAGAGGCTAGAAAAGGACCAGCGTGAGGATGCGGATCTTGCAAAAATCGTCGAAGGCAAGAAGCAAGGCGCACGTCCAGACTGGCAGGAGATGGCCGGTGAAAGCCCAATCGCTAAGGCTTACTGGGCACAGTGGAAAAGTCTGCAGCTGAAAGAAGGATGCCTGTACCGTGAATGGGAGAGCGCGGATGGTCGGACCAGCAACTCCCTAATGGTAGTGACCAGCAACTCCCTAATGGAAATGCAGAATCAACGAGGTCATCGAGGCATACCATAACGACTCCAGTGGAAGGCACCTGGGCATCACCAAAACCGTCGCCAAAATAAAAAGACGATTCTACTGGGTAGGATGTCAGGAGTCTGTAGCCGAGTGGATTAAGAGCTGCGACCGATGTTCAGCCGCGAAAGGGCCGACAAGAAAATCTCGAGGCCGCATTCAACAGTACAACGTGGGAGCGCCCTTCGAACGGATTGCTATGGACGTCGCCGGCCCATTCCCAACTAGCACTCAAGGCAACAAATATGTGCTGGTGGTAATGGATTACTTCAGCAAATGGCCCGAAGTGTACCCTATTCCTAACCAAGAGGCCACTACGATCTCGGAAAAGCTGGTAAACAACTGGGTAGCCAGGTTCGGAGTTCCGTTGGAGTTGCAATCAGATCAAGGCCGGAATTTCGAGTTTGCGGTATTCAAGGAAGTGTGTGAGCTGCTGGGGATAAAGAAAACGCGTACCACTCCTTTGCACCCACAGTCCGACGGCATGGTGGAACGCTTTAACCGGACACTGGAGGAATACCTGCGGAAAGTGGTAAGCAGGAATCAAAAGGATTGGGACACGCATATCCCCCTGTTCCTGATGGCGGTCAGCCCCGCACGACACGACATCACTCACTCCAGCCCGAGCGGTGTTCGGCACAGAGTTGCGGTTACCCGCTGACTTGAAGTTCGGGGTAGTCAGCACGACGTGAGGCGCTAATCGGACTACGTGGCCAATAAGCGGGCGGAACTGGAGGAAATTTACCAGTTTATAAGGAGTCGCACCAAACTGGTCAGCGATAAGGCGAAAGCCAGATATGATCTACGGGCCAACGCAGCAGGGTTCCAAAAAGGCGATCTGGTAATGCTCTACAACCTGCAGCGGAGGAAAGGTTTGTCTCCGAAACTTCAAGCGTCATGGGAAGGACCGTACGAAGTCGTGACTAGGATTAACGACGTGGTATACAGGATTCAACGTTGCAGCAATAAAGGCGCTAAGCTGAAGGTAGTCCATTTGGAGCGCCTGGCGCCTTATCACAGCGAAACCTCGGCACTTGTTCGGGACGAACAAGTCTAAGTGGTGGGCAGTGTAACGATAAGACAGTCTGTCGCTGTGCAAAGCAAACCTGTCGCTACGCGCCGTGCTATAATTCAATCTGGCAACGACAGCCGCGATAATAAGGGAAACTTTTAGGCCAACCTGGCAATGATGGAAACTTTTAGTCCAACCTGGCAATGATGGCAACTTTTAGTCCAACCTGGAAATGATGGAAACGTTTAGTCCAACCTGGCAATGATGGTCGCGATCATCATGGAAACCTTTAGTCCACTCCGGAATGTGCGGGAACGATCTGCGCGATGGCCGGACAGGTATAAAAGGCAGCCGGGTGCGGCACAGCGAGTCAGTCTGATTTTGACTAGTGAAGGTGCCACACGGAGTAATTAAGCAAATACTTAAGTGTGAAGACAGTGAAGTGTAAAACTGTGAAATTGGTGAAATAAAGTGATTGTTGGTTTATTTTATTGACTGCGTTTGAGAAACTGAGTGTGTTTTATTTTTAAGTTGCGCAATCCAGAGATACGTTACAGCCCACTAGAACTAGTATTTGTAACAATATCTTAAAGATGGAATAAGTGGGTTTCATGAAGCTAAAACTTATTAAATAAATCCTCATTTTGACGCAGACATTTAGTCTTGCAGGTATTCATTTACCTAAGCACTCTCTTGCTTTCTTTGACAATTCTCCAATGGGCAACGACAGGTATTCTATTACACATTTGCTAGCTAATATTTGAGGCACAGTGGGTGTTAATTTTTTCCAAGGATACTTTTATGCAAATACAAATCACTAGCTGGTACCTAAACAGTTGTTAGGTTTTCCTGCGTTGTACGATTTTTGAACAGCCCAGACACATCAGTGGGTTTTCAACAATGCACATAGATATGTGGGGTTTTTAAGATTGCAGACACATGAACTCATAGATATGAGCATAAAAAGATAAATCTGCTTTTTTTCTGAATAATTTCATTTCATTGGCACGGTTCAAATCAAAGACTAATGGCGACTAACAGGCTTGCGCTCATATGTTGGAAACATTTTATGCAGAAGTGGACTGACGCAGTTTTGGCATTTTGACTAAAATGAATCGGCAAATGATGACAGTTCGCATTAACTTTTGGAGCGACCCACAGTGTCGCGAGTGTGGCCAAAAATACAAAATTCGATGTTGCAAACATGATATTTTTTTTACATACATGGTGAGATAATACTCCCAATAAGACAAATCCAAAATATTTCTTTAAACAAATAATAAATGTAAGCAGGAGCCATCCACAAAGTTAAGCCTTTTCTTGGAACACATTTTTGCCAGAGCAACTCACTATTTTTATGCTAAATGTAAATAGCATTTTTAGTTTATAGGTACTACGTATGGATACAAATTACATACGTAAGAAAAATATAGAGTTTCGGCAAGTAGGTGCTACTTTTTTGTTTTGGTTTGATCAGCATATGCGAAGTTACGTTGCTTTAAAAAAACCCGGCCTGGCTTACGAAATGTGAGAAAACTTGCTAACTTTGGGAGACGATAAAAAGAAAACGTCTCAATGCATCTTTGCAGTGATTAGTGCAAAACAAAGCCACAAGTACAACCTTTCAAATAAACACAAAATTAGCTGCGTCGATCTGCGTGCCCACCTAAAATTGTACTTCTTGTAGTGCACCTACAGTCAAAAATTGTGATTTTTTCGAAGTATGGCTTGGGACGCACAATGAAAACTGCGTCAAAACGCCTGTTACAATGGTGAGCTATATAAAATACAAGGTGGGAACTTTGTTCGTATCTTCAAAAGTAGGCAGAATGTCACGCCCACTTTAAAAATTTAAATATTTATACCAAAATATGGTATCACAAGCTGAAAAAATTAATACACGAATTCATGAAGGAAAACATTTAGCCACCTAATAAATATTCTCCGACTGCCACGCCCACTTTTAAGGTTTAAGAAAGCTTAAAAATTAAAATCACATCGTAGAACCGTATTGTAAACAGCCTTTTAAAAATACAGTTGAAGTTGTAGTAAAATGCGAATATTTTTGAAAGTGGGCGTGGCAGACCGCCCATTTTTAGTGTGAGCTTTAAGGCTATTATTTCAAGCACAAATACACACAAATACATACATTTCATAATTCTATCACTAATATTAAGCAAGTTATTTCAATATTTCAGTTCCTTTCGTAAGGGGGGTGGGCGTGGCAGTTGTCCAATTTAAATGATTTTTTGCAAATTTCTTAATTTTGACCCCGAAAACGATCACACCAAGTTTCATCGAGATAGGACAACGCTAAGTATTTTTGGCCACAGCTTATATGGGATCGCGACACTGTGCGACCCTCCAACCCGACCCGACATCATTACAAATTTGCTCGAGGTGTCCACAGAAAAATCGCTGTAAAATCCAGATGGGCAAAATCGGGCATCCGATCTCTTTAGGGCAGCACTCACAGAAAACTAGTGAACGATTTTCCCAAACATAGAACTCTGGCAAGTATGGCCTTTTTTAAATCCATCGAAAGTTCAAAAAGTGTGATAAGAACAGTGCTTCAAAGGAGTGTCTATGAAAAGATAACAACAACAACACATTTTTCTAGGTTTACTTATTTACTACTATTTTATCGAGTCGTCGCGGAGCGTGGTAAATGAAACGCGTTGGGTTTCGGGTTTTGGGGTTCTTTATTATTGGACGTGCGAATGACGAATGATACAAAGAATACACTTAACATTAAACGATACGAACGGCCGAAACCGGGGAGCAGAAAATAGGGGAAAACATGTGTACACAGGGACAAGGAAAGAAAGGGATTAAAGGTGGGATCTATAGATCATTTGAGACAGCACTCATTTACCCATCGCGGCCGCCATTGCATATTACAATTTAATGAACCGCGGGCCAGTCAGGTGAGGATGTGATGCAGCTTTTGCGGGTGCGGGGGTGCCGTCCATCGACGTCTCGTCCTCGGAGGAGTGCTGCTGCAGCGGTTTGGGGGTAGTTACCGACCTGCGAATAGAGTAAGATGTCAGTTATTTGGACACACAATTTTTGAGGCTGACATCATGAGTATGGGAAAGCGCGGCTAAGCTGCGGGGTTCGCTTAATCTAAAGCCGGAGGAATATGGAAAAATACATATATAAATTGGCTTCATTGCCATTTCTTAACAGGAAGTGAAAAGAGTTTCGAGAGGGCTCGAAGGCTGTTTATAAAATAAGCCAATTCCGCTTGGGATAATCGGGTGCACGTAGGGCTCGAGAGAAGCAGGAGAACCAAGCGAGAATGTCGGTTAGCTCTTCAAGAGGGTGGTGGCAGTCAATCGCTCTTTGATCCGGAATTGGAACTGTTTGAGCATTAGAATGGCGGGAGCCATTCCACCCGAGAGGGAGATCTTATAGATCTTGGAGTTTGTACCCGATCAGTCCGACGTCCACGGGATTTGCAGCGTTTGGAGCAAGTCGCACTGGAGTGAAGACTGTCCTCTTTTTGGACCCGGGATGAATAGGATAGGAACTGCGAGAAAATACAATTTCCATCAGTTGTTGAGGGTGTGGAACGAGTGGCGTCAAGCCAACGCTCTTGTCGAACCCTTTTGGGAGCCTTCATTAGAGGTGAAAGCCATCTTGCGGGGCCGAAACGTTTGGCAACGAAGGGGGAAGTTTGCCAGTTTGAGAATGAGTTTACAGGAGTGTTGGGTTCAGAGTGATTTTCCATTATTTTCTCGGATGGAAACCCTACGGGATTGAGGGCGGCAATCACTTGTGAAAGGGCTTTCTTTAGTGCGGGAAGATTATTTCGAAGGGCGGGTCCAGTATGCATATGGTGACTTGGGACCTCTGTGGCGCATGTCCAATACTGTATGCTGAGCAAATAAGCTGCCACATACATTCCGGTGGATACCTTCGAGCATGATCTGCGGGATGAGATCACTGCCAATTACTAAATCGATCTGCGCTGTCTCGAAGGGGTTTGGATCAGCGAGATCTAGCATGGCAAAATTTTTCAAATTGTGGGCGTTTATATGGGAAGGTGGGAGAAATTTCGTAAGCTCTTGGAGCACGATAGCTTGCACGGGGAGTTTCGTGCTAGTTTGAGGGACTGCCAATGTCAAGAAGCAGGTATGATTGGCATTTTGCATAATCTGACCGCCCATGCCCAAGATTTGGAAGGAGCATTTCTAGATTGGCAATTTGAGGCATTTCTGGACCTTCGAAGAAATGAAGGTACGCTGAGAGGCTTGGTCGATCAACGCTCGAACTTTTAAGAACTTTCCTGCGTGCTCAATAGACACCAGTGTCGTAGGCAGAAGGGATTGGGTGCCATTATTGGAGTGTAGAGCTTGTACTTGGGGCGTACTTTGCCTGGAAGATGTGCGGGGTTGCGCATCCGAAAGAAAGGAATGCGTTGTGGAGCTGTTGTGCGTTCGTTTTGGAGCTGTTGCGACTTGTGGTCGGGTCGAATGTGCCCGATTGGGAGATTGAGAGGGTTGCACATTGCCTTTGGGGAAATGAAGCAGGGAGTGGTGCTTCTTCTGGCAATATACGAACGTAAAATTGCTTGTACAATAAGGTGAGAAGTAGCAAGACAATTTACGCAGAGATTGTGCTTCTTAACGTATTGAAACGAAAAGGCACTTTGTGCTGTGCATGAACGCGTTTGCAAGCATACTTTTAGGCATGCACTGTGAAGTACGGCAATCTGTTATAATTCGCTTGGTATAGTCCGATATGGCAAGGTTCGCGAGAAATGGACTGTGCGAGAATGGTCGAGCATTTTCCAATTGGAAGTTGCAAGAAACTTCGGCGCGATAAGAAAACTGGTATAAAAGCAGCAGTGTGCAGCGCAGTGGGTCGAGTCTGTGTTGAGCAAGCAAAGTGGTAACAAGTGTAGATACAAGCGAAGTGTAAATTCTGTAAATAAAAGGTTGTTGGTTTTTGGGCCTTTTGCGCTGAATGATTGAAGTTGTTTTATTTTCAAATACAATCAAAACGAACCGTCGATAACGAACTGTGGAATTTCGTAACAGTATTTTGATCGACTCGGGGGGATGAGTCTTTTGAAGCTCTGGCAAGTCCGTATTGGATGATTTGCATTGCAGAGTTTGCACGCGAAGTCCCTTTTCACTTGAGTGTGATAGTTTAGGGATTTGTGTGGCCGATTTGGGAGGACATTGGACGTCGAAAGTTGAGACGGTTTCGGCTTAGAAGGGCGAATATTTTGCAGCCGTTCAAGTACCTCATATCTGCCGGTCAGGAACCCATCCATTTGCGACCAGGGTGGCAGATCCTTCCGGGATGTCAATGACTGCTCCCATAGAGCGAGCGTCTCTTGGGACGATTTGGTACAACATATGTAAACCAATAGCGGATTCCAATTGTCAGTGTCTACGGCCTGAGTATTGAGAACAGACAGACAATTGTTTATTGTGTTTTGGATCCGCTGTAGCGCCGCACTATTTTCAGTGTGGGCAGGAGCGATATTTAGGAGGGATCGAATTTATATATCAACGAGTATGCGTTTATTTTTGAAGCGTGATTTTAGGGCTTCCCACGCGAGTCCGAAATTTTCATCGGTTAATGCATATTGCTTTATAATAGCACCGGCTTTACCTTTCGTTTTGTATCGGAGGTGATACAATTTTTAGGCTGGAGTTAGCTGGGGGTGGTTAATGTAAACCGCGGTAAACATGTCCTGAAAGGACGGCCACTGCTCATAGCCCCCGAAGAAGGTTTCAGTATCACAAGGTGGAACTTGTAGGCAAATGTAGGGGGTATTTGCTGGTTCTAGGGGTCGAACCGGTTCCATATGCGCAGCGGGCTGGGGGGACTGAGTTTGGAGGATCTCAATGATGTCCAACATCTGAGCCATGCACAACTCATTTTTGCCTAGCCGACTCTTTGAAACCGTCAGGCTGGCTGTTGTCTTCAGCAATGAAGACTGCCTCATGTGCGCGCAAAAGCCTCTCTCATTGGGCTTGCAAATTTGTTTGCTTAATTTTGACCAGAGATTTGGTCAAATCCTCAGTGGGAGCCGATGAAAATTGTGTGCATAGTTGCACGAGTCTATCGTACTCGAAAGTAAATTTGGCAACACTTGGATCGGTTGCTTTAGGGCTAGGGAGTTTGGAGCGATTGTTTGGTGGCTCCCGAATGACAGGAACAGTCAAAGGTGCATTGGCTGACTTTGGGTATCTGGAGGAAGGAGTCTCCATTGTGACAAGTTGACGTTTGGGGGATCGATTAACAGGCATTTTGTTTAAAAAAGCTCGACAGAGGGTAAAAAGTTTAAATAAATATAAATGTAGGGTGTTGGGAAATAGACGTGTAGTCTAACCGCGTCCGCGCGAACGATATTTGAGAATGGGAAGAACTCGTTAGTACGAATTTGTATCTCTGTCGAGTAAAAAAGTTAACACCCGTGTGTGTAAAAGTGTAGGGAAATATATATAAATATGTATATGAGAAACAAATAAATTTATTTGCAAATGTGTATTATTTGTGATAAAGTGAATTTTTTTTGTATTGGTGGTGAATGTTAATGTGTGTGAATATACACGTATGGATGTGTATAAATAGAAAAACAAACAGAAGTAGAAAAAACAATTTTTCTTTCGGCGGCTGTCCTCTCAGCAGGAAATGGCAAACCTCTGAGTGTAAAAATGCCTATGAAAAAGCTCCCAGCTTGCCGTTCGGAATCGGCATAAAACTGTAGGTCCCTTCCAACCTTGTACAAAATTCGTACACACATCAAGGATGGTTGCGGGTAGATAGGTTTTAGTCGCGGTATCGGGCAGTCGTGCCAGTCAATTATTATTAATTATTATGTGTATAAATGTGTGTGTGTGTACATATATGTGTGTATGTGATTATTTTTGTTAAATGGAAAATAAATATGTATTGTATGAGTATAAATGTATTCGAAAAAGAAAATAATATATGTATGGGTATGTGTAGAAGTGTATGTCAAAATATATTTTTGAATGTATTTGTTAGTATTGTTACGAATGCTAGTTCTAGTGGGCTAGTACGTATCTCTGGATTGCGTAATTTGAAAATAAAACACACTCAGTTTCTCCTACGCAGTCAATAAAATAAACAAACAATCACTTTAATTCACAGATTTACACTTCACTGTCTTTACACTTGAGTATTTGCTCAATTACTTCATGTGGCAACTTCACTAGTCAAAATCAGACTGACTCGCTGCGCCGTACCCAGCTGCCTTTTATACCTGTCCGGCCATCGCGCAGATCGTTCCCGCACATTCCGGAGTGGACTAAAGGTTTCCATGATGATCGCAACCATCATTGCCAGGTTGGACTAAACGTTTCCATCATTTCCAGGTTGGACTAAAAGTTGCCATCATTGCCAGGTTGGACTAAAAGTTTCCATCATTGCCAGGTTGGCCTAAAAGTTTCCCTTATTATCGCGGCTGTCGTTGCCAGATTGAATTATAGCACGGCGCGTAGCGACAGGTTTGCTTTGCACAGCGACAGACTGTCTTATCGTTACACTGCCCACCACTTAGACTTGTTCGTCCCGAACAAGTGCCGAGGTTTCGCTGTGATAAGGCGCCAGGCGCTCCAAATGGACTACCTTCAGCTTAGCGCCTTTATTGCTGCAACGTTGAATCCTGTATACCACGTCGTTAATCCTAGTCACGACTTCGTACGGTCCTTCCCATGACGCTTGAAGTTTCGGAGACAAACCTTTCCTCCGCTGCAGGTTGTAGAGCATTACCAGATCGCCTTTTTGGAACCCTGCTGCGTTGGCCCGTAGATCATATCTGGCTTTCGCCTTATCGCTGACCAGTTTGGTGCGACTCCTTATAAACTGGTAAATTTCCTCCAGTTCCGCCCGCTTATTGGCCACGTAGTCCGATTAGCGCCTCACGTCGTGCTGACTACCCCGAACTTCAAGTCAGCGGGTAACCGCAACTCTGTGCCGAACACCGCTCGGGCTGGAGTGAGTGATGTCGTGTCGTGCGGGGCTGACCGCCATCAGGAACAGGGGGATATGCGTGTCCCAATGCTTTTGATTCCTGCCTACCACTTTCCGCAGGTATTCCTCCAGTGTCCGGTTAAAGCGTTCCACCATGCCGTCGGACTGTGGGTGCAAAGGAGTGGTACGCGTTTTCTTTATCCCCAGCAGCTCACACACTTCCTTGAATACCGCAGACTCGAAATTCCGGCCTTGATCTGAGTGCAACTCCAACGGAACTCCGAACCGGGCTACCCAGTTGTTTACCAGCTTTTCCGAGATCGTAGTGGCCTCCTGGTTAGGAATAGGGTACACTTCGGGCCATTTGCTGAAATAATCCATTACCACCAGCACATATTTGTTGCCTTGAGTGCTAGTTGGGAATGGGTCGGCGACGTCCATAGCAATCCGCTCGAAGGGCGCGTTATACTGCTGCATGCGGCCTCGAGATCTTCTTGTCGGCCCTTTCGCGGCTGAACATCGGTCGCAGCTCTTAATCCACTCGGCTACAGGCTCCTGACATCCTACCCAGTAGAATCGTCTTTTTATTTTGGCGACGGTTTTGGTGATGCCTAGGTGCCCTCCACTGGAGTAGTTATGGTATGCCTCGATGACCTCGTTGATCCTGCATTTCGGCACTACCATTAGGGAGTTGCTGGTCCGACCATCCGCGCTCTCCCATTCGCGGTGCAGGCATCCTTCTTTCAGCTGCAGACTTTTCCACTGTGCCCAGTAAGCCTTAGCGATCGGGCTTTCACCGGCCATCTCCTGCCAGTCTTGACGTTCGCCTTGCTCCTTGCCTTCGACGATTTTTGCAAGATCCGCATCCTCACGCTGGTCCTTTTCTAGCAGACCATTCTCCCTCTCCGCAGACCACTCTTCCTCTGGCATAACGCTTACCAACCGGACGTCCACTATCTGTTCTTTGCTTTCGGCTCGCGAGCACGGCCTGCATTCGACTTTGCACGGACGGCTGACAAGGCATCGGCATTTCCATGGCTACTGCCCTTGCGATGCTCTATCGTGTAGTCGTAGCTCTGCAGTCGCTCGATCCACCGCGTCAATTGCCATTCAGGATCTTTAAAGTTCAGGAGCCATCTCAATGCCGCATGATCTGTACGCAGGCGAACCTTTGTCCATACAGATATTTGTGGAAGTGTTTTACCCAGTCCAATACCGCCAGCAGTTCTCTCCGTGTCACACAGTATTTGCGTTCCGGTTTCGATAGAACCCTACTGTAGTACGCTATCACTTGTTCCTGGCCGTCTATTATCTGTGATAACACACCGCCAATACTATTCCCGCTTGCATCTGTATCTAGCACAAACATCTCCCCAGGCACGGGGCTGGCCAAAATTGGAGCACTGCACAGTTTTTCCTTCAGGCGTGCAAAAGCCTGCTCCTCGTTCCACTCGAAAGCTTGGCTCTTTTTCGTCAGTTTGTGTATGCTGCTGGCTATGTTCGCGAATCCCGGAACAAATCGGCGGTAGTATGTGCACAGGCCCAGGAAACTGCGGAGTTCGTGTAGATTGCGTGGCCGGGGCCACTCCTTCACCGCCGTGATCTTGCCTTCATCCGTATGTACTCCGCGGGCAGAACCGTATGACACAGATACTTGACCTCCTTTTGGAATAGCGAGCACTTCTTTGGGTTTAGTTTAAGCCCGGCTTCTCGTATCCGCTCGAATACCTCCTTTAGCTTTCCCAGGTGGTCGTCGAAGTTTTTGCCCATCACGATTATGTCGTCGAGGTACACCAGACACGTCCGCCAATGCAGCCCTTTTAGCGCGCGTTCCATTAGCCGCTCGAATGTTGCTGGTGCGTTGCAGAGTCCAAACGGCATGACGGTGAACTGCCACAAACCATCGCCATTCTCCTTGTCCTTGTCTGCAAGCTCTACCTGCCAATAGCCGCTGCGCAAGTCGAGCGTGGAGAACCACTGTGTGCCTGACAGCGTGTCCAGGGTGTCATCGATCCGCGGTAGTGGACAACTGTCCTTCTTGGTCACATCATTGAGCTTCCGATAGTCCACACAAAATCGGGTACTGCCATCCTTTTTCTTGACTAGCACGACCGGCGAGAACCAGGGGCCCGAAGAAGGCTCTATGACCTTTTCCTTCCGCATGTTTTCGATCAAATTTGTGACCTCTTCCCTCTTGGCCAGAGGAACTCGTCTTGGCGGTTGGCGAATTGGTTTTGCACTTCCGGTGTCGATGTTGTGCTTCACTATGGCTGTTCTTCCGCTGCACCACTGGTTCTCTTGCGGTATGCCGTCCAAGTTAAAACCGCTCTTCTTATTATCTCCAGGCGGGCTACTCTCGCAATTGACCACTGCTACAGCTTCCTTACACTCGCAAATTACCTCATCTTTCCCGACATATCTGGGTGCATTCAGGGGGTTCAGTATTCTGACTGGTATTCTGCCATTTTTAGGTTCCACTAATGTACGTCCGATGATGGTGATGTCGTGTCCTTGTTTCGGTGCTTCTACAACCCACAGCCGACTCGTCCCATCGTCCTCGTCAACCTTTGCCCACACAATCGCCTCAGAATTCGCTGGTATCCTCCTGTGTTGACACGATACATCCTTCCTTACCGCCACGCTTCGCTCATAGCCGGTGTGCAGCGGGAATTCAACGTTGGCATATCTCAGCACATTTTCCTTCAGGTCCAGCGTGAAACCGTGCCTGATTATGAAATTCACGCCGATAATCACGTCGTCCATTATATCCGCGACGATGAACTCATGTTCCAGGCTGCTGGTGCCGATAGCAATCGTTTTTGTAACTTTCCCTCTCACCGGCGCGCGCTCGCCAGTCGCAGTCCTCAGCTGTATGCCATGCAGCGGTTCCCAGTTCTTCAGAAGCTTTCTTTTTATGATCGAATATGACGCTCCAGTATCCAGTGTCAACACAAACAACTTTCTATCTATCTTTCCTTCAATCGTCAAGCTGCTGGGTTGTTGTTTCAGCTGTGGGACAAGGACGGTGGGGCAGCGGGTTGTGGGGATCAGCTCACGCCCCTTTGGGCTGACCCGTTTTAGTTTAACGACTCCTCGTCCTCAGCTCGGCGCTTGTTGGCTGGGCCTCGATTGTCAGTATTCCTCGCTTCAGGCGATTGCGATCGAGAACGGGATCGCCTTTTTCGTTGGCGGCAGTCCCGTGCTATGTGACAATGCTTGCCACATGTGCAGCAAACCACTTTAGAGGAGACAACCCGTGGCCTGCCCGGTGTCTCAGGGCTTATGGCCTGGATCGAAATGTCGCTGTCCGGCTGGATTTGGCGTATCCTTACAGGTGCATACCGAGTGCCTCCAATCCATGTCGCCTCATATGTCATCGCGCTGGTCACCGTCTCTTTAAATGTCGGCTTGCCCATCATCAACGCACTGCGACGTGTCTCCGGATCATGAAGACCTTCAATGAATGACTCAATCTTCATCCTCTCGAGATCATCAGCACCAAATTTTTGGGAGCACAACTGTACGAGCCGCTCAATGTCTGCTGCATATGTCTGCAACGCCTCGTTGGCTCTTTGCTTACGGTTCTTCAGCTCACAGTAGTATAGCGTATGGTTGTGCTCGTCGCTATACTTCGCTACCAACGCTCTTATAATGGCACCGTAGTCACTTCTTAAACATTCTGGAACTGATTTGATGACCTCAGCCGCAGGACCTTTCAGCGCCAGTGCCAACCTCCGACCTTTCCTGATATCTGTCCACTGGTTTTCCAAAGCAGCCAAGTCGAATTGCAATTTAAATGTATCGAACGGCGCAGCACCATCATAAGTAGGCACTCCTGTTCTGGCAGCAAAACCGTCCTGAACCGGTGGCAAACATTCTCGTGGCTGTACCTCTCGAAGCCGTTCGTTTATTTTTCTGTGCATCGAATCTTCCAGACTGTCAACTCGTTTGTTCAAGGACTCATCCAGGTTGTCGACTCGTCTGTTCAGGGATTCACCCATTTCGTCAACTCGTTTGTCCCAATTGTCCATTCGCGTCTCGAGATGCTCAACTTTCACGTTCAGCCTATTGGAAATTTCCTCCACCTTCTGCTCTATGCGCGCCAAATTTTCCGCCTTTTATTGATTTGTAGTTTCCAGTTTCGCTACAATTTGCGCCGACATTTCACGATTGGAAGTCTAGAACATGCCTTTGACATTCTCGATTTTCGCAGACGTTTCCTGAAACATGCCTTTCATTGCAACCATAAGCTGGCTCATGTCCATGGCTTGTGGTGGAGCAGCCGCTGCAGCCGTACTTTGCATCGACGCAGCACCCGCAGGCGATTCCTCCACCTTGGCCGACGCCTCTTGTTCCTGCGTTCCGAACTCGTGTGCAGCCTAATCAATGCCTCGTGCCTCACACGCCTCCCGCAAGCGCAGCTGCAACTCGACCTTCCCGCCAGCAGTCGGCAAATTCCAAGCAGCCAGCTCCTTCATCAGCTGGTCCACCTTCAGCAGCTCGAGTTTAACCATGTCTGCGTTTTTATAATTTTATTTATTTATTTATATTTTTTTTTATCTTCAGTAACACAATCCTGACTTCTGACACCAAATTTTACGAAATGGTGCTCGCCGGTCGTGCTAGTCAAGAGAAAGGATGGCAGTACCCGATTTTGTGTGGACTACCGAAAGCTCAATGACGTGACCAAGAAGGACAGCTATCCACTACCTCGGTTCGATGACACCCTGGACACACTGTCAGGCAGACAGTGGTTTTCCACACTCGACTTACGCAGCGGCAATTGGCAGGTGGAGCTTGCAGACAAGAACAAGGAGAAAACGGCTTTTAGTGTTGGCGACGGTTTGTGGCAGTTCACCGTCATGCCGTTTGGAGTCTGCAACGCACCAGCAACATTCGAACGGCTAATGGAACGGGTGCTAAAAAGGCTGCATTGGCGGACGTTTCTGGCTATCCACTACCTCGGTTCGATGACACCCTGGACACACTGTCAGGCAGACAGTGGTTTTCCACACTCGACTTACGCAGCGGCAATTGGCAGGTGGAGCTTGCAGACAAGAACAAGGAGAAAACGGCTTTTAGTGTTGGCGACGGTTTGTGGCAGTTCACCGTCATGCCGTTTGGAGTCTGCAACGCACCAGCAACATTCGAACGGCTAATGGAACGGGTGCTAAAAAGGCTGCATTGGCGGACGTTTCTGGCTATCCACTACCTCGGTTCGATGACACCCTGGACACACTGTCAGGCAGACAGTGGTTTTCCACACTCGACTTACGCAGCGGCAATTGGCAGGTGGAGCTTGCAGACAAGAACAAGGAGAAAACGGCTTTTAGTGTTGGCGACGGTTTGTGGCAGTTCACCGTCATGCCGTTTGGAGTCTGCAACGCACCAGCAACATTCGAACGGCTAATGGAACGGGTGCTAAAAAGGCTGCATTGGCGGACGTTTCTGGCTATCCACTACCTCGGTTCGATGACACCCTGGACACACTGTCAGGCAGACAGTGGTTTTCCACACTCGACTTACGCAGCGGCAATTGGCAGGTGGAGCTTGCAGACAAGAACAAGGAGAAAACGGCTTTTAGTGTTGGCGACGGTTTGTGGCAGTTCACCGTCATGCCGTTTGGAGTCTGCAACGCACCAGCAACATTCGAACGGCTAATGGAACGGGTGCTAAAAAGGCTGCATTGGCGGACGTTTCTGGTATACCTCGACGACATAATCGTGATGGGCAAAAGCTTCGACGACCACCTGGAAAAGCTGAAGGAGGTATTTGGGCGAATACAAAACGCCGGCCTTAAACTCATCCCAAAGAAGTGCTCGCTATTCCAAAAAGAGGTCAAGTATCTGGGCATATATGTAATACTTCTATATTGGCACTAACCTATTGTCGTGGGTTAGGCCCTATCTGAGTCCGGGTTCTCCTTTTTTATAGCGGGAGTACGCAAAGAGTTTTAGCCACAAAGGCCGCAATGTTTTCCCGATGAAAAGAAAAGCATACAACAGCGTCGCTTGATCTCAGCACGAGAAGTTGACGTTTATTTCCAAAAATCCATCTTAAATACTAATTTTACAAACTGTTATACTGAGGGGCAATTCCAGTGCTCCTCCCTCTATTTCCAATGGCTTCTCATCGCGCCAATCACAACGCGGGTCAAATCTGACAACGCAGCACTTTCCCAAAGTGGGCCAGCGCTCTGCGTTGACCTGCGGTAGGTCGGGTCGCGTTGCATGCGCGATCGGTGCAAGTGCCCACATGTGTTGTGACATGTGTCGCTTGTGCAAGTGCAGGCCACTTGAGTGACGCCGGCGTTCTTGTGCATGCGACACTTGACACTTGCAAATGTAAACAAAGTGGCGCGCGCACCGATCGATGCACGTCGGTCTTGCCGATTGGCTTGCGCGCTATGGTGTTGGCATTAGTGGTCATGCGGTACCACTACACTATCTTCACAATGTGTTTTCATTCGGAAATCAAAGGGAGACAAGCGATGAGACAGAAAACACGAAATTTTGTTAATATATTTCTATGAGTGTATACATGTGCACTTCTACACATGAACAACTGTCAAACTGCTCCTGGGGCGGTTAAATAAATTTCAGTTAATTTCGACAAATTTTTATTTTTTCCAGTCAATTTCTTTCCCGTCTGAACGCACCTGACTTTTTGCCACTTTTGAAATATGTCAAGGTACATTCGTTTATACGGTTTCTCGCTCATATTTCACTATTGCTGTACTGTGATGTTGGCGAATGTACCTTGAGCTTAGTGCCAATATAGAAGTACTACATATATGTATCTGGGTAACACGGTTTCCGCCCGAGTAGTACATACTGATGAAGTCAAAATTACGACGGTGAAGGAGTGGCCCCGGCCCGGCAGCTTGCACAAACTGACGAAAAAGAATCAAGCCTTCGCGTGGGGTGAGGAGTAGGAGCAGGCTTTTGCACGACTGAAGGAAAAACTGTGCACTGCTACAATTCTGGCCTTCCCCGTGCCTGGAGAGATGTTTGTGCTGGATACAGATGCAAGTGGGCATAGTATTGGCGGTGTGCTGTCACAGATAATAGATGGCCAAGAACAAGTGATAGCCTACTACAGCAAAATTTTGTCAAAGCCTGAACGCAACCACTGTGTGACACGAAGGGAGTTGCTCGCAGTATTTTAATGCGTGAAACACTTCCATAAAAGCCTGTATGGGCAAAAGTTTCGCCTGCGCACAGATCATGGGGCTCCTGAACTTTAAGGAAGGCCAGTTGGCGCGGTGGATCGAGCGGCTGCAGAGCTACGATTACACGGTAGAGCATCACAAGGGTAGCAGCCATGGAAATGCCTATGCCTTGTCACGCCGTCCGTGCAAAACCGAATGCAGGCATTGTTCGCGAGCCGAAAGCAACGAGCAGAGAATGGACGTCCGATTGGTCAGCGTTATGCCAGAGGGAGAGTGGTCAGCGGAGGGGATACAAAAGGACCAGCGCGGGGATACGGATCTTAAAAAAATCATTGAAGGCAAGGAGCAAGGCGCACGTCCAGACTGGCAGGAGATGGCCGGTGAAAGCCCGATCGCGAAGGCTTACTGGGCGCAGTGGCAAAGCCTGCGGCTGTCTCATGACTGCCTATACCACGAGAGGGAGAGTGAGGATCAACAATTCCTTAATCGTAGTCCCGAAATGCAGGATCAATGAGGTGATCGAGGCATACCATAACTTCAGCGGAGGGCACCTCGGCATCACAAAAACTGTCGCCAAAATAAAAAGACGATTCCACTGGGTAGGATGCCAGGAGGCTGTCGCCGATTAGATTAAGAGCTGTGATCGATGTTCGGCTGCGAAAGGGCCGACAAGAAGATCTCGGGGCCGCATGCAGCAGTACAACATGGGAGCGCCCTTCGAGCGGATTGCCATGGACATCGCCGGGCCGTTCCCACTTAGCACTCAAGGCAACATATTGGATAGTCCGATATGGCAAAGATGGTTCGCGAAAGGTAATGAACTTTGCTAGAACAATCGAGATGGAAAGTACAACTGGAATGTGCAGGAAACTTCGGCGCGATAAGAAAACTAGTATAAAAGCAGCAGTGGCAGCGCAAGGGGTCAAGTCTTAGTTGAGCAAGCAACTGGTAACAAGTTTAGATACAAGCAAAGTCTAAATCTGAAAAATAAAGTGATTGTTAGTTTCTGACTGCGTTTTGCGCTGAATAATTGAAGTTGTTTTATTTTCAAACACAATCCAAACGAACATTGGTAAACTTGGGATTTTCATAACAGTATATATATTGTTACGAATACCAGTTCTAGTGGGCTGTTACGTATCTCTGGATTGCGTAATTTGAAAATAAAACACACTCAGTTTCACAAACGCAGTCAATAAAATAAACCAACAATCACTTTATTTCACAGATTTACACTTCAAGTTTTTGCTTAATTACTCCGTGTGGCACCTTCACTAGTCAAAATCAGACTGACTCGCTGCGCCGCACCCGGCTGCCTTTTATACCTGTCCGGCCATCGCGCAGATCGCAGAGAAAATAAATAATTAAAAACTAAATAAAATAACAAAAGAATTCAGAATTCTAATACATTAACATGTATTAAAAAAATAATACATCACATTTATCCACCAAAATCAGTTTTTTTATTCAACTTAAAATTATGTTTTTATATTAAAATTTGTACTCTCAAATTGCGACCCGTTGTACAGATGCAGTGGGAAGGAGTCAGAAGAAAAATTTGGAAAAAATAAAAGGCTTGTTAAAAAATGCTTCCAATTAAAAAAGAAGGATAACCTTGAAAATTAATTCTTCTGATATCCACATTAAGAGATGAAATGCATAGACATTTCAAGAAAATCTGTGTTTTTAAGAATACCTAGTTTAAATAAAAACATTTCTAGGAAACATTTATATTAAACAGTATCTAAAAATACATTACTGAAAAGGGGTATAAGAATCCGTTGGTACAAAAAATGAAAACAAAAAAATGAAAGCGGAAAAATAGGCCGATGCATCATCGACCAAAAACGGCCGATGTGACATCGGCCAAAAAAGGCCGATACCGATAGTTTTTTTTTTTGGCCGATGCCGATACCAATTTTATTGGCCGATACTAGCCGATGCCGGTTAATCGGTCGGACGCTATTTATTTACTTCTGCTAGCGAGAGTTTGGAAATGCTTAAGCAGAAGTGCGAAAATGGGATTGCACTTGGAGGCAGCAGCGGGAGTGCTTGCTGCTTGTGCGTGCGTATATCTCACAAAGCGAAACGCGAAAATGTACACAAGTGGGAGAGTGCAATGCGCAATGCAAAAGGAGGAGAAGTGCGTGCTGTTGGATGCTGGCTGCAGCGGGAGTTTTGCTGCTTTGTCAGCGGTGATCGCACAAGAGGGAAATGCGAAAATGGGTGCAAGTTAAAGAATGGGAGATCAACAGCTGGATTGCTTGCTGCTGATCTGAAATATGCACAAAGTAGAATTAGGGGAAATGTGTGCAAATTAGTGAGTGAGTGGGATGCAGGCTGCAGCGGGGGTTTTTCTACTCTGCCTGCGTAGGTCGCACAAAGGAGAATGCGAACAAAAAGCGCAAAATTGTGTGCAGTAGCGGGATTGCTTACTGCACTGCGCTATTTTGTATGTGTACAGGGGAAAAGAAGACGAAAAGCGGCCAGTGGCGGGTACCAGTATGTAATGTGTTTACTGGATTTTTAGGGTTTTTTTTGGGAATGAGTATATATATTTTATACAAATTCTATTTTGTGTTAGTGTATGTGGAAAGTGTTAATTTGTAATACAAATTTTTGAGCTAATCTTATTGGTCCCAGTGCCCGAGTATGGGGATCTCCTCTATGTGTCGTGTATCCACCGTTTGTGCGCTGATATGTTGTGACTGTTGTTGTTTGCCGTTGTTGCAACCCTCTTCGTCTGCTGTGGGTTCTGTTGAGGTGTGTTTGTTGTTGGTATGCGTTCTGCTGCCCTTCTTTTATGTGTCACTGCACTGTTTTATGTTTTGCATTTTTTTGTTTTTAAATTTTTGAAGTTTGTGCAGTTTTGTTTTGTAAGTACGCTTTTTGTTTGGTTCACTTTTTAATTATCGTGTCACTGTTATTATTTGTTGATCTGTATTCACTGTTTTGTAAATTGTCACTCTACTTGGTTTTTTCTCTTGTTTTTTTTTTTTTTTCTCTGTTTGTGTCACTTTTCACCATGTTTTTTTTGTGTAACTTTGTATATTGTTTGAGATTTTGATGCGTTATTATTATTATTTGTTAATTGTTATGTTTTCGCGGTGCGAGTTCGCGGTTGGCTCGAAGGAACATGTTTAATCGAGTCGTCGCGGAGCGTGGTAAATAAAACGCGTTGGGTTTCGGGTTTTGGGGTTCTTTATTATTGGACGTGCGAATGATACAAAGAATACACTAAACATTAAACGATACGAACGGCCGAAGCCGGGGAGCAGAAAATAGGGGGAAACATGAGTACAAAGGGACAAGGAAAGAAAGGGATTAGAGGTGGGATCTACAGATCACTTGAGACAGCACTCATTTAGCCAACTATAAATGCCTTTTTTTACGATCCTGATGGAAAAGTTTCAATTTAGTTGCTCTTTTCCGTATTTTTAAACTTCAGCTTTACCTAAAAAGTTCAAATTTAAAAATGAAATTATTACTTCACACTCTAAAAATTGCTCAACATTGACGGGCTCTACAAGCAAACCTATTTGTCCAATTTAGGTAAGGTTTTCGGAATTCCTAGGTCAAATCAGTGGCGCTTCAAAAATTTGCCGTGGCTTTTTCAATAAAGCTGGTGGCTTTTACAGCAGCGCCACATCTGGAGAGCAACGATGAAGCCACGCAAGCAAATCTCTATGCGCAACGATGAAGTCACGCAAGCAACTCTCTGTGCTTGCAGTTGGCAGAGATATAAATATGCGTGTGATCTCTATGTGCTCTTTTGTTAATTTTTTTGTGGTTGATTGTTTTAACCCATTCGAGACCGATTGCACACCATGTGTGCAATGGATTTTCGAGGCTATAAGACAGCCTACACACCGAGTGTGCAATAACAGTAATGTGCAATTATCAGTTATTCTGAGTAAAATAGTCGTCGAAATAAGATTTTTCTGGAACTAATGAAATTTGTAAAGTACAGGAAAACAAAATTGGCATTGGGTTTACTGTGTACCAATCGTTTATGTTATTTTTTCATTCATTCATTTCATTACATTTTCATTAATCAACTTACTTTTTTTTAACTTTTTACTACATTGTAAAAATTTTCTTTGCATTATATTTTGTTCTTTATTACTGAAAGCAATATAACGATTTTATATTATCTAACTATTTTTGAAATAAATGTTTATAAATTTTTTAATGATGCATTTTCATTTTACCTTACATTGCACACATGGTGTTCAATCCGCTCCTCGCAATAAAAATGTTCCGAGGAGCGAGCTGCACACCCGGTGTGCAATGATCTTATTTATGTGAATTCACTTACGAATTGTGTGATTTCCATAATAAACATGTTTTTTTTTTATTAAAAATGAACAATACAAAGAAAAAAAATTTCGCCCCTGGGGACCGTGTTCGAAAAAAATCGTCGTCTCGAATGGGTTAAGCAGTTGCGCACACGGGACGGGAGCATTTGGGGATTCAAAGACCCTCAAATACAAAAATTAGTAGTGAAATATCCCTCCAAAAAGAAGACTAAAGGATACAAATATTGACATTCTGGTTTTTTTAAACAAAAATCAATGGATTTAAAAAAAAAAAATTAAATAGTTTTTGTTCATAATCTTTATGTGCTAAATTTTTACTGCACACATAATAAAAAAATCCTTTCACACTATCGAAAGTATCGATAGTGGCGCAAAAACTATCGCCAACTATCGATGGTGTCCACTATCGATAGTTTGCCACCACTAGATAATGGCAGTAAACATTCTGTTCAATATTGACGTCACATTTTTCTTGAACAGTGTAGCAAAACCAATCGCCAACACAAAGCATACACACAAAAACTACAACAACAAAGAGCATTGGCGTCGTTAAAACGACGATCATTGCGCTGGCTGTGTTGCTGTGAGAAATTTGCACAAAAAATTATTGAGAGACCAAGACAACCACCAACACCTCAAAGTACACAGGAGAAGCGGTACTTTCATTTCATGTGTGGTTGTTGGGTGAGTGTGCTTCAGTTCGCACAGTTAATGAGCGCAAACTGAAGCGCTTGCTCTCCTGCTGGCATCGCTCTTTCCCTTTTGTGGCTTCCCCCGCTCTATGAAGCTCGCAAACAAAAATTTGAATTTTTGAGCTCAGATACGCCTTCTATACACTTCATATTCTTTGCTTCAACGCATGTGAAGTGAGCGCACACAACTTTGCTTTTGCTTGGCAGTGATCAAAGCCGTTGTGCTTTGTGTGAGCAAAACAAAGAACGTTAATATTATTACGGCTCTCACTGTACCGACGCTTGCTTGCTGCCGATAATGAAAATTTTGCAAATTCGAGCTCGCCCCATGCCATTCGGTTGTATGGACGTAAGACAACTTAAGGGGGGTTTCTACCTTGTGCGGCCGAGAAAACATGTTTTTTTTAAACATTTTTGATGGGAAGGTTTTTAAGATAAACACTGGAACATTTTTTCAGATGTAGGTATATGTTTATTGTACAAGTAAAAAAAGTTTCAAGATAAAATATGCAAAGAGGGGGGAGGGGGCCATCGAGCAATGGCGGCGCGCCGGACGAATTTTCCTTACTCGCGGAAGTCCTGCCGCTGTTTGAGATGACTTGAAACACAAAAATGAAATTTTTTTCTTATTCTGTATCCTTTTGTCTATGGCAGGAACTAGGATTTAAAAATACAAATTTTTCAATACAAATTTTTATTTTTAATGAAAAAAAATTATTACTTCTTGAAGATCCTAGTTCTTGCCATAGCTAAGACATTGATAAATGACTGTTTCAAATTTCGTAGCTATTGCTCAACTCGTGTGGCCTAAATCACTTCCGCAAGGTCAAAAAATTTAGTTTTGAGAAAAACGCGTTCAAAGTTTTGCTTCAGTATAAAGTGACACCGACACCGCTACCTGTTTCGATAAATTGCTTCCGTAATTCAAAAGATTTCAACTTTAAATTTTGGGAGCGTATTCTACAATCATGTAAGTATTAATCCAAAAATGCATGAAAAAAAAATCGATTTTTTCGACCGCACAAGGTAGAAACCCCCCTTAATGTTAAATTGTCTTTGGTAGAACCAGCCACTGTGCGAAGCCTGCATGTAAACATTTGCCGCACTTCTTTTGCCCGCCGCAGCCGTTTCCGCCGAAAAGTTTCGTCTTTCATGTGGCGGTGGGCGAAAAGTTCGTCGTGCGTCCTTTTCGCCGTTTCGGCGCACAATATTTTTCCGTTCTTTCGCGTGCGCCTTCTGCCAACAGGCAAAAGTAGCGAAAAATCTTAGCCAATAGGGAATAACACTGCGAGTGTGCCCGCGTCGCGTCGTTGCCCATTGGCTGTTGGCAATTAAAAAATTATACTATTCGCGGCTCAAATTTCCTCCATTTTCCGCATTTTCGTTGCGCGCGTCTGATTGCGTGTTGTGCGCGGCAGCTGCGGCGCTATATTTTCTTATCAACTCACCGCGTTACGGCTGCTGCCACGTATTACAAAACCGCTGCCAAAACATCGGCAACAATTTTGGCAGCAACCACCATACTAGTTGTAATCCCCGAAATTCGGATGTAACCCAAAAAACTACCATTTGGTTTATGTTATTATGTTATGGTATTAAAATGTAATGTACATTTTTTGCATTATTGTATGTACTTCGTGGAATGCCATATTTGCCGTCTGCATTCACATTTGTTTTTTTGTAAAATTTGAATTTGACTCTGAAGAATAACATGATTATTGTCCGACCGGAACCACTTTTTTAATATTTGGCCGGTGTTTTTTTAATATTTGGCCGAAACCGAAACTGTTTAGTTGAAATAAAAATCACCATATCAATAATTTTTTCAACAAACGATTTTTACTTTAACCGTAGATCGAGCTTCAAAAAAAATTTAAAATCCTATCCTTTGTATAATTTTTAATACATACAAAAATTCATATGGAAAAATGATAAATTTTGGTTTTTTTTGTTAAGAATGTGTTTATATTTGAAGTTAACACTCGTTAGTGCAATCTATGCATATATTTTTTACATGTTTGTCTTTACTTACTTAACTGGCCATAACAACCCGTTATCGGGTTACGGCCTGCCGCAAAACGTCTCTCCAGGCACTTCTGCTTTGCGCGCGCTTTCTCCAGTTGGTTACACCAAGAGATGACAGGGCCTCTTCAACTTGGTCCTTCCACCGGAGACACGGCCTCCCTCTTCGCCGTCGACCTCCAACCATCGCATCGAACACCTTTTTCGCCGGAGCTTCGTCGTTCATGCGGCAGACATGACCGAGCCAGCGTAGCCGCTGGATGTTTATTCGCTGCGCTACGTCCATGTCCTTATACAGCTCATACAGCTCGTTATTGGTTCGTATACGATAGTCGTCACCAACACGAACAGGGCCGAAGATTTTTCGAAGCACCTTCCTCTCGAACACTCCAAGGGCCGCTATGTCGTTTCGTGTCATTGTCCATGCTTCAGCGCCATAGAGGAGCACGGGCAAGATAAGCATCCTATAGAGTGCAAGTTTTGTCGGTCGAGAGAGGTCTCTACTTCTCAATTGCCTACCGAGACCGTAGTAGCACCTGTTGGCAAGAGTTATCCTTCGCTTTATCTCCAGGCTGCCATCATTGCTGCTGTTGATGGCGGTGCCAAGGTAGACGAATTCCTTGACAACTTCAAAAGTATACCTGTCGGCCTCGACGTGAGACCCTAGCCGCTGCGAGTCCTTGCATGTAGACAGCATATACTTCGTCTTGCCCTCATTTACCACCAGACCCATTTTGGCAGATTCTCTTTCGATAGCCGCAAAGGCAGCGGTGACATCTCGCTTACGTCCGATGACATCAATGTCATCAGCGTAGGCAAGGAGCTGGACACTTTTGTTGAAAATTGTGCCATTACGATGTACACCGGCCTTGCGCAGAACACTCTCCATGGTGAAGTTAAGGAGGTCGCAGGACAAAGGAACACCCTGTCTGAAACCTCGAACGGTATCAAAGGTCGGAGAGGTCACTTCCAACCTTGACGGAGCTGCGCGTATTGCTCAACGTCGCTCTGCAAAGTCTCACGAGCTTTGCAGGGATACCAAGTTCAGACAATGCGGCATATAGGCGATCCCTTATCGGGCTATCGAATGCTGCCTTGTAATCGATAAAGAGATGGTGTGTATCGATTTGATTCTCATGGTTCTTCTCCAGGATTTGGCGTAAAGTGAATATCTGGTCGATGGTGGACTTACCAGGTCTAAAGCCGCACTGATAAGGTCCAATCAGCGCCTTGGCGAGTGGCTTTAGTCTTTCACATAATACGCTCGTCAGGACCTTGTATGCAATGGGAAGTACGCTTATACCCCTGTAGTTGGCGCATATTGTTGGGTCGCCTTTCTTCAGCACAGGACAAAGGGCACTGAGGTTCCAATCGTTGGGCATTCGTTCCTCCAGCCATATTTTGCAAATGAGCTGATGCATGCACCCAATCAGCTCACCGCCGCCGGCCTTGAACAATTCAGCTGGTAGCCCATCCGGCCCTGCAGCTTTATTGTTCTTGAGTCGCTGGATAGCGACCCGGACCTCGTCATGGCTGGGCGGTGGCACATCCACACCGTCGTCGTCGATTGGTGCCATCTGGACATTTTCACCACTGGCGGTATTGTTCCCTTCGTCGCCTGCGAGCAGCTTGGTGAAGTGCTCCTTCCACAACCTCAGCACACCCTGCGCATCCGTAACCAGATCCCCGTTATCGTCTCTGCAAGAAGATGCCCAGGCTTAAATCCTTCCGTAAGACGCTTAACTTTTTGGAAGAATTTTCGGCGTCATTCCTGCTCCTGTACTCCTCGATTTCCTCACGCTCGCGCCTTTCTTGCTCCCGTTTCTTGCGTCTAAAAAGGCACCTCTCTTTCTTACTCTCCTTCCGGTATTTTTCTGTCACGGCTCGCGTGGCAGCCGACTGCAGGGTCTTCTTGTAGGCAGCATTCTTCGCTGCAGTGGCTGCGCGACACTCTTCATCGTACCATTGGTTTTTTGGTGGTGGGCATCGAAAACCAAGGACATTTTCTGCGGCGGCGCGCATAGAGTGGGATAAGTGAGCCCATAATCCACCGATGTCATCAGGTGGAGAGGGGGAGCGATCGAGCTGGTTGGAGAGTTGAGCGGAGTAGGCTTCGGCTACCCCTTGTGATCGCAGCTTACTGATGTCCAGCTTTCTTCGCAAACTAGGTTGTGCGGTCTTCGCTGCGCAAAGACGTATGCGTACCTTGGCTGCAACAAGGTAATGGTCCGAGTCGATGTTGGGACCTCGGAACGTGCGCACATCTAGAATGCTAGAAGCATGCCTTCCATCAATCACAATGTGATCAATCTGGTTGCGGGTTGATTGATCGGGGGATAACCAGGTCGCCTTGTGGATATCGAGGTGCTGGAATCTGGTGCTACTAACTACCATGTTTCGTGCCCCGGCGAAATCGATCAGCCTCAAACCGTTGTTTGTAGTGGTCGCATGGAGCAGCCTCCAGTGGGACCAAATATACCTTCTCGCCCGACCTTTGCATTGAAGTCCCCGAGGACGATTTTGACGTCATGGGCCGGGCACCCGTCGTATACGTCCTCGAGCTTCGCATAGAAGGCATCCTTGGCCGCATCGTCCTTCTCTTCCGTCGGGGCGTGCGCGCAAATTAGGCTGATGCTAAAGTATTTAGCCTTGATGCGGATCGAAGCCAGTCGTTCGTTCACCGGAGTGAACCGAGAGACGTGGTGGCGAAGTCTCCTGCTGACCACAAATCCGCAGCCAAATTCGCGCTTCTCCGCATGGCAGCTGTAGTAGATATCGCAGTCTGCTCGCTTGGAGTAACCTTGTCCTGTCCATCGCATTTCCTGGATGGCGGTGATGTCAGCCTTACACTTTGTGAGGGCTTCCGCCAGTTGGATAGAGGCACCTTCCCTATAGAGGGTCCGGACATTCCAGGTGCATATCCTCAAATCGTGGTCCTTAAATCGTTTGCTGTGGTCGTCAACATTGTGGGCTCCTTCCGAGGCTTGTGAAAGCTAGCAACTTTCATTGGTATTTGATTTTCCGTGGCGAGCACCAAACCCTTCGCACAACCCAAATTTTAAGTCCTGGGGATTGGACTCGCTGCACACATTAGTTCACTATTCAGCGGGTGCCAAATAGCTATCCAGAAGGGCCGCGCGGAGGCTGTGCATCAGCTTGGATTGGACAGGGACAAGGATCGTTCTGGCGTTCGCCAAGTTGAACGCCATCAGAGACTTTACCTTGTATGTCCGCTCCCTTCCTTCCACATGTTTGTCTTTACAATAGGGTTTCTTTACAATAGGGTTTTTTACATAAGTAGCAAAATAAAGAGGTCCATTTATTTTTATTCTTTCCAGAAAAATAGCATTCCTGGCATCTTGCTCGGTTGTTTTTGGGCGACTTATCAATTGATAGTTGTTGTGCAGGCCCATCCTCTTTATTTTCAGGATAAGAAAAATTGTCATGTGAAAGTTTCGATAGCAACACCTTAGATGCATCGTTCCTTGGAAGTTGCTTTCTGCTTTGCATATAAGGTGAAGCCAACGAAATTGCAAGCTCATGCAAAAAACACTTACGTTTTGTATGCTTTTTGGTTTGTTTCCAGTTGGAATCGATTTCGTTGTAAACTATGTAAGCATTCAACGCCGAAATATCTATTACATTCGAAAACACCGATACTCCAACGATTATTTTTACGCTTACAGCTATAGCAGCCTAACATTTTGTCAACGGTGTCAACACCTCCTTTCGTTGAGTTATAATAAGAAATAATTTCTGGCAACTTCTTTGCATCGTTGGCAACATTAGGACTGTGATGCATTGTGCTCATGACAATGGTGCATTTGTTTTTATGGCTGATGTATGAAACGAGTGTAGTATCAGGAGTAAATGCAAAAGCGGATTCATAACGCGGAATCTTTTTGCAAATCAACAATTTGGGAGGAATCGATTTTTTATTTCTTCTGATTGTTCCAACCATTGTCATATTCTTCTGTAAAAGCTTCTGGCCGAGACTGTGTGACGAAAAAAAGTTGTCCATCGTTACGTTGTAGCCTTTCAGCCCATCAACCAAATCTAAGACCACACGTTCTCCTTGATTTCGCTCAGGAACTCCGGACAAACTTTTCCCTAAGTATGGCTGTATTTTCCATACGTAGCAGGTATTCGAATCAACAATAAGCCAAAACTTTATGCCATATCGTTCGGGTTTTGAGGGAATGTACTGCCGGAAATTGCAACGGCCATTAAATCCAAGTAATTGTTCATCAACAGTCACGGAATCATGAGGATTGTAAAATGTGGGAAGTAGCTCAACCCATTTATCCCAAACGTCACGGATCGGCGCAAATTTGTCATCACTTCTTTGATTACGTCGACTTAGCACATCGTCAAAGCGAATAATTTTGTGCACGTATAGAAATATTTTTTCAGACATAACTGCACGAAATATTGGTCGCCCATAAGTGTCATTGAATAAATCATGCAATGTTTCATTTTTGGATCTGTTAAAAACACGAATCGATGATATAGGTAGATATGCATCTATCTAAATATAACACTGTTATGATATTTACTTTTAGAAACCGGCCAATAACAAAATTGCTAAGTAAGCGTGAAATAGTTCTTCATCAATGTCAATATGGTGGTCGCCATGTACGTCTCTTCCGTACTTGTTGGAATTGTCAATTATAATTTTCGTTATAGATGGTGGAAAATATAATAGAAATGAATCCCGAATGGTGTTCACTCTACTTGATGCTGCTCTAGTTACACCTAGAAAACATTTACCTAAATTCTACTACACTGACAAAACAACAGTTGTTCCTACCTTGGCGCAAATTTGTAACATTTTGCTTTCTAAACCGACCGCTAGCGTATGATTTGTCGCTCCAAATAGTGCCGTCTTTTGCTATATACAACGGGTCTACACCCGGTTTGCTGTCAATATCCTCATTACCCTCAGATGAATCGCTTTCTGTATCTGTTTCAGTGTTAGAAACGTCGTCGATTTCGACTTCGTCTTCGACTTCGTCCTCTGATCTGTTTTCCAGTACGTCGTTAACCAGTTCCTCCAAAGTTAAGCATCTTGGACCCGACATTGCTCCGATAAGTAAACCACGATTTTTTTTGACACTTCTAACAGAAACGTGCAACAATGCCAATAATCACAACGCAAATAACATTCACTGCGGCAGAAAAATGTTCAAAATTCCATATGTATCGAAAGTGATACAAAGGAGAGAATTATGAAGTTTTCAAATATCTCAAGACCTACTTGTTAAAAAAGTTTGAAATATGGCTCGAAACAAACATAATCCCAAAACAAACAAAGTCACAAAGAGTGGTTCAGTTAATTATATCCTGAAAAAAGTTATGATAAAATAAAAACTCAAATGTATCATTTTTGATACAAAGCTCGATCTACGGTTAAGTAAATAAAGAAGAAACAATCATAACATAAATAAATAAACACTTATTAACAAAAACATTTTATTCATTTTTTAAAAAGGTGAACATACAAATATCACCCTTTCGTACCTTAAGATTAAGATTGGGTAGCGGGAGTCGAGCACTACCTGCCCGAGACACTGCGTCCAGTGTTGAACTATTGTGTCACGTCCCTTTATCTTACTGGAGGAGTTCGTATCCTCCAATATTATCCAGCAACTCCTTTATTTTCCTTAGATCAAATTCAGACAGATCCTTTGTCTGTATCAGTTCCCTTCCCAGTACCCGCTTCCTTGCGTGTATGAGGGCGGGACATTCCGTTATGATGTGTACAGAAATTCTCCTCGTCTTCCATACAAAATCTACATAGTTCGTTGTCCGTGATTCCCAGTCGCGCTCTATGCATATTGTTACGAATTTCCCCAGTTCGTTATCGACGGTTCGTTTTGATTGTATTTGAAAATAAAACAACTTCAATTACTCAGCAAAACGTAGTCAAAACTGACGATCGCTTTATTTACAGAATTTACACTTCGCTTGTATCTACACTTGTTACCACTTTGCTCGCTCAACACAGACTCGACCCCTTGCGCTGCCACTGCTGCTTTTATACCACTTTTCTTATCGCGCCGAAGTTTCTTGCAACATCTAATTGGAAAGCGCTCGACCATTCTCGCACAGCCCATTTCGAGAACAATCCCTGCCATATCGGACTATACCAAGCGAATTTATAACAGTTTTGCTGTACTTCACAGTGCATGCCTAAAAGTATGCTTGGAAAACATTCGTGCGGAGAAGGCATTCCCGTACACTGCGGCACAGAATTTCTCATCGTATCACTGCCCATCACTTAGACTTGTTCGTCCCGAACAAGTACCGAGGCTCCGCCGGAGTAAGACGCCAGGCGCTCCAAATGGACTACTTTCAGCCTGGCGTTTCCGTTGCAGCAGCGTTGAACCCTGTACACCACGTCATTAATCCTGGTCACGACTTTGTACGGTCCTTCCCATGACGTTTGAAGCTTTGGAGACAAACCTTTCCTGCGCTGCGGGTTGTAAAGCATTACCAGATCGCCTTCTTGGAACCCCGCTGTGTTAGCTCGTAGATCATATCTGGCTGTCAACCTGCTTCCCACTAGTTGAGTGCGGCTCCGCGATCTTCTCCTCGGCCCTTTCGCAGCCGAACACCATTTACAGCCTCTGATCCACTCAGCGACAGACTCCTGGCATCCTACCCAATAGAACCGCCTTCTTATCTTGGCGACAGTTTTTGCGATGCCTAGGTGCCCTCCACTGGAGTCGTTATGGTTTTCCTCGATGACATCGTCGATCCGGCCTCTCGGGACCACTATTAGGGATTTTCTGGTCCTGCCATCCCTGCTCTCCCACTCGCGGTATAGGCAGCCATCCTGCAGACGTAGACTTTGCCACTGTGCCCAGTAAGCCTTCGTGGTCGGGCTCTCATCAGCCATCTCCTGCCAGGCCGGCCGTAATCTCTGCGCTTTGCCTTCGATGATCTTCGCGAGATCGGTATCCTTGCGCTGGTCCTTCAGTAGCCTTTCCGCAAGCCAATCTTTCTCTTGCAGAACTCTTACCGACCGAACATCCACAATTTGTCCCTCGTTTTCGGCCTGCGAATTATGCCTGCGTTCGGTCTCGCACGAATGATGTGGCAGAGCGTCATCCCTTCTTGGCGACGTCTTTTGTCCGGAACGCTTTTCCCGCAGATGGCAGTCTCGTGATATGTGGCCTTGCTTGCCACATCGCCAGCAACTGACTCGAGATGATACTGCCCGCAGCCCCGCTGGTGCATCCGAGCTCACTGTCTGGCTTTGCGTGACACGTCCAGATTGGACTCTATGCATTTCCGCAGATGAATGTCGAAAACTTCCCCTCCAGGCCGCCTCATACGTCAATGCGCTTGTCACCGTCTCACGGAATGTCGGCTTGCCCATCATCAATGCACTGCGTCGTGTCTCCGGGTCATGAAGACCTTCAATAAACGCCTCAATCTTCATCCTCTCAAGATAATCAGCGCCGAATTTTGGGTAGCACAACTGTACGAGCCGCTCAATGTCTGCTGCATACGTCTGCAGCGCCTCGTCTGCTCTTTGCCAGCGGTTCTTCAGCTCGCAATAATACAGCATTTTGTTGTGCTCGTCACTGTATCTGGCTGCCAGCGCCCTTATGACGGTTTCGTAATCACCTCTCAAACCTTCCGGAACAGTTTTTATTACCTCAGCCGCCGGACCTCTTAGAGCCAGTATCAGTCTCCGACCTTTCCTAACATCGGTCCACTGACTCTCCAAAGCAGCCATATCGAATTGTAGTTTGAATGTGTCGAACGACGTAGTACCATCATAAGTAGGCACTGCTATGGCAAAACTTTCCTCAACCGACTGCACTCTTGCTCGCAGCTGTACCTCTCTAAGCCGCTCATCGATTTTCCTGTTTACCGAATCCTCCAGACTGTCAACTCGTTTGTCCCACTTGTCCATTCGCGTCTCAAGATGCTCAACTTTCCCGTTCAGTCTATCGGAAATTTCCTCCACCTTCTGTTCTATGCGCGCAGAATTTGTCGCCATTTCTCGGTTGCACGCTTCCATTTGCTCCAATATTTCACGGGTCGCCGTTTCCATCCTTGCTATTTCTTGATTCGTCGTTTCCAGTTTCGCTGCCATTTGCGCCGAAAGTTCCTGATTCGCGGTTTCCAGTTTCGTTGCCATTTGCGCCGAAAGTTCCTGATTCGCGGTTTCCAGTTTCGTTGCCATTTGCGCCGACATTTCGCGGTTGGAAGTCTCAAACATGCCTTTAAGTGCAACCATTAACTGGCTCATGTCCATTGCTTGTGGTGGCGTAGCCGCTGCAGCCGTACTTTGCATCGACGCAGCACCAGCAGGCGATTCCTCCACCTTGGCCGACGCCTCTTGTTCCTGCGTTCCGAACTCGTGTGCAGCCCAATCAATGCCTCTTGATTCACACGCCTCTCGCAAACGCAGCTGCAACTCCACCTTACCGCCAGCAGTCGGCAAATTCCAGGCAGCCAGCTCCTTCTTCAGCTGGTCAACCTTCAGCAGCTCCAGTTTAACCATGTTTCCGTTTTTATAATTTTATTTTACTTTCAGTAATACAATCCCCAATTTCTGACACCAAATGTTACGAATTTCCCCAGTTCGTTATCGACGGTTCGTTTTGATTGTATTTGAAAATAAAACAACTTCAATTACTCAGCAAAACGTAGTCAAAACTGACGATCGCTTTATTTACAGAATTTACACTTCGCTTGTATCTACACTTGTTACCACTTTGCTCGCTCAACACAGACTCGACCCCTTGCGCTGCCACTGCTGCTTTTATACCACTTTTCTTATCGCGCCGAAGTTTCTTGCAACATCTAATTGGAAAGCGCTCGACCATTCTCGCACAGCCCATTTCGAGAACAATCCCTGCCATATCGGACTATACCAAGCGAATTTATAACAGTTTTGCTGTACTTCACAGTGCATGCCTAAAAGTATGCTTGGAAAACATTCGTGCGGAGAAGGCATTCCCGTACACTGCGGCACAGAATTTCTCATCGTATCAATATTTAGCAGACAGTCCGCTTAGGATCCCCGTCATGAATCTAAGCTGTGCTCGGCTTAGCTCCAAGAGGTAATTAGATTTCTTTGCAGAGTAAACTGGAAAGAAGAGCTTGGAACAGCGTTGTCCCACTGTGTTCGACCATTTGTGATTAGCTCGATTTAGAAATTCCTGTTTTACACAATGTCTGTAATGAGTCTTGCTAACACTTATGATTGGTTCAGGTCCGTAGGGTCGTCTTGCCGCCCCCTCCTTTGCCAATCTGTCCGCCTCCTCATTACCATCGTATCCACAGTGCGCAGGTACCCAGTGTATTATCACTTGGTTGTCCTTGGAAAGATCTTGGAGGACTGCGACTGTCTCCCAGACCAGTTTAGAGTCAAATGTCGTCGAGTTCAGAGCTTTGATTGCAGCCTGACTGTCAGACATTATGAATATCCTCTTCCTTTTAAAGTTAAGTGTTAGTATTGTCCTGGCACATTCATTAATGGCATAGACCTCAGCCTGGAAGACTGTGGCCTTGTCCCCAAGACTGACTGAAAGTTGGAAGCCAGAGCTATAAATTCCCGCTCCTGTTCCTGCTTCCGTCTTGGACCCATCAGTGTACCATACAATATCATCACACATCGGACTGATTCTATTATCAGCCCAGTCCTTCCTGTGCGGTATGTACGTTTTGTACCTTCTTCTGAAGAGGTGCTTCTGAGGCATCAGATCAAGGGGCATCCAAAAGCCTCCATCTCGCCTCCTGTCCCTCAGCAGAGATAAGTGACCGATTGCCTGTGTATTCTTCCGTATAGATCCACTATGCACCAGTCTGTGAGTGCTGGCTATTGCAGCCATTTGCACTTTGAGTTCCAGCGGCATCGCCCCCAATATAACATTAAGGGCTGCAGTCGCAGTCGTCCTGAGACATCCTGTTATGCAGGTATTTGCTAGTCGTTGTAGTTTCTCTAGCTTAGTCGCAGTTGTTACTTCTGTGGTCTTCCTCCACCAAACTATCGCCCCGTAGGTTATCGTTGGCAGAACTACCAGGGAGTATAATTTTTGAAGCCACTTCGGTCTCAGTCCCCAGTTTTTACCACAGATTCTTTTGCAACTCCAGAGGGCATTGCCTGCTCTCTTGATAGTGCGACCAACGTGGGGTTTCCAGTTCAATTTACTGTCTAGAGTTACCCCTAGGTACTTGACCTCATTCGAGATGTTCAGCACTTTACCAAAGATCTCCATCTGTCCGAGGTCAAATTTCCTTTTAAAGGTAAAAGGCACAATAATTGCTTTGTCCGGGTTCACAGACAATTTCTGTCTTACACACCAGCGCTCCACAATTCTCATCGCGTTCTGTAGCAAGTCCGACACTGTATGTCCGTCTTTGCCCCTGACCGCAATGACCAGGTCGTCTGCATAGGCGATGACTTCATATCCCTGCTCCGTAAGTGAGCGGAATAGTCCATCAACGACCACAGACCACAGCAGTGGGGATAGTACCCCTCCCTGGGGACATCCCCTCCCTGTTCTTGCAGACAGCTCTACCGCCCCCTAGGTTGGACTGAATCACCCTGCTTTCAAGCATGGATGATATCCATCTTATAAGAGTGGTAGGCACCTGAAATTCTTCTAGCGCCCTTTCAATAGCTTCGAAGGTCGTGTAGTTGAAGGCCCCTTCTATGTCTAGGAAACCTGCCAGACAGATTTCCTTTTCCTCCAGGGACTTCTCTATCCTGCCTACCAGCGCCGATAGGGCCGTTTCAGTGGATCTACCTTTCTGGTAGGCATGTTGGTTCGCGCTTAGGGGGCATCGAGGAAGAATATCTTCTCCCAGGAAGCGGTCAACGGCCTTTTCCAAGCCCTTTAGCACGAATGACATCAAGCTTATAGGCCTGAAGGATTTTGGGTCCTTTTTGTTGGATCTTTCAGGCTTGGGGAGATAGACCACGTTCACTGCTCTCCACACATCTGGAATATGCCCAAAAGCTAAGCTACATGAGTAGATTTTTGTTAAAATAGGCGCTAATATATTAATTCCCTTTTGCAGAAGTGCCGGGAAAATGCCATCTTTTCCCGGCGCTTTGTAAGGGAAGAACGATTCCAGCGCCCATTTCACTATTGGCGTGCTGCACACCGCTCTGGCAACCCTCCAGTCTTCCCTACTTGGACAATATGTCTGTCCTGTACTGTTTTTCAGAGGTATGGTTGCTGATATTATCGATCCCGGGAAGTGGGTGTTAGTGAGTAGGACGAGTGAGTCCATTTCACTACTTGTGGACGACCCGTTAACATCCACCAGTGTTCCAATAGGACAGGATTTCTCCTTCGAGAGGACCCTTTGAAGTCTGAAACTGGAGGACAGGTCTGACACGTCCTCACAGAACCGTCTAAAGGACTCTCTCTTGGCCTTCCTAATCTCATGGTTGTAGTTGGTGAGGGTCAGGGAATAGGTCTGCCAGTCGTTATTCCGCTTGGCCTTATTAAATAGTTTCCTAACCTCCTTCCTTAGCTTGCTAAGATGACCACTCCACCATGGCGTCTGTTTCCTAAAGGTTTTAGTCTTGAGGGGACAGTTGTCTTCATAGGCATTTAGAACGGATTCCTTGAGAGTTGTGGTGGCCCTTGCAGGTTGCAGTAACTGCTCCAGTCGGTCTGTCTTTTAGGTCTAAATGACACTTCAGAAAGCATTTGATTCCCTAACGTGAATCTTATATGTCTGTGGTCTGAGCAGGACGGCTCATCAGATACTCGCCAGTTGCTGACAAGATCTTTTGTCATTGAGGTCGTCAAGGTCATATCCAAGACTTCCTCTCTGACTCTAGTAACAAACGTGGGACGATTCCCAGTGTTGCATATGTTTAAATCTAGGGAGAGTATGAAGTTGAAAAGTGACTCACCTCTAGGATTCACATCCGAGCTTCCCCACATGGTGTGATGGGCGTTCGCATCACACCCAAGTACTAGCTCCAGGTGCTTGCCCCTAGCATAGTCAATTAACTGTTCTGCTATTTGTAGAGGGCAGTGTTCGTCGTCCCCAGGGAAGTATGCTGAGGCTATGATAACCTCCCTGGAGTTCCACACGATTTTTCCCGCGCAGAGATCAGGCGTTACGTAATCTGTCAACGGGAAGAAGGAAACATTATTAAATATAATGCAGGCTTTTGCTCTTGTTGACGACTGGCAACAAAGTACCTTACCTGCCTGAGTTAGCCCCCGGATTTGGCCGTTGGTGCTAGTCCATGGCTCCTGCACCAGGGCTATGCTGGGACCCAAGGTATTTAGGGTCCTGGTGGACGGGTTTAGCTGAAGCACGCTTTGCGGGTCCCACTGATGTCGGTCCTGGCGTCTTGTGACTAGTCCATTCGGTCGTCTTGTCAGTCCGAGTGACGGTTACCGCCCGCCCGCTAGTACGCGGCCGGTTCTCGCTCACCTTTGCCTGTCTACTGCTGTCTACTGGTGGAGGGTCTCTCCTCATCCACCCTTACGTGGGACGTCTCCGTACCGCCTCCGCCGGTCACCAACGACTTGGCCCCCTGCTCTTGACGCAACCTGAACTGAACCCTTCCCAACTCAAAGAAGGGAAGGTTCTTCAGTGCAGAGAGCTGAGTCACTGAGGGATCGTCGATGGCCAGCGTCAACGTTGTTCCCTGCGCCGCGACAGACCTGTTCAGTACCTTCCAGTTTCCTGTCGGTAGTGAACGGTTCTGCGTTCGAAGCATTCGAAGAATATCTTCGGCCGGTAGGGAGCAGCCTGGGAAAAACACGGTGGCTACGCTGGGTTTGGGAATTTCGATTCCCTCTACCAGTTTCACCTTCTTTTCCACCAGCTGGGTCTTCGTCATTATCCCCTCCAGCCAATTCTTCGACGCCTCATCGGCGCAGTTTACAATGATCCACCCTGGCTTGAAGGAGCATCCCTGGAACCTGATTTGAGGTCCATCAATGGGGAGCTTACGCAGCTCCTCCTTGATGGCCCCCTCAGTTGCCCTCTGCTCCTCCAAGTTTAGGTGGACAGCCGTGAATTCGTCCGGTATAATTCCCAACATGATGGCCGCTGCAGCTTCAGCGAAGGACGGGCTAAACTTCGTCCTTTTCGATACGGGTAACGCCGTATCTCTTTTGCTGCCACCATCGGTCTCGTCGGTCTTAGTCGGCTCTTCTAGGACAGTTTTTAGAGCCTCATCGTAGGTCTTACCTGCCGCCATCAGCTTCCTCAGCCTCTTCTTCTGAGAAGTCGTTAGCCGCTTTCTCTTTAGAGAGATGGCCTCGGTAGCTTCTACCAGTGCAGGTAATCCTATCGATGAAGCCCCTCCAACCGCCATAGTTGACGCTGTGGTCACACTCACGTATCAGCAATCACTGCCCACACTACTCCCAGCCGATCGGTCTCTCTGATCGCTAGTCATAGTTTCAGCCATCTGCTGATCGTCAACGTCAGTCTGTCCGACGTCTTTTCCATCCGAGGCATGTGTTAAGGAACTCTGGTTCGTTGGACACCTACTCCGACGAGGCTTTTCGGTGGCCTATCAATAAGTGGGGTCGGAGAGGTCACCCATGGCAGAGCCCCATGGGTGACCTCCGTACCTTACTCGCTTAAATTCAAAATTAAATAATTTAATATTATATGCTATAAACGGAGTTTATTTACGTTGGTGGCATTACTCCTCCTTTCGCTATATATCTGCTCGGCTGCACTAAATAGCTGTTCGCTCGTTACACAATAAAATGTAATAAAATGTATTCTACAAAGTTTCGGTTTCGGCCGTTTTTTCGGGCATTTTTTGGCCGAAACTGACACCGAAAGGACTTATTTGGACCGATGTGAAGTTAGCCTCGATTCTCTCTGTAATAGCTTATTTCCACTGGGCCTTAACTGCAGTTTACGCTTAGCTACAGTTTGACATCGCATTTAAATGCTCAAATTCCCATGCAATTGATTTTGTATCAAAGTGAGTTAACTCACTTTCAAAACTGAGTTAACTCAGTTTTGCCGTTTACAGACGTCTAACAGAAAATGTTATGTTAAAAGCGGGAGCAATACTCACAAATGTACAAATTTTGATAGCATGCTTTCAGGCGCTGCAAGAGCCGTACGAACACAAACGAAAGAAGGGATTTGAATTGCGTTCGGTGTGGTAGAGTTTTTGCCAAGACAATTACTTTTTACTACATTTTTCGCAAAAATACATGTCGTCTGTCATAATCAAAGTCAAAACTTCTATTATTTGCCAATAATAAATTCTGAAAAAGAAAATAAAAAACGTGGAACTTCTGACATTAACATGAACCCTCTTGACATTAAAAATTCAGACAGCTCTTATATCAGTCAGCTGACAACTGTCACGAATGAAATACACATTGACAAATGAAATACATTTTCATAAATAAAATAAATTTTAACAAATAGAAATTGCAGACATTCCTAGACTGTTGAGAAGGAACGCGGAATGGTTTCCATGCAGTAGAGGGAATGTAAACAATAACCAACTGTTGGAGTTAACTCAGTTTCGGTGGAAACGCTTGACAGTTCTCAAATTTAACAGAGCCCTAAACTGCACTTAAGCGCTAAGTGAAAATAGGTTACTAACCTCAAGTTAGAATCGAATTTTTCTGTTAAACGGGTCTGTAAGCAACATAAGATGGCGAAATCGTATCAGAATAGGTTGAATAGGTTTTGATTAAAAAAAAAATAAACTAGTTTTACGTGTAATTATAACGGATTATTTTTGAGTCAGCATAAATACTTTACAGCTGAAGTGAAACATTTTCGGGAATCAAACGCTAAAGCGGGTGATAAAATCGCTATGGGGAATAGTTTTATTTTTTGTTAAGTTTCAATGAATGAATAAATATCACAAAGATTGTTAATAGCAAATAAGGGTTCACGGAAATTAAAAAAATAGGTATTCAACAAGAATCATTTGTACTTCATCAACGAAGATAAAGCTGTGCTCAATAGCTAGTAAAATATTTGCCATACTTTTTAAGTAAGTACTATCTTTCCAGTAATATTGTTATAAAAATATGTGAAAGTAACACAACTTGTTTTTACTATTCTTCAGATGTACTTAGTGTACTTTAGTGATCCGTCGATACCATCACTAATCCCAATCTTTCCTTTTCCTTTTGCACTAATGTTCCCCCTACTTTCTGCTCCCCGGTTTCGGCCGTTTGTATCGTTTAACGTTCATTGTACTACTTGTTACTTGTCATTCGTGCGTTGAGGAATAAAGACTCACCACAACCCGAATTAACTGCTTTTTATTTCTACCGCTACGCGCGAAACTTAACATGGTCCTTCGAACCGGATTTTTTCTTTACAACTATGTTACTTTTAAAAGCCAGTAATATGCGATCCACCGAAACTAACAACATTAAAAAGTAATATGTCTCAAAACTGTGTCTATTCCATTTATGTTAGAGGGTGGACATGAATAAACACAAATATGAACAGACATTTTCTTTAGTTTTGAATTTTTTTTCATACGTACTCACCACTCTACTGGCTATTGCTCCGAAATAGAAATGTGACCACATATCTCACCTATAATTTTATTTAATAATTTTTTGAAATTTTGCCCTACGACTTGACCAGTGTTCTGGCTATTGCTCCGAAATGGAAATGTGACCACATATCTCACCTATGTCAGAGGGTAGCCAGGTGGGCTCTGAACATCTCTAGAGAAATGTAGGCAAATCTGAACCTATAATTTTTTTTTGTGTGAAATTTTTTCCTACGACTTGACCACTGTACTGTCTCTTGCTCCGAAATGGAAATGTGACAGCATATTTCACCTTTGTCAGGGGGTAGCCAGGCTCCTTTTCCAATTTTCTAAAATACGCGGACACGGTCGTTTCCACACGCGGTCAAAACAAAACTACAAATCCAATATGACTGAAATTTTGACAGTAGCTGTCTACGAGGATGTACTACACGATAGTAAATTTCTGTTACGATAGTGGCACCACCGAGCGGTAGGGCTAAGTACTCGGACTGCCCACGTATGTACTGGCTCTTGCTCCATTTCGGAGCAATAGCCAGTACAGTGGTCAAGTCGTAGGGAATACTTTCAAAAATTAGTTTACACAAATTATAGGTTCAGATTTGCCTACATTTCTCTAGAAATCTTCAGAGCCATCCTGGGCACCCTCTGACATAGATGAGATATTTGGATTGGGTTCGCATAAGTGGGATAACCGGCCATGAAACTATTTTTGAGGAGGATTTTTTGAGAATTTCTTATTTTGTAGCTCGGTTTTCAGTACGCTTTTTTTCAGTTTAAAGTGTTCATGTAATTGGATTCCTTTTGAAAAAAGATTTTTATTTTTATTATTGAGTACACCATTATTATTTATTTTCAAAATATTTGCACTAAAATTGATTTTATTAGCCTGGAGAGTCTCCCTCTCCAATTAAAACCGCTGCGTTGATATTTGAACTTGTGTCCCTGGGATGAAAGCAAAAGCGTTACGCTGGCGACCAAACACAGCACAATTGGCATTTTGCTGATCTAGTATATAGAGAAATATCTGGTATGCTGCGGCGAAAACAAAATTTTCGCCGTAAATGGGTCTCTTATGTCTCTGTTGAAGTGCTGTTATTGTTTTGTTAAGTTTCTGTTACTTACTTACTTAACTGGCCATAACAACCCGTTATCGGGTTACGGCCTGCCGGAAAACTTGTCGCCAGACACTTCTGCTTCGCGCGCGCTTTCTCCAGTTGGTTACACCAAGAGATGACAGGGCCTCTTCAACTTGGTCCTTCCACCGGAGACACGGCCTCCCTCTTCGGCGTCGACCTCCAACCATCGGACCGAACACCTTTTTCGCCGGAACTTCGTCGTCCATACCGCAGACATGACCGAGCCAGCGTAGCCGGTGGATGTTAATTCGCTGCGCTACGTCCATGTCTTTATACAGCTCATATATAGTAGCTCGTTATTGGTTCGTATACGATAGTCGTCACCAACACGTACAGGGCCGAAGATTTTGCGAAGTACCTTTCTCGGCCACTTCAAGAGCCGCTATGTCGTTTCGTGTCATTGCCCATGCTTCAGCGCCATAGAGGAGCACGGGCAAGATAAGCTCCATATAGAGTGCAAGTTTAGTCGGTCGAGAGAGGTCTCTACTTCTCAATTGCCTACCGAGACCGTAGTAGCACCTTTTGGCAAGAGTAATCCTTCGCTTTATCTCCAGGCTGACATCATTGCTGCTGATGATGGCGGTGCCAATGTAGACGAATTCCTTGACAACTTCAAAGGTATACCTGTCGGTCTCGACGTGAGACCCTAGCCGCTGCGAGTCCCTGCGTGTAGACAGCATATACTTCGTCTTGCCCTCATTTATCACTAGACCCATTTTGGCAGATTCTTTTTCGATAGCCGCGAAGGCAGCGGTGACACACCGGCCTTGCGCAGAACACTCTCCATGGTGAAGTGGAAGAGGTCGCAAGACAAAGAATCGCCCTGTCTGAAACCTCGAACGGTATCAAAGGGGTCGGAGAGTTTCTGTTAATGTTAAGTTTTAACATTCTGTTAAGTTAACTCTGTTAAGTCGATTCTTCGCCTGATGCTAACTTCACGTAAGTCTTATTTGGGCTGAAACCGAAACCGAATTTCGGTCGGACACTAAACATGATCAACACAGAACATAAAAATGCAAAATTTGAAACATAGTGATACGATGAGAGATTCTGTGCCGCAATGTACAGGAATGCCTTTCTCCGCACGAATGTTTTCCAAGCATACTTTTAGGCATGCACTGTGAAGTACAGCAAAACTGTTATAAATTCGCTTGGTATAGTCCGATATGGCAAGGATGGTTCTCGAAATGGGCTGTGCGAGAATAGTCGAGCGTTTTCCAATTAGAAGTGCAAGAAATTCGGCGCGATAAGAAAACTGGTATAAAAGCAGCAGTGGCAGCGCAAGAGGTCGAGTCGGTGTTGAGCAAGCAATGGGGAAACATGCAATAGTAGTAGTGTAAAGTAGAACAAGTGCAAATTTGTAAATAAAGCGATTGTTAGTTTTGACTACGTTGCGCTGGATAACTGAAGTTGTTTTATTTTCAAATACAATCAAAACGAACCGTCGATAACGAACTGGGGAATTTCGTAACATTTGGTGTCAGAAAGTCAGGATTGTATTACTGAAAGTAAAATAAAATTATAAAAACGCAGACATGGTTAAACTGGAGCTGCTGAAGGTTGACCAGCTGAAGAAGGAGCTGGCGGCCTGGAATTTGCCGACTGCTGGCGGTAAGGTGGAGTTGCAGCTGCGCTTGCGAGAGGCGTGCGAATCACGAGGCATCGATTGGGCTGCACATGAGTTCGGAACGCAGGAACAAGAGGCGTCGGCCAAGGTGGAGGAATCGCCTGTTGGTGCTGCGTCATTGCAAAGTACGACTGCAGCGGCTGCGCCACTACAAGCAATGGACATGAGCCAGCTTATGGTTGCACTTAAAGGCATGTTTGAGACTTCCAACCGTGAAATGGCAGCCAAAATGGAAAATGAAAATCGTGAAATGTCGGCGCAAATGGCAGCGAAACTAGAAACTACGAATCGAGAAATTGCAGCGAAACTAGAAACTACGAATCGAGAAATTGCAGCGAAACTAGAAAGTACGAATCAAGAAATAGTGAAAATGGAATCGGCGAACCGAGAAGTAGCGGAGCGAATGGAAACCAAGCTTCAGGAAAATTCTGCGCGCTTGGAGCAGAAAGTGGAAGAAGTCTCAAACAAGCTTGATGTGAAGGTGGAGCACCTGGGAGCGCAAGTGGAACACTTGGATAGACGAGTCGACGGCCTGGATGATTCTCTGAACAGACGAGTTAATGACTTGGATGATTCCTTGAACAAACGAGTTGACAGTCTGGAGGATTCAGTAAACAGGAAAATCGAGGAGCGGCTTAGAGAGGTACAGCTGCGAGCAAGAGTGCAGTCGGTTGAGGAAAGTTTTGCCATAGCAGTGCCTACTTATGATGGTACTACGTCGGTCGACACATTCAAACCACAATTCGATATGGCTGCTTTAGAGAGTCAGTGGACCGATGTTAGGAAAGGTCGGAGACTGATACTGGCTCTAAGAGGTCCTGCGGCTGAGGTAATAAAAACAGTTCCGGAAGGTTTAAGAGGTGATTACGAGACCGTCATAAGGACGCTGGCAGCCAGATACAGTGACGAGTACAACAAAATGCTGTATTATTGCGAGCTGAAGAACCGCTGGCAAAGAGCAGACGAGGCGCTGCAGACGTATGCAGCAGACATTGAGCGGCTCGTACAGTTGTGCTACCCGGAATTCGGCGCTGATTATCTTGAGAGGATGAAGATTGAGGCGTTTATTGAAGGTCTTCATGACCCGGAGACACGACGCAGTGCATTGATGATGGGCAAGCCGACATTCCGTGAGACGGTGACAAACGCATTGACGTATGAGGCGGCCTGGAGGGGAAGTTTTCGACATTCATCTGCGGAGATGCATGGGGTCCAATCTGGACGTGTCACGCAAAGCCAGACAGTGAGCTCGCAGGCACCAGCGGGGCTGCGGGCAGTATCATCTCGAGTCAGTTGCTGGCGATGTGGCAAGCAAGGCCACATATCACGAGACTGCCATCTGCGGGAAAAGCGTTCCGGACAAAAGACGTCGCCAAGAAGGGATGACGCTCTGCCACATCATTCGTGCGAGACCGAACGCAGGCATAATTCGCAGGCCGAAAAAGAGGGACAAATTGTGGATGTTCGGTCGGTAAGAGTTCTGCAAGAGAAAGATTGGCTTGCGGAAAGGCTACAGAAGGACCAGCGCAAGGATACCGATCTCGCGAAGATCGTCGAAGGCAAAGCGCAGAGATTACGGCCGGCCTGGCAGGAGATGGCTGATGAGAGCCCGATCACGAAGGCTTACTGGGCACAGTGGCAAAGTCTACGTCTGCAGGATGGCTGCCTATACCGCGAGTGGGAGAGCAGGGATGGCAGGACCAGAAAATCCCTAATAGTGGTCCCGAGAGGCCGGATCGACGATGTCATCGAGGAAAACCATAACGACTCCAGTGGAGGGCACCTAGGCATCGCAAAAACTGTCGCCAAGATAAGAAGGCGGTTCTATTGGGTAGGATGCCAGGAGTCTGTCGCTGAGTGGATCAGAGGCTGTAATCGGTGTTCGGCTGCGAAAGGGCCGAGGAGAAGATCGCGGAGCCGCACTCAACTAGTTGAAAGCAGGTTGACAGCGAGCTATGGTCTACGGGCTAACCCAGAAGGGTTCCAAGAAGGCAATCTGGTAATGCTTTACAACCCGCAGCGGAGGAAAGGTTTGTCTCCACAGCTTCAAACGTCATGGGAAGGACCGTACAAGGTCGTGACCAGGATTAATGACGTGGTGTACAGGGTGCAAGGCTGCGGCAATAGAAACGCCAGGTTGAAAGTAGTCCATTTGGAGCGCCTGGCGTCTTACTCCGGCGGAGCCTCGGTACTTGTTCGGAACGAACAAGTCTAAGTGATGGGCAGTGATACGATGAGAGATTCTGTGCCGCAATGTACAGGAATGCCTTTCTCCGCACGAATGTTTTCCAAGCATACTTTTAGGCATGCACTGTGAAGTACAGCAAAACTGTTATAAATTCGCTTGGTATAGTCCGATATGGCAAGGATGGTTCTCGAAATGGGCTGTGCGAGAATAGTCGAGCGTTTTCCAATTAGAAGTGCAAGAAACTTCGGCGCGATAAGAAAACTGGTATAAAAGCAGCAGTGGCAGCGCAAGAGGTCGAGTCGGTGTTGAGCAAGCAATGGGGAAACATGCAATAGTAGTAGTGTAAAGTAGAACAAGTGCAAATTTGTAAATAAAGCGATTGTTAGTTTTGACTACGTTGCGCTGGATAACTGAAGTTGTTTTATTTTCAAATATAATCAAAACGAACCGTCGATAACGAACTGGGGAATTTCGTAACAATAGCAACATTGGCTAACATAGTGTTCAATCGCAAGTGTGTGGTATGCACTTACGAATATTTGTATTAGTCCTTTTATTGTCAATATATGCAGCTCTCTCCCTAATCGTCAGTATGCCGGTAGCCGGTGGCGTAGTGGCGATTCTAATTTGAAAAATGAAGTGAAAGCAGTATGTGCACGATTTTGTTTGTTTGTTTATTCCACTGTTCCCGCTCGAGCGCACAGCTTTCTGATTGGATTTGATAAACGTAAAGAGCAATGCTGTTTCTAATAGGAAACTGAATGCAACTTTCGATGCAAACATCTCCCGATAAATTTTGAAAATCTTGTGCAAAGATGCTCATTAAGAGCTTTAAAATGGTATGATATAACATATCATATATATCATATATGACGATATTGTACCATGTCTGGATGGCAAGATCTCAGAGCCGCCTATTCAAATAAATATATAGATTCGAGATATGCAAAGTTATATTTAATATTTAAGGCCGACATCGCCGGCCTCAATAGTCTAGCGGGTGGCGCGCTGGCTTTTCATTCCGAGGCCCTAGGTTCCAAAGTAAATCCTAAGTAGCGAAACTTCGTTTTTGCCGTACACTTGTGGCAGTGTTGCTGCACAAGCAGTTTTACCCCATAACGATTTTCTGTTGGTTTTGGCAGTATATTTGTCGCCTAATTTTCTGACTGCTCCTTCCAATCAAGAAATAAACAAATGTTTGAAACAGGGGCGTAGCCAAGGGGGGTTTTGGGTGTCAGTACCCCCATAGCCTATAATTTGTCAACATTTTCAATCACTATACATCGTATGTATGTTCCCACATTAGCAAAAATCTCTTTTCATCTTTAAACATTTAAAATAATAATAACAAAAAAAGTTGTTGGCGAAACTAATTTGTTTTTTTAATAGTCTTGTTTACGCTCAATACAGCGATTTGTATGATCTAAAAACATGTCTAAAGAGTAGTTTAGTTTGTCGACCAAACTGTCCTTCAGGATGTCGGCACAAGCCTTTTGGATCGTTTCTACGTTCTCAAAACGCTTGTTTTCATCGGCAAATGCATTTTTTGAAAAGGTGAAAGTCGCACGGTGCCGCATCAGGTAAAAACGAGGAGAGGTTGATGGTTAAAATTCGACTTTTAGTAAACAAAAAAACAGTCAAAACAAGTGTCGATAGATGAGATGGCATCCTTCGATAGCCGAATGTTCAGTTAAAATGTGATTAATGTATGCTATTGAGATGCTTAACCTTCGCCTTACCAAAGATTTTTGTATACGTCGTCTACCAATGTCGTTCACTCAAATGACCCCAGGCACTTTCGCCGCTATTTTGAGTAAAACTCACAATAAATATACAGTAATATATAAATTTTTTTCATACTTCAATATTTAGGATCTTCCTCTGGTGATAGTTCGTTTTTCGAAAAAAGGCCTAACGACTATTATTATTATTTTTTATTATTATTATTTTATTATTATTATTATTATTTTGCGACTATGAAAAGTATTAGAAGATTTCTTTCCAGAGGGTTTATTGAACACATAATTAGGTACGTAAAAAAAATTTATTGTGACTTTTATTCAAAATGGCAGCAAAAGCGCCTGGGATCACCCAGGTAGGTATTTTGTATACAAAATGACATAATTCAATTTTAAACATGAAAAAAATTTCTAAACAAAATTAAATAATTATAAATGATCAAATTTGTGGTTAATTTGAGGATTTGATCCAATTTTAAGAATTGCAATGAAGATTTTGGCTAATCTTGTATGAATTACCGCCAAGTTTTGATGGAATCTGCGGTTATCGCGGATTTCAGTTGGCTAACACGTTAGTCATCATTTATGACCAGACAATCGTTTTTTAATCGCGCTTACCACTTATGAACTCCAGCACGGTATGAACAATCATCGTTATAAACTTGGTTCATTCATTTTAATGCTTCGGTTAAAGTTAAAACATTTTTAAAACAAAAGTTAATTTTTAATCTTTCTTCGATGCTCATTTTTGTACGACGACACAAACATACTTTCACTTCAGATAAAATAACTTCGCTTTCAGTGCACCAAATTTCATTAAATGTTTCCTAAAAATCGGAAAATATAATAATTTCCAATGCAGTTAGTCACATAAGCCACCACAAAATGCCCTATTGACAAAGTGCACTTTACTTTGAAAAAACTCGTAATACTAAACTGGCAAAAAAAAATGTTTAAAACCTCCCCCCCATGCCCAAGTTCTGGCTACGACCCTGGTTTGAAAGATCAAATATCTTAAGGAATCTGTAAAATGACTGTAGAAATACAATAGTTATTACCACAATTGATTGAAATAGACAACATTTTAATACAAATGTAAATGTTGCTTTCGCACAAATAATTTCAGGATGAAAACATAACACTTTCCGAATCAATATCAAGGTACTTTTATTATTGTACAAGGTAAAATGCGAAGGACAAAGTTTCTTGTAATAAATTATCTCAAATTTTCTGCGTATAGTAATGTTGTGCAGCTTTATAGCTCTTAATACTGAAACGATAAGGCACTCTGTGCTGAATGCTTTTCCTAGCATACTTTTAAGAATGCACTTTGAAGTACGGAAAATTTGGTATAATTCGCTTGGTATAGTCCGATATGGCAAGGATGGTTCGCGAAAGGTGATGAGCTTTGCTAGAACAATCGAGATAGAAAGTACAACTGGAATGTGCAAGAAACTTCGGCGCGATAAGAAAACTAGTATAAAAGCAGCAGTGGCAGCGCAAGCAATGGACATGAGCCAGCTTATGGTTGCAATGAGAGGCATGTTCCAAGAAACTTCTGCGAAAATCGAGAATGTCAAAGGCATGTTCGAGACTTCCAATCGTGAAAATCGTGAAATGTCGGCGCAAATGGCAGCGAAACTCGAAACTACGAATCAGGAAATTTCGGCAAAAATCGAAACGACGAATCAAGAAATAGCAAGAATGGAAACGGCGACCCGTGAAATATCGGAGCAAATGGAAGCGTGCAACCCAGAAATGGCGACAGATTCTGCGCGCATAGAGCCGAAGGTGGAGGAAATTTCCGATAGACTGAACTGGAAAGTTGAGCATCTTGAGACGCGAATGGACAAGTGGAGCATCTTGAGACGCGAATGGAACAGGATAATCGATGAGCGGCTTAGAGAGGTACAGCTGCGGGCAAGGGTGCAGTCAATTGAGGAAAGTTTTGCCATAGAAGTGCCTACTTATGATGGTACTACGTCGTTCGACACATTCAAACTACAATTCGATATGGCTGCTTTGGAGAGTCAGTGGACCTATGTTAGGAAAGGTCGGAGACTGATACTGGCTCTAAGAGGTCCTGCGGCTGAGGTAATAAAAACAGTTCCGGAAGGTTTAAGAGGTGATTACGAGACCGTCATAAGGACGCTGGCAGCCAGATACAGTGACGAGCAAAACAAAATGCTGTATTATTGCGAGCTGAAGAGCCGTAGGCAAAGAGCCAACGAGGCGCTGCAGACATATGCAGCAGACATTGAGCGGCTCGTACAGTTGTGTTACCCAAAATTCGGCGCTGATGACCTCGAGAGGATGAAGATGAGTCATTTATTGAAGGTCTTCATGACCCAGAGACACATCGCAGTGCGTTGATGATGGGCAAGCCGACATTTAAGGGGACGGTGACCAGCGCGATGACGTATGAGGCGGCCTGGAGAGGAGGTTGTCGACATTCATCTGCGGAAAGGCGTCGGAGCCCAATCTGGACGTGTCACGCAAAGCCAGACAGTTAGGTCGGAGGCACCAGCGGGGCTGCGGGCAGTGTCATCTAGAGTCAGTTGCTGGCGATGTGGCAAGCAAGGCCACATATCACGAGACTGCCATCTGCGAGAAAAGCGTTCCGGACAACAGACGTCGCCAATAAGGGCTGACGCTCTGCGACACCATTCGTGCAAAACCGAGCGCAGGCATAATTTGCAAGACGAAAACGAGGGACAAATTGTGGATGTTCGGTCGGTAAGAGTTTTACAGGAGGAAGATTGGCTTGCGGAAAGGCTACAGAAGGACCAGCGCAAGGATACGGATCTCGCGAAGATCATCAAAGGCAAAGCGAAGAGATTACGGCCGGACTGGAAGGAGATGGCTGGTGAAAGCCCGGTCGCGAAGGCTTACTGGGCACAGTGGCAAAGCCTACGTCTAAAGGATGGCTGCCTATACCGCGAGTGGGAGAGCAGGGATCGTAGGACCAGAAAATCCCTAATAGTGGTCCCAAAAGGCCGGATCGTCAATGTCATCGAGGCAGACCATAACGACTCCAGTGGAGGGCACCTAGGCATTGCAAAAACTGTTGCCAAGATAAGAAGGCGGTTCTATTGGGTAGGATGCCAGGAGTCTCTCGCTGAGTGGATCAGAGGCTGTGATCGGTGTTCGGCTGCGAAAGGGCCGAGGAGTCACGGAGCCGCACTCAACTAGTTGACAGCAGGTTGACAGCGAGCTATGGTCTACGAGCTAATCCAAAAGGGTTCCGAGAAGGCAATCTGGTAATGCTTTACAAGCAGCGGAGGAAAGGTTTGTCTCCAAAACTTCAAACGTCATGGGAAGGACCGTACAAGGTCGTGACCAGGATTAATGACGTGGCGTACAGGGTTCAACGCTGCGGCAACAGAAACGCTTGGTTGAAAGTAGTCCATTTGGAGCGCCTGGCGTCTTACTCCGGCGGAGCCTCGGCACTTGTTCGGGACGAACAAGTCTAAGTGATGGGAAGTAAAACGATAAGGCACTTTGTGCTGAATGTTTTTCTATGAACGAATGCTTTTCCAAGTATACTTTTTGGTATAATTCGCTTGGATAGTCCGATATGGCAAGGATGGTTCGCGAAAGGTAATGAACTTTGCTAGAACAATCGATATAGAAAGTAAAACTGGAATGTGCAAGAAACTTCAGCGCGATAAGAAAACTAGTATAAAAACAGCAGTGGCAGCGCAAGGGGTTGAGTCTGTGCTGAGTAAGCAAAGGGGAAACATTCAATAGTAGTGTAAAGTAAAACAAGTGTAAATGTGTAAATAAAGTGATTGTTAGTTTTTGACTCAAGTTTTGCAAGAAACTTCGGTGCGATAAGAAAACTAGTATAAAAGCAGCAGTGGCAGCGCAACACAGACTCGACTGTGTTGAGCAAGCAAAGGGGAAACATGCAATAGTAATAGTGTAAAGTAGAACAAGTGTATATGTGTAAATAAAGTGATTGTTAGTTTCTGACTGCGTTTTGCGCTGAATATTTTAAGTTGTTTTATTTTCAAACACCATCAAAACGAACCTGTGAAGTAGTTTTCGTAACATTTGGTGTCAAAAGTCAAGATTGTGTTACTGAGGATAAAAAAGAAAAAAAATTAAATTAATAAATAAAATTATAAAAACGCAGACATGGTTGAACTCGAGCTGCTGAAGGTGGACCAGCTGAAGAAGGAGCTGGAGCTATAACAAGTTTGACCTTCTCTTTGATTCTATTTCTCAGATTCTGGAATCGTATCCGAATAGTGAAATTGTAGTTGCTGGTGATTTCAATATTCATAATTCCAATTGGCTACGCCATTCCAGCCACACAACTCCTGAAGGCTTATTTGTCGAGCTCTTTGCCGAGTCTAATAACTTGACTCAATTAGTGCATGAACCAACGCATATCCCCTGCGTTGCGGGGCAAGCTCTCAATACTCTAGACCTTTTTCTCACTTCACATCATGAAAAATATGATGTTGAAATGCACGCACCTCTTGGAAACTCGGACCATTGTACCATTTTGGCGTCTTTCTCATACTCTTCTATCCGCAATGCTTCGCTCTTAGCCCCGAAGCGCCTAGTGTGGATGTATGATAAAGCTAACTGGAGTGGACTTAATGAATTTTTCGCACACTTCAATTGGAAATTGTGTTTTCTTGATAGAAACATAAATGCCGCAGCCAAAATGGTCGAAAAAATTGTATTATTGGGAATGCGGTCCTTTATCCCCAATAAGCAAATTTGCATTAAACCCAAGGACAATATCTGGTTTAATGAGACATGCAGAATTGCTGTCAGGTCTAAAGAGGAAGCTTTCAGAGCATGGCAGGCAAATAAAAATGCCACCACTGAACAGCTGCGTAAACAGGCTAGAAATCGATGCAATGCCATCCTAAGGCGCCAAAAGTTTCTGCACGAGCAGCGCCAAAGGAAAAAAGTTCTTCAATGCCAGCGTGGTAGTAAGAACTTTTGGTCATTCGTTAAGAAGGTGAAGAACCAAACATCATCTTAAATTCCAACTCTTCTTAACAATGATCAAATCATCACTCACTCGGTTAATAAAGCAAATTTGTTGGCTAAAATTTTCGCAGAGAATTCCTCCCTGCCCTCCAGCGATCAACCACTACCCGTAGTCGAGAATGTATCGTGCTCTATGCCAGAAATTCATTTTCGGACACGGGTAGTTAAAAGAGTGCTTGCAAATCTCGATGTAAATAAGGCTTCAGGGCCGGACGGCATTCCAGCCCTTGTTTTGCAAAAGTGCGCTACCTCACTGGCTTGTCCATTACGCAAACTTTTCAACTTTTCATACACCACAGGTGTATTTCCGACATGTTGGAAGGTAGCAAATGTTCAACCAGTTCCTAAGAAAGGCAAGACTACTGACCCTGCGAACTACCGACCTATAGCAATCTGTTCGGTGCTTTCCAAAGTAATGGAAAGCATTGTAAACTTCAACCTTGTGAAGTATCTGGAGCACAATAGACTGCTAAGTGACCGCCAATACGGCTTCCGAAGACAACGATCAACGGGAGACCTTATGGCGGTCCTCACCGAGAAATGGAACCATAGCATTCTAAACCTCGGTGAAAGCAAGGTTGTTGCATTGGATATTTCCAAGGCCTTTGACCGGATGTGGCATAAAGCACTCGTGTCAAAATTGATTGCCTATGGTGTCGGTAGTATCTTCTCTCGTTGGATTACGAGCTTCCTCTATGATCGCTCTATTCGTGTTGTAGTAGACGGCATAGCCTCGGAAAAGCATTCCCTTAGCGCGGGAGTGCCGCAGGGTTCGGTCCTTTCTCCAACCCTCTTCCTGATCTTCATCAACGACCTGTTGTCGTCGACGAAGAATCCCATCTACTCGTTTGCGGATGACAGCACCATTTGTCATTCATACTCTTTCACAAAGCGTCCCAGCTCTGTGGAGATTGAGAGAGAACGGCGCCGTATGAATGACACACTTAATAGCGACCTACAAACAATCTCCAAGTGGGGTCAAGCGAACAGGGTCGATTTGAATCCTCGCAAGACCCAATGTTGTCTGTTATCCCACAAGCGAGTCTCCCAACATTCCAACACATCCCTGGTTATGGGTGGTGTGGGTATTGCGGAATCGGCAGCTCTTGATGTTCTGGGCATGTCCATTAAGAACGATCTTCGTTGGAATGATCATATTTTTGGCGTGTCGAAAGAAGCAGCCAAGTGCCTCGGCTTCCTAAAGCGGTGCAAAAAATATTTCACTCCGTCTGATCTCCGCATTATTTACACCACCTATATCCGACCTAAAATGGAGTTTAACTCGCACCTCTGGGCAGGGGCTTCAAAAACCCATTTGGAGCTCCTGGACCGGGTGCAAAACCGTGCGATTAAACTTATAGGGGACAGTAGGGCATCCAGCTCTATTGACTCCTTGGACCATCGTCGAAACGTGGCTTGTGTGGTGTTATTTTACCGATTCTTTTTTGGTAACTGCTCAATGGAGATGAGCAGCTTGATACCATCACTTCGGGTATTCCCCCGGACAACCCGTTTGAACACTAGCGCCCATGCATTCCACGTCGAAACGATGTTCCAGCGCACTACGCACTACAGGGAAAGTTCGTTTCTGGCCCGTACAGCACGGCTGTGGAATGGTCTCCCTGCGGATATTTTCCCCAGCACTTATGATCTCGATGGGTTCAAGGCAAGAGTCCATAAACACTTCACTCATAACCCTATCTCCTAACCTTTACTAACGCAATGCTTCGCATTAATAGGGGTCAACCCCTGCGCATTTGTTCCGGTTAAAAAAAAAAAAAAAAATGTCTGTCGTGAAAATTGCGAAATGTTTGCGCAAATGGCAGCGAAACTAGAAACTACAATTCAGGAAATTTCGGCAAAAGTCGAAACTGCAAATCGAGAAATGGCAGCAAAAATGGAATCGGCGAACCGAGAAGTAGCAGCGCGAATGGAAACCAAACTCCAAGAAAATGCAGAAAAATTTGAAAATGCGAATCGCGAGTTGTCCAGCAAGGTTCAGGAAAATTCTGCGCGCTTGGAGCAGAAAATGGAAGAAATGTCAGACAGGATTAATGTGAAAAGTTTAGCACCTGGAGACGCGAATGGACAATTGGGACAAACGAGTTGTCGACCGGGATGTGTCCCTGCACGAACGAGTTGAAAGTCTGGAGGATTCGGTAAACAGAAAAATCGACGAGCGGCTTAGAGAGGTACAGCCACGAGAATGTTTGCCGCCGGTTCCGGAAAGTTTCGCCACCCGAACAGAAGTGCCTACTTATGATGCGGCTACGCCGTTCGATACATTCAAGCTACAGCTCGACCTGGCTGCTTTGAAAAATCAGTGGACCGATATCAGGAAGGGTCGGAGATTGACACTGGCGCTGAAGGGTCCTGCGGCTGAGGTAATGAAATCAGTTCCGGAATGTTCGAGAAGTGATTATGAGGCCGTCATGAGAGCGTTGGCAGCGAAGTACAGCAACGAGCACAACCATACGCTGTACTACTGTGAGCTGAAGAACCGCAGGCAAAGAGCAAACGAGGCGCTGCAGACATATGCAGCAGACATTCAGGGGCTCGTACAGTTGTGCTACCCGAAATTCGGCGCTGATGATCTCGAGAGGATGAAGATTGAGTCGTTCATTGAAGGTCTTCATGATCCTGACACGTCGCAGTGCGTTGATGATGGGCAAGCCGACATTTAAGGAAACGGTGACCAGCGCGATGACATATGAGGCGACATGGATTGGAGGCACTCGGTGTGTACCTGCAAGGATACGCCAAATCCAGCCGGACAGCGACATTTTGATCCAGGCCATAAGCTTCGAGACACCGGGCAGGCCACGGGTTGTCTCCTTTAAAGAGGATTGATGGACATGTGGCAAGCAGGGTTACATAGCACGGGACTGCCGCCAACGAAAGAGGCGTTCCCGTTCTCGATCGCAATCGCCTGAAGCGAGGAATACTGACAATCGAGGCCCAGCCAACAAGCGCAGGGCTGAGGACGACGAGTCGTTAAACTAAAACGGGTCAGCCCAAAGGGCGTGAGCTGATCCCCACAACCTGCTGCCTCACCGTCCTTGTCCCACAGCTGAAACGAGAACCCAGCAGCTTGACGATTGAAGGAAAGATAGATGGAAAGTAGTTCGTGTTGACACTGGATACAGGAGCGTCATATTCGATCATAAAAAGAACGCTTCTGAAGAACTGGGCAAGCTGAGGATTGCGACTGGCGAGCGTGCACTGGTAAAGGGAAAAGTAACAAAAACAATTGCTATCGGCACCAGCAGCCTGGAACATGAGTTCATCGTCACGGATATAATAGACGACGTGATTATCGGCGTGGATTTCATGATTAGGCACGGTTTTACGCTGGACCTGAAAGAAAATGTGCTGAGGTATGCCAACGTTGAATTCCCCCTGCACAGTGGCTATGAGCGAAGCGTGGCGGTAAGGAAAGTTGTCTCGTGTCAACACCAGAAGATACCAGCGAATTCCGAGGCGATTGTGTTGGCAAAGGTGGACGAGGACGATGGGACAAGTCGGCTGTGGGTTGTAGGAGCGCCAAAACAAGGATACGACAACATAATTATCGGACGTACGTTAGTGGAACCCAAAAATGGAAAAATACCAGTCAGGATACTCAACCCACTGAACACACCCAGATATGTCGGAAAAGATGCGGTTATTGGCGAGTGTAGAGAGCACGGATGCCAACTTTTTAGTTTTTGAAAACCGGACAAACTTTTATAAAATGGTTTAAAGGGATGGGGGGGGGGGGCGGCCCTGTATTAGAAATTATATTCCTTAATTTAATTAAAACACAAACGACCTATGTATGTTCTATGTGTTATATTATTATTACAAAAAAATTAACAACTAAAACAACAAAAATCCAATCAAATTGAATTCCTTAATTCATAACAACCATTTAAAAATAAGTTTTTTTATGTTTTTCATTCTAAAAATGTAGTTATCGGTAACGTAAAGTAAAAAAAATCATAAATAAAAGTTATAAAGCAACGTAAAAAAAATGTTCTAAACGTAATAGTAATCGGTAACATAAATAAAAAGCCATAAATAAAAGTTATGAAGCAACGAAAACAAAAAAATTTCAAAATGATACCTATCGAGAACGAAAAAAAATGTGTTTCTCTCAACAGTTATTACGCAACGTAAAAATTAACTGTCACAAATATACAAATAATTATAATCAACAACAAAATTTATGTTGCATTGTAATATTTACATTGTAATTATTTTCTTAAAAAAGTTATAATAATTAAGGGGTCTTACTATGTAATACCTCATTTCCGAGCGCTATATTCAAAAATTGATTACTAGAAAACTACAAATGATTGCGGGAAGCAACTTTACATAGTTTTTTTGGTTTTACATAAAAATTACGTATGTGACCGCTACACGTCCTTCACTGCGTCCTCGTCGTTTAGAGGTGGGGTGAACGTTTTCGAAAATTCTACCTGACCGATCTTGTCATACTAAACATTTTTATTATCGGAAAACATGTCGCAACAGATAGATACGAGCCTTTTTTGAAATTCTTGTCCAAACATTTTTAACAGCCATGAATTGCAGAAAAAAAGTGGCAAATTTTTTTTTTCAAAATCCTATTACTATAAGAATTTTTTGAATTTTTGAAAAAGCTCGTGTCTATCCATAGCAAAGGGGATGAGAAAAATAAATGTTAAAGGTTTTTTGGTTTCAGATCATCTGATCGGTAAAAATCGTTCACCCAGGGCGCACGCTGGACACTTTTGACGAGGACGCAATGAACGACGTGTAGCGGGCACATACGTCATTTGTATGTAAAACCAAAAAAAGGTCAATAATGAATGATAACATTACAAAAAACTGCTACCCGAAATCATTTGTAGTTTTCTAGTAATCAATTTTTTAATATAGCGCTCGGAAATTAGGTATTACATAGTAAGACCCCCTTAAGTCCCTGTTTAAAATCCATTCATCACTAAAATTGCTGTTACGTCTTTGAATTTTTTTTAGATAATTCGCTCATTTTGCTCTTTCAATTTAAATTACATCGTTTGTATCCGCACGAAGAAAATGGTCAAAACAACAAAAGGAAATCACAGCTGATTCAAAAATGTTACCAACTATTCTATAGCACAGCTGAATGTAGAGCGTTGCCATATTGTTTAGTACATGTATGTAGTGTTCATAGCGAACATCATTTATAATAATTATAGATTTTTGAGTAAAACAGTAACAGTAAATAAAACAATTTCTCATTTCTACATATTGAAACGAAAAGCACTCTTTGCTGTGAACGTTTTTGCAAGCATACTTTTAGGCATGTACTTTGAAGTACAGCAAAACTGTTATAAATTCGCTTGGTATAGTCCGATATGGCAAGGATGGTTCTCGAAGAAATGGGCTGTGCGAGAATGGTCGAGCGCTTTCCAATTAGAAGTTGCAAGAAACTACGGCGCGATAAGAAAACTGGTATAAAAGCAGCAGTGCGCAGCGTAATGGGTCGAGTCTGTGTTGAGCAAGTAATGGGGAAACATGCAATAGTAGTAGTGTAAAGTAGAGCAAGTGTAAATTTGCAAATAAAGCGATTGTTAGTTTGACTGCGTTGCGCCGAATAATTAAAGTTGTTTTATTTTCAAAACCAATCCAAACGAACCTGTGAAGTAATTTCGTAACAATATTAATAAATATAGGGTGTTTTTTTTAGAGGTTTGTTTTTCGAATAGAGATAAAACTGGCATTTTGTGGTCAAATCTGGCAACTCTAATGTCATTTATGTTCAGTTTGGTTTGCCATTTCATCATGAATAGGTTGACAAAAGAACAACGCTTGCAAATCGTGCAAATTTATTTCGAAAATAATGGTTCAGTTCGCGAAGTTTACCGCAAGCTCCGTCCATTTTATGGTCGACATAATCGTCCATCAGAGCAGTCCATCCATCGGTTAACCATGGGTCGTTTTCGCACTAAGTTTACTCTATGTGATAATACGCATCCGCAGAGACGTCGAACAGTGCGCACCGAAGAAACAATTGCCGCTGTAGAGCAAAATGTTGAAGAGGACCCGAATGAATCGATCCGTCACCGTGCACAGCAATTGGAGCTTTGTCCATCCACTTTAAAAATTGGACCTGTAGAATTGGCTTTATTCGAGCCAGCCGCGGCGGCCACATGCCCGAAATCATATTTAAACATTAATGGCATAAAATTATCCTTCCAATAAAGCCAAATTGATGGACATTAAAACGATTTTCTTGTGTTTTATTTCAATTCGAAGTTCTATACCTCTAAAAAAAACACCCACTTTCTTGGCAATTTTATGTACGACCGGACATTTTTGTGTCCGGTTGTACTTTGCAACCGGACACGTTGTTCGTTCGCTTCCGAAAACCGAACCGAGTTGGTAACCCTGGTATAAACTGAAACTGTTACTCGTTATTTATGTTTACATATATTAAAAAAAAATTAAAAGTTTAAATTGATTTTAAAAAAAATTTCATATGGGATTTTTTTGGCTTTGTTTCCCAAGCAGGCCTGTAGGCCTTCTACTTTCTACACCCTCTATCACGCCTCCTATGGACATGAAATTTTTTTCCCCGAACAAACATTTCTTCTCCACCCCAAAACTATCACTGGTAATTTTTTTAACAAGATTAAAAACTTGGGAACTAGAGGGTTAAATAGAATAGCTTCGGAATTGTAAGTCGCAGAGCATTGAAATTTGGTACGACATCGTCCAATAGAAGTGTCATTCTACTGTTAAAATTTTATGGGCGTTGAACAAGGGGCGTGGCACATTTTTAATGCAGCAGAACTGTAAGTCGTACACCAATGAAACTTGGTATGAACTTACCATTTAATTATGTATATCTTTCGGCAGAGGGAATGGGGCAAGTATTTAAATTTTATGAGCATTGGACAAGGGGCGTGGCACATTTGTTTGATCCAAACTATCCGCATAGTTTTGGAACTGTTAGTCGCACATCAATGAAACTTAGTACGAATTTACCATTTAGTCATATCTTTCCACCGAGGGAATGGGGCGGGTATTTACCAAGGGGGCGTGGCACCGCCCATTCAACTAAAATCTTGTAAATGGAATAGCTTCGGAGTTGTAAGCCGCACAGCATTGAAAATTGGTGTAACGTCGTTTCATAGATGTGTCATTCTACTGATGACATTTGATCGGCCAACAGTTATGCAGTACACACACATCAGTGAAACTTGGTACGAACTTTCCACTTAGTACCACAATTCGACTAGAAGAAAGTTGTGAGCATTGGACAAGAGGGCGTGGTACCGCCTCCATTTTTATATACATAGATTTTTGCCCTAATTGACTGACTGACTGATTCATCATCGCTCAGCCCAAGCCGCTGAAGCTACAAACATGAAATTTGAACTGAAGATACATCTTGAAAAATGAACCTCCGCTAAGACGGGATTTTTTGAAATTCGGGGTGTAAAGGGGCAAAACATGTGTTAAGGTGTTGTATGAAGAAAAGTGAGTCAAGAGACATATTGATTTCGAACTTCCTGAAAATACTCTAAAACAAAAATAATTCGACACGTATTATATAATTTTTCGAAAATAAAAAATTTAACTGGACCAATAATGGGTTAAGATTTGTTTAAGGGTAGATTCGAAAAAAACATGAACAGATAGGCCTATTGACTTCAAAAATTGTAAAAATACTTGAAATAAAAAAAATTATACACGCGTTTCTCATTATTTTCAAAATCGAAATCTAACTGGATCAACGACGGGTTAAAAGTATGTATGGAGAAACAATTTTTTTTTAGCCTTTTGACTTTAAACTTGCTGAAAGTACTTCAAATGTAAAGTAACTCGATACGTGTTTTTCATTTTTTCCGAATATTAAAATCAGCCGGGGTCAACGACCGGTTAAAAGTTTGTATGGCGAAACTGTAAAAAAACATGAATTAATGGAGCCACGGACTTCAAACTTTGTGAAAGTACTCTAAGCGAGAAATAATTTGACACGTGTTTTTCACTTTTTTGAAATCAAAATCTAACGGGGTCAACAATGGGCTAACAGTTTGTAGAGAGAAACACGATTTATTGGCTTCAAACTTAGACAAAAAGCACTTCAATCGGGAAATAATTAAAATTTGGTTTTCATATTTTTGAAAATCGAAAACTACCATGGTAAACTAAGGGTTAAGAATATGTTTAGAGTAAATGTGAAAACTGTGATTTTAAAGGGCCTTTTGACTTCACAGTTGTTAGAACCACTTGGCAGATAAAAAATGGTTTGCCTATAAAAAATTTCACGGAAAGTCGCGCAAAATCAAAGAAAATTTGCAAGATGACCGAAAATGCAGTGATTGCAGCGTTGAGTTGGCAGTGATCCAGTGCCAAATCGTCTGCAATTAGGTGTATTTTTTGTTTATTTAAATATTTATAAGCCAATGAACACTTTCATGTAGCCACGTTGCGCATCAGTCGTCGGGCAGCTAGCAGATGGGCTCGCTGAGTCTTGTCATTTATGTTATTATGCCATTTATACCAATTCCATGATGTATTAAACTATTATTTATTCAAAATTATTATTTAAATTATTTCATCGTGTACCAATTACAGTTCTAAACAGAATTTTAAATTTAATTTCATATATGGTGAATATACGTGTATAAATTATTTAATTCTGGTTTATTCGAGTTACAAATTACTTCATTACTTTATTCAGCCAGTCCCAACTGGGCTGGTTCCGTTCCGTACAACGACTGACTTCCCAACTGGGCTGGTTCCGTTCCGTACAACGACTGACTGTCTTAGCCTACCCTACAACCCTACCAACCGTGCGCGCCGTATCATCCTGCTGATCTTGCAGTCCGACGATCGACCATCAGCAACAATGTTCGATCACAATTCGCTGATCTTGCAGCTCGTGCAAAAAGCGAGTGACCAACCGCCGCCAGCAACAATGTTATGTGCGTCAAGTTCAGTTCGGTGGCCTGCGCTAGCGACGACGACGGTAGCGTTGTTTGCTTGCGCAACAATGTAGCGGGCTGTGGCGTCGCTGGTTTACTTCGCAGCAGCGGGCTGCGACGCCGCACAGTGGCTGATTCTGCCGACGTAGGTTGCAAAAGTCGATTTTGTCATGTTCGATTTGGGGGGAACTGTTATACTTGTCCGATAGATAAATGCTTGGATCTAAGAAATCCAAAAACCTTAACTAAATTGGACAAATAGTTTTGCTTGTAGAGCCCGTCAAAGTTGAGCAATTTTTAGAGTGTGAAATAATATCAGCAATTTGCACTTTTTCGGCAAAGCTGAAGTTTTAAAATACGGAAAGGAGCCAATTAATTGAAACTTTTTGCACCAGCATCGTAAAAGAAGGTATTTGTAGTAAATAATTAAATATAGAAAAAAAAAGTTGGTTATTGTTGTTGTCTTTTCATAGGCACTCACTTGAAGCACTGTTTTTATCACTCTTTTTGAACTTTCGATATACTTTAAAAAAAAAGGCCATACTTGCCACGGTTCCGTCTTCTGTGAGTACTGCCCTGAAGAGATCGGGTGCCCGATTTTGCCCGACTGGATTTTACAGCGATTTTTCTGTGGCCACCTCGCGCAATTTTGTGCTTTCGGGTGCGTGCGTTCGAACAAATTCGTCAAGATTTTGATAGTGAATCAATTACGCGCGATTATAATCCTTGCCAGGGCATACAAATTTGGATTTTGGCTTCATTTAACCCTTATTCTCATACCCAAACTTACTAACGTCGTTTGGCACCCGGGGTACCCGGGTACCCATTTCATGAAATTTTTAAGTTTTCAATATTTTGTTAATTAAAAAGTGTTTATAAAATGTTGATATGATTTGTTCGCTTTTCACCTAAATAACGAGGATCCGGAAGGTAAAAAAAAAATTTACATTATTTGTCAGTTTTTTTCACGAAAATACATCGCAGTGGGCACCCGGGTACCCGGGTATGAGAATAAGGGTTAAGAAGTGATACAAGCTTGCAACTCCATATTAAGTCGATGTAAAGAGTACTTTTGCTGGATGCGCAGTTCGCACGTACGAAAAAAAAGTTGGCTTTCATTTCCGGCAATCAGCTATCATGTATCCTTTGATTTAATGCTTTTGTTTTTAACAAAATACTAACACTGTGTCTGTCATACAATTTTATTTTAATTTGAGCAAAACTCAGTCAGTCGCCATTAGTCTTTGAGTTCGACCGCGCCAATGAAACAATTAGTTATTGAAAACAAAAAGCAGACTTATATCTATGTGTACTGTCTAAAACCCGCTTATGTGTCTGGGCTGTTCAAAAATCTCACAACGTGTAAAAACCTAAGAACTGCAGGTACCTGCTATTACTAGAAGCTTAGTGCCTGCTATTTGAATGTAAGTAAAGTTAGTTTCGATTTTAATTTAAACTAAACATCACTTCAACTCCGCCACTGCAACTAAACCGAAGAAGAAGCACAAAAATGTTTTTAAAAAATTCGAAGCTGTTTGAAATATTTACTATTTCGAAGACAAAGGAGTAGTTCGTTCTGGTTACGTCGAATTGGTTACGTGGAAGGAAGTTTGCCTGTAGCCAAAACATCTACGTTAAAGAGAAGTTATCCAGGACTTATCGCACTATCAAGTTAAAATGGATTGCGGCAAATCGTACCAAATTCCATTTTGTCCAGAGTAATGAGGAGTGGTTAGAAAAAATAATATACTTCGATGCAAGAGATGCATATAGCATAAGCGATGACCAACCATCGACATCAAAGGCGGCAAAAGGAAGGCCGCAAAAGTCAACCCAGGACTGTGCGTCATTCACTAAAAAAAGGAAGCTTATGGAGGCAACGGGAAAAATAACTGCCACCCACTTTTCAGAAGCTTTGATCATAAAATAAAATAAGGATCAGGAGAAAATGAAAGGCGTTATAGTGAAAGCAGTTTTACCAGCAAGCCCGGGACGCGTTAAAAGAATAAAAAGCAGTTTTCCCACGCCACCCAATGTGCTACCGATCAAATATAGTCCTAATGAAGCTTTAGCATTGTTTTTAAACTTAGGATTGCCCAAAGAAAAATTTAATTTTTTTTTTGTATATTTTTCGAATTCTGGTTCTCATTTTGAAAGCAAAATTTATGCACTTTTATCTTTAAATTTGACTCTTTCAGTTTATTTCTTAAATTTCTTATTACTTTTCATCTTTTTTAATGCATTTTCATTAATTTTGCAACTGAAACTTATCATTGTTGCTCGCATTATTCTTATTTACAGTAAACCGAATTTTGACAAAGTATTACGTAGCACCCTGTACCTCGATTGAGTTTATTTTTGAGAATACAATAGCCTGATGAATTTCTAATCAACAGCAAAAAAATTTTCCAATTATCTCTATTCGTTCAGGAGTTACTAATTTTGCAACCTGAAATGACAAATTGAGCCACTGTGCGCCGTCGGGTTAACTTATATGCCCGGGCAGAGTGGCTTTTGATGAGCAAATGAAATAATTTTAAATCTGTTCTTAAATTTTTCCGAAAACCAACTTATTTATGAGAATTTAATGTAACTTTCTTTTGTCTGGTTATACCGACATAAAAAAATCAGCCTATGTATAAAATCGTTTTAAATTACACTTACGAAATTCATGGATACCTCACTTTTTCAGTATTTTTCACGTACATGCAATACTTCTACTGGTATACCTATTCACCACGGTGGCCAGTTTTACACGTAAAAAACAACAATTTGACAGATCTTGTCATACAGAATCGACGTCTGGTTGTCAAAGAGTTTCGCTACTTAGGATTTACCTTGCTACGTTAGATTGCTAGTTCGGGCTGGTGAAACGCTCATCTATTTACTTCTATCGTTACTCACATGAAGCAGATGAGAATTACAAGAATTGCACAAGTGCACTCTTGGCAGACAATGGCAAAACCTCCGAGTGCGAAAGAAAAAACTACCAACCGCCGTTCGGATTCGGCGTCAAACTGTAGGTCCCCTCCCCTTTTCACCATCCGCTTGAAATGCGAAATGTGCGGCCGCCGTAGCTTAGCTGGCTAGTACGTTGGACCTCGAGTCAAGACTCCGCGAGTTCAATACTCCGTTGCGTTAACACCGAAAAAAAAGAAAAACAACAATTTTTCTTTCGGCGGCTGTCCTCTCAGCAGGAAATGGCAAACCTCTGAGAGTAAAATTGCCTATGAAAATGCTGCTATGAAATGCTCCCTTCAAACCTTGTAAAAACATTCGCACGCACAACACGGTTGGTTGCGGGTAGCTAGGCCTTAGTCTCGTAATCGAGCTGTCGTGCCAGTCAAGAAGAAGAAGAAGTGTTCAAAACCTGCTGAAATATGCGGTATCGCAATAGGCCTCACAATAAGGCTCCGAGTGTATCACTTACTGAGGCAGCCACCATAACCTAACTTAATCTAATCCCCACTATATGTGCCCTAAATGCTTTTACTCCTTTTCGATCGCAGTATACGTTTATTGCCAAATATTGGAAATTTTTTCGTTTTATTTTAGAAAACATAATTCAATTTTTTTTTAATTCTGTTTAACACTTTACACGTTTGTTTAGAGACATTCCGTTTAACATGTATTAATGCATTTTATAATGCTTTGGAAAATATTTGTTTAAAAATGTAACCATTGTTTGGTCGTCGTGTCGTGAGTCACTCAGGGGGATTAACATGTAACACTGGAAAGTGTACGTGCCGTAACTGAGTTTAGCTGATGGAAGCGTGTGCTAACACCTCCGCGTGGTGACGGCTGGAAACGGCCACTTCCAACTCTGGTTCTGGCCGTGGTCGGCTAAGGTAGCACAGCGAAAACCTCCCTAATCCGGGGTGTCATGCGACCCGTGCCCATCGGACTGATTTGCAGCCAGGGAGTAATATCGGCTGTATTCGAACGGAGCTTTCCTGATACCTGGCCGCCTCAGGAAGGAACGGTGGCCTTATCACGGTAAGGGGCTATGCCGTGACGGACCCTCCCTTTCCCCAATCTTGCTTTGGTCACCGTGCTAGCACTTCGGTGTTTTACCACAGCCCGCCAGGTCGTACGAACCAGTTGACATGACTTCAAAAAAACCCAGCCTCGGACAAATTACGACATCGGACAAAGACAGTAGACGAACGGACAGGAGAGAAGTTCCGGGAACATCCTCCGAAGACGAACTCCTGGCATCAAGCCAGGACACAATCACCCCTATTTCCTCAGAGACGCCTGGCACTGTGGGTCACAGCACGCCAATCCTCTCTGAGAAACCCTCGACATCCGCTGCAGCAAGGGGCCAACTGAAACCGGCCAATTCTAGACCACCGTCCAGGTATAAGCAGTACCAGAGGGCTTTGGCTATCCTCGGCAGGATTAGCAAAAACGAAGCCGCTGGTACTGATCATCCCAAGGATGCGGAGGACAAGGTGCGGTTTCAGAAGGTAGTCGATGAGTACCGGGAGTACCAAGCGACCTTACCAAAAACTGAAGCGACGAAGCGAAACCGGTCTACTCAGGAGAAGTCGAACCGCGACACCAAAAAACCCAAAGTGGCTGGGGCAGCTGAACCGTCGAAACCGAAAAGGATCTTCAGTGACGTTGTGCGTGACCATCTGCAGGTTGCACTCGTCGACGCTACCACCAACCGCGGCAAAGAAGCACTGGAAAAGTGGGGAGAGATCGAGGCCAGGTTGACCCAATTGGTAATGGACCATGTATTGGGCATCCTGACAGGGAGCCCGGCGGCACCTCTTCCCAGCTTCGACTCTGCGGAGGTTATCCGGGGATATCGGGTAATCAAATGCGAGGATCAATTTTCTAGGGAATTCCTGGAAAGCTGCATCTCCAAGTTAGGGGAGGCAGCGGGAGGCTTAAGGCTTAAGCTTATCCCTGCCAGTGAGGTCCCTAGGAGACCACGAGCTCGCATATGGTTGCCAAATATGCCACTGGACACAGATAAACTGGTGACTCATATGCAAGCGCACAATCCCTCAATACCCATGACTGACTGGCAGGTGATGAAAGCGGAGGCTCCGCAGAAGGCCAGCATGTCATTCCTCCTCATGATAACCGAGGAGAGCCTGGCTGCCCTGGAAAAGGCAGACCATAAGCTTCGCTTTGGCGTTCGGCACGCAAAAGTAAAGGTGTTCCGCTCATCCGGCGGGGATGAGGAGGCCATCGACGAGATTGGGGACACAGAAAAGCTGATGGACGGCGTCAAGCTCAGCGATCACAATCCACCCCATACCGACGTCTAAATGGGATTGAAGGTTGTCCAAGTCAACCTCCAACACTCCAAGTTGGCAACGGACAACCTCTCCGTCCTCCTATGGAAGGCAGACGTCGATATCACCCTCGTCCAGGAGCCATGGGTACGGAGCACTATGGTTAAAGGGCTCCAACGAAGCGACTACAATCTCTTCTATAAAGGGATCGACGGTAAGCCGAGGACTTGTATAGTCGCAAAAAAGCATCTTTGTATGTATCTTCTACCTTTTCACAGCACAGGCGATGCTACGGTGGTCAAGCTGGAGGCTGCTGACGGAGTCAGCATGACACTAGCCTCAGTGTACATGGCGCACGATCGGCCAGCGCCCCGGAGTAGGTCCGTGGACTGGTGGCTGGCTGTACCGGTGCACTGCTCCTAGGGTGTGATGCTAACGCCAGACACACACTATGGGGAGCACTGAGACCAATGAAAGGGGTGAGTACCTTTACGACTTCATTATCAATACTAACCTGGTAGTGTGTAACAGAGGTAATACTCCGACCTTCACCTTTCCTAGCTCTGAAGGCTTCAGTGGCTGGGAGGAGGTCCTAGATGTTACACTACTAACTGAAAACGAACTAGTATCTGTGGATAAGTGGAGGGTATCCAATCAGAAGTCCTTTTCGGACCATGCTTGGATACTCTACGACTTGAATGTTCGGGCCGAACCCCCTCCACCCTATAGAATAGCTAGGATAGCCAAGAAGAAAATGGGCAGGGCACCCAATTCAGACATAACCTCGGCAGTAGATGTCGATAGCAATATCCGACGGCTAGAAAACGCGATGGCTTCTGCGTTTAGAATATCCTGTCCGGTGAAATACTCCAAAAAATCATTTCCTCCCTGGTGGAACCAGGATCTCACTAGCCTCAGGGCAGAGACTCGTAGGATGTTTAATCAGAGCTACTCCTCTGGCAACTGGGAAGGTTACAAGAGAAGCCTCAGAAAATACAAAAAAGCAATCAGAAATTCCAAAAACAAGGGCTGGCAGGATTTCTGTTCTTCAAAAAAAACCACCACGGATTCTGCTAGGCTAAGTAAGATCTTATCCAAGGACCATACCAGCCCCTCGTTAATAAGGAAAGCGGATGGTTCATGGACAGATAGCACGCAGGAAGCCTTGAATCTACTTCTATAAACTCATTTCCCAGGATCTTCGAAAGAAAAGCAGGATTTTGAGCCACGGGTATTGGTACCGTGATTATAACGGAAGACAAAGTTGCATGGGCAGTCAAAAGTTTTTCAGCCTACAAATCACCTGGACCGGATGGAATCTTTCCTATGATGCTTCAGGCCACGCAGGAGTGGATAATTCCTTGGCTCGTTGCAATTTTCAGAGCATGCATAACAATTCTATACGTCCCTTCTAGTTGGAGAAGGGTCAAAGTTGTCTTTATTCCCAAGCTGGGGAAAAGGATTTTCGGCCGATAAGTCTAACATCCTTTGTACTTAAAACCTTGGAGAGGCTGCTCGACCTGCATATCAGGAATGTGGTGAGAAGCAAGCTATCTGATGCCCAACATGCAAGTTAAGGTATCAGCGCGAAAGCATAATCGGCGTTCCCTATAACGTTGCAGTCACGTTGTGAGAACGCCTCATATTTCTTTTACCCACACGAGCGTGGGAAATGCTTACGTTGCACTACTCGTGGCGGTAGACTTTCGCGCTGATCAGTCTTTTTAGTCTTAAGTTGACCGCCTAAGCGATCGGAATGAACGGAAATAAATTTGTTTTAAACAAAACTCACGGTTGAACTTTTAATTGGCGCCCAACGTGGGGCATCGCAGCTGAAAATATCCTGAAAAGCCAAAGTAAGGATTCGGCCGCGAGTGCAACCAAAAATTAAAAACAAGTATCCTAAAGGAGGAGAAAAGTCAAAATAAAAAAATAAATAAAAACTTTAAATAAAACTATAAAAAAAACATTCTAAACTTTACAAACAAAAATTTAAAGAAATATTTCAAAACATTTCAAACAAAAAGCTAGAGCAAGCAAAGTTTAAGTTCAAATACATAGTGATCAACTCAGCTTGCCAAAAGTGCTAATAAATGACAATAGTCAAGTGCTATAGTGAAGAATCCGTGGTTTAAGTGGGACAAGGAAAAAGTATTGCCAATGTAAAAAACTAAGAAAATGTAAAACACATATTTTAAACAAACAAAAAAAGAGATCCAAGTGAAAACTAAATAAAAAAATACTACTACTTGTGAAGAATCCGTTCCACTGCCGAGGAACGTAGACAACGGGGGAAACAAAATTAAAAGAAGAAGTACCGTAAGCTGTAAATAAAACAATAGAACAACAACAACAACAAGAGAAACACCTGGAGTGGCAGCAGTCCGATAAGTAAAGTTTAAGTTTTTATTAAAAATAGCGAATTTGTTAAAATAAAATAAAAGTAAGATTGATATAGTTTATTCCCACCCGAAAGCTTAATAACTTATACTATTATATTATTTGTACTCGAAACCTTATATAAAATTTGTACAATAAGTTTTGTCATTACCTAAATAAAAGAAAACACATACTGGACGAGTTAGTAAATTTATTCGCAAACATGACGACGAGTAGCTTGACATCTCAGTTGACTGAGGATGTAGTCGCTAGGATTATCGCTACGGTAGAATTGAAAGCAGAAATTTTGAAGCATAAAACTGAAATAGAAAAATTTAGTTCGGGAAGCACTGTGGTAGAATACACTCAACAAACCATAGACGAAAGGATTACATGTGAAGAAACTTTAGATTTTATAAAGTCACTACCAGTATTTTCCGGTAAGGAAAGTTCGTATGTGAGTTGGCGCGAGGCCGCTCATAATTCATTAAGTTTATATAAAAAGGTAGTAGGAAATATTTCGCGGCTCTCACTATTTTGCGCAATAAAATAGTTAACGAAGCAAACGACGTCCTCACAAACCATGGGACTGTTTTGCACTTTGACGCCATTGTAAGCAGGCTCGATTTTGCGTATGCTGACAAACGGCCAATACATCTTATAGAACAGGAGCTGAGTATTATGAGACAGGGAAGTAAAACACTGATAGACTTCTACAACGAGGTGAACAAAAAGTTAACATTATTAATAAATAAAACTATCATGACGCATGGTTCAAATAGTTCACTTACAAATGAATTAAATAGCAAAAATAGGCAATATGCCCTTCGCGTTTTTCATAACCGGACTAAATAGTCCTCTAAACAATATTTTATTTTCAATTTCACCGGTTGACCTACCCAACGCATTAGCTAAGGCCCAGGAGCTTGAGGCTAATCATGTCAGAGCACGGTTCGCTCAACAATTTTTTAAACCCAATCCAAGTTACAACAATAGACAATAGATGCAAAACGTCTTGCGCTTTCCTAAAGGAGATAGGTAAAATTATTTTAGTCAAAAACAATTCAAATCAAGCTAACAATTTCATAATAATAATAATTGATTGGCACGACAGCCCGCTTACGCGAGACTAAGGCCTAGCTTCCCGCAACCACCCGTGTTGTGCGTGTGAATTTTGTACGCGGGTGGAAGGGACCTACAGTTTTATGCCGGTTCCGAACGGCAGGTTGGGAGCTTTTTCATAGGCAATTTTTACTCTCAGAGGTTTGCCATTTCCAGCTGAGAGGACAGCCACCGAAAGAGAAAACGAGTTTCCCGTTATTTTTTTTAGGTGTTACTGCATGCAGAATTCGAACTAGCGTCGCTCTGCATGCGACTCGCTTGGACCGCGCACTAACCAACTGAGCCACGGCGGCTGCTAACAATTTCAACCAAAGTTTAATCAAGAACTCCAGGCCTGAACCAATGGAAGTTGACCCATCGACTCAACGCGCACCCCAAAAGCTTAAGGATTTACTCACCCAACAAGTTGAACTCGCACAACCCGACTTCAGCAAAAAGTTCATATTAACTACAGATGCCTCCGACATAGCGATAGGAGCTGTACTGAGTCAGGAAGGAAAACCCATTACATTTATCTCAAAAACTTTGAATCCTACAGAGCAAAATTATGCGACAAACGAGAAAGAACTCTTCGCAATTGTGTGGTCGCTAAAAAATCTAAGAAATTACCTATACGGAGTTTCTAATTTAGAAATCCATACGGACCATCAGCCATTGACTTTCGCTGTTTCAAATCGAAATCCAAATTCTAAAATAAAAAGGTGGCGAGCTTTTATAGAAGAATTCTCACCGAAAATGATAAATAAACCTGGCACGACCAATGTAGTGGCTGACGCCTTTTCAAGACAGTGGTTAAACCACTTGTCCGATACGGAATCAATCACGGAAACGCAGCACTCAATTGAAAGCAGTGATAATTTGACGATAATAGAGACAAAGAAACCACTAAATGAATTTAAGCAACAAATTCTCTTATCATAAAATACATATACCATTCACGAATCAATCACAACTTTTAACAGGACAAGACACATAATATCATAGAATTTGATACCAAGGAAAATTTATTAACAATTTTAAAAGAATATTTGAGACCAAATATAGTAACCGGTGTATATTGTACACCAGAAGATCTTTATGAGTTCAAAGAAACCGTTAAAAACACTTTCACTATAAAATTTGTCCACACAACATCTTTTTCAATAGATGTTACAAATAAAGACGATCAACAATCAATTATTGTTCAAACTCACATTAGAGCTCACAGAAGCTACAAAGAAAATTATTTACAGATTTGTAAACAATACTACTGGCCTCACATGATTTCTGATTTTAAACAACATGTTCGGAGCTGCGAAATCTGTAATAAAAATAAATACAATAGGCATCCTCAAAGAACACAAATTGGAGAGGCTCCAATTCCAAAGAAGGAGGGGGAGTACTTAAATATCGATATATTTTACGCGCAAAATTTAAAATTCATGACTTGCATTGATTCCTATTCTAAATTTCTCATTTTAAAACACATCGAAGATAAATCAGATTTAGGCAGAAAAGTCTTGGACTTATTACAAAATTTTCCTTTCGCAAAAAGATCACGATTGATAATGAACCTGGATTTACAACACCACAATTTAAAACGTTAATACAAAGATTAGGCATAGAAATTTGTTATTGTACGCCGCGTCACAGTACTATAAATGGTCAAATAGAAAGAGCCCATTCGACATTAGTAGAAATAGCGCGCTGTTTAAAAGAAGAATACAGTTTAATAGATGACGTTGAATGTTTCTTAAGGGCGGGACAGCAGTACAACGAAACTATTCATTCAGTAGTTGAACAAAAACCATCAGAAATTATTTTTAATAAAATCGATCATAGTGATACTTATACAAAGCTAAAAAAGGCCAAAGGAAAAAATGTTAAACAGAAATGGCCCAAGTAATGTAAAAACATACAAGGATGGTGACATAATATATGAGAAATTAATAGGCCAGAGGAATAAACTCCAACCGAGATTCAAGAAACAAAAAGTAAAAGAAGATTTAGGGAATAAAGTTAGAATATACAGTAGGAATAGAATTATCCATAAGAATAATATTACAACGTAATTTTTTTTATGATCATCCCTAATAGGAAACAATTGCTAATTAATTTTTTTTATTATAATATTTTCAGAAAATGTTTGTCCTCAGTATAATTGGGTTTTTTGTAATTACAACAGCCGAAGTAATAGATTATACCCGTGAAGACTACTTACACAGAGCAACAAAATCGACATTATTTTTTTTTTCTGAAATCAAACCATGCTTTTCTAAAGGATTTTTGGACGCTGATCACAACTGCGTACTTAGTTTTTTGATTGTTTGAGCAGCTTAACCCATTAAGCCCTGAGCGTTGCGTTTGCGCAACGTTTGGGAATTTCGCTACATTAAGTAATTCATAAAAATATAAGACTTGAAAATGGGTAGAATTGGATTCGAATTGATCGTTTTAGATTCTGCCATACTCAAATTTCAAAATTTTTTAAATATTCATATCTTTTTTTCGATCCAAAGTCAAAGGTTTTTTTGGGGAATTTTTGAAATTCAATTAAAAATACTTATTCTTCAAACCTATCAAAATCCCTTTGTGGGCTGCATTTTGTAATGCTAAACTATTTAAAAATAAGTTTAAAAAAATTTTTTTTTTTTAAATTTTATGTTTTGTATGTGACTAAGGCCCAAATTGCGTTTGCGCAACGTACCCTCCTGGTTCAGGGGGTGGGGGTATGAATTATTTGCTTCATTTTTTTTTTTGATTAGGTCAATTACTAAGATTGTGTAAAATTTTATGGAAATCGCACAAGCCCTTCTGGGGTCAGGTTTTAATGGGTTAAGAAATATTGATGGTTTTCCTTGGAGGGCGTTTTCCATGTTTTTTGACCATTATACGTATGCAGCTCCCACAAACCTGAAGTCTAAAATGCCATTTTTTTAACATAGATTAACAATACTCTAACTATGTATTTTAAATTTAAAACATTAAAATCGGTTCAAATTTGCAAAAGTTATTCATTTGCAAAGTCAAATTTTCAGTTACTTTGCAAGATTGCGAATACACAAAAGAATTTTTCTTACAAAAAATATATATTGTCATATAGTGAAAGAAGAATGTTGGGGCTTTCAATTAAAAAAGAAATTTTTGAAATACGATGTTTGTAATAGAGTATGTGTACAAATATGTAAGTTCTCCATTGATAAATTCAGCAACAAAAGCAAGGATTTACTTTTGAGCTATAATATCGGAGCACAATTTTAGGCAGCGGTATGAAAATGCTCACATTCATCGAATGCCCTTCATTCATAAAATTTTCAGCTTTGATTTTGATTTTTTTTGCGCCGTAAAAATATCCCAATAAACATCAAAAAAATATTTCTCCAACGTTTGAGATTTCTATGGTCGGCAAAAATCCACTTAGCTTAACCCTCCTCGCGGGTGCCGACCGGGCAATGGGCATCGCCTGACTTTTGTACAGCTAACCTGGCAAGGGAAGGCGATGTCTAGCAAAGAGTGGGGTAGGGCTCCACATGCCGTGCCTGAGGTATCGCTTTACATGCCGTTCCCGGGGGGCGGTTGAGAATCAACATAATTCTCAAGTTGAATTACAACATTTTCTCCAACATATAATTTCAACTTGAGAAACACTGGAGTTACATTTGAGAAAATTTGAAAATATTTTGTATGGGCAATGCTGCAATTCAATTCGCGAAAATGTATGTCTGGTAATGCTTGTGAATCATATGATTTAAATTATTCGAAAAAATTTTTTAAACGTGAAAAGTGAAGTGAAGCGGAAATAAAAGAAAACAAATAAAAAGGTAAGTTAAAAGGATGCAAAATATAAAAAAAATAAAGAGGGAAGTGAGGCAAGTGGTGGATCTGCTGTCGGAACGCCCAAATACTGGGGAAGCTTTGGCACCCGGGCCGTCGACAGCAGCTTCCCGCCAAAATTCCCCACATTTTTTGAAGACGAGGAGACTTTCTCCTCCAGCGATAGTCCAGAAGAGGAACCCTGCAAGTTGAAGGAAGAGCTAGCTGCTTGGGCGGTTAGATTTAATATTTCGAATGCAGCCACAAATAGTCTGCTTGGAATCTTGAGGAAACATATAGGGGGTATTCCAAAAGATGCGAGAACGTTAAAATCAACTCCAAAGGTAGCACCAGTTGAGAAAATGGGGTCAGGAGAATATATTCACTACGGACTTGAGGATGCGCTGACGGATTATCTTGCCAAAAATGCATATAAGTCGTCCGAAATTAGTCTTAATACTAATATAGATGGCCTTCCCCTGGCAAAAAGCTCAAATTTGCAAGTTTGGCCAATATTAACAAATGTTAATGGGACACCGGACGTAATGGTTGTAGCCGCTTATTGCGGCCAGAGCAAGCCATTGTGTCCAAATATTTATCTAAAGAGATTTGTGGACGAACTTGCCAATTTAATAGATAGAGGGTTGATTTTCGAAGGTAAATTGTTTTCTATAAATTGCCGGTCATTCATTTGTGATGCACCAGCCAGATCGTATATTCTTGGGGTAAAAGGACACACGGGCTTTTTCAGTTGCCTAAAATGCATCCAAAAAGGAGAGTCGTTTAATCATAGAATGATTTTTCGAAATGGTATTTATGATCCCAGGACCGATTCCGACTTTCGTTCGCGGTTGCATGTTAGTCACCATAGAATATTGGAACCTATGGCCATTGAAAAATTGCCTATAGATATAGTCAAGGCATTTCCTTATGACTATATGCATGTAGTTTGTCTCGGGGTTACTAAAACTTTGCTCGTTGGTTTGGTTAGGCAAAAAAACAAAAGTTTCTCTTTAAATTCTACAAAAATTAATTTATTGAACTCAAAACTGCTTTTTTTGAGCAACCAGGTTCCAATGGAGTTTGCTAGGCATCCACGAGATTTAAAAGAAATCGAAAGATTCAAAGCCACAGAGCTAAGACTGTTTCTTTTTTATACAGGCATTTTTGTATTATGCGACATTTTAGACCCTGATAGGTATAACCATTTCTTAATGCTTAGTTTAGGTATACGAATTTTACTAAACAAAAAAATGTGTATAGAAAATAATGAATGTGCAAACAAACTTTTAACTCTGTTTGTTGAAAACATCCCTAGCTTTTACGACGATACTTTTGTAACGTTTAACTTCCACTGTCTTACCCACCTAGCCAGCGATGCATTAAAATATGGTGGTTTAGAAAGTGTAAGTGCTTTTAAGTTCGAGAATTATTTATCTCAACTTAAAAGAAAATGCAAGAAAAAAAATCTGATTGCGGCGCAGATTTATAACCGTTTGGTAGAGGAAAGTCTACGAATTCCTCAGCCTTCAGCTAAGATAGAAAAAACACGGAATTAAAAAATGGACCAGTAAAGTCGATAAACACAAATCGATTTTATTTGTCCATAAAAAGACCTGATAATTTTTTCTGTATTAAGGATAAAATCTTCATTATAATATCTATTTTTAAACAAAACAGTGTTTTTAAAATTAATGTTTGGTGGATTTAGTGTCCACCAGCACTTTTAAATGAAACGCACTGCACTTTTAATCACAACTTTTTATTTAAAAATTTTAACAATGCGACTGCCGCCGGTGTCGCGTCCTGACGGTGACTGACTGCTCGATTGACTGATGATTGCTGGTGTCAGGACCGCTTCTTTTATAGCAGCGAGCCGGCCGTGGTCCGTTCTGCCGGTCCGCTATGCCGTTGCTGTCGTCGTGGCACAGCTGCGGTCCGCTATGTCGTCGCTGCCGTAGACCGCTATGCTGTCGTCGTGGCACAGCTGCGGTCCGCTACGCTGTCGCTGCCGTGAACCGCTATGCTGTCGTCGTGGCACAGCTGCGGCCCGCTACGCTGTCGCTGCCGTGAACCGCTATGCTGTCGTCGTGGCACAGCTGCGGTCCGCTATGTCGTCGCTGCCGTAGACCGCTATGCTGTCGTCGTGGCACAGCTGCGGTCCGCTATGCTGTCGCTGCCGTAGACCGCTACGCTGTCGTCGTAGCACAGCTGCGGTCCGTTACGCCGTTGCATGCCATCCGCCACGCTGGCACCGATGCTGATGTGTACGCTGGCACCGTCGATTGTCGAGCGGTACAGTATGTGCCGCCACAAATGCAAAGGAAGTTTTGAATTTGACAGATTTTTTTACACTTCCAATAAAATCTTCAAGTTTCAATATTAAATTTTGTAAAAGTTTACAATTTTCGAGCTTAGAATATCAACACACAGCTCAAGAAATTACAGAAAAAATTGTCATGTTTCACAACTTTGAATTCAATAAATTTATATTTATACCTCTTATTCATATGTAGATGGACCTAAATGACCACTTTTTCACTGAAGCTACCGAGCTTATAACTAAGAAAGGTAAACTTATTTGTATTTAATACTTGTATAGATACATATGTATATATAACTAGCATTTGCCCATAGCTTCAGAGGTCGAATTTTAAAAAAGATTCTCAATACTTGTAAATTTTTAGACTGTTTTAAGAAAATGCGACCTAAAAATTATTTAGCACTTGTAATTTCTTCCACTCCTTCGGAAAACGGTTTGAAAAACACTGAAATTTGGGTTTCATTATTTTGGCTACAGAGTATTTGTGTCAAGTTTTAAGCAAATCCGAACAAAAACCATTTTTCTGTAAACAACCTATATCACCCCCTTTTCACCCTATGAACGTCGAATTTTGAAAAATGTCTTTTTTATGAGCGTCGACTTTTTAAGATACAGGTACTGTCCAAATTTCATAATTGTAGCTTCAGTGGTCAGGAAAAAGAATTATATAGTATATATATATTTTTATATATAGATGTTGTACCTTAATAACCAGTAACTATTTACTCTTTAGACTTGGCTGAACTAAAAGAGCATATAAGTAAAGTGGAGAAAAATCTTTTACAAGGTACTTAAAGCAGTTTTTTTAATGTTAAAAAAAGGGCTATAAATAATAAGCATTTTCAGAACATCAAGTTACACAAAAACTTTTAAAACGTGTGCTGGAAGAGATCAAAGCAAATAAAAGACCAAGCAGCGCACAACGTAAACGGATCCTTCCGGTAACCCCCTTTATAGCTTTAGAGGAATTTAAAGAATTCGAAAAGAAGGTGGAATCATCCGAAAATAAATTTAACGATTTGGTAAGATTGTCAATAAAATTGTTTTCTTAAAATATACCAACTCGTATTTGCATTATTTTGAATCTAATTTTTTCCTAGACTAACGAATTAATGGGAATAATATCTGGAAATGCGGGACGATTTTTAAAAACGGCATGGCGAAAAATAATGGCCGACGATGTGGCTCGACAGTGTTGCTGGAAGGGAACATCTGATAAGCAGGCTGTTAGGGCACTAAGTGTGACAGCAGTACTAAAACGTAATTATTTATAAATATGCTTAAATTATTGCTTTTTAATAAGCTCTTTTTATTTCAGAGGCATACACTCAAAAATATACAAACTTTTCGGATGAAAAGTTTGAACGCACAAGCATTCAATTCTTTCAGCATGCGAACAACCGACTTAAGAAGAAGAGGGAGTACGGAGCCAAACCGAAAAATAATAACAGCAATAACCAATAAGTTTTTAAATTTAGGTTGATCCCGAAGCTGCCTTCACACTTAGTCCTCTAACAGTCTGTTTCTCAGCAGTGTCCTTCCAGTAAAACTCCTGAGCCATATTCAAAAAACGTGCCGCATTTCCAGATATTATTCCTCCCATCTCTTCGTTATTCTAGGAAGAAATTAGATTCAAAATAATGCAAATACAAGTTAGTATGTTTCAAGAAACAAATTTTATTGACAATTTTACCAAATCGTTAAATTTATTTTTGGATGATTCTACTTTCTTTTCGAACTCTTTAAATTCCTCTTATGCTGTAAAAGGAGTTACTGGAAGGATCCGTTGACGTGGTGTGCTCTTTGGTCTTTTATTTGCTTTGATCTCTTTTGACGCGAAGGCATATTCGAATCAGCACAGAAAGTAGCAATAAATATAGTATATAGATTTGTGAATTTACTGAAAATTTAATATTTTATTTAATTTTATATGTTTTGTTATTTTCAAATTTTATTTCATTTTATATGTTTTGTTATTTTCATTTATTTCCTTTGATTTTAAGTAATTTCAATGTATCCTTGTTATTTGTTTTATAAATGTTTAAGTTTTTTAATTTTATTATAAATTTTTGAATTAGTTATTAATTATAATAATAAATTATAGTTGAAATAACAAAAGCTAGTCTGCACATAGCTAATAAAATATTTGTTTGCAATATACTTGTTGTGTTTTACATTTTTGAGGCATACTTTTAGGCAGTACTTTTGAGTCCAATTGGAGAATCACCTTGTAATTCAAGTTGAGAATCATAGTTTTCTCCAGTTGAGAATCAATCAATTTTCATACAAAAAAAAATGCCCTTTTTGTTGAGAACGCTATGATTCTCAAGTGGAGATGCTGTTGAGAATTAACGTTGGAGATTTGAGAAACACGTTTAATCTCAACTGAACCTCAAGTTGATTTTCAACCTAAATGTTTATTGGGATGTCACAGTGAAATATGGAAAAACAGCAAGTAGTTTGCTAAGTGTGTGTGGTTGAAATTTTTGCTTGTGTGATGCAACTCTTTTTAGAAGAGCTCCTACAGTAATGAACCAATTCAAATTTTGTTAATGCCCTTGAAAAGACAAATATTGACGCTTGCGAAAATACTTTAGCTACTTTCGTCAATGACGGGAAAAGCATTAGGAGATTTCAATACAAACACGTGTTCAGAAGATGAAGTCGCATTTACACTCTAATGAGCATAGGCCGAGAATGGCACATACAATAAAACAAATCTGTTCTATAAGTTTAAGTTACAACCTTACACTATACATTACACACTAACTCCTAGTTGAAGATTGCAACACCGATTTTAAATGAATTTTTATAAAAAATTCGCGAAAATTGAACTTTGAAGGGCCATAGCCATGTTAACCCTTGACCAATCGAAATCGACTATGGTCAGAATTATAGCTTGAGGATTCGTTATTGTGTCATAAAAAAATTATCGTGTTTTTCAACATATTACAAATGCAATAAAAATTCAAAGATGAAAAAACCTGGAAAACACCTCCTAGCAAAAACCACCAATAACTTACAAACCGCTCAAACAATCAAAAAACTAAGTACGCAGTTGTGATCAGCGTCCAAAAATCCTTTAGAAAAGGTTTACTAGAACTCGGAAAAATTTTGGCTGTTGCTCAGTGTTATTAGTACAGAACGGGGAAGCAATAGTCTATGAGGAATACGGTGACATATTCCATATAACGAATCTGACATATTTCTCCAATTTGATAAAAGAAACTAAAGACTTTTTAAGCAAAAAGCGAATTAGTTTGATACCGAAGAAAATATAAACCGTTCACAACACAAAGAAATAGATTAATAATTACAGCTAATTGATACTTTGCTCCGGCAATTGATCCATACAAATTATAGGGCTAAAAGAGGAATAAATGAATTAGGAACCATTTAGAAATGGATATCGGGAATGTCAGCAATCTCCCCCACTTTCACTTTACGGTCGGACATAATGATTTTCAGTGTTTTTACAACGTTTTCCGGAATAACAGCGTCATTTGGCCGTCCAGTAGATGGAATGTCATCGGTGTCTGTACGACCACGTTTGAATTCGGCATACCAATAACAAATGGTTCTTTTTGATGGAGCAGAGTCCGAATAATGTTTTTCAAGCCATTCCTGGCATTGAACAGTATTTTTTTTCATTAAAAAACAATGATAAATCAGCACACGGAATTGCTTTGAATTCATTTTTTTTGAAACAGTAACAGTGAAACAGTGACAGTAGTGTCACTTAAAGCACTGTAACTTGTAAACTAATGGTCGGATTGACATATAATTTTGACAGTAAGCCTAAAAAGGTTCACAATTTCGACAAAAAAATATTGATTTAGTATTAGTGCCGCCATCTATGTGTCAGTCACACACATTATTGAACGAAGTGTTAAATATCCTATTGTTGAAAGAAATTGTAATTTATTTGAATCAAGAGCAATATCACAACCTGATGGCAAACTTGTAATAGAAAAAGAAATTGTCAAGTGCAAAAATTTTTTTTATAATGTTGAAAATTGTAAAGTAGAACTAAATGAAAATTTTTGTAAACTTAATCATAAAAAATCATGTTTTTCAAATTTACTAAATAATAATAAAGGCAATTGTACAAAAGTTAAAGAAAGAAATAAGGATTTGGAGGTGCTGAAAGATGGCGCAATTTAAATTTCAAGAGAAGATATAGTAAACGACCAAAAACTTCAAGGAGTTTACTTGGTAACCTTTGAAAACAATACAAAAATCGATAATGTAACTTATGAAAACCCAACAGCAATAATTATAAATTTTTTGAAAAATAATAAGCCAAATAAATTTGAAATAACCGAATATATAGAGAGTACTAATGAAGAACTAAAATTTGAAAATATAAATTTTTTAAATTCAATAAAGCAAGAACTTAAAAAGCAACCAACAGTATATTCCATCTTATCACCGCTCACCTTAATCTGCATTTCCTACCTTTCTTTTATTGTAATTAAAACAATAATTAAATGTTATGAAGTTAAGAATATAAAATCAAATCAAAAATTGTATGGTAGCATGTTAAGGGGGTGTTCTGTAGTAAAATTTTCAAAAAATAGATTTTTTTTTGCATTTTTCAACAGGTAATGTTGTTATTTATCGTATAAAAAAAGGTCTTTGATGAATTCGGACCGGAAAGTCATTTGTAAAGGAGGTTTCGTCACGCGCTCCGCCGAATTTCCACAGTACTTTCAGTACTTTAAACGCGTTTTTCCCGAAACCATGTTTTTCGAACTGGTTCACACGATTACAAATGATTGAGTAGACGGATTTTGATAATTTTTTTTTTAAATGTTTCTAAAAGTTGTCGCTATCGTCCGACGAGCGTTTTTTTCGATTTTGTTATTAGTTAGTGTTAAATAAATTTTTTTCATTTGAAAAAATGGGAAAAAAAAAATTTTTTACTTTCAAGTCGCGCCATTTTGAGAATTTTGATGAAAAACAAAAAAGCTCCCATCGGACGATAATCGCACTCATATAGATTACAACAACAAATTTTCCGATTTCCATGTTTCAGACTGGAGCAATCGTGTGAACCGTCAACGCATGTTTTTTTGGAGGGCATCACTTTGCGGCGCTGCAGTGCAGCAACGAATCAATATTTTTTTAAACATTATACTGAATTTTGTAGTTAAAAGTATAATAAAACATTGAAAAAAAAACCGCATAAAAAAAATTGAATAGTTACTTCACAGTAGAATTTCAAAAAACACCTAAGAAAACGAGCTGTTACTACAGAACACCCCCTTAAGTAAAGTTAAAAGCATTTCGGAAAGAATTGAGAGAAACGAGACGTTTCCTTAAGAAGGAGGGGAGTTAAGGTATCAGCGCGAAAGCATAATCGGCGTTCCCTATAACGTTGCAGTCACGTTGGGAGAGCGCCTCATATTTCTTTTACCCACACGAGCGTGGGAAATGCTTACGTTGCACTACTCCTGGCGGTAGACTTTCGCGCTGATCAGTCTTTTTAGTCTTAAGTTGACCGCCTAAGCGATCGGAATGAACGGAAATAAATTTGTTTTAAACAAAACTCACGGTTGAACTTTTAATTTGCATGCCTAAAGGGGAAGTCCACGGAAACGGCACTCCATGAGGTTGTTAGGACGGTGGAAAAGTCCATAGAACACAAAGAGTATACACTGGCGGCCTTCATGGATATTGAGGGGGCCTTCAACAACATCCGTATAGATGCGATCCGGGAACCGCTAGAATACCTTGGAGTTAATGTAGACATTTGCGGCTGGATAACAACAATGCTCCATTCAAGGGAGATTAGCGCTGAGCTGGGGAAAAGTTCGCTGATCAAATACCTAAACAGAGGCACCCCGCAAGGAGGAGTTCTATCACCTCTACTTTGGGTTTGCGCCCTGGATAGAATACTAGCTGAACTAAGCGGTAGAGGTATCAAAGTCGTGGCATACGCGGATGACGTCGTGGTGTTGGCATCGGGGATGTGTCTCGAAGTGATTAGTGATATCCTTCAGGCAGCGCTGAAAAGATTGAGAGCTTGGTGCACGGGTCGTGGGCTATGCCTTAATCCAAGTAAGACTGAACTGATGCTTTTCACCACGCGTACCAAGATACCTAGATTCAGATTACCTATGCTGAACGGAACGACACTATCCCTCTCGTCTAGCGCCAAGTACTTGGGGGTAATTTTGGACCCAAAGCTAAACTGGAAAACAAACATCGAACACAGAGTCAGCAAAGAGGGCTTTGCTGTGTACGCCTGTAAAAAGATGATTGGCCGGAAATGGGGGCTCCGTCCGGACCTTATGCTATGGATGTACAAAACGGTTGTACGTCCTATCCTTTCTTATGGTTCCTTAGTTTGGTGGAAAGCTCTCAGGAGGGACTATAACACCACAAAGCTGAGCAGAATACAAAGAACGGCATGCGCGATAGCAACAGGGGCGATTAAATCCTGCCCTACAGAGACTCTGAATGTGTTGGCGCACTTACTTCCGATAGATCTTCATATCGTCAACACCGCCACTCTAAGTGCTCTCAGGCTAAGAGAGCTAGGATGCTGGAAGAATAAACCGTATGGGCACGGGTCAATACTAGAACAACTGCAAAATGCACACACTGCGGAGGCAGACTATAAAATTCCCACTGTGTTCTTCGGGAAAAGGTTTGGCATACGTATTCCCTCCCATTCGGAATGGAAGAAAGGTAGAGTCACAAGTGGGAACGTTACCGAAATCTACACTGATGGATCAAAGATGGACTGCGGTGTAGGAGCAGGAATCTACTCAGAGAAGCTGAGGCTCAGCAAATCCATTCGCCTCCCCAACACAGCTAGCGTCTTCCAGGCGGAATTTTTCGCTATTAAAGAGGCCTGTAGGATGGCTATGGACGATACCACCTACAAAAACAGCATATGCGTACTATCTGACAGCCTAGCTGCCATCAAAGCGTTGGGCTCGTCGGTTATAACATCCAAGCTGATGTGGGAATGTAAGGAGGCCTTAATGGATCTGGCTCGTCGGTTCCAAGGGTTGAGGGTAACGAAAGAGCGGATGAGCGGATGGTCCGCATCCCAATTGGTCCCATCAAGAGTGAAATCTCCAAAGGCTTCCTTGCTAAAGCTGATACCAGATGGGCTCGGATGCGTTCCTGTAAAACCAGCAGATCCTTATGGCCAAGGTACGACAGGAACAAATCAGCCGAATTAATTAACAGAGGCCGACGTGATGCAGCCAGGCTCACCGCTGTCATCACGGGTCACTGGCCCATTGGAGAGCATGCTGCCAAAATGGGCATTCCTCATAATACCTGCTGTAGAAGCTGCAATAATCCCGAGGAAAAGGAAACGGTTCAACATTTTCTCTGCGATTACCCGGCTCTAGCAAGGAGACGGTGGAAAACTCTAGGTAAACCGACGTTTACGAACGTTGACGAAATCAAAGACTACAAGGTAAGCTCACTTCTTGCCTTTCTAAACCTCTCGAATTGGCTGTAGCGGATAAGTCACCGGGAGTATAACAACCATCTACCTAGGTTGAATCAAGATAGTGGTTTCAAAACGGCGCATCTGCGCTAATTGGATGCCTGGGGCATCACCACTCTAACCAACCAACCAACCAACCATTGTTTACATTATATTCATTTATGTATTTATTATTTTTGTTAACTAACTTTTCCCACTCGGCACTGAGCTGAGAAGGAATCGTGACCGGTGTGGAAAAGTATAAATAAAAGTGATCAACAAATTTAGCTCTCACGGGTTCCAGGATATTCAAGGATACAAATTTAGTTCATGTTCTTGATGTCCTCTTTCATAAAATTTTTCCAACAAGGATATTGTGTCATCGACTTCATATCATTAGCTTTCATTTGACGTAAAAATTATTCCTTTCTGACATTTGAGTCAAGAGATATGATGCTTTAAAAGTTTCGGGAAGGGACATTAAGCCGCCATCTTTAAACTGCATTTAAAAAAAAAGTCGAACATTCCGGGAAAAATCCCTTGGCACTTTTTCATCTACTCAGGTCCTCTATCGAATGAGATGGGTTTGACTTTGTCCCTCGAATTTTTTTTTAATTTGTTGCACTGTGTAATCGGCTGAACAATGCACGTACTAGAGCTCTGCATGAATGTATCATCTTCGACTTGAGCACATCAAACAAAGGCAGCTCGTCAAGCGACTCCATTGCCGCCACAAATGTTTCGAAATGGTCTGGCAAGCTAATTACCAGGATAATGGTAATGGACAGAATAGGGGTATTCTCGATGTCTTGCACGGGGGAAGAATTCTTAAAAATGCAATCGTGCAAGACTGGAAAATGCTACACATCGAGAACGCACAAAAAAGCTGATAATATGTTTATTGAAAGTTAGTTCGATGGGTTTTTCTGTATTATTAAAAAAATGTATTATTAAAAAAAAAGGATGGACAGATTACTACTGAATACTAATGGTTACTAATTTTTCCCCTATCTCTCAGGCAGTTTTCGAAATCTATCTTGAAAAAATGTCTCGTCTTTTGAGGCGATCCAAGTTAGGAGCTAATTTTCGATTGCTGTGAAGGAAGTGAATCGGTGACCTGCCAAATCGTGCTGCATCCGTCGGAACAAACAGTAATCAGAAGGGGCAATGTCCGAAGAATACGGCGGGTGTGGTAAAATATCCCACTTGAGCGTTTCCAAATGTTTATCTTGGACTTTTGCGACATGAGGCCGAGCGTTGTCATGCAAAATAAAAATTGTGTCATGACTTTGCTCGTATTCCCACCGTTTTTCTCGTAATGCACGGCTTAAACGAATCACTTGTACTCTACACCGATTGCCCGTAATGGAATCGCCAGGTTGCAACAGCTCAACTCCCTTTTGGTCCCACAAGGTAAACATCATGACCTTGGAACCATGAATATTCGGAAACCATTCTTTAAATTATTCGAACCCTTTCAAATACAAAAATTGCTGGTGCAAAATATGGTTTTAAATGGAATTCGATTCAAAAGTTGTTCGCTCCTTCCACATAAGTTAAATTTTTAATATGGAATATCTTCGGAATTATAAGCCGAACAGCATTGAAATTTGGTACAGGGCCACCGTTTAGGTGGCCTGCTAAATTTTCATAAGTGTTGGAAAATTAATTAATTGGAAAATGGGCGTATCACTTTTTCAACGACGGAAATGTTTTGAATAACTTTTGAACTACAGATCACACATCAATGACATTTGGCACATACTTACGATTTTGTCTTGCCCTTCGATAGGAAGAATGGTACTGGACGAGGGAACATGGCCTCCAAATAACCCAAATTTGTAATGTAGAATAGTTTCGGAAATATGAGCCGGTTAGAATTGAAGTTGTAGAAATTGTATTGATGTGTCATTCTATTGGAAATGGACAATGGTCGTGGCACATTTTTTGTGACTAATATTGATATGATCGAACTAAGTTTAATTAATGTGCGACTTACAGTTCTGAATTTACGCGGAAAATTGGGTTTACAAAAAATATGCCACGCACCTTAGAAGAATGACACATTCGTGAGACAACGGTATACAAAATGTCAATGCTGCAGTACTTATAAATTCGACGGTATTCCATATTAAAGATTTGAATTGTATCAATACGCGCTCGATTCTCTCTATTGAAGGACATGACTAAATCGCGAGTTCGTATTGAATTTAATTGTTGTGTGATTAATAGGGCTTAAATGCAGAATACCACACCCTCTTAAAAAAATTACTTTTTCCTTTCATCAGAAAGAGGGGCATTTTCTTATTCTAACAAACTTAAAATTTTGCCCAGGAAACATTCACAGAGGGCGTGGTCCGCCCCCAAAGTCCCAGTTATATATCCGAATTTCTCAATAAATAATCAACCGATTCTAACGATATAGGTGTCGTATGAAAGGTATTTTCTTCCTCTTTCGAAGATTTGTTTTTTTTTACAAAAATTTTTTAAAAACGGATTTTTTTCTCGAAAAAATACGTTATTAAGCTATTATAAGTTTGTAACCATATTATAGCCTGTAAAATTTCCTTTACAACGAAATATAAAACATTTAGAAACTGTGATTTTGCTTTAATAATAAAATTTAAGTTGAGGTAAAAGCACCGTATTGAAAAAGCGCTTATGAAGGTTTTGCTTAAGAACGATCTTCTGCTATGAAAGGATTTGAACAAAAATACTGTGCACACCTGACTGTTGCCTGATGTGGTGGTGACTCCCATGAGGGTTATTTTTATAGCGCCCGGCTGAAGGCCGGCCACCTGGGGAAACTTATTGCCAAGAAAACTATGGCTTGGAACTATGGATTTGAACAAAAAATACTGTGCACACCTGACTGTTGCCTGATGTGGTGGTGACTCTCAAGAGGGTTATTTTTTTAGCGCCCGGCCGAAGGCCGGCCACCTGGGAGAAACTTATTGCCAAGAAAACTATGGCTTGGAACTATGGATTTGAACAAAAAATACTGTGCACACCTGACTGTTGCCTGATGTGGTGGTGACTCTCATGAGGGTTATTTTTTTAGCGCCCGGCCGAAGGCCGGCCATCTGGGAGAAACTTATTGCCAAGAAAACTATGGCTTGGAACTATGGATTTGAACAAAAAATACTGTGCACACCTGACTGTTGCCTGATGTGGTGGTGACTCTCAAGAGGGTTATTTTTTTAGCGCCCGGCCGAAGGCCGGCCACCTGGGAGAAACTTATTGCCAAGAAAACTATGGCTTGGAACTATGGATTTGAACAAAAAATACTGTGCACACCTGACTGTTGCCTGATGTGGTGGTGACTTCCATGAGTGTTATTTTTATAGCGCCCGGCTGAAGGCCGGCCACCTGGGGAAACTTATTGCCAAGAAAACTATGGCTTGGAACTATGGATTTGAACAAAAAATACTGTGCACACCTGACTGTTGAATGATGTGGTGGTGACTCTCATGAGGGTTATTTTTTTAGCGCCCGGCCGAAGGCCGGCCACCTGGGAGAAACTTATTGCCAAGAAAACTATGGCTTGGAACTATGGATTTGAACAAAAAATACTGCGCACACCTGACTGTTGCCTTATGTGGTGCTGACTCTCATGAGGGTTATTTTTTTAGCGCCCGGCCGAAGGCCGGCCACCTGGGAGAAACTTATTGCCAAGAAAACTATGGCTTGGAACTATGGATTTGAACAAAAAATACTGTGCACACCTGACTGTTGCCTGATGTGGTGGGGACTCCCATGAGGGTTATTTTTTTAGCCCCCGGCCGAAGGCCGGCCACCTGGGAAAAACTTATTGCCAAGAAAAGACCAAGAGTCAAGTTACAAAAAATTAAAAAAAAATATTTAGAAACATAAAACGGTGCATTTTTATATTTCATTGTAAAGGGAATTTCACAGGCTATAATATGGTAGCAAACTTATAATAGCTTAATAACGTATTTTTTCGAGAAAAAAATCCGTTTTTAAAAAATTTTTGTAAAAAAAAACAAATCTTCGCTTATAACTCATTATTAGTACAAATTACATATCTAATGTTATACATTAATCGAAAGAGGAAGAAAATACCTTTCATATGACACCTATATCGTTAGAATCGGTTGATTATTTATTGAATGTTTCCGGGGAAAAATTTTAAGTTTGTTAGAATAAGAAAATGCCCCTCTTTCCGACAAAAAAAATAAAAAATTTGTTTAAGAGGGTGTGGTATTCTGCACTTGTTCCAAAACTTATTGCCAAGAAAAGACCAAGAGTCAAGTTACAAAAAATTAAAAAAAAATACTTAGAAACATAAAACGGTGCTTTTTTATATTTCATTGTAAAGGGAATTTCACAGGCTATAATATGGCAGCAAACTTATACTTTTCGAGAAAAAAATCCGTTTTTAAAAAATTTTTGTAAAGAAAACAAATCTTCGCTTATAACTCATTATTAGTACAAATTACATATCTAATGTTATACATTAATCGAAAGAGGAAGAAAATACCTTTCATATGACACCTATATCGTTAGAATCGGTTGATTATTTATTGAGAAATTCGGATATATAACTGGGACTTTGGGGGCGGACCACGCCCTCTGTGAATGTTTCCGGGGCAACATTTTAAGGTTGTTGGAATAAGAAAATGCCCCTCTTTCCGATAAAAGGAATAAAAAATTTTTTTAAGAGGGTGTGGTATTCTGCACTTGTTCCATTAATAGTTCCAAAGTCTAAAGGTATACTGACAATGTGGACTGGTGAAAAAGTGCCACGCCCCGTTTTCCAAAAAATTTTCTTTCACACAATCCTTGGCCTGGTAGCTACGAGTAAATAAAAAAATCAGCCAACTCGTTCCAGCCGTTCTCAAGTGACAATCAGTCAAACATTGCAGTTTCATTTTTATGTATACAGAAGAACATTTACTTTATATTTTTGTAATATTTTTGAATTAAATTCAAAGTTAGCACAGGCCGATCGACGCTCCGTATTAAAGTGCCGACGTTGCAATCCCACGGTGTCAGGCACCATAGCGCGACATTCGGTCGGTAACCCGATCCATGCCTGACATCGTCCACTTTGAGTGTGGGAGCGCCGCCGCGTAACGAGCAGACAGCGCAATGTTGTTGCTTGGCGGTGCATCTGGAAGAATGCTGACACGGCACACGTGCCGATCAGCACATAACGGCGGCATGTAAAAAAAGTTATGATTGTACTTCACTTTAACTGAGAGGGGTCAAGTAGTGGCACGTCCTAATTTTCTAGCGTTCCCCAAGGGGATCGCGTTATCTTCAATTAATATTAACAAATTTATAAACAAATGAGTTATTTAATGTCTGCCGTATAAAAAACGAAGCTCCGGCGAAAAAGGTGTTCGGTGCGATGGTTGGTGGTTGACGGCGAAGAGGGAGACCGTGTCTCGGGTGGAAGGACCAAGTTGAAGAGGCCCTTTTATCTCTTGGTGTGACCAACTGGAGAAAGCGCGCGCAAAGTAAAGGCGCCTGTAGAGAAGTTTTGTGGCAGGCCGTAGCCCGATAACGGGTCGTTATGACCAGTTAAGTAAGTAATTAATTAATTTGAAAACAATTGAATTAATTAACTAATTATTTATTTATTTATTTATTGTTTTTCTTTCTACATGTTTTGAATTTTTTTTTTTAAATACAAAAAATTATCGGCTGAACTTTCGGTGAAACGTTTGTATGCACATTATGCGTCGCTTTCCTCTAAATGTTTTATGGCAAGTCGTTTTTATAGCACACAGTACGTAACGGTGCTGGTTGCTACAGCAAGGACACCCGTGAGCCTTGCTTCGAACACTCGCCACCAGGGCAAGAATACGTGTCGCTGCGGCGCTAGTAGCTGTTGCGGTGTATGTGTCGGTCTGACTTCCTACAGGACAAAGCGTAAAAACCCACTCCAATTGGAGCAGCTAAAAGGGAAGCTTTGAAATTTCCAATTGGTACCAACTGATGCCGAACGATATGAAATGACGGCAGGATATTAGGAAGCCAAAAGTAGGAACGTTAGTTAGTTAGTTTAGTTAGTGTTAGTTTTTCTGTATAAAACATTTGTACCAAACCTTTTTAACGGGATAAGCTTAAGCTGAAGTTGATCAGCGATCAGACCAACGTACATATTCCTTATTCACAATAATGTGGGCTCATATGGTATTAAGTCAATCGAACCCACCTCCCCAAAGTGACTCTTGTAATTTTCTCAACTAATCTTGGAAGTCAGTTTGGGTAGTCCACAAGTCGTTAGTCACAGCTATTGGGTGCTTATAAATTCTTCCAAATAGAATGTTGTAGGGAGGAGAAGAAGCCTTTTGCAGTAGAGATTCCTAGCAATCTCTTAAAAAATCGAAGAACCTAATTTCTACGCCTGACAAAGAAATTTCCGCGAAAAATCTGCTTGATACCCACCGAAAGCCAAATTAATTTAAGCTTGAAAAACAATTTTTTGGCCAGGCTCAACATTTTCCCACATAAATCATTCCCACTTTCCGTTTCAGTTCCCCTCCCCACTTGTGCCACCACAAACAACCACAACTCGATTCGAACGTTTTGTATACTTTTCGCAATTTTTTCCGCAAAATTTTTTCTCAATTATTCTTGCGGATTTTAGCCGTTTTAGGGCCGTTTTCTCAACTTACCGATAAAGTGGCCTTTAGCTAAAGTGACCTTTAGCTAAAGGTCACTTTAAAGTGACCGGTAACCATTTTCGTTTGCTCAACTGCCTGATAAATATAAATTTAACAAGTCTGATTTCTTGGCAACTCTGGTCTACGATGGGCAGAATTGGCGGCGCAATCAGCTGTTTTTGAAAAATTATAATTATTTTTGAAGGCAAAAAAGAAAAATGTTGCCTGGAAAAATCTTGCTGATGCTTTTACTGCCAAATGGGGCGTGTCTCGACGTTGAAAATCGTTGAGGGATAAGTTCGACAGCTTGAAGCGCAAGTCCAAGCTGGAACTTGCAGCGGAGAAGAGCGAGACGTATCGCACAGGTGGCAGCCCAGCAGCAGTGAAATAGTCCAATTGGCTGTTATATGTTCTATTTGCCGCATTTTGCTACGCCGAACCTTCAAAAGCGTCTTCCAGTGAATGAATGTAAAAAATACGCCGATTTTCCATACCGAAAGATCTCAAATTCAAAGTTCAGCTGTTTTTTGTTTGTAAACAAACATATGCATGTACTTGGCACCATTTCCACTTAAAGTTCACTTTAAAGTTTAACAGGACTCAATTTGACCGGTAAGTTTTATCGGAAGGATAGCTTAACAAGTGGTTGAGAAAACGAAAATGCGTTTATCGGTCCGTTAAAGTGAACTTTAAAGTTAAAGGTAAGTTGAGAAAACGCCCCTTAGAGTGGTTGCTTTTTCGGTGCATTTTTTATTTACGCGTTAATTTTTTAACCCTTGAACGGCCACAGGAGCTTTGCAGATACATCTAACTCTAGAATAACCAAAGACGAATTCAAGGGTTAGGGCATTGGGCATTCAAGGGTTAGACTTCTTCAACATTTCCTATAAAATTAGTTTTTCATTCAACTCAGACACAGCTTCCTACACATCTCACCTTTAGGCACCTCGTTTGTATAATTCAATTAATTTAAATCTTCCTCATTGAGCATTCAAGGTTTATTTTGAGCAGTACACATTTCTACACACTATTGATATTATACATTTTTTTCGTTAAAATCTCTGTCCCTTAGTATTTAATGCATGGGGGCTAATGCCTTCGTCTCACCTTTTCAGCGTTTGTCCGTTTTTTCTCCCGTTACAATAATTTTTTACGGCTTCATTCGATTGCTTTATTAATTGTTTGTTTTTGTAATTGCTGACGTTGTTGGATTTCGCACCCATCAAACACCGGTCCTGTTTTGTTCCGCCAATTTAGGTTGTTATCGTTGCTGTTGCGGCTCTTTTGTTGTTTTATTTGCTGTTTTTTACCATAAAGGACCTTTGGGCTCGTTTTGCGGCAATGTTGCTGCCTGTAAATTGGCCCCAGCCCTCGTCAGCAGTCAAGTACCCACAAGCAAATTGAATATAAAAAAAAATGAAAAAATTGCAAAAAAGTGGCAACAATTTTTTTCAACACTTGTACAATCCAATAAAATGCGATTTACATCACACAATTACGCGAAGGACAGCAGCTAATGGACTAATGGCACCGGCCGCACAGGGGCGCCCTTGCAGCAATATTTTACGCTTGCGAAAATACCTAAATGAATTTTAGACCTTTAATACATATTTTTTATTTAACTCAGCATTAATACAAAATATTAAATATAAGTATATTTTCGCCGTTTTTGCGAAAAAATTATTATTCAAGTAAAATCGATATATATGCTATATGTTATTCTTAAAAAACTTATTTTATATAATTTCATTTTAATTTAAATTCATTTGTCGAACAACGCGCCAACGTTGGGTACACGCAACACAGATTCGAGACTTATCTAGAACACGCATAATGACACCCAGATAATTCACAAACCAATTATAATTTTTCCTTGCCTTTATGTGAACGTATTTTCATGTCGACAAAAAAAAGCATTAACGTTTGACAATTTTTAGTTTGCGATTCAAAATTTGTCTGAAAAATATGTGTCTACTAGGGATCGCAATTTTTTGCCATTTTGCGATCCCGGGATTTTCGGGATTGAAAAGTCAAATCCCGGGATCCCGGGACTTAATCCCGGGATTCAAATAACAAATTTTTTAAATAAAACAATTTTACCAAATTGCATAAATACTTGTTTATAATATATTTACCATAAAAATGGACACAGTTTAATCACATTTGGGGTAGTTTTAAGATTTTTTATCTTGAATTTAATCACATTGTAAGGCGGAAAGGGAGGAGGCAGTCGGTGTTGAGTCGTCGAAGTGGTTGGTTGTGCGCGGCACATCACCAAAATCCAGTTGTCATTTACAATCAGTTGTCAATTACATTCAAAATTGTCAGTTTAAATTTAAATCAAATAAATAAACATAGTCATCCTTGACAACATTTTGTTTAACTTAAAAGTTTTTCATTTGACATTTAACTTCAGTTTGATAACATTTTGTTTTATCCAAAAATGACACTTAAACATAACTTATTGCTTTGCATCAAATGTATCATAAAGTACATATATACGCATATTTGATAAAAAAAAATAAAATAGTTTATTTGTTAGTAGTTTTAGTTTTACTTCGATTATTTCGATAAAAAAGTTAAGCGTTGTGATTAACTAAAAACTGAGATCTTAAAAATACTAAGGCATTAAATGTAGATGTTCTAATCTAGAGCGAAATTTATTGCAAATAAACCCTGCTGAGAGAAAACATCTTTCAGATTCAACACTTGCTGGTTGAATGCTTAGTAAATAATTATAAGCCCTTTGCAAAAGACGCCCTCTATCCCCTCCCTCCTCCTTCAGATAAGGAATTGGGTTTTTGTGCTTTTAAATTTATTTCATTTGAACTTTGAAGCATCTTTTGCAATCCCGAAAATCCCGGGATTAAAAGATTTGAATCCCGGGATTTTCGGGACTGGAAAAAGTCCGGGATTGCGATGCCTAGTGTCTACATATACAAGTGTGTGTGTCAGTGTGTTTTGTAGTTGGTTGAGATATGGAGGGGAAGAAAGCCTAAGGATATACCTTCCGAACAAATTTATCGCAATACCTCACACACACTGCACATACGTATTTTTTAAATAGTAACGTTGCGTATACGCAACAGAGGAAGGAAATGGGTTAAGCAAAAATAATTTAATTAATTAATTAATTGATTGGCACGACAGCCCGCTTACGTGAGACTAAGGCCTAGCTTCCCGCAACCACCCGTGTTGTGCGTGTGAATTTTGTACGCGGGTGGAAGGGACCTACAGTTTTATGCCGGTTCCGAACGGCAGGTTGGGAGCTTTTTCATAGGCAATTTTTACTCTCAGAGGTTTGCCATTTCCAGCTAAGAGGACAGCCACCGAAAGAGAAAACGAGTTTCCCGTTATTTTTTTTTTAAGTGTTACTACATGCAGAATTCGAACTTGCGTCGCTCTGCATGCGACTCGCTGGACCGCGCACTAACCAACTGAGCCACGGCGGCTGCAAAAAACCTTTTTTAATTCAACTGTAATTTGTTTTGATTATTTTTATTTTTTGTGACACATTTTTCTATATTTCTTTTTATGTTTTTTATATTTAAAACCATGAAGATGCAGGTCCCACGTGCAGCAGGCTAAAGCTCACAAAGAGCTGTAGTGCCAAAAGATGATGATGATGATATTTAAGATCTGAACAGCAGTTTATAAACAGCAATTTTTTAAATGTATTTTTATATTCTTTTTATTTATTTATTTATTATAATTTCATTTAATTTTTTTAATGTTTTTGCATTATGTTTCAATTATCATTAATCAATGCTTTGTTCTTTGTTTTTTATTACAAACAAATAATTTTTTCACGTTTGCGTTCAATTTTTTTTATATACCTAATTCAAAAGTTATGTGGCTTTGTTCATATAATATATATATATATTTTTATATATTTTATTTTAGTAATATTTTAATATATTTAATTTCTTTTATTTAATATTAAACATATTTAAAATATTTTTGCTAATATAGATAGTCTAAAGTTTTTTAGATTTTTCAGTATTTTTCTTGTTGCGAAAATTGTGTTTCATGTCGCTGAAAATGTTTGGGGCCTCGCTGAACAATGCTGTCATTTTGCATACGCCCGCGCCTACACACATCAAGTCATACGCTGCTGGCACTCGTTGGGGGTACTGACAGCTGGCTGGAGCAACCGCAGCGCGCAAATCAAGGATAATAGTAAAGTGATTTTTGGGATTATACTGGCCGCTGCCACACATCAGGTCGTGGGTATTTGTGCTTTGGCTTTTTTCGCAGCGTAGCTTTTTTTGCTCATTCAGCGGCGAAAGGTTAACACAAACACACGACCACGCATTGACGCAATGTGGGCGGGATGAGGCGGCGCACATTGGGAAAAAACAGGCAAAAACGCTCGCATCGCCTGTTTTGAACTCTAGAATCTATAGTTTGTGCACTAGAGAACTGAAATTTCGCTACTATCTTTAGAATTCCTCATAGAATTGTAGGGTGTAATTTTTTTTCATTTCCTTTACCAGGAGCTGGTACCCTACAGTCGGAAGTTAAGAGATTTAGAAATATGCATAATCAGAAGCAAAAAAAATAATTCAATATTTCGATAACTGATTCCAGTAGAAGATCAAAAATAAAGTTAAACGTGTTTTAGGGTTTTTTAATTTGAGCACTTTTTTGCAGCACGGTTTATGTTTCCGAGTGTATAACAAAAGATTTAATAACTTCGGAAATAAAAAAGATAAAGGATTGCATTTTCGCATAACTGTTTCCCATAAGTAGAAGATGATTTATTCCAAAAATGAAAAAAATTCGCCCACGGCCACGCCTACTTTCCATACAGACTTTCTTTTTAACAATATTAAAATAAGCTAAAATTTTGCTGTCATGCATTAAAATATTCTTTAGAGACACTTAGCCCACTTTTATAAAAATAGGCAAACTCTTTCTTAAAAAAATCTAAACTATTCAGTTACTTTTATAAAGCACGGAAAAGGTTAACTGACAAGTATAATATATATTATGTATCTCAAGGGGTTAAAGAGGCATGTCACACCTATTTCCAGACAAACATATCCCTAAACGGACGGTAAATATTTAAAAGTTCATATTTTGAAAAATATCTTTATATGGCAACCCTGTTAAGAATGGACAAACCACGCCCATTTTAGGCAATATGTTGTTCTCGTGATTTCCAAAGTGTTTGTACGAAATTTCAGCTTCGTGTCTCAACTTTTTCGAAAGCAATTGTGAATACCTTCCATCAGACAGACGAATTGGAAGACATATTAACAGACGGACATAGATAAATCAATGCGATATATATATGCATATCTCAATTCTATACATTTAAATACATATTTATTCCTTTCAACACCAGCCTTGCTGTTTTTCATACGTTATAGTTTTGCTCAGCAATTAAAAATATATCGTTGCTCACCACAACTGAGTACAAAAAGTGCTTGGGTTGGCATGCGAAAATTGCTCGCATTCATTTTGTTGCAGAACGTCGCAGATGAGTTTGGTACCATCAGTTGGCTGAATGTTCCACCTAATCAGTGTATACGTATTTCGTTGAATGCTGTTGAATCTCAAAAGTTACAGTCCAGAGAAAATCCCGATTTTTCTCATTTTTATCAAAAAATGAGGCAAAGGTTAGATATATTTTTTTTGCCAAAATAAACATTTTTTAAATAAAATTTTTTTTCATATTAATTGCTTAGATATCGGTACCCCACATGTGAAAAATTATGGAATTTCATTAAAAAATGTAGATTGTACGGGCATTTGAAGACAGCCCTGTTAACGATATTTTGCTAGAAGTGAAAATAATTTAATAAAACGTTCAACTTTGAAAGGCTGTAAAGTCCAGGTCATGGGATGAAGGGACTTAAAAAGTTGATTTTCTATCTGGCTAGAGTATCTATATTACGACAAGTAAAAAAAATATTCACATTCGCAACTTTTGAATTTGCTCCAATGCAAGCGTTTTTGCCTGTTTTTTCCCAATGTGCGGCGGTGGCCGGCGACACGCCTCAAATTTTTTTAATGGCGTTTAATTACGGAGCAACAGAACATCGCTATCGGCCGTATTACCGACCCCATTTGATAGACACTTCTGGCTCAACAGACTAAACTGTTGTTTGTTTTCAAATATTTAAATTTGTATATTTGATTTGCATACTCATACATACATATCGCAAACCCACTTCAAAAGTGACACAACTCAAAATTTTTTATATTCGGGTTTATATGTTAATACTATGCACAATGCATCTATCTACCAATAAGCAAAAGCTCAGTACATTTTGTTGTTGTTAACTGTTGCCACAAAACAGTTAGGTCTCTCTTCATGTCGAGAAGTTTTATGCTATTTGATTGCTGCATGTTAATGCAAAAGAGTCCTAATTCAAATTTTGACACTTTTGTCGAAATAAATTTTTGTTGAAATTAATTTTTAGTAAAGATGTGACAATTTTACTATATATTTTCAAATAAAAAAATTAATTTTTAATTTTCAAAATTTTTCTTTCAACTTTTTAACTGTCATTTATAATTATTAAATTCAGCAAAAGTGACATAACTTAAAATAATTCGGTAATTATTGAATTAAAATATCATCCAAAAAGTCACAACTCAAAATTTTGGATTTTCTAGTGTAAAATAAAAAATATCTTTATAACTTATCCTTAAACATAATCTGTAGGGATTTTCTACTAAACGGTCTATATTGTTACGGAAATCCTAAGTTTTCCAAGGTTTGTTTTGATTGTGTTTGAAAATAAAACAACTTCGATTATTCAGCGCAAAACGCAGTCAGAAACTAACAATCACTTTATTTGCAGATTTATACTTCGCATGTATCTACACTTGTTACTACTTTGCTTGCTTAACACAGACTTGACCACTTGCGCTGTCACTGCTGCTTTTATACTAGTTTTCTTATCGCACCGCAGTTTCTTGCACATTCCAGTTGTACTCTCTATCTCGATTGTTCTAGCAAAGCTCATCACCTTTCGCGAACCATCCTTGCCATATCGGACTATCCAAGCCAAATCCATTATATCAAATTTGCCATACTTCAAAGTGCATGCCTAAAAGTATGCTTGGAAAAGCATTCGTGCATAGGAAAGCATTCAGCACAGAGTGCTTTATCGTTTCACTGCCCATCACTTAGACTTGTTCGTCCCGAACAAGTGCCGAGGCTCCGCCGGAGTAAGATGCCAGGCGCTCCAAATAGACTACTTTCAACTTGGCGTTTCTGTTGCCGCAGCGTTGAATCCTGTACATCACGTCGTACAATCTTTCCTCCGCTGCGGGTTATAAAGCAATACTAGATCGCCTTCTTGGAACCCCGCTGTGTTAGCTCGTAGATCATATCTGGCTTTCATCTTATCGGTGACCAGTTGGATACGGTCCCTTATAAACTGGTGGATCTCTTCCAGCTCCGATCGCTTATTAACTGCGTAATCAGTCTTAGCGCCTTCCGTCGTGCTGACCACTTCGAACTTCAAGTCAGCAGGCAACCTCAGCTCCGTGCCGAACACTGCTCGGGCTGGAGTGAGTGTTGTCGTATCGTGCGATGCTAACCTATACGCCATCAAGAACAGCGGAACATACGTCTCCCAATCCTTTTGATTCCTGCCTACTAGTTTCCGCAGATATTCTTCCAGCGTCCGATTGAATGGTTCCACCATGCCGTCGGACTGAGGATGCAAAGGACTGGTACGAGTTTTCCTTATTCCTAGTAGCTCACACACTTCCTTCAATACAAGAGACTCGAAATTCCGGCCTTGGTCCGAGTGCAACTCCAGCGGAACTCCAAATCTGGCCACCCAGTTGTTCACCAGCATTTCCGCGACCGTGGCGGCCTCCTGGTTAGGAATCGGATACACCTCGGGTCATTTGCTAAAATAGTCCATTACCACCAGCACATATTTGTTGCCTTGAGTGCTAAGTGGGAATGGCCCGGCGATGTCCATGGCAATCCGCTCGAAGGGCGCTCCCATGTTGTACTGCTACATGCGGCCCCGAGATCTTCTTGTCGGCCCTTTCGCAGCCGAACATCGAACACAGCTCGTTATGGTATGCCTCGATCACCTCGTTGATCCTGCATTTCGGGACTACAATTAGGGAATTGCTGTCCCGGCCATCCTCACTCTCCCACTCGCGGTATAGGCAGCCATCAGACAGCCGCAGACTTTGCCACTGTGCCCAGTAAGCCTTCGCGATCGGGCTTTCACCGACCATCTCCTGCCAGTCTGGACGTGCGCCCTGCTCCTTGCCTTCAATGATTTTTGTATGATCCGTATCCTCGCGCTGGTGTTTTCGTAGCCTTTCCGCAGACCACTCTTCCTCTGACATAACGCTGACCAATCGTACGTCCACTATCTGCTCTTTGCTTTCGGCTCGCGAACAATGCCTGCATTCGGTTTTGCACGGACGGCGCACACTGGGGCGTCCGTGGCCAAAAATAAAAAAACCATATCTTTATTTTGAAAAAAATAAGTAATCACGATCGAAGCTAAATCTCCAACTAAGCTATATCAAAAGAAATTTTAAACAAATTTTAAGGTTTGTAGTCTCACGAAGGTTTTAAACTTTATGTATTGCCTATACACAAATTTAAGGAAAACTAGAAATTTAACCTTTAACCCTTCCTCCCGCGTACAAATTCACACGCAAAACACGGGTGGTTGCGGGAAGCTAGGCCTCAGTTTCGCGTAAGCGTGCCAGTCAATTATTATTATTATTATTAAAAATTTAACCTTGCGAAACTAAAGATGGTTTTTCTTATGGTTACAGTTATTATTTTAATATACCTGATTTTTTATTTTATGTTATAGGTTTTTATAGTCTGTTTATGCTTTTGTTTTTGTTTTGGTTATTACTGTTCGCTATCTGTCGTTATTTAAACGTAGAGCCATTTTGAGCCTTAGCAAAAGTTTAAGTGCAAACTTCAAAATTGAATATCTCGAAAAAACCTAGGAAGCCTTTCCGATTTCGATTGTTTCATTAAATCACAAGTATGCAGAACACGTTTGCAAAGTTTCAGCTGCAGAGGTCTGCAGACCTGCATGCAAGTAATTTTTTTCTAGTGGCATCTTTTGTACAAATTCGTAAGCTATTTCATGTGTAGCTGCCGTCGCGTAATTTAACTCGACCGGCTGGCAATACAAATGCATGCAAATATTTGTGAAAATAAACTTAAGAGCGAACTGAAGAGGGGCCAACATAAAAAACTTCGAAAACTTAAAAAAATGGCAAAATATACATATTGTTACGAATACTAAGTCCAGTGGGCTGTTACGTATCTCTGGATTGTGTAATTTGAAAATAAAACACAGTCAGTTTCTTAAACGCAGACAATAAAATAAACCAACAGTCACTTTATTATTCACAGTTTACACTTTACTGTTCGTACACTTAAGTATTTGCTTAATTACTCCGTGTGGCAACTTCACTTGTCAAAACCAGACTGACTCGCTGCGCCGCATCCGGCCGCCTTTTATACTCTGTCCGGCCATCGCGCAGATCGTTCCCGCACATTCCGGAGTGGACTAAAAGTTTCCCTGATGATCGCGACAATCGTTCCCAGATTGGACTAAAAGTTATTATCGCGGCCGTCGTTGCCACATTGAATTATGGCAGGGCGCGAAGCGGCAGGGTTGCTTTGCACAGCGACAGACTGTCTTATCGTTACACTGCCCACCACTTAGACTTGTTCGTCCCGAACAAGTGCCGAGGTTTCGCTGTGATGAGGCGCCAGACGCTCCAAATGGACTACCTTCAGCTTAGCGCCTCTATTGCTGCAACGTTGAATCCGGTATACCACGTCGTTAATCCTAGTCACGACTTCGTATGGTCCTTCCCATGACGCTTGAAGTTTCGGTGACAAACCTTTCCTCCGCTGCGGGTTGTAGAGCATTACCAAATCGCCTTCTTGGAACCCTGCTGAGTTGGCCCGTAGATCGTATCTGGCTTTCGCCTTATCGCTGACCAGTTTGGTGCGGCCCCTTATAAACTGGTGAATTTCCTCCAGTTCCGCCCGCTTATTGACCACGTAGTTCGTCTTAGCGCCTCCCGTTGTGCCGACTACCCCGAACTTCAAGTCAACTGTGCCGAACACTGCTCGGGCTGGAGTGAGTGATGTCGTGTCGCGCGGGGCTGACCTATACGCCATCAGGAACAGGGGGATATGCGTGTCCCAATCCTTTTGATTCCTGCCTACCACTTTCCGCAGGTATTCCTCCAGTGTCCGGTTAAAGCGTTCCACCATGCCGTCGGACTGTGGGTGCAAAGGAGTGGTACGCGTTTTCTTTATCCCCAGCAGCCCACAAACTTCCTTGAATACCGCAGACTCGAAATTCCGGCCTTGATCTGAGTGCAACTCCAACGGAACTCCGAACCGGGCTACCCAGTTGTTTACCAGCTTTTCCGAGATCGTAGTGGCCTCCTGGTTAGGAATAGGGTACACTTCGGGCCATTTGCTGAAGTAATCCATTACAACCAGCACATATTTGTTGCCTTGAGTGCTATTTGGGAATGGGCCGGCGACGTCCATAGCAATCCGCTCGAAGGGCGCTCCCACGTTGTATTGCTGCATGCGGCCTCGAGATTTTCTTGTCGGCCCTTTCGCGGCTGAACATCGGTCGCAGCTCTTAATCCACTGGCTACAGACTCCTGACATCCTACCCAGTAGAATCGTCTTTTTATTTTGGCGACGGTTTTGGTGATGCCTAGGTGCCCTCCACTGGAGTCGTTATGGTATGCCTCGATGACCTCGTTGATTCTGCATTTCGGCACTACCATTAGAGAGTTGCTGGTCCGACCATCAGCGCTCTCCCATTCGCGGTACAGGCATCCTTCCTTCAGCCGCAGACTTTTCCACTGTGCCCAGTAAGCCTCAGCGGTTGGGCTTTGACCGGCCACCTCCTGCCAGTCTAAACGTGCGCCTTGCTTCTTGCCTTCGACGATTTTTGCAAGATCCGCATCCTCACGCTGGTCCTTTCGTAGCCTCTCCGCAGACCACTCTTCCTCTGGCATAACACTTACCAACCGGACGTCCACTATCTGTTCTTTGCTTTCGGCTCGCGAGCACGGCCTGCATTCGACTTTGCACGGACGGCGTGACAAGGCATCGGCATTTCCATGGCTACTGCCCTTGCGATGCTCTATCGTGTAGTCGTAGCTCTGCAGTCGCTCGATCCACCGCGCCAATTGCCCTTCAGGATCCTTAAAGTTCAGGAGCTATCTCAATGTCGCATGATCTGTGCGCAGGCGAAACCTTTGTCCATACAGATATTTGTGGAAGTGTTTTACGCAGTCCAATACCGCCAGCAGTTCTCTCCGTGTCACACAGTATTTGCGTTCCGGTTTCGATAGAACCCTACTGTAGTACGCTATCACTTGTTCCTGGCCGTTTATTATCTGTGATAGCACACCGCCGATACTATTTCCGCTTGCATCTGTATCCAGCACAAACATCTCCCCAGGCACGCGGAAGGCCAGAATTGGAGCACTGCACAGTTTTTCCTTCAGACTCGAAAACTTGGGTCTTTTTCGTCAGTTTGTGCAAGCTGCTGGCTATGTTCCGAATCCCGGAACAAATCGGCGGTAGTATGTGCACAGGCCCAGGAAACTGCGGAGTTCGTGTAGATTGCGTGGCCGGGGCCACTCCTTCACCGCTGTGATTTTGCCTTCATCCGTATGTACTCCGCGGGCGGAAACCGTATGACCCAGATACTTGACCTCCTTTTGGAACAGCGAGCACTTCCTTGGGTTGAGTTTAAGCCCAGCTTTTTGTATCCGCTCAAATACCTCCTTCAGCTTTCCCAGGTGGTCGTCGAAGCTTGCTTATGTCGTCGAGGTACACCAGACACGTCCGCCAATGCAGCCCTTTTAGCACGCGTTCCATTAGCCGCTCGAATGTTGCTGGTGCGTTGCAGAGTCCAAACGGCATGACGGTGAACTGCCACAAACCATCGCCAACACTAAAAGCCGTTTTCTCCTTGTCCTTGTCTGCAAGCTCTACCTGCCAATAGCCGCCGCGTAAGTCGAGCGTGGAGAACCACTGCGTGCCTGACAGTGTGTCCAGGGTGTCATCGATCCGAGGTAGTGGATAACTGTCCTTCTTGGTCACATCATTGAGCTTCCGATAGTCCACACAAAACCGGGTACCGCCATCTTTTTTCTTGACTGGCACGACCGGCGAGCACCGGGGGCCCGAAGAAGGCTCTATGACCTTGTCTTTCCGCATACTCTCGATCAAATTTGTGACCTCCTCCCTCTTGGCCAGAGGAACTCGTCTTGGCGGTTGGCGAATCGGTTTTGCACTTCCGGTGTCGATGTTGTGCTTCACTATGGCTGTTCTGCCGCCTGCTTCTGCCGCAAATATTGACCCATAGTGCTGCAGGAGTGACTTCGCCTTCTGTTTCTGCTTGGCCGTCAACTCGCTGCTCCACTGGTTCTCCTGCGGTATGGCGTCCATGTTACAACCGCTCTTATTACCTCCAGGCGGGCTACTCTCGCAATTGACCACTGGTACAGCTTCCTTACACTCGCCAATTACCTCATCTTTCCCGACATATCTGGGTGCATTCAGGGGGTTCAGTATTCTGACTGGTATTCTGCCATTTTTAGGTTCCACTAATGTACGTCCGATGATGATGTTGTCGTGTCCTTGTTTCGGTGCTTCTACTACCCACAGCCGACTCGTCCCATCGTCCTCGTCCACCTTTGCCCACACAATCGCCTCAGAATTCGCTGGTATCCTCCTGTGTTGACACGATACAACTTTCCTTACCGCCACGCTTCGCTCATAGCCGGTGTGCAGCGGGAATTCAACGTTGGCATATCTCAGCACATTTTCCTTCAGGTCCAGCATGAAACCGTGCCTGATTATGAAATCCACGCCGATAATCACGTCGTCCATTATATCCGCGACGACGAACTCATGTTCCAGGCTGCTGGTGCCGATAGCAATCGTTTTTGTAACTTTCCCTCTCACCGTCGCGCGCTCGCCAGTCGCAGTCCGCAGCTGTATGCCATGCAGCGGTTCCCAGTTCTTCAGCAGCTTCCTTTTTATGATCGAATTTGACGCTCCAGTATTCAGTGTCAACACGAACAACTTTCCATCTATCCTTCCTTCAATTTTCAAGCTGCTGGGTTCTCGTTTCAGCTGTGAGACAAGGATGGTGGGGCGGCAGATTGTGGGGATCAGCTCACGCCCCTTTGGGCTGACCCGTTTTAGTTTAACGGCTCCTCGTCCTCAGCCTTGCGCTTGTTGGCTGAGCCTCGATTGTCAGTATTCCTCGCTTCAGGCGATTGCGATCGAGAACGGGAACGCCTCTTTCGTTGGCGGCAGTCTCGTGATATGTGGCCCTGCTTGCCACATATCCAGCAAACAACTTTAGAGGAGACCACCCGTGGCCTGTCCGGTATCTCAGAGCGTATGGCCTGGATCGGAACGACGTTGTCCGCCTGAATCTGGCGTATCCTTGCAGGTGCATACCGAGTGCTCCCAATCCATGCCGCTTCATATGTCATCGCGCTGGTCACCGTTTCCTTAAATGTTGGCTTGCCCATCATCAACGCACTGCGACGTGTTTCTGGATCATGAAGACATTCAACGTTTCAGCGCCAGTGCCAACCTCCGACCCTTCCTGATATCTGTCTACTGATTTTCCAAAGCAGCCAAGTCGAATTGCAATTTAAATGTATCGAACGGCGCAGCACCATCATAAGTAGGCACTTCCGTTCTGGCAGCTAAACCGTCCTGAACCGGTGGCAAACATTCTCGTGCCTGTACCTCTCGAAGCCGTTCGTCGATCTTTCTGTGCATCGAATCTTCCAGACTGTCAACTCGTTTGTTCAAGGACTCATCCAGGTTGTCAACTCGTCTGTTCAGGGATTCACCCATTTCGTCAACTCGTTTGTCCCAATTGTCTATTCGCGTCCCGAGATGCTCAACTTTCACATTCAGGCTATTGGAAATTTCCTCCACCTTCTGCTCTATGCGCGCAGAATTTTCCGCCATTTCTCTATTTGCAGTCTCGACTTTTGCCGAAATTTCGAGATTCGTAGTTTCCAGCTTCGCTGACATTTCTCGATTTGCTGTCTCGACTTTTGCCGAAATTTAAAGATTCGTAGTTTCCAGCTTCGCTGCCATCTCTTGATTCGCAGTTTCCATTTTCGCTGCCATTTCACGGTTGGAAGTCTCGAACATGCCTTTAAGTGCAACCATTAGCTGGCTCATGTCCATTGTGGTGGCGCAGCCGCTGCAGTCGTACTTTGGATCGACGCAGGACCCGCAGGCGATTCCTCCACTTTGGCCGACGCCTCTTGTTCCTGCGTTCCGAACTCGTGTGCAGCCCAATCGATGCCTCGTGATTCACACGCCTCTCGCAAGCGCAGTTGCAACTCCACTTTCCCGCCAGCAGTCGGAAAATTCCAGGCAGCCAGCTCCTTCTTCAGCTGGTCCACCTTCAGCAGCTCGAGTTTAACCATGTCCGTGCTGTTATACTTTTATTTATTTAGTTTTTTCTTGTTTATTTTCACTTTCCCACAATCCCACTTCTGACACCAAATGTTACGAATACTAAGTCCAGTGGGCTGTTACGTATCTCTGGATTGTGTAATTTGAAAATAAAACACAGTCATTTTCTTAAACGCAGACAATAAAAAAAACCAACAGTCACTTTATTATTCACAGTTTACACTTTACTGTTCGTACACTTAAGTATTTGCTTAATTACTCCGTGTGGCAACTTCACTTGTCAAAACCAGACTGACTCGCTGCGCCGCATCCGGCCGCCTTTTATACTCTGTCCGGCCATCGCGCAGATCGTTCCCGCACATTCCGGAGTGGACTAAAAGTTTCCCTGATGATCGCGACCATCGTTGCCAGATTGGACTAAAAGTTATTATCGCGGCCGTCGTTGCCACATTGAATTATGGCAGGGCGCGAAGCGGCAGGGTTGCTTTGCACAGCGACAGACTGTCTTATCGTTACAATATGTACCCATTAATTCATTTGAGGTTATACAAACTTTTAAAGCAGGCGTGGTACATTTTTGGTACAATTATATATTATATCCTAGTGATATTGTGTATAAAATTTCATCTTTCTAGTGTTAGTAGTGGCCAAGTTATCGAATAACAAAGATTTTTTCAATATGGGGGTGGGCGCGGCAGTAGTCCAATTTTCACAAGTTTTCATATTTTTTTTAATTACGCTAAAAAATGGGAGGATACCGAATTTCGTCAAAATTAAACAACGTTTACTATTTTTGGCCATGCGATATATGAGGACGCCCCACTGTGCGGCGTGACAAGGCATCGGCATTTCCATGGCTGCTACTCTTGCGATGCACTACCGTGTAGTCGTAGCTCTGCAGCTGCTCGATCCACCGCGCCAATTGGCCTTCCGGATCTTTAAAGTTCAGTAGCCATTTCAATACCGCATGATCTGTGCGCAGGTGAAACTTTTGCCCATACAGGTATTTGTGGAAGTGTTTCACGCATACTGCGAGCAACTCCCTTCGTGTCACACAGTAGTTGCGTTCAGGCTTTGACAACATTTTGCTGTAGTAGGCTATCACTTGTTCTTGGCCATCTATTACACAGCGCAACAAAAAAACACTTTTTTTCTGTTGCATGGAGTTTTTCTACTGTTTCTTACTAATTTGTGTGCGCTGATTCCGAATCCACCTTCCGATTTTTTCTAGCAGCTCTAGTTTGTGAGATATAGGTACCCTGTCCTTTTTTCAGTTTTTCCTCTACTTTTTCCATATTTTCGATCGTAGTTTCTAAACCAAAAAACCTATTGACATGATTTTCACCTTATCGCATTAACAATACCGCACGGCTACTTTTCCGATCCAACGTATTTTTATAGGTGTTAAAATACCGCGGTAATTGGACCTCAAAGTTGGAAAAAATTGAATTTTAAGGCGTTTTCTTTGATGGTCAAAAACACACACATTTTTTGTAAAACAATTAACGAGTTAGGTGTAGAATGAAAGTCGACACATCAAGCAATAAAACACAGCTAAATTATTTAGCGGAATACACATTCGCATCGAAATAACAGGAAAAATGTACCATCGCGATTTTCATCACTTTTCATACTTTTTCCTTAAAAAATTAGGGGCCTGAAAATATGCAAAGTTTTTAATTTGTTTTTGTTTCGAGAATTCAAAATCTTTTTGGTTTTTGCTTGTACTCCAAACTATAAATGGAACATATAAAAGAGCATATTTTGAGACTCCTAATTTTTTAAGGAAAAAGTATGAAAAGAGATGAAAATCGCTATGGTACAGTTTTGTTATTATTTCGATGCGAATGTGTATTCCGAAAAATAATTTGGCTGTGTTGTCTTGCTTGATGTTTCTTCTTAAGATATTCATATACTTCGAAACTTGATTTATGAAACAACTGTACAATTTTGGCCATAAGAAAAAACGCCTTGAAATTCAATATTTTCTTACTTTGAAACCTTATTACCACGCCCATTTAGAACGCATAAAATTGATTAATGTCAGGAAAGATGGCGTGAAATGTTGTAAGTGCAACGATATGAAAATCATGTCGATAGGATTATTGGTTAAAAACTAACAGTCGAAAACGAGAAAAAAGCCGAGGAAAATTCGAAAAAGTGACACGCCCATTTTTCGCAAAAACTAGAGCTGTTACATAAAAACGGAGTATGGTTTTGAAAACAGCGTGGAAAAACGATTCAGATTCATGTAAAAAACTCCATGCAACAGACATGCTGTTGTGCAGTGTTATCTGTGATAGTACACCACCAATACTATGCCCACTTGCATCTGTATCCAGCACAAACATCTCTCCAGGCACGGGGAAGGCCAGAATTGTAGCAGTGCACAATTTTTCCTTCAGTCATGCAAAAGCCTGCTCCTGTTCTTCACCCCACGCGAAGGCTTGATTCTTTTTCGTCAGTTTGTGCAAGCTGCCAGCTATGTTCGCAAATCCTGGAACGAATCTTCGGTGGTATGTGCACAGGCCCAGGAAACTGCGGAGTTCGTGTAGATTGCGTGGTCGGGCCACTCCTTCACCGCCGTGATCTTGCCTTCGTCCGTATGTACTCCGCGAGCGGAAACCGTGTGACCCAGATACTTGACCTCTTTTTGGAAAACCGAGCACTTCTTTGGGTTGAGTTTAAGGCCGGCGTTTTGTATTTGCCCAAATACCTCCTTCAGCTTTTCCAGGTGGTCGTCGAAGTTTTTGCCCATCACGATTATGTCGTCGAGGTATACCAGACACGTCCGCCAACACTAAAAGCCGTTTTCTTCTTGTCCTGGTCTGCAAGCTCCACCTGCTAATAGCCGCTGCGTGAGTCGAGTGTGGAAAACCACTGTATGGCTGACAGCGTGTCCAGGGTGTCATCGATTCGACGTAGTGGATAGCTGTTCTTCTTGGTCACGTCATTGAGCTTTCGATAGTCAACACAAAATCGGGTACTGCCATCCTTTTGCTTGACTAGCACGACCGGCGAGCACCAAGGACCTGACGAAGGCTCTATGACCTTTTCTTTATGCATGTTTTCAATCAAATTTGTGACCTCTTCCCTCTTGGCCAGAGGAACTCGTCTTGGCGGTTGGCGGATTGGTTTCGCACTTCCGGTGTCGATGTTGTGCTTCACTATGGCTGTTCTTCCGCCCGCTTCCGTTGCAAATATTGACCCATAGTGCTGCAGGAATGACCGTGCCTTCTGCTTGGCCGTCAATTCGCTGCTCCACTGGTTCTGCGGTATGGCATCCATGTTAGAACCGCTTTTCTTACTTCCTCCGGGTGGACTGCTTTCGCAATTGACAACTGCTGCAGCCTCTCTACACTCACCAATAACCGCATCTTTTTCGACATACCTGGGTGTGTTCAGTGGGTTGAGTATCCTGACTGGTATTTTGCCATTTTTGGGTTCCACTAACGTACGTCCGATAATTATGTTGTCGTATCCTTGTTTTGGCGCTTCTACAACCCACAGCAAACTTCTCCCATCGTCCTCGTCCACCTTTGCCAACACAATCGCCTCGGAATTCGCTGATATCTTCTGGTGTTGACACGAGACAACTTTCCTTACCGCCACGCTTCGCTCATAGCCAGTGTGCAGGGGGAATTCAACGTTGGCATACCTCAGCACATTTTCTTTCAGGTCTAGCGTAAAACCGTGCCTAATCATGAAATCCACGCCAATAATCACGTCGTTCGTTATATCCGCGACGATGAACTCATGTTCCAGGCTGATGGTGCCGATAGCAATTGTTTTTGTAACTTTTCCTCTTACCGGCGCACGCTCGCCAGTCGCAGTCCTCAGCTGTATGCCATGCAGCGGTTCCCAGTTCTTCAGGAGCTTCCTTTTTATGATCGAATATGACGCTCAAGTATTCAGTGTCAGCACGAACAACTTTCCATCTATCTTTCTTTCAATCGTCAAGCTGCTGAGTTGTCGTTTCAGCTGTGAGACAAGGACGGTAGGGCAGCAGGTTGTGGGGATCAGCTCACGCCCCTTCGTGCTGACACGTTTTAGTTTAACGACTCGTCGTCCTCAGCCCTGCGCTTGTTGGCTGAGCCTCGATGGTCAATATTCCTCGCTTCAGGCGACTGCGATCGAGAACGGGAACGCCTATTTCGTTGGCGGCCCGTGCTATGTGACCCTGCTTGCCATATGTCCAGCAAACAACTTTAGAGGAGACAACCCGTTGCCTGCCCGGTGTCTCAGAGCTTATGGTCTGGATCGAAATGTTGCTGTCCGGCTGGATTTGGCGTATCTTTACAGGTGCATTCCGAGTTCTTCCAATCCATATCGCCTCATATGTCATCGCGCTGGTCACCGTTTCCTTAAATGTCGGCTTGCCCATCATCAACGCACTGCGACGTGTCTCCGGATCATGAAGACCTTCAATGAACGACTCAATCTTCATCCTCTCGAGATCATCAGTGCCGAACTTTGGGTAGCACAACTGTACGAGCTACTCAATGTCTGCTGCATATGTCTGCAGCGCCTGGTTTGCTCTTTGTCTGCAGTTCTTCAGCTCACAGTAGTACAGCGTATGGTTGTGCTCGTTGCTGTACTTCGCTGCCAACGCTCTCATGACGGCATCATAATCACTTCTCGAACATTCCGGAACTGATTTCATTACCTCAGCCGCAGGACCTTTCAGCGCCAGTGCCAATCGCCGACCCTTCCAGATATCGGTCCACTGATTTTCCAAAGCAGCTAATTGCAGTTTGAGGTATCGAACGGCGTAGCACCATCATAAGTAGGCACTTCTGTTCGGGTGGCGAAACTTTCCGGAACCGGCGGCAAACATTCTCGTGGCTGTACCTCTCGAAGCCGCTCGTCGATTTTTCTGTTTACCGAATCCTCCAACTCGTTTGTCTAAATGTTCTACTCGCGTCTCCAGGTGCTCAACTTTCATAGTAATCCTGTCCGAAATCTCTTCCACTTTCTGCTCCAAGCGCGCAGAATTTTCCTAAAGCTTGCTGGACAACTCGCGATTCGCATTTTAAAATTTTTCCGCATTTTCCTGGAGTTTTGTTTCCATTCACTCTGCTACTTGCGCCGATATTTCATGGCTCGCCGTTTCCATTCGCGCCGAAATTTCCTGATTGGTAATTTCCAGTTTCGTTGCCATTTGCGCCAACATTTCGCGATTTTCATTTTCCATTTTGGCTGCCATTTCACGGTTGGAAGTCTCAAACATGCCTTTCAGTGCAACCATTAACTGGCTCATGTCCAATGCTTGTAGTGGCGCAGCCGCTGCAGTCGTACTTTGCAGTGACACAGCACCAGCAGGCGATTCCTCCACCTTCGCCGACGCCTCTAGCTCTTGCGTTCCGAACTCGTGCGCAGCCCAATCGATGCCTCGTGATTCACACGCCTCTCGCAAGCGCAGTTGCAACTCCACCTATCCACCAGCAGTCGCCAAATTCCAGGCACCAGCTCTTTCTTCAGCTGGTCCACCTTCAGCAGCTCGAGTTTAACCATGTCTGCGTTTTTATAATTTTATTTTTTTATCTTCAGTAGCACAATCCGAACTTCTGATACCAAATGTTACGAAAATCCCAAGTTTTCCAAGGTTTTTTTTGATTGTGTTTGAAAATGAAACAACTTCGATTATTCAGCGCAAAACGCAGTCAGAAACGAACAATCACTTTATTTGCAGAATTACATTTCGCTTGTATCTACACTTGTTACTACTTTGCTTGCTTAACACAGACTCGACCACTTGCGCTGCCACTGCTGTTTTTATACTAGTTTTCTTATCGCACCGCAGTTTCTTGCACATTCCAGTTGTACTCTCTATCTCGATTGTTCTAGCAAAGCTCATCACCTTTCGCGAACCATCCTTGCCATATCGGACTATCCCAGCGATTTATACCAAATTTGCCATACTTCAAAGTGCATGCCTAAAAGTATGCTTGGAAAAGCATTCGTGCATAGGAAAGCCTTCAGCACAGAGTGCTTTATCGTTTCATTATTGTTACGAAAATCCAAGTTTGTTTTCCAAGGTTCGTTTTGATTGTGTTGAGAATAAAACAACTTCAATTATTCCGCGCAAACGCAGTAACTAACCATCACTTTATTTAGATAATTACACTTTGCTTGTATCTACTTTACACTAATCCTATTGCACGTTTCCCTTTTGCTTGCTCAACACCGACTCGACTCACTGCGCTGCACACTGCTGCTTTTATACCAGTTTTCTTATCGCGCCGAAGTTTCTTGCAACTTCCGATTGGAAAATGCTCGACCATTCTCGCACAGCCCATTTCTCGCGAACCTTGCCATATCGGACTATACCAAGCAAATTATACCAGTTTGCCGTACCTCACAGTGCATGCCTAAAAGTATGCTTGCAAAAGCGTTCATGCAGAGCACAGAGTGCCTTTTCGTTTCAATATGTTATTAAAAAAAATGTTTATTTAGCTCAAAAACCGTTTTTTGCGTTTCCGGTGCGATATATTAATACATCGAAGCAATTGCGGAGCCATCGTTATCTCTCATGCTAAGCAGGTGAAATAGATTGATAAATAGTTCGATAGATACAAACCCTAACCACTATTAATTCTTACTTCTAGGGGTTTTCTCTTATTAATTTTTAGTATTATCTTTTAACCATTGTAACATTTATACTCTTTCGAAAAGTTGCGAAATCTTCTATGAGAAAAAATGTTTTAGTTTTTTCTTATAGAAAAATAGATGGACTGAGAGATATGTGGAAGGTTGGTTTCGGAAGGGATCCTTCACGGCTCTGAGGAGTTAGTTTCTCAAGCATTCGGCTCCTCTATTGTGCGAAGATGTTGCGACGAGCTGAAACACCGAAAAGAAAGAAAGAAAGAGCTGCAAACATTGGTGGAAAAATTCAGAAATAGAAAAGGTCAACGAATAATGTAAAAATTGCTACATGATCCATTTCCTAATTCTCAATTTATACATCATTGTATTCAGCTCTTTATTTTTTCCTTTTCAGTCTTTCAGCAAATAGTTCCTTTAAGGGGATCGTCTACGTAGCGGCCTGATTTTCGAGCCTGTTTTTCAAAATTCATTACGAAGGAACGAAAACAGATAATCACTCACTTGTTTTTGTTTATTTAATCGTAATCTTTCAAGAGGCAAGGTCATAAAAATTATAATTCTACATATTCAACTGTAGGATGACCTTGAACGTGCCCTAATCAGAGTTTTGATATCAATTTTCCTGCACGAGTTTGGGCCAACCACGTAACCTACAACAAAAAATGAAACTAATCTATAATTGATATTACATCAGCTATGTTTAGACACGAGCTTTTTGTAAAATTCAAAAATCTCTCGAAATTGTGGACATTTTTGAAAGTTATTTTTCCCTGTTTCTTCAAATGTTTATTGCCTGTTATAATAAAAAAAACAATATTTTGTCAAAAGCTCGTGTCTAATCATAGCGACATGTTTTCTGAGCAAGTAAAAAAAATCGAATCGATGCGTGTAAAACGTTTCTTAAAATCGTACAAGTAAGTTAGAAAAATACGACTTTCGGCAAAACGCGTTTAAAGTTCACATGCGGAAACACTGTGAGCGAGCGTGCTCAATGCTCTACAACTCAATAACCGTGAAGAGTTTACCCAAATCCTTTGGAAATAACATTCCTCACGTCTTCCAAATGAAAATTATGTTAAAAAAACGATTTTTTAAAACTTTGTACGATACGTAGACGACCCCCTTAAAGAAAATTAAAATTAGACTCAAAGACTAGACAAAGAAAGACTCAAAAATTGTCGATGCTTCTGGAAACCGGTCACCAGCTCGAATTACAATCTTCAAGATGGTGGCTAAAAGATGAAAACATGTAATTTTTTTAATTAATTTTATTTTTTTTTAATCAATAAAAAAATTGTTATTTCATAATTTTGTATTTTGTACGTAAATATTTTGAATTGATTTTTTTAATAGTTTTTCATTAGCGTTGCCTTGTATTGAAGTCATTAACATAGAACTGTTTCCAAATAAATTAAAGCGCGAAACTCTTTAAAATGTGTCTGCGACTTTAATGGCACTTCAGCGCTATTTCTGTGCTGTGGGCCATAGATCCCCGGTATTGCACAGTGATTCGACTCCATACAACCGCGGGACAAAATTAGAAGGAGTGGTCCGTTCTTAATAAAATTCGGTATACTAGTTAATCATGGTCTGCTGAATTGGAATCTCCATTTCGGATTTCGTCATTTTTGGAGAGCTATAGCACCAAGTGTGTTGGCTAGATTTTTCAGATTTTACATTTAATCGGTAGCGTCAACATTGATAATTTCAAAGAGCAATAGAAATCGTCCTAGGACCCACTGGTTTTTTTGCATTTGTGCAGATTTTTTAATTTTTCATGCTGATTGTGTTTAAACCACTTTTCAAAATGAATTAATTTCTGAGATCGGGAGATATTCGAGGATGTAATAACATTATCCGACAAAGAACGAATGCTTCTTAAAATAAAAAAAATCCTAGAACATACTGTAACGATGAGGCACTCTGTGTTGTGCTATCCATGAATGCTTTTCCAAGCATACTTTTAGGCATGCACTTTGAAGTACGGCCGGTTGGCTATAACTCCGATAAGGCAAGGATGGTTCGCGATAGAGACTACAACTAGATTGTGCAAGAAACATCGGCGCGATAAGAAAAAGCAGCAGTGTGCAGCACAGAGGGTCGAGTCTTAGTTGAATAAGCAAAGTAGTAACAAGTGTAGATACCAGACGTCTGCATGATTGCATTCAAAACGTGTTTTGACTCATTCACTCTTAAATTACGTATTCACTCACTCACATTCGTTTTTGTGATTGTGAATGAATGAGTCATGATTTGCTCTCGAGTGAGAGATTGTACTGTATTCATAAATTGAATGATTCATTTTATAGCGTACTCAAACAGAAACTGTATTCACTTTATACTGTGAATACAGCGAAATCAAATGAATGATTTGAATCATTCATATTGAGTAGTGTGCTCAAAATGAAACTAAAAAATGCTTTTCTATCAAGTTTTAACAAAATTTATTAAGAAAAAAACTATTAATTATAAAATTAAAATTAATACAATTCTTTGTAACAAAACTTAAATTTAATAATAACTATTCATTGTTAGCAGCTAAGTTTAAGAACTCCGAAATTGTTTCTTTTGAGATGTTTGAAATTAAAAACATTATTTGGTTAATCGAAACTTGATTTAGTCCAATTAAACACCTTTTTTCTGAAATTAGACCTCTTGCAAGGGAAAATGCCCGTTCCGAAGCTGCACTACTTGCTGGTGTCGCTAAAATCATACAACTCATTTTGTACAGGAGTGGAAATTTCGATTTGTTTACAGACCTCCACTGCAAGACATTAAAGTTTTCATTATATGGCTCGTTCATGTTTTCATATACCTGTAGTTCATTATTTATTGAGTCGTGCGTACTTAAAATTTGTATAGGTTGAATGAAATCAGAAAATGGATTTGCCGGCGAAATTATTGAGGAAATATTTACATTCTCGAGATCTGTATCATTTATCATCTGTATCATCTTCTCATTATCTGAGTACAGGTTTCTTTGAAGGTTTCATTGAAAAGAACTAATTTATTGGTCGGAGGAAACAAATATAACGCAATTTTATGGTAACGGGTTATTACTAAAAATCTGCACTAATTTCAATGGCTTGCTATTTTGTTATTTTTATTTTTAAAATGCTAATATTACGCAATTAGTGAATTGATTGCATCATCTTTTTAACGTCTAATTTGTAGCAGCTTACAAATTCAATTAGTGCGTAAAATGGCTTCTAAGCAGCAATACCTCCGCGAGCGCGTTGTAAATTTTTATAAAAAACATGAAGACGCAGGGAAAAAGTTTACGTGTGTGCATTTTATGGTGGAAGGCGTCTCCAGAAGAAAAATTTACTCAATACTAAGTACTCTGAAAATAGAAAGGCAACCGGGTTCTGGAAGAAAGCCGACTATTATGACGCTAAAACACATGGGAAGCTGAACACTGCTTTCAACAATAAGGATTGCATAAGTCAAACCGAAGCCGCACGAAAATTCGAATGCTCACAGCCATATATCTGTTATACGTTAAACAGATTAAACATTAAAGCCAGAAAAAAGCAGCGTTGTCCAGAGTACACTGAAGAGCAGATAAGGCAAGTGAAATCACAATGTCGGTGGATGTGTAAGAATTTGAGTGGAAAATCATTCATTTTGGATGACGAGAGCTACTTTTCACTCAGTGGTCCGCAAATGCCGAGCAACGATGTTTATTACACAAACGATGTGTCTACAACGCCTCCTGAGAGTATAAATTAGTAAAAAAAAAAAATTGTAAAATAGTAAATAGTAAATTAAAAAAAAAAATTGGAGTCCAAAGTTATGCTCTACATAGCTGTTTCTGCTAAGGGTATTTCTGAGCCATTCTTTAGACCAAATGGGCTAGCAATAAATCATGTGCCGTACATCAATCAATGTTTGGACAAAATTTTGGTTTCTTTTATACATAAACATTATAAAAATGATGAAATCGTATTTTGGCCGGACAAAGCCTCTTCTCATTATACAAATGTGACATTGGAGTTCTTGGTCGACAAAAACATCTACTTTGTACATAAAGAGAAGAATCCAACAAACTTACCACAATGCCGACCGATTGAGGATTTTTTTGGAGAAGTCGAAGCTTTAGTGTATAAAAATGGTTGGAAGGCCCAAAATGTGAAGCACCTGACACGTCGCATCCGGAAGTGCCTCAAGGAAGTTGATACTAATGGGTGTACAACGTGCTTGCTCAAGTATCCTGACTAAACTACGACGGGTTGCTGACAATGGCCTATATTTTGAAGTTCATTAATTTTTTCCTTTTTAAAATAATATAATTGTACTACATGGAATAGCTTACTTTTGTGTTAATAGTATATTTTGAGTTACGCTGAAATAAAAGTTGTTCAGATTTTTAATTATAACCCGTTATATGGTCAGATTTTCTTGCAATAATGTATCTAAATAAAAATTGAGTGTATCTTTAAATTTTCGTATTGGTTCAAAGTTTTCCGTCACAGTCGTGCAAAATTTCCTTAAGTTATGAACATAAACTATTATCAAGTGTAGTGTAGGGCGGTTAGAGGCTTGAAACGTGTTTGATGTTTCTTCAACATTTTTTAAGATCTGCACCATAGCACTTACGTAATTCACATTAATATTAGTTATTCTTATTAGCTCATTTCTTTCTTGCAAAACGTTTACAATTTCCGCCCAATTTAGTTCGATTGAATTTAACACATAATAAATTGTGTCTAATACAACACATAATAAATCTAGTGCAGGAAAAGCTTTTAAGAGACATCTTAAGTGTTGAACTGACAGATGACTTTTTAAAATATTTCACTACTGCAGTGCATTGAGTACAAATTTCTGAAATTTCGGGAACGTCTTTTATAGATTTTTGTATTACATTATGCAGTAAATGGTCTGCACATGCAATATGTCGATTCGCACGAAACGCTGAAATCATGTGTGCTCCCCTATCAGTTACAATTAAAACTTTATCATCTAGGTCGCTACCAAACTCATTCAATATGCTTTGAATTTGCAAATGTATGTGTTCACCTGAAAAACAGAATATGAAGATAGAAGTTAGCATTGCAGGTGTGACAAAGCAATCAAAGGCCGTCCTTTCGACTTTTTCAAACGGAGCCACCTGAGCATCAATTTATATTCACCTGTGCACAGTGGCGTATCCAGGATTTCACGAAGGGGGGATATTGGAAGAATTATTGAACATATTTGTATACTTTTTTCAACATGGTTTACTCTTTTTTTCAACAATTGTTTACGCCTTAAGCTTTGCGTTTATTTGTTTTAATTGCTTTTTTCTCAAAGCAAAATCACATACATGAAATTGTATAAAAATCTAATTTTTGTAATCAATAGTATACAGTGCGTAACATAATTATAAGACACTGAGAAAATTTCACTTTGCAGCTTCGCCAAATCTAAACAGTAATTTTTTTTAGAAAAGCAAAAACGCAGAATAATTTTGTGAAGTATCAGTATTAATTTTAGGCACAACTTAATATTCCTAGAAATATCTGTCAAATATACCGTTAGCTTTTATGAAAATGATTAATGTTTTGGGTAGCTGCAAAGTTAAATTTTCTGAATGTCTTATAATTATGTTACGCACCTTATTACAAAATAAAATCAAGCCTTCGTTGCTTAGTACACATTTTATCGATCACTTCTTCTGCCGTTCATCATGTGTACTGCCAACATTGCTAATATGGCGTTCAAACTGACTGATTTAAACTAGTTTGAGTAAAAAGAGCTTTTTGTTGAAAACGACCGTCCAGACTGCTGAATGAGGTTCAATTTGACAGCTGCTTGTTTACAAACAACAAATAAATATTTTTTTGAACTGAAGTGCTGCGAGCATGATTCTAGCGAAATATTGGCGCATATTTCACAATCCACGGCAAAATACTCACCTTCGTCCAAATATTAGACGTCTTGTATTCAGATGCTTTAAAGGCGATGAATGGAATGAAATTAGTACGAGCAAAACAATTTTTTTCATTCATTTCAAATTTTTCAAATTTTTAATTTTTGTTTGGTTAACCCCTCTGTTACCCTAAGAAAAACTCGCACATTTGACCCTTGGGTCATAAAATGACCCCGAGTTTTTTCTTTGTATTTTGTTCAAAAAAGTTAAGACAAAGTGATTTTAACAATTAGTTATTACTTTTATTATTGAAAAGCGACTATTTGGCCTTACTGGAGTCAAATATGTTCAACATGGAGGTCATGTCCAGGTTCTTGATATTCTCGTGCACTTTAATTCTTGCGATTTCTTCAGAAGTTAAAACTATATCGTAACTAATTGTTGGACAATTATATTATTTACAACAGATAATAATCATGAATCGCAAAAAAAAATATCATAGTTTCGCGAGAAAGCCTGTTCCCGTAGCCGACAAAAAATTATTCAGTTTAGAGGTTTCATTTATAAAAGTCTACCAAAATATTAAATTTATACTAAGTAGATATTGACACCAATGAACCAATACAAATTATATATATAATAATATATATTAATTAACATTATTCGATTTCCCGAAGAAAAAAATTAATATATTCGGCTGACCCAGATTGCGCCCCATCGTTTCCTTTCACTGAGTATCTTCTTCTTTAGTGAACGTACTGCTTAGGATAACTCACACGATTATATTGTTCCTTTCTAGAAGCTCAGGAAATAACTTTTAAAATTCTTGATAGAATATACGGCGTTACGTTATCATTCTAGAGATGAATTGCACACCACATATGCAATGGTGACGCAAGGGATAATAGAGTTGCGAATTGCAGCAAGGCGTAATTTTTTGTGTCGCTAACACGAATATTTTCCAGAAACGTGATCTAGCTTGATCACATTCCTTTTGGAAATTTTTAAAAATTTATTACTTGCTAAAAATCGTAGATGCTACTTATATATACTATTTACATATATTGAATGATTCAATCAAGATTTCATACCAGAAACAAAGTTTTCGTCCCGTTGGGTTTCGATCCTTTGAAACTTAAAAGCTCTTATACTGCTCATTTTGATGTGTGGGCGAACCACTCCCTTATTAACCCATTAAAACCTGACCCCAGAAGGGCTTGTGCGATTTCCATAAAATTTTGCACAATCTTAGTAATTGACCTAATCAAGAAAAAAAATCAAGAAAATAATTCATACCCCCACCCCCTGAACCAGGAGGGTACGTTGCGCAAACGCAATTTGGGCCTTAGTCACATACAAAACATAAAATTAAAAAAAAAAAAAATTTTTTTAAACTTATTTTTAAATAGTTTAGCATTACAAAATGCAGCCCACAAAGGGATTTTGATAGGTTTGAAGAATAAGTATTTTTAATTGAATTTCAAAAATTCCCCAAAAAAAACCTTTGACTTTGGATCGAAAAAAAGATATGAATATTTAAAAAATTTTGAAATTTCGGTATGGCAGAATCTAAAACGATCAATTCTAATCCAATTCTACCCATTTTCAAGTCTTATATCTTTATGAATTACTTTATGTAGCGAAATTCCCAAACGTTGCGCAAACGCAACGCTCAGGGCTTAATGGGTTAAATGCCCTTTTCTCCTTCCTCCCTTTTCCCCGGTCAAAAAACATGACCCAATAGTAAGTTCGATCTTAGTGTAATTGATGTGCGACTTATAGTTCCGAAGTTATATAAAAAAATTTGGATTGTTAAAAGAGTGCCACGCCCATTATTAAACGCCCATGAAATATTTTCAGTGGAACAATAAGTCTACATGGGAACATTGCACTAAATTGCAATGTTGTACGACTCATAATTTCGATTTTACTCCATACTAGAAAGGGTTGTATAGCTAGCGCCACGCCCTCTTACCAACACAAAACATAACAAAAATACCAGAAACGTTTATCCACGAGTCTTTGAAACCAATTCTAATAAAATTCACATCGCATCGACCAATTTCTTGCATTCAGTACTATGGGTCATAAAATGACCCTAAGGTCAAATTTGTATAGTTGCTCATTTGCAAGTAAACTAGTGTTGCAAATAAGATGAAATTTAGCGTATATTCAAATGGCATAAAATTAGTCACTGAGTCCAAAGAAAAACAATTATTTACCAGAAATAAGAAAGTTATGGCTCTTTAAAGTCAAATTTTACTCGAAAATGACCCTAAGGTAACAGAAGTGTTAAATGGTTTAACACGTTTAATTTCCAACAACAATTGCATGTGAATAAACAGGTTTTCGAACTGGTTTTGTTCATTTAACTTGTTTAAGCACATTAAACACGTTTAAGTCGTCAGTTTGAACGCCATATACCAGGTATGCGCCTATGAAACCGGTAACGACATCTAGGGGTAAATAGCCAAATATTTATAAACTTCGGAACCGTACCAAATGTCATGTTTACTTCTTCTGTCATATGTCAACAATATTCAGTTCACAATTTGTCAAGTTTCATCCAACAACGCATTGTTTGACGCTCCGGAAAATGTCGGATTACGTGCCTACAAATTACGATTTGCGGACACAGTTAATTTTGTGTTACCATTTGAAGAAAAACGCTTCTGAATCGCATCGAATGCTTGTGGAAGCTTACGGCGAGCATGCTCTTGGTCGCACACAGTGTAACGAGTGGTTCAATAAACTTAAAAGTGGTGATTTTGATGTGAGAAACGAGGAGCGTGGCCGGCCACCAAAAAAGTTTGAAGACGCCGAATTGCAAGCATTGCTCAATGAAGATGATGGCCAAACGCAAGAACAGCTTGCAGAACAATTGGGTGTTGACCGTCGGACCGTCGGAAAACGTTTAAAAGCAATGGGAAAAATTTTAAAGGTTGGTAGATGGGTGCCACATGAACTGACTGAAAGGCAGCAAGAAAGCCGAAAAACCACTTGTGAAATGCTGCTCGCCCGGTACAAAAGAAAGTCGTTTTTGCATCGAATCGTAACTGGTGATGAAAAGTGGGTCTATTTCAAGAATCCCAAACGAAAAAGATCGTATGTTAACCGCGGCGAAAGTGCGCAATCGACCACAAGGCCAGATCGCTTCGGAAAGAAGTCCATGCTAAGGTTTGTCCACGAAATAACTTTTACAATGTAAAACGAAAAAAAGTATAGTAAGCACCGAAATTTCTAAAAAAAAAATTCGCTTTTCAGAATCTGTCAAATTTCAGCTATTAGTGGTCAATTGTATCTTGAAATTCAAAGTGATTCAATCAAAATGGCATCTAAAGAAGAGAAAATTCGACAAAAAATAATTGTCCACTTTTTCGTAAATCCAACGGCTTCGTACGCATTGTTGGGAAGACTAGCCAAAGTTTCCAGGGCAACAGCTAGAAATGTGGTAATTAAATACAAGAAGGACCTGTCCACATCCCGTATCGTCGGAGCCGGACGAAAAAAAGGTTTCGTCTATAAAGATATAGCTCGTAAGGTGAAAGTTTCTCTGGAAAAAAATCCAAACCAATCTTTACAAGATTTGGCACGAAAATTCGAAGTTTCGAAATCATACATTGCGAAAATTAAAAGACACTACGAGCTCAAATCTTTCGTTGTTCAAAAAGTGCCAAATCGTAACTCCGAAGTGGAAAAGCGTGCCAGAAATCGAGCGCGAAAACTTTTATCGAATGATCTGTGTCGTTTTAAAGGCTGCGTGTTAATGGATGACGAAACGTATGTCAAAGAAGATTTCAAACAGCTTCCAGGTCGAGGATATTACACAGCATACCTGAAGGGTGGCGTTATGAAAAGCTTCAAGTATAAACGGATGGACAAATATGGTAAAAAGTATATGGTTTGGCAGGCCATATGCAGCTGTGGCAAATACACTCGTCCTTTTGTTACAACTGGCAGTCTTAACAGTAAAATTTACTTGAAGGAATGTCTCAACAAACGACTTTTGCCATTGTACAGAGAGCACGCTGTTCCACCTTTATTTTGGCCAGACTTAGCACCAGTCCACTATGCAGAAATTGTCAAAGAGTGGTACCAAAGGAATAATATCCTAGTTGTTGAGAAAAATCACAATCCCCCAAATTGCCCACAGCTTCGGCCAGTCGAACGATTTTGGGCAATAAAGAAACGAAACTTACTGAAATATAAAAAAGTGCTAAGGGAAACATTGATTTTATAAAAAAGTGGAACAGTATGGCCAAAAAAATTGGAAAATCTGGTGTGCAACATTTGATGAGGGGATTGAAAGCAAAAATACGTAGATTTGTAAGAAATCCAATTGAACTTTAAAATATTTGTACATTAGCACAAACTTTGAGTTATAAGAGATAATAAATACTCACACAAACATTAGTTCAATATTTTATTTAGTAGCTATTAATAATAGAAAATGTAAAAGTTATTTCGTGGACAAGCCTTATGTGTTTTCTGGGACCAGCGTGGTGTCATATGGTATGACCTTCTAAAACCTGGTGAAATGGTTAACGGTGAACGTTACCAACAACAATTGGCCGATTTGAACCGTGCTATACGCCAAAAACGCCCAGAATATGAAGCCAGGCAACACAAAGTGATTTTCCTCGATGACAACGCACCACCACACCGCACTAGAGCCACCAAAGAATTGGTTGCATCGTACAACTGGCTCTTGCTCATGCGGCTTACTCACCAGACTTGGCGCCTTCGGATTATTATTCGGCGATGGGCCACGCATTAACGGCACGGCGCACAGTGGGGTAATATATAAGTAAAGTGCCGATTAATTCAAAAATGAAAAATCAAGATACAACTATGGTTTTGGTACCGGGTTAAAGGGGATAAAATTCTGTATCGCTATGTGAAAGAGTTGTTGCAAAATAGTTTACCGTTTTCCCGCAAAGCACTCTGAAAGTTGACATTTATTTTCAGTTTTTGTGCGCACAGCGATAAACGTGTTTTTGTCGTCACTTAAAAAGATTTCTTTGTGTGAATTTGAAAAACTATTGAAAAATTAATGATGCAGCCTTCATGTTCAGGTATTTCAGCAATGCAATGTGTATTTGGTTTTGTTAAAAAATGTTTATAAGTATTTCATTTAATTTTTTGTTTAAAAGCATAATAATTGTCTAATTTTTTACCTTTTCATAGACATATAGTTGTGAGTCTTGTGAGGTCGGGCAAAACTGTTTTCCTTAGCGTATAGCTTAGATATTTCAGTAACATTTTATGAAAAAAAAAGTTGCGCGATGTTGCGCACTTTTCCAGCATTTCGATTTTTGTGTGCGCACCCAAGGGCCTCATGCATGCATTGTGCAAACGAAATTGATGACACTGCACAACAAAATTCAATTTTTTTCAAAATAACAAGGTTCTGACAACGGATTCTGGTAGAGGGGGCCAAAAAAAAATATACGTGTATCGGCGTTTTGAAAGTTTACGTCTGAATTTTTTTTTAGGGGGGGTCAAAGTTTTCCCCTTTTCGCGCATTCTTATGGTGATTCGGCATACGAAAACTATGTAACATCACATTTTAGGTCAATGATGTGTTCAGCAATTAGGTGTAAAACACTACGAGGAACATTTTTGTGGAGTACTTTAACCCTGTAGCTCCTATTTATATGGGTCAATTTGACCCTTTTTTTCTAAAATGTCAAAAATGTCCTGTAAAACAGAACTTTTTAAGGACAAAATATATCACGAAAATATTCGCCATAAAATTCTACTGTAGGTCTATGAATACAGGAAAGCTCAGAAATTAACTTGAACTCCAGAATTAAGCCAAAACTGAAAATGTGTTTATTGCGTGTTTTCAAAATTGTTCCACTTCGAATGTTTTGTGGAAACAAAATTATATGGCAAAACCCGCGACCCGCATCTACACGATTTTGTAGGCCGTTAAAAATTGAATTCGTCAAGGAATCTGCAGCAGTTTCTAAAAACGAAAAAGAAAGAGTCAATGACGAAATAAGAAAATTGCCAAAAAAAAGTGCAGTATATGCCCAAAGATGCTATGGAGTTGACAATAATGACGAATGATGATAATGGTGACGGTGATGATTATGATGCTGATGAAGATTATGATGATGAAGATTATGATGATGATGATAATGATGATTTTAATGATGAAACTAAATTGGCTGCAAGAGACGGCGATGAAATGTTTTAATTAAACTGTTCAACTTAAATTTCATTTTTCAAATTTTTTTTTTACTATGTTAGTTTTTTACCGTTTCTTAAAAAAATGTCCACTAAAGTATACCCAAAAACATTTGTTTTTTACTTTATAATGTTCAATTAACTAAACTTAGTAGTTATTTCATATCTAAATAGCCTGGGGGAATTAATCGGCACTTTCGGCATCAATTACCCCACTGTGCGGCGCTTCAATTCTCACGCAGAAGTCAAAAAATGGATCGATGATTGGTTTCAGGCAAAAGACAAAACATTTTTTTGGCAAGGCATCCATAAATTGCCTGAGAGATGGGAAAAATGTGTAGCTAGCGATGGCCATTACTTTGAAGAATAAAATTGTAATCATTTCCTCACAATAAACGTGTTTTTTCAAAAATTATTACCGGTTTCATAGGCGCAGATCAGCGTTGGTGATACTCAGGCATATTTTGGTATTTCAATTTTGAGTGGTGTTTATAAGTCGAATGGAGAATCTCTTGATAATCTGTAGAGTTACACAACAAGTAGTAGAGTTACATAACCAGAATATGTGGATGAGAAAAGTTACCCGAAATTATATCGTTTTACAATAAGTCAAAAGCAGTAGTTGACACCTTAGACCAATTGGTTGTTCATTAACTATGCCGTCAAGCGAAAAAATAATCGCTTTTGATCCCAGCTGAAATCACAACAAAAAGTAGGTACAAGCGGCGAATTTTTCTTGAAGACTTAGATTTGAGTTTAGTAAAGCTAAAGATTTTACGTAGAGTAACGTTACCGAAAGGAAAATCTTCATGCTGACTTCTTATCTCAATACAGCCCATTTACCAAACCTTGTCTGAAAATCATAGCCGACCAAGTGAGGATCTATCCCCCTAATCCCCCCCTGAATACGCCACTGCCTGTGCATGATATTCCGTCCATAGATTTTAGTCCAAGAATTCGACTCGTTATTTGATAATTTTTAGTGGACCGTGCATGACAAATAAGTTGTTAGTATAAAGTTGTCCGTCCATAAATCAGTAGTTACACCATATCCATTAGTCGCATTGCTTTTAAAGTCGTCGTATACTATTTGCTTGTAATGTTGGTAAAGCTTTTCAATATTTCTGCCAATTGTGGTAGGATGCGGCAGTAAGTCTTCTACATCAATATTTTCCCCAAATTTAGCTCCCACCGAAATCAAAACTGCGCAAACTTTTTTGAGCCACTATCTTGTACAAGTTTAAATGGTCGACAATTCTCCACAACCCATTCGGTCGCATTTCGAGTTCCTGCCTGCTTCGTTTGAGCATCAACTAGAGCATGGGGTTGGGTTCTACGACTATTGCTTAAAATATAGCATCGATGTCGTACCAAATTAGAGGTGCATAAAATAAAATAAAATAAATTTGTATACACTAGAGCATGTTCTACATGCCACGAAATTCTCTATTATTGCAACGCCATTAACATCCTTTACTGTTCCAAACGTGTTCCAAATCTTAGTTCTTCCTCTCTTAGTAGTAATTTTGCAGTCGCCTGATTGAATTTTGTGTTTGATTATGGCATTAGTTAGCGATTCACTAGAACTTGGCATTGATTGATCCGAAGCTTCTGAATCATTTGTGGATTCCTTATAAAAGTTATAAAACTAGTTATAACCAACTTACACGTATGTTGCACACCCCCTTCAAAAGTGTCGTAACTCAAACTTCTTAATTTTCCAAAAACCGACAACTCTTTTTTCAAGCTGAATAAACAGTTTTTTAAATAAAGTCTGGACCATTGAGTAGAAAATCCATAAAGTTTATGTTCTTGAATAAGTTACGAAATTTTATTTTTATTTTACTTTAGAAAGTCCAAAAATTTTAGTTAAGACTTTTTATTTCATCAAAAGTGTCACAATTTGAGTTAGGACTATTTTGAATTGAGCAGGAGCGATCAAATAGCATCGAATCGAAACAACACAGTGTCAACACAGCTTCGCGTGGGCAGACGTGCCTTTTTGTGCTCCCGGTATTTAATGTTTTTATCCGTCTCGTGCGCGTATTAATGTTCGTCCGCCTGTTGTGTTTGTTTTTTTTTACACGGTGTCAGCTACCGCGCGTGTGCTAACAAACAAATTGCCAGCAAATAATAATTTTAATAATTAACTTAAACCGTTAACTCGCCGTCCGCCGCATTAAATTCTGCTCGCGTGGTGTTGTTTGTGGTTCTCTTTCCGTGTCTCCCTCCTCCGACCGTATTCAGTGGCGCTACATGCGGTCTTGTTCAACACTGAGAAATTGACTGTTCTGTGGTAAAGGCATAACACTTACCACAGAGCATAATCAATTTCTTAGTGCGGCAGATCACATTCCCGGCTACTTTCCTTGTCCTTTAACCCACCTGGGCCATGGTGCTGGACAAATTTCGTATAGCCTTCTGCAACGTGCGCGGGCTCAGGGCGAACTTTTTTGCTGTATACGCGTTTGTTAACCTCCATAAACCCCATGTAATGGCACTAGGTGAAACCCAGGTGTGTGGGGATGCAGATCCACTGGATTTTCACATCCCTGCTTATCACCTACTGCCATTATTCTCTCCTCACAGGGGTCTTGCCATTTATGTGTGCAGTAATGTTGCGTACCAGTGCCAGCAACAACTATACACGACGGATGCCGAATTTAGCTCCATGTGGGTTAAATTCAATATCCAGTCGCACATTCTGCACTTCTGCTTCCTATATAGGAGCCCGAATTCAGGGAGAGATTTTACTTATAACAAGTTTGATCTTCTCTCTGATTCTATTTCTCAGATTCTGGAATCGTATCCGAATAGTGAAATTGTAGTTGCTGGTGATTTCAATATTCATAATTCCAATTGGCTACGCCATTCCAGCCACACAACTCCTGAAGGCTTATTTGTCGAGCTCTTTGCCGAGTCTAATAACTTGACTCAATTAGTGCATGAACCAACGCATATCCCCTGCGTTGCGGGGCAAGCTCTCAATACTCTAGACCTTTTTCTCACTTCACATCATGAAAAATATGATGTTGAAATGCACGCACCTCTTGGAAACTCGGACCATTGTACCATTTTGGCGTCTTTCTCATACTCTTCTATCCGCAATGCTTCGCTCTTAGCCCCGAAGCGCCTAGTGTGGATGTATGATAAAGCTAACTGGAGTGGACTTAATGAATTTTTCGCACACTTCAATTGGAAATTGTGTTTTCTTGATAGAAACATAAATGCCGCAGCCAAAATGGTCGAAAAAATTGTATTATTGGGAATGCGGTCCTTTATCCCCAATAAGCAAATTTGCATTAAACCCAAGGACAATATCTGGTTTAATGAGACATGCAGAATTGCTGTCAGGTCTAAAGAGGAAGCTTTCAGAGCATGGCAGGCAAATAAAAATGCCACCACTGAACAGCTGCGTAAACAGGCTAGAAATCGATGCAATGCCATCCTAAGGCGCCAAAAGTTTCTGCACGAGCAGCGCCAAAGGAAAAAAGTTCTTCAATGCCAGCGTGGTAGTAAGAACTTTTGGTCATTCGTTAAGAAGGTGAAGAACCAAACATCATCTTAAATTCCAACTCTTCTTAACAATGATCAAATCATCACTCACTCGGTTAATAAAGCAAATTTGTTGGCTAAAATTTTCGCAGAGAATTCCTCCCTGCCCTCCAGCGATCAACCACTACCCGTAGTCGAGAATGTATCGTGCTCTATGCCAGAAATTCATTTTCGGACACGGGTAGTTAAAAGAGTGCTTGCAAATCTCGATGTAAATAAGGCTTCAGGGCCGGACGGCATTCCAGCCCTTGTTTTGCAAAAGTGCGCTACCTCACTGGCTTGTCCATTACGCAAACTTTTCAACTTTTCATACACCACAGGTGTATTTCCGACATGTTGGAAGGTAGCAAATGTTCAACCAGTTCCTAAGAAAGGCAAGACTACTGACCCTGCGAACTACCGACCTATAGCAATCTGTTCGGTGCTTTCCAAAGTAATGGAAAGCATTGTAAACTTCAACCTTGTGAAATATCTGGAGCACAATAGACTGCTAAGTGACCGCCAATACGGCTTCCGAAGACAACGATCGACGGGAGACCTTATGGCGGTACTCACCGAGAAATGGAACCATAGCATTCTAAACCTCGGTGAAAGCAAGGTTGTTGCATTGGATATTTCCAAGGCCTTTGACCGGGTGTGGCATAAAGCACTCGTGTCAAAATTGATTGCCTATGGTGTCGGTAGTACCTTCTCTCGTTGGATTACGAGCTTCCTCTATGATCGCTCTATTCGTGTTGTAGTAGACGGCATAGCCTCGGAAAAGCATTCCCTTAGCGCGGGAGTGCCGCAGGGTTCGGTACTTTCTCCAACCCTTTTCCTTATCTTCATCAACGACCTATTGTCGTCAACGAAGAATCCCATATACTCGTTTGCGGATGACAGCACTATTTGTCATTCATACTCCTTCACAAAGCGCCCCAGCTCTGTGGAGATTGAGAGAGAACGGCGCCGTATGAATGACACACTTAATAGCAACCTACAAACAATCTCCAAGTGGGGTCAAGCGAACAGGGTCGATTTTAATCCTCGCAAGACCCAATGTTGTCTTGGGATTGGGAGCGAGTCTCCCAACATTCCAACACATCCCTGGTTATGGATGGTGTGAGTATTGCGGAATCGGCAGCTCTTGATGTTCTGGGCATGTCCATTAAGAACGACCTTCGTTGGAACGATCATATTTTTGGCGTGTCGAAAGAAGCAGGCAAGTGCCTCGGCTTCTTAAAGCGGTGCAAAAAGTATTTCACCCCGTCCGATCTCCGCATTATTTATACCACCTATATCCGACCTAAAATGGAGTTTAACTTGCACCTATGGGCAGGGGCTTTAAAAATCCCATTTGGAGCTCCTGGATCGGGTGCAAAACCGTGCGATTAAACTTATAGGGGACAGTAGGGCATCCAGCTCTACTGACTCCTTGGAGCATCGTCGAAACGTGGCATGTGTGGTGTTATTCTACCGATACTTTTTCGGTAATTGCTCAGTGGAGATGAGCAGCTTGATGCCATCACTCCGGGTATTCCCACGGGCAACCCGTTTGAACACTGGCGCTCATGCATTCCACGTCGAAACGATGTTCCAGCGCACTACGCACTACAGAGAAAGTTCGTTCCTGGCCCGAACAGCGCGATTGTGGAATGGTCTCCCTGCAGATGTTTTCCCCAGCACCTATGATCTTGATGGATTCAAGGCAAGAGTCCATAAATTCCTCACCCAACTTCCTCTCTATCAACCTATATATCCTTCCTGAACCAGCGCAATGCCTCGCATTAATAGGGGTCATCCCCTGCGCGTTTGTTCGAGTTTCAAAAAAAAAAAAAAAAAAAAAAAATACAAGATCAAAATATACTGAACTTTCGCCTATAGGTAGACATGGGCATTATGCATCGTATTGAAACGAGGAGGCACTCTGTGCCGTGCATGAATGCTTTTCCAAGCATACTGAAACGAGGAGGCACTCTGTGCTGTGCTGTGCATGAATGCTTTTCCAAGCATACTTTTAGGCATGCACTTTGGAGTACGACAAACTTGCTATAATTCGCTTGCTATAATATGGCGAAGATGGTTCACGAAAGGTGATGAGCTCTGCTAGAGCAATCGAGATAGAAAGTACAACGGGAATGTGCAAGAAACTTCGGCGCGATAAGAAAACTAGTATAAAAGCAGTAGTGTCCAGCGCAAGGGGTCGAGTCTGTGTTGAGCAAGCAAAGTGGTAGTGTAGATACAGGCGAAGTGTAAATCTGTAAATAAAGTGATTGTTAGTTTCTGACTGCGTTTGTCGCTGAATAATTGAAGTTGTTTTATTTTCAAACACAATCGAAACGAATTTTTGTAACATTTGGTGTCAGAAGTGGGATTGTGCTACTGAAAGTAAACCACAACAACATTTATAAAACGCGGACATGGTTAAACTCTAGCTGCTAAAGGTGGACCAGCTGAAGAAGGAGCTGGCTGCCTGGAATTTGCCGACTGCTGGTGGTAAAGTGGAGTTGCAACTGCGCTTGCGAGAGGCGTGTGAGGCACGAGGCGTCGATTGGACTGCGCATGAGTTCGGAACGCAGGACCTAGAGGCGTCGGCCAACGTGGAAGAATCGCCTGCGGGTGCTGCGTCGATGCAAAGTACGGCTGCAGCGGCTGCGCCACTACAAGCAATGGACATGAGCCAGCTAATGGTTGCAATGAAAGGCATGTTTCAAGAAACTTCTGCGAAAATCGAGAATGTCAATCGTGAAATTTCGGCGAACCGAGAAGTGGCAGAGCGAATGGAAAACAAGCGTCAGGAAAATTCTGCATGCTTGGAACAGAAAGTGGAAGAAATCTCCAACAGGCTCAATGTGAAGGTGGAGCACCTGGGAGCGCAAGTGGAACACTTGGATAAACGAGTCGACGGCCTCGATGATTCCCTGAACAGACAAGTTGACGACCTGGATGATTCCATTTCTCATAACATCTCAAACTTTTCTTTTACCTTTTACTCTACTTCTCTACTCTCACTTACAAATAGTTAAGATTTTTCTTTGTAAATTATTAAACATTGTAATGATATTGTATTTATTGTGTAATGCTTAAAACGAATGTGTTCCTAATTGGCATGCAAAAGATTGCATCTTATATGCCTGTATTATCTGTTAAATAAATAAATAAAAAATAAATAAATTCCTTGAACAAACGAGTCGACAGGCTGGAGGATTCGGTGAACAGAAAAGTGGACGAACGGTTTAGAGAGGTACAGCCTCGAGAATGTTTGCCGCCGGTTCCGGAAAGTTTTGCCACCAGAACAGAAGTGCCTACGTATGATGGTGCTACGCCGTTCGATGCATTTAAACTGCAATTCGACTTGGCTGCTTTGGAAACTCAGTGGACCGATATCTGGAAAGGTCACAGATTGGCACTGGCGCTGAAAGGTCCTGCGGCTGAGGTAATTAAATCGGTTCCAGAATGTTCGAGAAGTGATTATGAGGCCGTCATGAGAGCGTTGGCGGCGAAGTACAGCAACGAGCACAACCATACGCTGTACTACTGTGAGCTGAAGAACCGCAGGCAAAGAGCAAACGAGGCGCTGCAGACATATGCAGCAGACATTGAGGGGCTCGTACAGTTGTGCTACCCAAAGTTCGGCACTGATGATCTCGAGAGGATGAAGATTGAGTCGTTTATTGAGGGTCTTCATGATCCGGAAACACGTCGCAGTGCGTTGATGATGGGCAAGCATACATTTGAGGAGACGGTGACCAGCGCGATGACATATGAGGCGACATGGACTGGAGGCACTCGGTATGCACCTGCAAGGATATGCCAAATCCAGCCGGCCAGCGACATTTTGATCCAGGCAATAAGCTCTGAGACACCGGGCAGGCAACGGGTTGTCTCCTCTAAAGTTGTTTGCTGGACATGTGGCAAGCAGGGTCACATAGCACGGGACTGCCGCCAACGAAAAAGGCGTTCCCGTTCTCGATCGCAATCGCCTGAAGCGAGGAACACTGACCATCGAGGCTCAGCCAACAAGCGCAGGGCTGAGGACGACGAGTCGTTAAACTAAAACGGGTCAGCCCAAAGGGGCGAGAGCTGATCCTCACAACCTGCTGCCCCACCGTCCTTGTCTCGCAACGTTGAAACGACAACCCAGCAGCTTGACAATTGAAGGAAAGATAGATGGAAAGTTGTTCGTGTTGACACTGGATACTGGAGCGTCATATTCGATCATAAAAAGAAAGTTTCTGAAGAACTGGGAACCACTGCATGGCATACACCTGAGGATTGCGACTGGCGAGCGTGCGTCGGTGGGAGGAAAAGTAACAAAAACAATTGCTATCGGCACCAGCAGCCTGGAACATGAGTGCATCGTCGCGGATATAATGGACGACGTGATTATTGGCGTGGATTTCATGATTAGGCACGGTTTTACGCTGGACCTGAAAGAAAATGTGCTGAAGTATGCTAACGTTGAATTCCCCCTGTACACCGGCTATGAGCGAAGCGTGGCGGTAAGGAAAGTTGTCTCGTGTCAACACCAGAAGATACCAGCGAATTCCGAGGCGATTGTGTTGGCAAAGGTGGACGAGGACGATGGGACAAGTCGGCTGTGGGTTGTAGAAGCGTCAAAACAAGGATACGACAACATAATTATCGGACGTACATTAGTGGAACCCAAAAATGGCAAAATACCAGTCAGGACACTCAACACACCCAGATATGTCGGAAAAGATGCAGTCATTGGCGAGTGTAGAGGGGCTGAAGCAGTTGTCAATTGCGAAAGCAGTCTACCCGCAGGAAGTAAGAAAAGCGGTTCTAACATGGACGCCATACCGCAGGAGAACCAGTGGGGCAGCGAATTGACAGCCAAGCAGAAACAGAAGGCGCGGTCACTCCTGCAGCAGTATGGGTCAATATTTGTAAATATTAAATTTACAATTTTGTGCAAAATTGGCAAATACAAAATTCTAAGTTAAAAATAAAATATCGCAAACTTAGAGTTTGCTTGTAAACTAGTGTGAATTACACAATTACTTAACCTCATTAAACTTTGTAGAAGTCAAACAAATTTACTGATATATGTTATTACTCCAATTATTAAAATTATTGGTTGGATAACATCACATCGTCCCGGATTTGTTCTTTTATAGACTCTTTAACGAAAGCAATTCTGTGTTTCTTGTAAGCTAAATATGGGCTTCTTACATGCTGTTATGTAGGGGAAATACGTTTTTTCAGATCTTTTTTTATAAAGTCGCTTCTACAGGGTTTTATAAAATATTTCTGTACATTTCTGATGATTTAGATTACACTACTCGACACGAAAAATGCACCTAAAAATAAAAGTGTTTTCTAGACTAGAACTTTGAAACAGAATAAAATTTAGATGTATGAATCTACAGACTGAGATTCAAAACATGTATGTTTTCCATATCTGACATATTTTGGCCCTGAAAGTTCAAATTAGGAAATTTACTTAAAAGGAGACAATTTTCCTCTTTCATTTGATACCCCATATCTTCATCATTGCACTTGTGCATATATTTAAAAAAATATTTGAAATGCGTATGTCCTTAAAATTTTAAAGTCCTTCAAAAAGGACTTTGGGTCAGAAAATGTAATACTGACTATGCCAGGATACTATAAATGATCGCTAGTTTCACGTCTAGATCAAAATTTGGATGGGTCTCGGTAAAATAAAAAAAAATTTTTCGCACGGTCTAATAAATGTAAAGTTGGTGTTTTCACTCTCTGCATCATAACTTTGTCATTTTTCTTTCAGTTCTATTGATGTTAGGCTTAATATTTCATTTTAGATTTTAAAACCAGGGGAGATAATCTATTTTTTTCTATAGCAAAATATTTTAAAATTTATGACTTCATGAAAATTCACTTTGTTACAACTTACAACTACAACAATCTATATGTTACTACAAAGGCTAAGTTATTATCTTCTGAACGATGGACAGCTCGTGTTATTCGGATAATTCTTTTAGGTGATATGTGCTCATAACTGAAACAACAGGAAAAAAATAGTTTTTCGAAGATTTTTCGAAAACGCTTCTTAAAAATGTTTGGATTTTCAGTTTCGTGTTCAGCGGCCAAAGTTACTCTAGAAAACACTTTTATTTTTAGGTGTACGCGATTGGCCCATTTTCTGTCGAGTAGAGTTATAATGCGCTGATCGCAAAACAATCTAATCCTCTTGCTCGGGTAGCTTAAACAATGGCCAGATCGTAGTAAGGGGTCGTCCATAAATTACGTAACGCAATTTTTAGTATTTTTTGACCCCCACCCCCCCCTGTGTCACAAACTGTCACATTGGCTTGAACCCCCCCCCCCCCCCCCAAAGGTGTAACGTAACGGAGTCAAGTTCAAGAAAAAGGGAAATAAATAAGTGCTGCCCGTAGACGGTGCGGACACCCAGATGGCGTTCCTCAACATCGATAATGTTGATTTTTTCTATACCAAGTGTTAAAAAGCGGGAACAATTAAAAAAATTTTTATTTCGATCAAGATTATATGAATACGTTTAAAATTTGTTACGTCACATTCTGCTCGACCCCCTTCCCCCCCGGCGTCACAAACTGTCACATCGAGCAAGGCCCCCCCCCTCCCCCCCAGGAGCGTTACGTAATTTATGGACGACCCCTAACGAAGCAAGATTTTCTGTTTTTTTTTCGAGATTTAAGATGACTTTGAAATGACGAATTTGGTCTCCCAAAAGTTTTCCTAATTTCACGAAAGTTTTTATCAATTTTTGAAAGATTTAGTAAGATTATCCTTTTATCCATTTTTCATTTTTTTGTTGAATTCTATTGCTTTCTTTAAAATTTCAAGCACATATACGTTTCAAAATAATTTACAAGTCCGTTTACTGTTCCATGGAATACAAATTAAAAAAAAAAAAGTAAAAAGCATAACCGGAAATTTCCGTTATTAGTTTTGTACGCAAACTTATTCTGCACCGTTTTGTGGGGGCCCCTTAGCCGTCGCCACTCCGGGCCCCCGAACACCTTAAGCCACCACTGAAGAGGTCACAACTTTGATCGAAAACATGGGTAAAGAAAAGATCATAGAGCCTTCGTCAGGCCCTTGGTGTTCGCCGGTCGTGCTAGTCAAGACAAAGGATGGCAGTACCCGGTTTTGTGTGGACTATCGGAAGCTCAATGACGTAACCAAAAAGGACAGTTATACACTACCTCGAATCGATGACACCCTGGACACACTGTCAGGCACACAGTGGTTTTTCCACGCTCGGCCTACGGCTTTTGGCAGGTAGAGCTTGAAGACAAGGTTAGGTTAGGTTAAAATGGCTGTCTTGGCCTGGGACCTGCCGAAAGGCACACTTAGGCCACGGAATGGGCCCGTTGTGATACCACAAGTTGAAAGGTCTGTCTTACTACAAGTCGATAAGCCTAATTAAGCCATTTCGAAGAGTGGATGAACTCAATCAAGTCTATTATGCTAGCTGAATTGAGTTCACTCAAGTTGTCGAAGAAAGGAGAGCCTAGGGTTTTCCATCTTCGTCTAGATAGAGCCGGACAGTTGCAGAGAAGGTGGCTGATAGATTCCTCCTCCTCCTCATTGTGGCAACTGCGGCAGAAGTACCATCTGTTGACGCCTAGTCTGAAGGCATGGCGTCCGAATAAACAGTGGCCTGTCAGAATTGCGACGACCGTGCTGCCTATTAAGCGAGATAAGTGCTCTTGTTCGCCTTAGATTAAAGACAGGCCAGAGCTGTTTGGTTATGGTACATGTGCTCTCTCCTTGCCATCGACTGTTGGCCTTATCGAGGAAGAGTGAACAGATCATTAATTTACAGGTGGCAAGAGGAATGCCTGCCGTGACTCTAAACAAGGACAAGGAAAAAACGGCTTTTAGTGTTGGCGATGGGTTGTGGCTGTTCACTGTCATGCCGCTTGGACTCTGGTGGACGCATCAGCAACATTCGAGCGGCTAATGGAACGTGTGCTAAAAGGGCTACATGTCTGGTATACCTCGACGACATAATCGTGATGGGCAAAAGTTTCGACGACCACCTGGAAAAGCTGAAGGAGGTATTTGAGCGAATACAAAAAGCCGGGCTTAAGCTCAACCCAAAGAAGTGCTCGCTGTTCCAAAAAGAAGTCAAGTATCTGGGTCACACGGTTTCCGCCCGCGGAGTACGTACGGACGAAGGCAAAATCACGGCGGTGAAGGAGTGGCCCAGACCACGCAATCTACACGAAATCCGCAGTTTCCTGGGCCTGTGCACATACTATCGAAGATTCGTTCCGGGATTTGCGAACATAGCTGGCAGCTTGCACAAACTGACGAAAAAGAATCAAGCCTTCGAATGGATTGAACAGCAGGAGCAGGCTTTTGCACGACTGAAGAAAAAACTGTGCACTGCTCTAATTCTGGCCTTTTCCGTGCGTGGAGAGATGTTTGTGCTGGATACAGATGCAAGTGGGCATAGTATCGGCGGTGTGCTATCACAGATAATAGATGGCCAAGAACAAGTGATAGCATACTACAGCAAAATTTTGTCAAAGCCTGAACGCAACTACTGTGTGACACGAAGGGAGTTGCTCGCAGTATGCGTGAAACACTTCCACAAATACCTGTATGGGCAAAAGTTTCACCTGCGCACAGATCATGCGGCATTGAAATGGCTACTGAACTTTAAAGACCCGGAAGACCAATTGGCGCGGTGGATCGAGCAGCTGCAGAGCTACGACTACACGGTAGAGCATCGCAAGAGTAGCAGCCATGGAAATGCCGATGCCTTGGCACGCCGTCCGTGCAAAACCGAATGCAGGCATGGTTCGCGAGCCGAAAGCAAGGAGCAGATAGTGGACGTCTGATTGGTCAGCGTTATGCCAGAGGAAGAGTGGTCTGCGGAGAGGATACAAAAGGACCAGCGCGGGGATACGGATCTTAAAAAAAGTATTGAAGGCAAGGAGCAAGGCGTACGTCCAGACTGGCAGAAGATGGCCGGTGAAAGCCCGATCGCGAAGGCTTACTGGGCACAATGGCAAAGTCTGCGGCTGTCTGATGGCTGCCTATACCGCGAGTGGGAGAGTGAGAATGGCCGGACCAGCAATTCCCTAATTGTAGTCCCGAAATACAGGATCAACGAGGTGATCGAGGCATACCATAACGACTCCAGCGGAGGGCACCTAGGCATCACAAAAACTGTCGCCACCACGGTCGCGGAAATGCTGGTAAACAACTGGGTGGCCAGATTTGGAGTTCTGATGGAGTTGCACTCGGATCAAGGCCGGAATTTCGAGTGTGGTATTCAAGGAAGTGTGTGAGCTACTTCTCTTCTTCTTGACTGGCACGACAGCCCGATTACGAGACTAAGGCCTAGCTACCCGCAACCAACCGTGTTGTGCATGCGAATGTTTTTACAAGGTTGGAAGGGACCTACAGTTTTATGCCGATTCCGAACGGCGAGTTGGGAGCTTTTTGATAGGCAATTGTGTGAGCTACTAGGAATAAGGAAAACTCGCACCTGTCCTTTGCATCCCCAGTCCGACGATATGGTGGAACGATTCCATCGGACGCTGGAAGAATATCTGCGGAAAGTAGTAGGCACGAATCAAAAGGATTGGGACACGCATATCCCACTGTTCCTGATGGCGTATAGGTCAGCCCCGCACGATACGAAATCACTCACTCCAGCCCGAGCATTGTTCGGCACGGACTGAGGTTGCCTGCTGACTTAAAGCTCGGAGTGGTGAGCACGACGGAAGGCGCTAAGACTGATTACGCGGTCAATAAGCGGTCGGAACTGCAAGAAATGGACCAGTTTATAAGGGACCGTATAAAACTGGTCAGCGATAAGATGAAAGCCAGATATGATCTACGGGCTAACACCGCAGGATTCCAAGAAGATGATCTGGTAATGCTCTACAACCCGCAGCGGAGGAAAGGTTTGTCTCCAAAACTTCAAACGTCATGGAAAGGATCGTATAAGGTCGTGACCAGGATTAATGACGTGGTGTACAGGGTTCATCGCTGCAGCAACAGGAACACGAGGTTGAAAGTAGTCCACTTGGAGTGCCTGGCGCCTTACTCCGGCGGAGCCTCGGCACTTGTTCGAGACGAACAAGTCTAAGCAGGAGACTTAGACGGAGACGCAGGTCGCGAAACACAGCACAGGGCAGCGCAACGCAAATTAAACTGTGTTACGCAGCAAATGTTTGAACAGCGTATAACACTTCGTTCAATAATGTGTGTGACTGACACATAGATGGCGGTACTAATACTAAATCAATATTTTTTTCGAAATTGTGAACCTTTTTAGGCTTACTGTCAAAATTATATGTCAATCCGACCATTAGTTTACAAGTTACAGTGCTTTAAGTGACACTACTTTTGAGTTTTCAAAAAAAAATGAATTCAAAGCAATTCCGTGTGCTGATTTATCATTGTTTTTTAATGAAAAAAAAATACTGTTCAATGCCAGGAATGGCTTGAAAAACATTATTCGGACTCTGCTCCATCAAAAAGAACCATTTGTTATTGGTATGCCGAATTCAAACGTGGTCGTACAGACACCGATGACATTCCATCTACTGGACGGCCAAATGACGCTGTTATTCCGGAAAACGTTGTAAAAACACTGAAAATCATTATGTCCGACCGTAAAGTGAAAGTGGGGGAGATTGCTGACATTCTAAAGATATCAGCAGGCAGTGTACACACCATAATACACGAACATTTGGTTATGAAAAAGGTGTTTTCGAAATGGGTGCCGCGTTTGCTCACACCGGAGCAAAAACAACAACGAATCTATGATTCAAAGAGCTGTTTGGACATGTTTACGCGCAACAAGTCGGAGTTTTTGCGTCGGTACATCACAATGGATGAAACATGGATCCACCATTTCACTCCAGAGTCAAATCGGCAGTCTGCTGAGTGGCATGCAACCGGTGAAAGCCGCCCAAAGCGTCCAAAGGCACAAACATCGGCTGGCAAGGTTATGGCGTCAGTATTTTGGGATGTGCACGGAATAATATTCATCGACTAACTTGAGAAAGGGAAAACAATCAATAGCGACTATTATATAGCGTTGTTGGAACGTTTGAAAGAAGAAATCGCGATTAAGCGGCCCCATATGAAGAAGAAAAAAGTGTTTTTTTCACCAAGACAATGCACCGTGTCACAAGTCGATGAAAATGATGGCAAAAATTCATGAATTGGGCTTCGAATTGCTTCCTCATCCCCCGTATTCTCCAGATCTGGCCCCCAGCGACTACTGGCTCTTCGCAGACCTCAAAAACATGCTCCGTGGTAAAAGATTTGGCTCAAATGATGAAGTAATCGCCGAAACTAACGCCTATTTTGAAGGCAAAGAAAAATCGTTCTACAAAGGCGGTATCGAAAGATTGGAAAAGCGTTGGAATGATTGTATCTCCCTAAAAGGGGACTATGTTGATGAATAAAAACGAATTTTGGCAAAAAAATTTGTTTTAATTAGTTAGTCACACACATTATTGAACGAAACGTTACGAATCTCGGAAAACCAGCACTCGTATTTCGTATTCATTCCATTAACACTAGGATGAGCGACTATTTTGTAGGCGCTAAGTGGAGCAACTGGGCCTCGCGAGGCCCATAAGCGATGATCAGCTGTTCCTACGATTTTCACCCAGTTAGGTGTGGCATAGACAGCTGATATTGGGCACACATACTCTATGATAGTATAGCTATGGGTCGATGTAATTATTAGGGGGATTTCTTACGAGAGTGGAGGGTTGAGGTGCCCTAAATAGTAAAACTGCTATTTGTATATGGCACAACATTTAATTAATTTATTTATTGATTAAATTCAAATCAAACAAAAAAAGAAACAGTTTATTCTGCAGCACAGCCATGGCAAAAACATATTTTATTTACAGAGCTGTGTTCAAGACATATGAGTTTTTTTTTCATGTTTTACAGGACAAGAATGTTTTGCGCCGTTTTTAGTCATGTTGAAGGTCACACCATGCACAGTCCTTTCGTTCTTTCTTTGCTGATCGTGCGGATGTGCTTGGTGCTGGATAATGACAGTGTGTATGTAATAATAAAGACAGAATTCACAATGCAAAATAATTTCTTTTTTATAATTACTTACAAAAACATCAAATTTCGCCATAGCTTCACTGATATTGCTTATGAAAGAGCTCCCAACCTGCCGTTCGGAACCGGCATATAACTGTAGGTCCCTTCCACCCGCGTACAAATTCACACGCACAACACGGGTGGTTGCGGGAAGCTAGGCCTTAGTCTCGCGTAAGCGGGCTGTTGTGCCAGTCAATTATTATTCACTGATATTAGGCCAGCGACTAACGTGACTTTTCATTGCCCTATTTGCCATGTGAGGAGTGACCAACTGAGAAATTAAAAGCTTTAGGTATTCAGGACGTTTATCGGGGTTGATTGATAAAAACTCGATTACGCAATCAATGCAAAACATTTCGAATAGCATACTTGTACACCTGAGCAAAAGCTTATAAGAAGCGAAATTTCTTACGGTATATTATTTTGGTTTTAGTGGCAGTGCGTTGAAGCTTATAGCCAGTTATCTAGAGGGACGGACGCAAAAAGTTATATCTAACAAATCTGTCTCAGTCTCGATTGGTATGTGCAGGTGTTTCACAAGGATCAGTCCTTGGTCCTCTGTTGTTTAGTCTCTTTGTCAACGACGTATTCTCTGTGTGCCAGTATGTGAATGTTTATGCATATGCACATGATATTCAAATGCACCTGTCTAGCCGAATTGGCCTTGTTGAGGATTTGTGTTTCAAAATGAACAGTGATCTGTCTGCTATCTCTAAGTGGGCTACTGCCAATTATTTGTGTCTAAATACGTCTAAGTCCTACGTTTTGCCTATTTGTCATAGTGTAGTTCACCTTGACAGTATTCCTAAGCTATATTTAAGCTCTAGTGCGCTTACATTTACTGAAAAAATAAGAAATCTGGGATTTATTGTAAACCACAATCTAAGTTGTCGTGATTATATTAATGGGGTTGTGAGCAAGGTATATGCTACACTGCGTAAACTGAGTATCTCTGCTTCGTTTACCCCCTTGGAAACCAGGCGTAAGCTGGTTGTTCAGCTTATTGTGCCCCTTATCGCCTACTCAGAGATTGTGTATAGTAAGCTTGATTCTGTGTGTTTGCATAAAGTTAACGTAACATTTAATTATGCCACGCGATATGTCTACGGACTCAAAAGGTATGAGCACATTTCCCTTTGGCAGATTAAGGAACTAGGCTGTAGTATTGAAAATTACCTATCTGCTAAAAACTGCATATTTATCTACAGACTAATGGAGTGGAAAACCCCTCACTATTTGTTCGAAAAGCTCATACCTTTCAGGTCCAGGAGACACCACAATTTGATTGTCCCAGAATATAACTTCTTAAGGGGGGTTTCTACCTTGTGCGGTCAAAAAAATCGATTTTTTTTCATGCAATTTTGGATTAATACATGATTGTAGAATACGCTCCCAAAATTTGAAGTTGAAATCTTTCGAATTACGGAAGCAATTTATCGAAACAGGTAGCGGTGTCGGTGTCACTTTATACTGAAGCAAAACTTTGAACGCGTTTTTCTCAAAACTACATTTTTTGGCCTTGCGGAAGTGATTTAGGCCACACGAGTTGAGCAATAGCTACGAAATTTTAAACAGTCATTTATCAAGGTCTTAGCTATGGCTGGAACTAGGATCTTCAAGAAATAATAATTATTTTTCATTAAAAATAGAAATTTGTATTGAAAAAAGTAGGTAAAAATTGATTTTTTTAGTCAAAATGGCATAAATCCTTCATTTTTCATTGTTTTTTTAAATCCTAGTTCCAGCCATAGACAAAAGGATACAGAATAAGAAACAATTTCATTTTTGTGTTTCAAGTCATCTCAAACAGCGGCAGGACTTCCGCCAGTAAGGAAGTCCTGCCGCCATTGCTCGATGGCCCCCTCCCCCCCCCCCTTTGCATATTTTATCTTGAAACTTTTTTTACTTGTACAATAAACATATACCTACATCTGAAAAAACTTTCCAGTGTTTATCTTAAAAACCTTCCCATCAAAAATTTTTTAAAAACAACATGTTTTCTCGGCCGCACAAGGTAGAAACCTGCCTTAACATCATCAAGACTATTTTTCATTAACGCCGCACGTTGGGAACAAACAGGCAGAAACGCTCGCATTGGAGCAAATCCAAAAGTTGCGAATCTGAATTTTTGTTTTTACTTGTCGTAATATAGATAGACTAGCGAGACAGCAAATCAACTTTTCAAGTCTCTTCATCCCATGACCTGGACTTTACGGCCTTTCAAAGTTGAACGTTTTATTATATTATTTTCACTTCTAGCACAATATCGTTAACAAGACTGTCTTCAGATGCCTATATTTTTAATGAAATCCCATAATTTTTACATGTGGGGTTATGATATTTAGGCAATTAATATTTAAAAAAATTGTATTTAAAAAATTTTTATTTTGAAAAAAATATATATCTAACCTTTGCCTAATTTTTTGATAAAAATTAGAAAAATTGGGATTTTCTCTCGACTGTAACTTTTGAGATTCCACAGCATTCCACCAAATACGTATACACTGATTAGCACTGATTTACACTGATTCAGCTAAATGATGGTACCAAACTCATCTGCGGAGTTCTGCGACTAAGTGAATGCAAGCAATTTTCGCATGCCAACCCATGCTCTTTTTGTACTCAGTTCTGGTGAGCAACGATATATTTTTAATTGCTGAGCAAAACTATACGTATGAAAAACAGCAAGGCTGGTGTTGAAAGGAATAAATATGTATTTTAATCTATAGAATTGAGATATGTATATATATATATACAAGTCACCTCTTCTTCTTCTGCTTCTTCTTTATGTATTCGCCTCTTTCATCTCTAATTTTCCTACTATTTTTGTCTTCTATTTTTAGATGTAAGGTTAAATATATTATTATTGTTATTAGATTTAAGTTTTGCTTTAATTCCTGTAAAATTTATTAATGATTGATGTGCATTTAAAAGACTTAATTCTTATATTGTACAAATGTATAACTTTTTTCTAAATAAATAAATAAATAAATAACAGCTTAACATATACACAATGTGGCACACAGGATTTCACACATAACTTTTGAGCCTAACATTATTCGAAGGAACATATTCCAGCCGAATTTTTTGTAACAAACAGATATAATTAAGGGCTTTGTAACCCCCCTTGCGTGCGCCACTGCACACATAAATTGTAATAAAGTTACCAAACATGGTGGCTCGTGTTTGAATAATTTTTGTTCAACGGCTTACGTATATTTTAGGTGCATTTGTCATATATTTACGAATGGGCCTCGCCAGGCCCAGTTGCTCCACTTAGCGCCTACATACATAAAGTGGCCATGTTTGTTCTACAAAATCGATGCAAATAAACTTTTGTTGGTTTCGTTTCGTTTAGAAAACATTAGCGGAAGTTGGCATGAAATATTTCGGCGATAAGAGCCATGAAAACAATTTGGTAACTACTCAAAGTCAAAATGGGCCTGGAAAAGGGCCCAGTTGCACATCCTAGTGTTAACCCTGTAATATGAGTTATTTGTCTGAATCAGACTTTGAAATATAATCTATGTAATATTGAAACGATGAGGCACTCTGTGCTGTGTATGAATGTTTTTCTAAGCACACTGAAACGATGAGTCACTCTGCGCTGTGATATTGAAACGATGAGTGCTTTTCCAAGCATACTTTTAGGCATGCACTTCAGAGTATGCCAAACTTTCTATAATTCGCTTGCTATAATATGGCAAGGATGGTTCGTGAAAGGTGATGAGCTTTGCTAAAACAATCGAGATAGAAAGTATAGGGTGTTTTTTTTAGAGATATAGAACTTCGAATTGAAATAAAACACAAGAAAATCGTTTTAATGTCCATCAATTTGGCTTTATTGGAAGGATAATTTTATGCCATTAATGTTTAAATATGATTTCGGGCATGTGGCCGCCGCGGCTGGCTCAAATAAAGCCAATTCTACAGGTCCAATTTTTAAAGTTGATGGACAAAGCTCCAATTGCTGTGCACGGTGGCGAATCGATTCATTCGGGTCCTCTTCAACATTTTGCTCTACAGCGGCAATTGCACTGTTCGACGTCTCTGCGGATGCGTATTATCACATAGAGTAAACCTAATGCGAAAACGACCCATGGTTAACCGAATTTAATTGCTCTGATGGACGATGTCGACCATAAAATGGACGGAGCTTGCGGTAAATTTCGCGAACTGAACCATTATTTACGGAATAAATTTCCACGATTTGCAAGCGTTGTTCTTTTGTCAACCTGTTCATGATGAAATGGCAAACCAAACTGAACACAAATGACATTAGAGTTGCCAGATTTGACCACAAAATGCCAGTTTTATCTCTATTCGAAAAACAAACCTCTAAAAAAAAACACCCTATACAACTGGAATGTGCAAGAAATTTCGGCGCGATAAGAAAACTAGTATAAAGCTGCAGTGTGCAGCGCAAGGGATCGAGTCTTTATGGAGCAAGCAAAGGGGAAACATGCAATAGTAGAAGTGTAAAGTGGAAAAAGTGTAAATTTGTAAATAAAGTGATTGTTAGTTTCTGACTGCGTTTTGCGCTGAATAATTGAAGTTGTTTTATTTTCAAACACAATCTAAACGAACCTTGTAGAACTTGGGATTTTCGTAACATTTGGTGTAAGAAGTGGGATTGTGTTACTGGAAATAAACAAAAAATAAATAAATAAAATTATAAAAATACAGACATGGTTAAACTCGAGCTGCTGAAGGTGGACCAGCTGAAGAAGGAGCTGGCTGCCTGGAATTTGCCGACTGCTGGAGGTAAGGTGGAGTTTCAGCTGCGCTTGCGAGAGGCGTGTGAGGCACGAGGCGTCGATTGGACTGCGCACGAGTTCGGAACGCAGGAGCTAGAGGAGTCGACCGAAGTGGAGAAATCGCCTGCGGGTGCTGCGTCGATGCAAAGTACGGCTGCAGCGGCTACGCCACTACAATGGACATGAGTCAGCTTATGGTTGCAATGAAAGGCATGTTTCAGAAAACTTCTGCAAAAGTCGAAAATGCGAACCGTGAAATATCAGTGAAACTGGAAACCACGAATCAGGAAATTTAGGCAAAAGTCGACACTGCGAATCGAAAAATGGCAGCGAAATTGGAAACTACCAATCGGGAAATTCCGACAAAAGTCGAAACTGCAAACCGAGAGATGGCGGCGCAAATGGAGTCGAAAATGCAGTCGGTTGAGGAAAGTTTTGCCATAGCAGTACCTACTTATGATGGTACTACGTCGTTCGACACATTCAAACTACAATTGGATATGGCTGCTTTGGAGAGTCAGTGAACCGATGTTAGGAAAGGTCGGAGACTGATACTGGCTCTAAGAGGTCCTGCGGCTGAGGTAATAAAAACAGTTCCAGAAGGTTTGAGATGTGATTACGAGACCGTCACAAGGGCGCTGGCAGCCAGATACAGTGACGAGCACAACAAAATGCTGTATTATTGCGAGCTGAAGAGCCGTAGGCAAAGAGCCAACGAGGCGCTGCAGACATATGCAGCAGAAATTGAGCGGCTCGTACAGTTGTGTTACCCGAAATTCAGCAATGAAGTTTTGGAAAGGATGAAGATCGAAGCATTCATCCAAGGCATTCTTGACTCGGAGACACGTGTGAGTACATTGATGATAATGATGAAGCCGACATTCCGTGAGACTGTGACAGCCGCATTGCCGTATGAGGCGGCCTGGAGGGGAAGTTTTCGACATTCATCTGCGGAAAGGCGTCGAGCCCAATCTGGACGTGTCACGCAAAGCCAGACAGCGAGGTCAGAAGCACCAGCGGGGTTGCGGGCAGTGTCATCTCGAGTCAGTTGCTGGCGATGTGGCAAGCAAGGCCACATATCACGAGACTGCCATCTGCGAGAGAAGCGTTCCGGACAACAAACGTCGCCAAGATGGGCTGACGCACTACCATACCATCCTTGCAAAACCGAGGGCAGGCATGATTCGCAAGTCGAAAACAAGGGACAGATTGTGGATGTTCGGTCGGTAAGAGTTCTGCAAGAGGAAGATTGGCTTGCGGAAAGGCTACAGAAGGACTAGCGCGAGAATACGGATCTCGCGAAGATCATCAAAGGCAAAGCGCGGAAATTACGGCCGTACTGGCAGGATATGACTGGTGAGAGCCCAATCGCGAAGGCTTACTGGGCACAATGGCAAAGTCTACGTCTGAAGAATGGCGCGAGTGGGAGAGCAGGGATGGCTATACTTCACAGGATCATTTCTGTAGTCAGTCTTCATTTACTTTCTTTGCAGGGATGGCAGGACCAGGAAATCCATAATAGTGGTCCCGAAAGGCCGAATCGACGATGTCATCGAGGAAAACCATGACTCCAGTGGAGGGCACCTAGGCATCCCAAAAACTGTCGCCAAAACAAGAAGGCGATGGGTAGGATGCAAGGAGTCTGTCGCTGAGTGGATCAGAGGCTGTTATTGGTGTTCGGCTGCGAAAGGGCCGAGGAGAAGATCGCGGAGCCGCACTCAACTAGTTGAAAGCAGGTTAACAGCGAGCTATGGTCTACGGGCTAACCCAGAAGGGTTCCAAGAAGGCGATCTGGTAATACTCAACAACCCGCAGTGGAAGGAAGGTTTGTCTCCAAAACTTCAAACGTCATGGGAAGGACCTTACAAAGTCGTGACGAAGATTAATGACGTGGTGTACAGAGTTCAACGCTGCAGCAACAGAAACGCGAGGTTGAAAGTAATCCATTTGGAGCGCCTGGCGTCTTACTCCGGCGAAGCCTCGGTACTTGTTCGGGACGAACAAGTCTAAGTGATGGGCAGTGAAACGATGAGGCACTCTGTGCCGTCTATGAATGTTTTTCTAAGCATACCTTGGAAAACTTGGGATTTTCGTAACAATATAATATGAGTGTAATATGGGCTGTACACGCACTTTTTCAATTTATTCTTAAATTTTTGCAAGAGAACGTGTCGGCTGCACGTAGGAAACTGTATTTCAATTACAACGCGACGCAGTTGTGCGCAGGCACGTCTCTCCGCCGCACGCGACTATGTCGCTGTATATGCTGTCATATGGTACTGCATTATTTACAAAAAATTGAATTACGCTGAGCTGTGCTGCGTGTGCAGCCTGCGTGTCCGTATACGCCTAGGCTAAGTGATGGGCAGTGCAACGATGAGGCACTCTGTGCTGTGCTATGCATCAATGCTTTTCCAAGCATACTTTTACGCATGCATTTTGAAGTACGGCCGGTTGGCAATAACTCCGATATGGCAAGGATGGTTCGCGAAGGGATGAGCTGTGCTAGAACAATCGGGATAGAGAGTACAACTAGAACGTGCAAGAAACATCGGCGCGATAAGAAAACAAGTATAAGAAGTAGCAGTGTGCAGCGCAGAGGGTCGAGTCTTAGTAAGCAAAGTAGTAACAAGTATAGATAGCAAAGTGTACATCTTTAAATAAAGTGATTTGTTTTTGACTGCGTTTGCGCTGAATAATTGAAGTGGTTTTATTTTTCAAACACAATCCAAATACGAACTTGGAAAGTAATTTTCGTAACAATACTTTCACATACTTTTTAGATTTTTCCTTTAAGTTTTGCCAAATTTCAGATTTTTAATTTAGAAAAATATTTTGAATTTAAAGTGTACTAAAAGCCTCAGCTTTGCAAATTTTTAGAAAACATTAAAAGCGCAAATGGTCACATAATTTCTTAATTTATATTGAAAGTTTTAGTTTTTTACTTCTTGGTAACCATGTATTTCGACAATTTTTTTTTTATTCAATAGACTAAAAAACAAAAAATATGTGTTTAAATTTGTTTGTAAAAAGAGTTTCAACGTTGAGCCACTTTTGCACAGACACTAATTAATTTTTTGCACAGAGTTTTTGGGGGTTCTTAGTTGGAGTTTTACCATTCAAATGACATCAAAATCGTTAAATTCTGAGACTATAAATTTTTTGAATTTTGTCTATGACGACGGAGGCGTCGTCAGCCATGGCGACACTTGTTTTTTCATTCTGTTCTGCTGTCTCACGTAATTGAATTACGCGCAGTATGAATGTATACGATGAAAATAAATGTGCATCCAATAACGGCAATAACAATGCAAATAATAAAAAATAACAACAAAAACATCGAACAGTGTCACGAATCGATAAAATAACAACCAGACAGATGACACACACACACACACATTCATGCGGCCGAGTTATATTTTTATTTAAATAAATATTTTTATTTAAAATAAATAAAATTTAATCGGTTGCGGCTCAATCCGTAACTGACTTATTCTAACGGCGCCCTCGGCCTTTATATTAATTCTATTGTTGACATAGAGTGAACTGAATCTTCTGGAAGGGGCCAATTTGCCTACCATGCATTTTGTGTAATTAATTCTATGCGCATGTGGCCCGACCGTGGAGTGTGCCTGAATAAACATTAAGATTGTTTATATGAAATATATCTTCTGCAACAGAGCAATAGTGCATATTAGCAAAGAATATGAAGTAATATAGAACGCGCATCTCATACAAGCAAACGCGTTGTACTTGGGTACTGCTGGTAGTACCCTCTGTTATTGACAGCAGAAATCTCTGTTACTAACAGCAGAAATCTCTGTAACTTCGGCGTAACATGTGAATTGAAGTCGCTTCTGTACTCATTCGTATTCTCGCTGCTGTTGCGCCACTTGATAAACATGACGATGAACGCTGCTTTTGTTGTCGCGGGGAATAGCATTATAATATTGGCAAACAAAAAAAAGTTAGCGGTATACTGTTTTTTGCGCTGTGCCGTGCAGGCGGGATAGCATTGATGTTGTTGGTAATTGTTGCGTCGTTATTTCTGCTTTCTTTTTTATAATCACAAGCAAATTACAATTAGCAAAAAAAATGCGTGAACTTGGTGTAGTAAAATATGGGTGCAAACATGTTGCACAAGAGCGTTTATAGTTATTTATTAAGAATATTATTGTAAGGTTTTATGTTTATTGTTTTACTTTCGTTTAAATTTATCTTTCATAAATAATAATTTTTAATAAGAATTTTTTTATTTGCCAACAATTATTTTCAATTTTCGTTCTTTCGAACTTCCTTTTTGCACAGCCCACATGCAGTGTTTTCGTAGAAGAACTAAAATAAGAAAATCTAAAATTTGGACTCTATGGTTACAGCACTCACCATGGAACCATTCAGGTGTAGCATTTTTACAAGATTGTAAAACATGTGCCTTAACCCATTAAGCCCTGAGCGTTGCGTTTGCGCAACGTTTGGGAATTTCGCTACATTAAGTAATTCATAAAGATATAAGACTTGAAAATGGGTAGAATTGGATTCGAATTGATCGCTTTAGATTCTGTCATACCGAAAAGGTATGGGTTTTTTTTTGGGGAATTTTTGAAATTCAATTAAAAATACTTATTCTTCAAACCTATCAAAATCCCTTTGTGGGCTGCATTTTGTAATGCTAAACTATTTAAAAATAAGTTTAAACAAATTTTATTTTTTTTTTAATTTTATGTTTTGTATGTGACTAAGGCCCAAATTGCGTTTGCGCAACGTACCCTCCTGGTTCAGGGGGTGGGCGTATGAATTATTTTCTTGATGTTTTTTCTTGATTAGGTCAATTACTAAGATTGTGCAAAATTTTATGGAAATCGCACAAGCCCTTCTGGGGTCAGGTTTTAATGGGTTAATACCAATTTTTTCAGGTTCTGCTTCGAAGATTTTATGAAAAATTAAAATATGTTTTATGCATACATTCATTAGGGAATTGGAAGGAGCAAAAAGATTACCAAAATCGGAAATTGACTGATAATTTTTGTGAAAAATAAAAATTTCACTTGGAGCAGTCAAAACTTCATCCCTTTTTCTCAATTCGTCACCGCATTTTTCACAATTTAATTTAGGAATGATTTTGTACGCTACGTATCCAACAAAATACCTCATGGAAACCAGCTCTAAGTTAATATCTTTCAGATTACAAAAGGTGTCACCTACAAAATACGCCTCGTGCATCTCACTACTTAGATCAAGATTTTCCAGGATTTCATTGTCATTATCATCGCTATTAGCCTGCAAAACATCCTCATTAAAAGAAGCGCTTGAAATTAAATTAGTCATTGAGTCTTGCGTCTCTTCACAATTGGTAGAGGAGCTAAACTTTATTATTTTAAAGGCTAATAACCTGGCTAAGATATTATTAAGTTCAGCTACAGAGGGGTTACAATTATTACCTCCTTTTTGCCTTAACACAGCAAACGTATTCTCCAACTTGTCCTGGTTAAAGGCCTTTGTCATAATAAAAAACTTGTCCGAATTATCTTTTAATATTTCATCTACAAGTAGAAGGACCGATTTTAAGGATAGTTTCATGCCATCTAGGAAGAAAACTCGTTTTTTTTCATCAACAAATTTCACTTCCTCTAGATAATATAAAAATGTTTGAATAAATGTGTGCGATTCTTTCTTAATCTGAAGAGCAGATCGGTAGCAGTTATCTGCATACAAAGATCCACTATTCATGCAATCAAATATTTGATCAATTTTTGCTATAAAATCAGCTGTGGATAACGCTACCTCTTGTGTGATGTTTTTAAATCCACTTATGTCTGAAATTGTTCTGATAGCAGCTTCAACTGTTTTACTGAACACTTGCGTGGCAAATTTAACACGCATTTTTTCAAATGAATTTGGAAATATGTGTTGTCTAGTCAATTTTGGGCACATTTTGGTTTTACAATTTTCTTCCCTCTCCCAAAGCTCTTGAACTACTTTAAAGCTAACTAAACCATCAGGCGTTTTCAAGTCGCATTTAAGCCAACCATTTCGCAATGACTTGATTAAATGTGGGAAATCGAACATGCAATAAATTTTTTGATTTTGAAATTGAAAGTATGGTTTCTCTATACATACGCCTAAGTCGGAGAAACACTTTCTATTAGAAGACCCCTGATCACAAACCAAAACGTTCACTACTATACCAAAATTGCTTAAAATTTTAAGATTTTCTTTAATTATTTTGCACAACGTATCTGCTGTTAATCCATTCTCTGACACAAAATAGTTTAAAATTGAACACCAACTCGAGAACATGGACTTCAACATAAATACACATACTTGCTTACCAATTTTTTTTGTTCTTTCGAAGCCTGTGCATTCAAATCCGTCAATTAAATCTAGTTTTTGATTGTATCGTAATTCTCTACGTATTGCCATTTCGTCCATTAAAAGAACCATATTATTTTCATTTTTTTCCTTCAACTCTAAGCACATCTTTTTAATGAATTCAAAAGCCACATTGTTGATACCGGGCTGAAGGAACTTTATTGGAGCCCACCGATTTAAGGTGCTGATATGTGGCAAATTGAAATTTAACTTATCTCTTAGGAAAGAATATGTTGATTGTGAAATATAAAAAATATTTTGCGCTAAATATTTCACTTCGTCAGAATATTCTTTTGGCCGGGTGCTAAGTAAAAGTTTACAAAATGTTTTGGATTCCAAGTTGATATGTTTTAAAGAATCAATTGAATTTTTTAAAGTCTTTGAACAACAATTCTTGGATTTTAAAATAAAGCGCTTTTCTTTTCGCAATTTTTCGTTAATTTTTTTGAATTTTTTTAATAGGTCGCTGTATTTCTTTTTGTAATAATGGGTTATTTTGACGTTTTTTTCGCAATTACTGCATACTATGTCATCATAACGTGGTCGTTTCAATGAAGAATCTGGTTCTAAAAATTCTTCATCCGAAATCTCATGATCTTCGTCTAAGTTTAAGGTTGGAATCGCATCCTTTTTTAGAAACCTTTTTCCTACATAAGTACTGGAGAAATGATTTTCACAAATATACAGTTTTCGGTTATAGTCGTCATAAGATATATTGCATTTTTCGCGCCAAATTTGGCCAAACACGAAATCAGCAGCGGGGAATCTAAATAATCTAAGATTCTCGCATTGTCGTCTCGATTTTTTGCAACTGCGAACACAACATTATTTGTAGCCATATTGTAACAAACCGAAACACAAAATAGAATTACAATGTTGGACAATGGCGTTAAAATACTTCTTAAAAAAATTCAAAATTGGTATCAACCACGTCAAAATATAAACAAATAATTTTACTTGGAATGCGCCACGTAAAAATATTTGTAGAAATTTCAAATTGGATTCAACCACGTCAAAAAAAAAACGCTGCAAAAGGTTCAAAATTGGTATCAACCACGTCAAAATATAAACAAATGATTTTACTTGGAACTCGCCACGTAAAAATATTTGTGAAAATTTCAAATTGGATTCAACCACGTCAAAAAAAAACCGCTGCAAAAGGTTCAAAATTGGTATCAACCACGTCAAAATATAAACAAATGATTTTACTTGGAACTCGCCACGTAAAAATATTTGTGAAAATTTCAAATTGGATTCAACCACGTCTAAATATTTGCAGGTTTTAAAAATCAATCAAAGCGCAGCATTTGAGCAAACAGCCATACACCACAAATCTTCGATTGATAGTGACATTACAACAAAACCAAAAAGCATACACACAATAAACGACAACAACAAAAACATTAGCGAATCCCGAGTCATCTTCGCTGAAACGATGATGACGATGCCTTCGTTCGTTGTTTGTTTTTTGTTTGCGCTTCGGCAAACAAGATCAAGAAACATGCATGCAAAAAATGATTGAGCGAACACTACGCTGCAACAACCACCACTTCAATGTACACGAGTGAAGCCGTTGCGAACAATAACATAGCTTTTTGCTGTTGTCCTACGCAAATCTAACAGAAAATGTTATGAACCTAACATTTTCAAATGCCTACGCTTCGCTCTTCCCGCTCGCATCATAGCAACCGAAAACACTTGTGTGCCCACATGCGCGTTCTATATTACTTCATATTCTTTGATATTAGGCACTATTGCGAAACTGCTTGCTTTTGTGCAACAGCGGCTTGATCGCGGAATGCGGCCGAATAAACATTAACCCTTAACCACCTAGCATACGTCTCACAGACCCCCAGGAATTTTTAAGCGTGAATATATTTACGCCCGAGCTTCGTATAAATCTGTTAGTTCATGTACCTTTTCCTTGCGCCCCTCAGTGCCGCGCAACCCCATGTCGCAGTCGGATGTGATTGCGTTTGTCTCTAGTGAGGAAAAAACTGTTGCTAGGAGTCTAGGAGACCCCTGTTAGGCAGTTACGTGACTTTTTTACATTCGTAGTTTTTTATGGTTTCAGTTGATAATGGCTTTAAATTACGCAAATGTGGTTGGAAGAAGATTTTTCAGACGACGACAATATACCGAACGATGACTGCGGCGATGTTAAGGCCGATGTAGGCTTTAAATTACAACGTTATATCAGAATGGCTGTTCAACGCATCCTCCAGCGTAACAATGGAACCACTCCATCAGCAGCTCCATCTTGTAGTTGCGCTGAAGAAAGTTTAGCAGTGCGTAAGAACTGCTCTATTTCCGACTCGAGAAAGAAACGTAAAACACAATGTTTTTCGAATGCAAAGCTCCTGGAATGCTCACACAATCTGTGTTTTGACTTTCGTGAAAAACTGCAAGTTAAGGTCTTGCAATTTTGTTTAAGTTTTGTTTTTATTGCGAAAATTTATTTTTATTTATGTTTTTCGATGACTGAATATGTAAAAAAAGAAACAAAGAAGTACCTACTTTATGTTATTATTATAATGGATCTCATTTTCCAAACGTGTTAGTTTATAAGTATAAAATAAGAAATGTTGACTTCTTAAATTAAATTTAAATTGAAAATGTTGATTTTCCTGTGCTTTTCTTATTTTAATAAATACTGTCATATGTTATGTTTCTTAACTGATTTTAATTAAAAACTAAAACGTAATTCACAAAATTTTACAAACACGAATAATTTTGTGCCGGGGTCTCACAGACGTATGTTAGGTGGTAGTGTGACAATAACAGGTGCTAGGTGGTTAAGGGTTAAGATTGTTTATATGGAATAGATCCTGTGCAACAGGGCAATAGTGCATATTAGGCACTATTGCGAAATTGATCTTTTGTGCAACAGCGGCTTGATCGCGGAATGCGGCCGAATAAACATTAAGATTGTTTATATGGAATAGATCCTGTGCAACAGGGCAATAGTGCATATTAGGAACTATTGCGAAATTGATCTTTTGTGCAACAGCGGCTTGATCGCGGAATGCGGCCGAATAAACATTAAGATTGTTTATATGGAATAGATCCTGTGCAACAGGGCAATAGTACATATTAGGAACTATTGCGAAATTGATCTTTTGTGCAACAGCGGCTTGATCGCGGAATGCGGCCGAATAAACATTAAGATTGTTTATATGGAATAGATCCTGTGCAACAATGGCTTGGTCGCGGAATGTGGCAGAATAAACATGAAATCCATATGCAGGGAAATAGTGCATCTTAGGCACTATTGCGAAATGTTAATGGGTGGTCACCGTCTACGGTGGCCACTTCAATGACGCATTCATTATTGGCGGGATTTGCGCTGACGCGTTTATCATATATAACTGCGGGCTCTAGGCTACAATGGAGGTCGCAGGTGGCGGATAGCGAATCGATCCAGAGATATCTGGGTTAGCTGTGAATAAGTCGTGAGACAAATAAGCAGTCCCCGACCAGAGCGGCATATTCGGAGGGCGCGGTAAATTGCTAGTATGACCCAAAGATGAATCTGCGACAGAGGCGAGTCGGCACCGTCTCTTAAATCAAGGTGTCCCCCACTCTGCGTAGGCATAGTAGGGCAAAAATAAACCCAAGAAGCGTCAGTCTTGTAGGAGCAGTTATCTTGGTCAGCGTCTGCATCCAGGTTAGGAGCGACTGCGACTAAAGCCTGGCAGTAGGCATAAACTGCATTAAGACCGAGCCCAGTAAGGTGTTAATTATGGCATACTGGAATACATGGATAGGATATGGAAGTTGTTGGACTGGCGATTATGTCATTCTGTTACCTCAGTTTACAAGAGTGAAATCTTGTAGAAATGGCTTTCAGGCTAATGCCATAATCGCCTCCGTCCCGTTAAAGCCCTGTCAGGCCTCGAAATACGCTCAATGCTCGTCACCATTAACCCTTCTGTCAATACGAAGGTACCTGGGTACCTTTTGCATTTTTGAAGTAAAAATAGCCTACTTTCGGCCAAGGAACGCTATGCTGGTATTTTTAGTATCTTCCTAAATATCAATTGACTACCTATTAGATAACTTATATAGAAAGACAACTTTTTCTGTATAACTTTTAGAACCGATTTTTGAAGGTACCCGGGTACCTTCATACAAAATGCAGTAAAACAATACAGTTTCAACGTGAAATTACTCGTTCATATTCAAGTGGACCAAATTTTAAATTTGAAATTAAAATTGTATTCAAAGATAAAAATTCAGGACACCCGATCAAAGTCATCGACTTCACATGGGTGATATTCCAAGATGATTTACCCTTTGAAAGGAGAAGCTTAATCAGAAAAATTAAGTAGGCAATTTCCAACGTATATAAGACCCAAAAATATTAAAAATATTTATTCAAAGCTTTAAAGCTTACGTCCGCAATGCTGCAGCGGATAACCTTATTACTTCCGAGGCTCTGGCGAAATACCTTTTAGTAAAACATCTCACTTTGGTATTAAAAATTAATACTTGACCCCTAAAGTCGTTTTTAAAGCGACAAAATCTTTGGAGTTGTACCTTCCAAAGAGCAATGAAGCTGGATGGTTCTTTTAACTATGCACCACGGCAAAGCAGTGCCTGGGGACAACCTGAAACCAAAAATCGTTTGTACAAAGGTCGCTAGATGTTATGGCTCAAATATTGACCCATTCCATTACTAAATATTTATATTACTCAATATTTGCACCTTGGCAGCATATACCAGGTATGATGAAACCGGTAACGTCATCTAGGGGTAAATAGCCGAATATTTATAAACTTCGGAACCTTACCAAATGTCATGTTTACTTCTTCTGTAATATGTCAACAATATTCAGTTCACAATTTGTCAAGTTTCATCCAACAACGCATTGTTTGACGCTCCGGAAAAGTCGGATTACGTGCCTACAAATTACGATTTGCGGACACAGTTGATTTTGTGTTACCATTTGAAGAAAAAAACCTTCTAAAACCTGGTGAAACGGTTAACGGTGAACGTTACCAACAACAATTGGCCGATTTGAACCGTGCTATACGCCAAAAACGCCCAGAATATGAAGCCAGGCAACACAAAGTGATTTTCCTCGATGACAACGCACCACCACACCGCACTAGAGCCACCAAAGAATTGGTTGCATCGTACAACTGGGAAGCTCTTGCTCATGCGGCTTACTCACCAGACTTGGCGCCTTCGGATTATCACATGTTCGCATCGATGGGCCACGCATTAAGGGGAGGTTCTCCTCTTTTTTTTTTCAAAAAATCAATTTTTTTTTTTTGATGAAATGAAAGGTATGAATGTCGAGAATATGTGTGCAAAAGGATTTTTCGATCCGCAGCATATTTATCGCATAGGAGCGTCTCTGATGCGTCGAACTTTCGCGCGCGGAGAGAGAGACTTACGACTTTAAACGCGTTTATCTCAAAACCATTTTTTTCATCCTAACGTCAAGCGTAACTCATGATCTACTTATCCGAGTTACTTCATCTATAGCATTTCTTAAAGGGCTTATACCTGATGACTTATACCTAAAACAAATATAAACAAATGTGTAATAATAGTCTTTTAACAAAAGAAAAGTCGAAAAAAAGATGGTAAAAATTGAACTTTTTCTATGATTATGCATAAATTAGATGATTTTTTATAAAAATTATTCAAAAATAGGTATAAGTCATAGGGAATTTAATATTCTTTACTATAAAAAAAAAATTTTTGATTTCAGTTCACTACAAGTGGCTACAGCCTTGACGTTTCCGAACAATGTCTCGCTTGCAGAGGTTGACAAGACCCGCCATTTTTGGGCCGCCATATTGGATTTTGTAAAAAAAAATTTTTTTCTTGTATTTTAGAAAGATGGCTTAATAAATCATCAAAACCGTCTATTCGTGAGTCGTTTCATTATCCGACAGTAAATGAAAGAATTTCGCTTTATTTTCGGCCGAAAAGAGGAGAACCTCCCCTTAACGGAACAGCGCTTCAATTCTCACGCAGAAGCCAAAAAATGGATCGATGATTGGTTTCAGGCAAAAGACGAAAAAATGGATCGATGATTGGTTTCAGGCAAAAGACGAAACATTTTTTTGGCGAGGCATCCATAAATTGCCTGAGAGATGGGAAAAATGTGTAGCTAGCGATGGCCATTACTTTGAAGAATAAAATTGTAATCATTACCTGGTATTATTCGCGCCATACATAAATTATCACAAAAAAGTCAGATGCTGTGGAGAATATCTTGAGAAGGTGGCGTGAGAGGGTATTGGTGGTTTAAACTCCCCACTTATTTGCTAGGTACAAAAATTATGGGTGACGCATTGATTTAAAATGGTATTTTAGTCAAAATTTGTATGCAGTACGCCTTATAAAATAAAATCCTGTGTGCACCGCGGATGCCGAAAATTCAGAAAAGACAAAACAAAGCCCTTGTTATCACAATTTGTACATTAAAAATGGTTTTGAAGCAGTTTGCGGAGCACAGAAACCCCTATGTTCGTTTCTACAAGCGTCAGCAGGAACAAAACGAGACTCGGACCACCGTCCAAAAGCCCGTGAGTCATGCTATATCTGTTCCGATTAACGTAAGCAACAACGTAAAACACGAAAATCCTAAAACTACAGCACTATTTATATGTGTTTAATGTTTTTACTATAAATTATCAATAAATAACGCTTTGTTTTAAAGATAACAACGATTTTTTTAATTTGTGCGCTATTATTTTTACTTTTACCATACAAATTGTATGAAGGTACCCGGGTACGAATGCGAAGGGTATTGATAATAGGTGTAAATTTTTCGTATTGGCAGAAGGGTTAAATTGGTCGTGTAGGTTCAGATGTAATATTCCTGATTAGCACTGACCCAGCTCTGCACACAAGTTCTCATAAAGGCTTGTGTCAACTCTCGCATGGACCTCACTGCTTGCATATGGACCCATGGGGTCTTAAAGTGACTACACGCACGAACAAAGATAACGACTTCGAGTTGGGACCCATTAGAAATGAATAGTGAAAACTCAGACGACAGGGCAGAAGGCAGTACAGCTGAAATAGATCCCTTCAAAAGAAGCGGCAGAATCCCCCGGTCACCAAGCCGGGTGGCAAGCAACGAAGCTATACTAGCCTCTCAGAAGAGCAGTGCAACGAGCCAACAACATGCAGAAAAGGCACCTCAAACAGGAGATCAAGGTACAGGATGGTATCAATCGTTCATTAAACTGGGCGAGCAAATTAGGAGCCTGGTAGATACGATGGAAGATGGGAAAAGGCGCTCCGTCCACCAGCCGATGCGGGATGCCATTGATAGCATTAGAGCGCTGTATGAACTCTGCGCAATTGAGCAGAGAGACGATGAGGCCAAGAAAGTGATAAGGAAGAATAATTAATCACAAACCTCACCATGGTCCAAGGCAAGTGAAGAGCAAAAGAGAAGGCAGCAAAATTACTTGGAGACTCCACCTGCAAAACGCAAGCTCACACAAAAGCAGCACAAAAAAAATAATTAACAAGCGAAAATTAACTGCAGAAACCTTATTGCCATCAACAACTAAACAATTAAAAATCAATTCATACTTAAAATTTTGTAAGGCGACGTAAATAAAAAAATTTCGTTCTTAAAGTTATAAGGCAACGTAAAAAAAATTTTCTTTCAAAAGGAGCAGCTCTCAAGAAAATGCTCAAGAAAAAACGAGCATATATTTATTGAGCGTAGTCAAGTCAAGTAAATTTGACGTTTGAAAGAAATGTTGACAAGTTGATTTGCATTCTACTGGGAAATTTTTAATTTTAATAATAAAATTCAGTTCTCTCCAAATGGACGACGATTGGCAAATATGCAAATATTTTCACATATGTAAAAAGTAAGATCAAAACAGAGTAGTAAAAAATTTCCGATACTCTATTAGTTGTCATGGCAATTGCATATCAGTTGACTACTGAAATGAATTCAGTATGAAAATGTCTTTGAACGAGTTTGACCGTCAAAAATTGGTTTACAAATACTGCGAAGGTTTTCCAACGAACGGGAAAAGTGAAATTTCCCATTACTTCAGCGAGTTAAGTTTTAAAAAATCATTTATTTACAAGACCATTGCAGCTTATATAAGTGGAAAATCCAGTGAAAGGAAGTCTGGTAGTGGAAAACATGTGCGTTGCAAGATTCTAAAACATGTGCCAAATTAAAGTCCGAAACTGCAGGTCATACTGCAAAATCGTACAGGGAAATCGTACTGTCACAGAAAATCAAGAAACAGTCGTTTCTCGATTACGGCTTCTTTCCCGAAATCTGTTTGCTGCAAAATCAAGGAAGATTTGCATCATGGATGACGAGATCTATTTTACGGTTGAAGGAAATGAATGGACCCCGAAGTATTATTTCAAGCTTGCAGGTACTGAAATTCCCGATAAAGTCAAATTTAAGTCGAAAACAAAGTACCCGGGAAAAGTTTTACTGTGAATTGCAATAAGCGAACGCGGTGTGAGAAACCCTGTGTTTATAAAGGCCGGTTTAGCAGTGAATGCGGACGTTTACATTAAAAAATGCCTTTCTGTTATATGTTTTTAACCTTTTTGGGGCAGCAAAAAGTACAAAATTTCACTATTTAACTATTTTAGACCTAAATAAGCTATTTTAAAGATTTGAAAAGCGTATGTCCTTCCTAAAAAGTCCTGTGAGAAGTGCTTATAAGCAACAATTGTCCTCAGTGGTAAATAACACAGGACAACAAGTTTCGCCATTTCTGGTTTTGACATCAGTTCTAGGCTAATAAGGGGTCGCTAAATTCAAATCCGTAAAACGTTTTTGAAACTTAGTTTTCGTTTTAGCAAAAAGTGGGCGTGTCACTTTTTGGAATTTTCCTTGACTTTTCGACATTTCAGACCGCAACTTCTAAACCAATAAACCTATTAACATGATTTTTTTTTATGTTGTTGCAATTACAACATCCCTTGGCTTCTTTTCTGATACTTCTCATTTTTATGCGTTCTAAAATTCCGTGGTAATAGGGCTTAAAGGTCACAAAATTTGGAATTTGAAGGTGTTTCTTTTGATCGGGAAAGAAACCGAACCGACCGAACAGTTGGTGCACAACAACAACATTCGCAACGAAATAATACCAAAAATGTGCCAAATGTGTGGGATCTAAAAAGTATATGTGAAAAGGAGATAATAAACAAAAAGTATCATAGAGAATACCTGGATATGAACTTCCAGCAGCAAGTTCATACCTTAGCAGATACTGACATTGAGGAAAGAGAAAATAACTCAAAACAATTTTAAATACTTAGACTTTTTAATTTATTATTATTATTGACGGGGAATAGTGCACTGCGACCTAGAAAATCTATTGTGCCCCCTTCATGGACCTACAGTTCGTCCGTAAGTCCAGTATCCGAGAGAAATTTTAGTATGTTACCTAAACCTCTGGAAACCCCGTCCATACCTGGTATAATAAAGTTCCCCAGGTGTTTCTTTCGTTTGTGCATAAGTACAGGGATTTATCCTAGTTTATGCATTGCGGTTGCATTTTCCTGCAAGCAGAACCTGCAGTATTCGTTTTCGTGATTTCCTCGTTTAGTTAGTTTAATCTACAATGCCATGTAAGGACACCTGGGCACGTCTACGGTTTCCGTGGCGCCGCCATTTGATGATGTGTTTAGATAGATTGACCGAAAATAAGTCGAAAATGCAGAATACAATTTTTCGATATCTCGCTTCGTTTTCGAGATATCGACGTTCAAAGAAAAATTCGCAACGAATATGAATTCAATCTATATAACTGTAGATTTACCGTTATATGCAATCTTACCAGATCAGCGCTTTTTTTCGCAATCCCAGAGGTGCATACAGTTTTCCCGAAAGCCATAGTTTTCTTGGCAATAAGTTTTTCCCGACTGGACGGCCTTCGGCCGGGCGCTAAAAAAATAACCCTCATGGGAGTCACCACCACATCAGGCAACAGTCAGGTGTGCACAGTATTTTTTGATCAAATCCTTTCATAGCAAAAGATCGTTCTTAAGCAAAACCTTCATAATTCTGTGATATCGTTCGCGTAAGATTGCATATAACGGTAAATCTATAGTTATATACATTGAATTCATATTCGTTGCGAATTTAACTTTGAACCTCGATATATCGAAAACGAAGCGAGATATCGAAAAATTTTATTCCTCATTTTCGATTCATTTTCGGTCAATCTATCTAAAAACATCATCAAATGGCGGCGCCACGGAAACCGTAGAATCCCCGATACCTGTAATAAATCTTAGATTATTCTTTGAAAAGCTCATGCATTCCTCGAATCTTTTCCTATTAAGGGGTCATTCTCATGTGAAATTTTGTAAAAATCAATTTTTTTTTTACATATTTGGAATGTATCATCCTTCGAAAATTTCAAGTATTTCGGCTTCTACAGACATTTATATAACGAGCGGTTAAGGATTCTAGCGGTTAGTCAAAACTTTAAACGTGTTTTTCTCGAAACGCCTTTTTTTGAAATGGCGGGGATGATTAAAAAAAATCATTCATCCGATTTCTCTGCGACTTTGTCACGTCATTCTACATACTGTTAGCTATCGCCCCTAGTAAATTCCCTTTTAATTGACTTCTTCTTCCAACTTCCAATGCCTGCCATTTTGTGAGATTCTTATGAAAAAAATTTACATAATTTAAAATTTAATTTTTAAAATTTCAAATTTACTACGGGCGAGAGGTACGTTCATACTGATTAAGAATTTCTTTGAAATTTTTGTTTCAGATAATCCTGTGACTCAAAACAATCCCCGCCAGCTGACCATGACGCGGCAGAAGCCGTGTCTTTAATCGAAAAGTGTTTGAAAAAATTACAAAAAATGGTTTTTTTTTAATTTTTGTACCATAAAAATGAAAGTGGAATATCTTTTTTTGATAATTCCTCGTATTCACAAAGGAAATAATTTCTGAAGAATGCCCATTTTTCCAGTCCGCGCATGAGAATGACCCCTTAAACGTCCCGATAATCGCCTGTTGTTCTAGTCCTGGTTGTCCCAGTATTAAATCCTATTGATTATCTCATGTTTCCTGATTAGGACGGATAGAGCTCCACAGCAATGGAGATAGTACCGACATTCTTCTCCGCCCCTGTGGGCAACTCCGGGGGGTACTTTTTCATTATCTTTGGATTGTTAAATTTTTCTTTTAAGCTTAAATGTAATCTGAAGTTGAAATGTTATTTGGCATTATTATTACTTTCGATACTTCTTTTTTGGGTTAGATTTACCCACTCTTTTATTGTGCTTTTTTAATATTTCACAATTTCTAATAACTTTTGCGACTATATTATTAAAGACAAGACAAGAAAACAAATTAAAAGGCAAGCCAACGTCAAACATTTTTATCGTAAGCACCACAGCTTGTGCATGCTTCAGAATTTTCGTGGTAGCGAAATTATCGTAAGCGCCATTAAATACGCTCCTGTTTTACGAATCCAATTTTTTTATCGGTATTCCAAAAATAACTTTAAACCAATAATGCATGCACAAAGTGGAAGCATTTAATAACATAATATAAAAGGAAAACACAAAAAACCTTCTCCTGTAAAATTAAGAATTTGGCGCTTACGATATTTTGGTGACTATGGCTCGATAAGTTTCTTGCCGAAATCAGTGTTGTCATTTCCCTTTTCAATGAAAAAAAGTATTAAAAAACCGAAACATTTTTCTTCTGAGAAAATCTGACTCAAGGAAAGTTTCTTGAACATTTCTTGAGCTTTTTCTATATAAAGTTTTTGCTGCAGTTAGAGCTGCATACCGACCTAAATAACTTTTATCGGCAACGTAAAAAACAAAAAATCATAAATAAAAGTTATGACGCAACGTGAAAAAATGTTTTCAAAATAATAGTTATCGTTAACGTAAATAAAAAAGTCATAAATAAAAGTTATAAAGCAACGTAAACAAGAAAAATCCCAAAATAATAATTATCGAGAATAAAAAAAATTTTTATTTCTCATAACAGTTATTATGCAACGTAAAAATTAACTGTCGCAAATAATAATTATAAGCAACAAATAAAATTTATGTTGCATTGTAATAGTTACATTGCAATTAATTTCTTAAAAAACTTATAACAATTAAGTCCCTGGGTATTACAGGTAGACGTGGCCAATACCAAAAGGTGATGGTTGCCTTAATTAGACCTAGAATCGTTTGATCCATAACGCCTTATAAATATATTGTAAAGCTGATTTTGACAGGTGCTCGCGAGCAGTTTCGTAGGTCTAATATTTATCTTAATGTAACGCTAAATTGCTTGATAACCATATCGTCTAATATTAGAGTAGGGGTTTCCAACAAGCGGTGTTATTTTGAATCACCCGGTATTTCGGTAGCTGTCTCTTTTGAAGCTTTTATTCTTTGACATTTGACAAGTAGAAACTACGCCATTACTAAAAATGGAACGATATACGCTTCAACAACGCATTGAAATTATTAAAATTCACTACAGAAATGGTGAAAATCTTGCAGTCACAGTTCGCAAAACTAAAGCCTTTTTGGGTCGTCGTGAAGCACCTTGTCGGACCGCAATACAGAAATTGGTGGAAAAATTCGAGCTGTTGGGACAAGTTCGTGATGTGAAGAATAAAACCTGTGCACGTCGCTCAAGAACAACTGAGAATATTGCTGCTGTAGCCCAAAGTGTTGAAGAAAACCCAAGTTTGTCGATTCCTCGTCGTTCTTTGGAATTATGATTTTTTATGGTCGGAGTTGGATGGTATTGATCTGGCCAACGTTTACTTTCAACAAGACGGCGCTACGTGCCACACAAGCAACGAAACCATTGCTCTTTTACGGGAAAAGTTTCCGGACCGTGTTATCTCTGGAAGAGGTGATCACAATTGGCCACCGGGATCTTGTGATTTAACACCATGCGACTTCTTCCTTTGAGGCCACGTGAAAGATAAGGTGTACACCAACAGCCCAGCGTCGATTCAAGACCTCAAAGATAGAATTCGTGAGGCTATCGAGGACATAGGGCAGCCACTTTGCGATTTGGTTATGGAAAATCTCCTGAAAAGGATATGGTCCTGTAAGCGTGGTCGTGGTGGCCATTTGGCTGATGTTGTTTTTCATTATTAACGGCATACCTTCTTCTTTATTATGAAATAAACATCCGATCATTTATCTCAAAAAATGGCATTTTTCTTTGAATACCAAAATAACACCTCTTGTTGGAAACCCCTGTAAAAGTCGGCCCTTGTTGATTTCTGTCAGTAAGATACGTGCAGCAGGGAGGCGTATTCTGAAATTGAATTTATATTTTTGAAATTTAATTGACGGTTTCGGAAATTGTTTTTACGGTTTCGGAAATTGTTTTACGCTTTTTTAACACTAGAACGTTCGGAGAGGTACAAATGTACCTCCACGGAGAAATAAACATGAAATTTTTACACTATTTATTATGCAAGCAGAGCGAGACTCCATTATAGCCTCAAATGACTATGCAGATTCTAGAAAAAAAAGAAAAAATAAAAAAATGTTTGTGTGGTGGTGGGTGGGAGTCGCTAAAAAAAAACTAGTCTCATTCTGCTTGGCAGAGGTACAAATGTACCCCCGTGTATTTGTATACTTTACACAGGTAATAGAGTTGTTGGAGGTAGGGTAAATACATTGATGATGAGGTTGTAATGTTCAGAAAAGTATATAATTATATTTGTAATAGGAATCACCAGGGGAGTTCATTTAGTAGCGTCCGTCCTTCTGTCCATCCGTCAATCGGCTGGTTCGCACAAAAAGACCTGAACGCGAATAGTCATTGAGATGAAATTTGGTATAGAACCTCCTGGTGCTTATACTAAAACCTGGTATCCATTTGGGCATGGTTCGCCCACTTTTAACCCACTTTTTGCAACGAAACAAATAGAAAACAGAGTAAACAACTCAAAAGTTATGCAACAAGATACTACTCGTATCGCTACAGGGAACGTTATACACTGCAGAGCATAACTATAGACGCACCCACATTTTTGCGTTTCTGAGCAATTAAAAATTTTTGAGAAAAATCTGATGATGCAGGATGAAAGAGCTTTAAAAGCTATTAACTTAAGGTTCTTGTGCAAATTAAAAAAAAAAAATTTGCTGAACACTGCGATTAAAAATGTAGTTTTTGGCTGGTGCATAGACGCACTGTAAAAATGTGAGTTATTTAGTCTGTTGATCGAGTAAGTCAAGAAATAGCGGTACTTCTTTGACTTTTTTTGATTTATTTCGATATTATTTAAAAATGCCTTGTGGTTCGTACTTGTCGGAAATCGAAAAAGGCATAATTTTAGCTTTTCGCGAAGAAAGTGTTGGACTTCGCGAAATCGGTCGAAAATTGAAGCGATCGGACAAAGTAGTGCCATCGTTTTTAACAGATACAACCAATTATTGCATAAACAAAAAAGGAGGAACAAAACCAAAGCTTTCTGAACGGGATAAACGTCGTGTAATTGGTGCCACTAGTAACTTTATGAGAACAGCTAAGCAAATTGGAAAAGATTGTGGAGTTAATGTGTCTCGTTGGACAGTGAACACGATGTTAAAGGAGTCTCCGAACATTTCCCGGCAGAAATTGAAAAATATGCCCCGATTATTACCACGCCATAAGGAATCCCGATTGCAATTCGCTTGAAACAATATGAGTACGGATTGGAAAAAGTTAAGACAGTTTTCCGAATCCCCAATTATGCTTCCTTAATTTTCTAAAGCATGAATTTTTTTATCAGATAATATTCTCCGATGAAAAGAAGTTTAACCTTGACGGTCCAGATGGATTTAACTCGATGGATTTAACTCTTACTGGAGAGATTTACGCAAAGGACCGCGATATTTTTCCAAAAGAAGTTTCGGAGGGGTTCCTTAATGATGTGGGGAGCATTTTGTGGGAACGGTATGTTGGAGCTGGCTTTTCCTAGTACGCAAAGGAATTCGGCAGAGTACACTACACTCTTGCAAACGAATCTTCTACGATTTTGTAACCGATATCGGCGAAGTGGACTAATTTTTCAACAAGATAATGCATCTGTTCACAAAAGCAACGAGACAAACACTTGGCTGCAGACACATCACATTCCTTTTCTTCAATGGCCAGTTTGTTCTCCAGATTTAAATTCCATGGAGGACATGTGGAGAATACTGGTTCGCATTGTGTTTGCTGAAAACAAGCAATACGACATGGTGGAGAGCTTAAAAATGGCAATTATTCAAGCTTGGGAGTCGATAAGCAATTCTGTGCGCTTAACCCTTCTAGAAAGCTTGCCAAACCGAGTTTTCAAGCTTATCCAAAACAAAGAAGGACCTACTCACTACTGAGACTCACACAACTTACATTTGTTTTCTTTAACACGTTATTATTGTACTCAAAATAAAATATTCAAAGTGCGTCTATAGTTATGCACCAGCATAAATTTTTTTCTTTAATTTGTACAAGGACCTAAAGTTAATAACTTTTAAAGCTCTTTCATCCTGCATCATCAGATTTTTCTCAAAAATTTTTAATTGCTCAGAAACGCAAAAATGTGGGTGCGTCTATAGTTATGCTCTGCAGTGTAGGAGGCGGTAAACCGATCGAAACAAGACGAATCGTTGCTGGCTCCAGCACACAAGGTCGTGTGAGCAAGAAAGTTATTTGCACCTGTAAGATTTGTTATTTTCCCGAAAAATTTAACCGCAAAACACGCCAATCGTGGTGTTCTTGTGGAGAGCCAGTATGTGCCGTCCATTCTTCGCAGTCCGTGACATGCGAGAAATGCGTCGCCACACCATGTTAATAATTTTAATTCATGAAAATAAAAGTAATTTTTGCACAAACAAACATACACCCGCAGTTTTTGGTTTTTTTCGCAACTTATAGTAGAAATCCCCATGGATTTGTACCTACGCCGAGCATAATACGTTTAGCCGAACACTCTAGTGTGAAATTGCTTTAACGCTTTCTGAAAACGATCTTAAAGTGGTGTAGTAAAACTCACGAGCCTTGTTGTTGCCGATCTTTCCACTAAAACTCAGAGTACGTCTATGCTAAAGTGCGACTTTGATCCAGCCGAGTTTGCTGTTATCGTTCAATTGCGTATAGCTCCTAAACTAAAACAGTTACCAAGCTGAACCAAAAGATATCTTGTAGCGAAACTTAAAGGCTTTGCCATTTTCATGAATTACTTCGATTCAATTTAAGTTCAAGTCAGACTTTACAAAGCCGAGTTTTGGGAAGTTTTACTTATTTCCCGCAGCTTTCAAACCAGAAGAACCTGGTCAACATACATACCTTCGCTCTCCATTTCCAGCGTCGAAGTTCTCTAGAATGACTTTTACGTCATTGAAGGGGGCACCCGCCGCAGAGTTCTAGAACTGTAGGAAGACATAACGGCGTGTTTCTTCGTTTCTTCTTTCGTTTTAAGAAATTCATAAAAAACAGCTATTGCGTCTTCGAATTTAATATTTTAAATTTTTTTAAATCGCAATTTTTCCAGCCAAAAATTCAAAGAAATAGCTTTTTGTATCCTTTAAAACTTTCCACCGCATTATTGACTGTACCCAAAGCCAAGAACTAAAAACATTTCTATGGAGCAGAAAAATTACAAAAACACTGTCATTGGCGAGTGAGTGCAGGGAATTAAGACGCTGCAAAGACAAATAAAATCGCAGAAAGAAAACAAAAAAAAAATTTTCCAAGAAAAGCGAAAAAGCGCACACTTGTACATGTTGTGCCACACGCATTCACATTCAAACACAACACCGCACTTGGCATGGCGTTATGTAGCCCGGCTAACGGCATGGCATCGCAAGCTGCATATAGAGTTGTAGTGCGGTAATATATATATATATTTTCCATTTTATGCGTCACCCCTTCTCCTTCCTTCAATGCGGCTTTTTCTTTGATTTTCCCAATTTTTTGGGTTTTCGCTCATTTTTTGCTGATTTGCATGACAGCAACACTGCAGGAGGGGAGGGGGCGAGCGATAGTAGTGGCGGGGCGGGTGCTGCGTGGCGACATGCAGCTGCGCGACAGGGGCAGCACACTCGAGTTTTTGGGCACAAAACGAGTATAAAAATGGCGAGCGAGCGGGAAAAAGAAGTCGCGGTCAGGAGGGAAGAGCGAAGCGGACGGGGCGGTAGTGCAAACAATTAAACTCAAAGGAGTCGACTGCTGAGTATTTTCGAAAAATTAAACATTGTGGATATAGTCAAAGGATAGCATTGCTGTGGCAAAGCTGGAAAGAAGGCAAGACGATGAGGAGGGGAAGGGGGTTTTGTGAAATTCAACATTACTAATGCGAAGAAGAACGCAAATGCGGCAAGACAACAGCGGAGTAGGCGCAGGAGGAGGAAAGGAGAAGGAAGATAATGCGAGCATGAGTGGAGGCATTTAGCATGAGTGGTAGCAGTTTCCGATAAAGGTGATGCTGTCGCTGTTTGTGCTGGGTTAGGGAGGGAGGGAGGGGTAAAGGCGAGAGAATCAGTGCCACAGTTGAAGCGGTTGGCGGATGGCGACTGCTGTTGCTGCTGCTATTTTATTCTACCCAGTAACAAAACAAAAAAGCAACGAAAACTACAAATAAAACAACACGAAAAAGAGCAAAAGGATCACAAGGAGCCCACAACGACCGGATGGCAGTGCGAAGTAAAGCGGGACAAAAAAGCGAAAGACGTGGAGGAAAAAAGAAAAATTAGCGCCAGCAGCGGCAGCAATGAGTAATGCTCAAGAAGTGTGTGGCGGCGCGTAAAGTGGGACAGCGGATAATGGGGGAAAAGGGCACAGGGACCGAGGGGCGATACCTCTTGTCGACATAAATAACATGATTGTTGTTTTTATGAGCAGCAGGTGGCATGGCAATAGCGATGCTTGCCGTAAGGCAGGGACCGCACGGGTTTGGCGGAGGCAAATTAAATTTTCCTGCATTATATGCTTCAGCGATGTCTTTGTGGGGGGCGACGGTCATACAAAAGGCTTTGCCTGTATTTAATTATATTCCTGCAGCAGGCGGCAGACGCCGAGCGCCTTACTCAGCCGCATACGATTAAGACCTGACAGGTCGGAGTTTCATACTGCTTCACAACTTCCAGAACTCACCAACTACAACCACTTGCAAAATGGTCGATATCCCACTGGGGATATTAATTAATGTTGAACCGAGTTTATAAAAAAATTCTACGTACTGGATTTAGTTAAGGGTCTGTAACTCCTGAGCTAAAAGCATTCCTGAGCTATTACATTATAAACTCACAACTTTCCACAAGTATGCTTCAAGGTACCGTTACTACAACGGAAAACTGATTAATTTAATGTTGAAAGCAGGCCTTGAACACATCAACTTCATATAACATTTGTTCAAACGGCTGTGGTTCGTGAACTATGAACTATCATAGCAAAGCTCACGAACTTTTCAAAAGTGCTCAAAGTCACCGTTGTGCCACGGCAAATTGCTATAAAATTGATATTGAAGCTCAGCTTTGAAAAAAGTTGACTATTGGAACTTGACAAGAGGGAGCGACCTGAAATTTTATATATCTTGCAGCTAAACTCAAATGCTTTCCAGAAAATTGCGAAATTTTCCCATCTTGCACGAAAAACTTCCGACTGAATTCTTGTTGAATCGAGGCTTAAAAAGTCGCATTTCTCCTAAACTCCTTTTCCCTCCTGCTATTTTCGGTCTTTCGCAATGGGTCCTAGAAGCTTAGATGCCCAGTTTCCAGACGGTTCTCATCCGCACCCTTTATATTTTTCATTGTAAATTAAATCAGGCACTCGCCTTATGGGATCAAGTCGGTTCATTTTGATTAAAGTACTGCAGTTGGAAAACCTAAACGAAAAATTAAAAAGGATGTGAGACAGCGAAAAATTATAAACGTAAATGCTTTCTGGGGCGCGGCCGAACGCCATGAGAGCGGAGTCTAGGTGCTGGAGTTATGGGAAAAATACTCGTACATTAATGACATAGTCATGAGTGAGACATCAAAGAAAATAAACATCTAGAATGCGCATGTCATACAAGCAAACATTTTGTATTGCAGGTTCTAACATTGGAACCCGCGCTCTGCTCGCACAGATCACGTATGTGGTGAGAGCGTTGCTTTACAAGCGAGAACGTAGTTTTATGTGTTGCGCTCTTTGGTTGCGCTCACTGCGTTAGCACTCTGCTGTGGCGTGGGATGATTGGGAGATGAAGACGATGTGCTGTTGTTGTTGTTGTTGCGCTTGCGAAAGCTTAAATTCTAAACCGATTTCTATTTTCTGGCTGGCTTTTGTTCTTCTTCTAGAAGCCTGCACGGCGCACAGTGCGGCCGAAGGCCGCACTTTGCCGCCAAAACTCGAAAACTTTAACGATCGACCTGAAATCTTGTACTCGGGGGGTTTTTGAGGTCGCTGATTACGAATCCATTGTCAGAATTACGAAATTCAAGATGTCGGGTCCAATATAGCATCATAACGCAACAACTAATACAGCCAAAAATGGAGAAATTAAAAAAACGATCTGTATGTAAACATTGTAGAATGTAAAATATATATTTTTGTTTATTGTAAATAAAAGTTGATTATAAAATAGGGATTTTGTAAATTCACAACATTTACAGTTACAAGAATAAATATTTTAAAAATTATATTCCGAAATATTTTGTGCTAATGCTTTGAAGAAAATATTGTAATCGAAGAAAATTCGTGGTTTGAGTTTTTATGTTATAAGGAAATAAATATTTTTGAATATTGTTATAACAATCTTTATTTCTATTGAGCATAAAAATATACAAAACATTTTTAATTACAAATAATTGGTAGGTCAATTATGTTATAATAAAAAATTGGTTTCGTAGGAATCCACATCTACGTCTGCTTCTGACTCTGAGGCAGAGGAACTGTTCAAACTTTCCGGCTCTTTTTCTTCGTCATGTACAGATGGAGCTGATAATAAATCGATTGTATCAGGTGATAAAGACTTAAGTGGTTTTACTAGTAATTTTCGGCAAGTAGAAATGTAAGGATCGGATGAAATCAGAAATTTTTTGAAAACGTCCTCCATCGTTTTTTGCCGATAGTTTTTTCTTGCATAAGCAACGCGGTAAATGTTAAAAAATTTATGACATACCTCTTGGGCATCCTTGGACATTTGGCCTATAGGTAGTATTGATTGTTTAATGATGTCTGGGCCGTGAATTAGAAGTCTATGCACTAAGGTAAGCATGTAATACCAATCATATGCATGTACGATCCTTTCAGCTAATTCTTTGCAATACTGCCTAAATTTGTTCACATCGATTTCGAAAAGAGGGCATAAAAGATGAATAGGCAGCTCTTGGCAGCTGAATCTTGTTTTATTTGGTAGATAATATATTTAATTATCATTTCAATAAGGTTTCAAAGCAGCGTTTTGCAGCGTTTTAGTGCAATATCATTTGAAAAGTCTAATTTTCGGAAAACTTATGTGAAAAAATGACACTATTGTTGATGTTTTCCCTAATTCACTACTTAACAATTGATAATTAGTACTTTTTTTACATGTTCTAATCACCTTCAGAAGTGGATTCCATTTGGTCTTATTTGATTTTCTTTATTACATAAAATTGTTCACCTGTATAACCGTTCTCAGTGTATTAACTGTAGGGTGACGCTCGAGCGAAGGCCACATTCCAACTGAGCCTAAGGAAGGGGCATGACGAATTAGTCATCACTATGAACGATTTTAGTTTCTTAAAGGATCATTGCAGCCAACTCAAGGGTGAAAAAACCCAAAAAAAACTTGTTTTTTTGGACTTTTGCCCGGCGTCGCATATTGCTTCTGAACTCACTGCCGACTTTAGTGTGCGATTTTGCGAAAATAAAATAGAAACGAAAATAAAATATGGTTGGCATAGCGACTTATATGATCGCTATAAACAAAGTTCCTAACGAATTTATCAAAAAAGTAGACCCAATATTTTATTGCATGAATAGGGCAAAGACTTTTTTAAATTATTTGAAAGATGTTAAATGTATGGATGATAAATGCTTTTTTTAGAACAAAAATCTGTTTTTTAATCACTGACAATCACTCACAATTAAGCAAAATAAATAAATATATCTTCTTCTTCTTGATTGGCACGACGCCCGATTACGAGACTAAGGCCTAGCTACCCGCAACCAACCGTGTTGTGCGTGTGAATGTTTTTACAAGGTTGGAAGGGACCTACAGTTTTATGCCGATTCCGAACGGCGAGTTGGGAGCTTTTTCATAGGCAATTTTACTCTCAGAGGTTTGCTATTTCCTGCTGAGAGGACAGCCACCGAAAGAAAAATTGTTGCTTTTTTTTTCTTTTTTTTCGGTGTTAACTAGGGATCGCAATTTTTTGCCATTTTGCGATCCCGGGATTTTCGGGATTGAAAAGTCAAATCCCGGGATCCCGGGATTTAATCCCGGGATTCAAATAACAAATTTTTTAAATACAACAATTTTACCAAATTGCATAAATACTTGTTTATAATATATTTACCATAAAAATGGACACAGTTTAATCACATTTGGGGTAGTTTTAAGATTTTTTATCTTGAATTTAATCACATTGTAAGGCGGAAAGGGAGGCAGTCGGTGTTGAGTCGTCGAAGTGGTTGGTTGTGCGCGGCACATCACCAAAATCCAGTTGTCATTTGCAATCAGTTGTCAATTACATTCAAAATTGTCAGTTTAAATTTAAATCAAATAAATAAACATAGTCATCCTTGACAACATTTTGTTTAACTTAAAAGTTTTTCATTTGACATTTAACTTCAGTTTGATAACATTTTGTTTTATCCAAAAATGACACTTAAACATAACTTATTGCTTTGCATCAAATGTATCATAAAGTAAGGGAGAGGGCTGGGTTGTGAACCAGGCTGGGTTGTGAACCATTACCGTTTTTTCTTTCCCTAATTGACATATCGCCAATCTTTCAACTGTCAAGTTTGTCTTATGATATGACTCTGCTTTTGTGGTTACACCGAAGTACAAACACGTATTGCTTGTGGCAGCAATCGAGTTTGAAAGACATCGTGTTTGAAAATCGACTGCGAAAACTTGTTGGCTTCTTTTTAAAGTGCTATCCAAGTGACTGAGCTTATTGCAAAAAGGTCTGTGTAATACATGTTTATTTAGTGTTTTGATTCTATTTTACGATGCAATATTTGTTTATGTCGAATTATGATTGGAAGTGTCGTTTATTTTAAAGTTTCCAAAATGGCATCGTGGTTGGGCTGTGAACCACTGAGGTGGCTGGGTTATGAACCACCTGCTTTTCGTACTACATTTGTTCTAACACTGTCAAATATGGACGGATATATTAAAATAAAGTAATTTTATGTAATTTCACCCGATTTTCTTGAGTTCACTTGAAGTGAGCCAATGCGAGAACGCATTCGTATTTCACAAGCAAACATTGCGACACCGATTAGGATGAAAATTCAAAAAATTGAGCACTTTCATTCATTGCGATTTTTTGGCCTAATTGGCGTCATTATAACTTTTTTTCACCTCTTGAGGCCTCCTAATTAAATAAATCCTCAACTAATTTAAAAATTATGGATGTTTTCTTCGTATTTTCAGACTTTAATAGGGATTTTCCAGATGGTTCACAACCCAGCCACTTTTTTGGAAAAGCGAAAAATCAAGTCCTTAGAAAATTGGACGTAGAGAGTTAAATTTCAATCAAAACGGTAATCTGTCTTCATAAAAAAGTTGCGTTATATATTCACCTTTCCAACGGTATCTTCAATATCTTTATTCAGTGAAAAGTTAGAGCCAAAAAACAAAACCACATTTGATAAAAAAAAATAAAATAGTTAATTTGTTAGTACTTTTAGTTTTACTTCGATTATTTCGATAAAAAAGTTAAGCGTTGTGATTAACTAAAAACTGAGATCTTAAAAATACTAAGGCATTAAATGTTTTGCCCTCTAATCTAGAGCGAAATTTATTGCAAATAAACCCTGCTGAGAGAAAACATTTTTCAGATTCAACACTTGCTGGTTGAATGCTTAGTAAATAATTATAAGCCTTTTGCAAAAGACGCCCTCTATCCCCTCCCTCCTCCTTCAGATAAGGAATTGGGTTTTTGTGCTTTTAAATTTATTTCATTTGAACTTTGAAGCATCTTTTGCAATCCCGAAAATCCCGGGATTAAAAGATTGGAATCCCGGGATTTTCGGGACTGGAAAAAGTCCGGGATCCCGGGATCCCGGGATTGCGATGCCTAGTGTTAACGCAACGGAGTATTGAACTCGCGGAGTCTTGACTCGCGGCCCAACGCACTAGCCAACTGAGCTACGGCGGCTGCCGTACATAAATACATACATATGTTACTATGCAAATGTACCTGAACATAATGATTCCTATTTAGAATAATTTACATACATAGGGTAAAAGGTTCGGTTGTGGGCATAGTTCGGTTGTGGGCACCCCTTCGTATCTCTTGATAGAAAGCAGGCTGGGTTTTTTTGACTAAGGCCATTTGTTCATTATGGAACCACGATCTTTTTGTGCCAAATACTGAGTCGAACAGACACGCCTGCTTTGTGCTGGGACCATATATATCTTTCTGTGCTTAAAAAATAAGACAAACATTTTTTTACACATTTTAAATGGTGTCATAAATCGAAGTGAATCCATCGAGAAGACGAGTAAAATGCATTTTTATTTATTGTAGTAGGTTAGGTTAGGTAGGGAAGGGTGTGTGCGTCCCAAGGGCAGCACTTCCACTCGGAGGCCAAAATGGCCCATTGTGAATCCCTTCATGGAAGATTCCGGAGCTAACCAGTGGCTCTCAGTTCGGGGCAAACCAGTTCGACCTCTTGATGAAGGAGAGTAGATCCGATATTTCAACTACTGCTGCGCAGGCCAAGTCTACCAGGAACCTTGACCCCAAGGTACGGAGTCGGCGTTCCTGCAGAGCCGGGCAGTGGCACAGGTAGTGTTGGATCGTTTCCACTTCTTCCTCATCTCCACAGCTTCTGCAGACATCACTGGACGAGAGGCACCATTTGACCAGCATAGATCCAATGGCGCAGTGTCCAGTGATGACTCCAACAAGCTGCCTAATAGAGGTTCGACTCAGGGACAGTACATATCGCGTTTTCCTCACGGAAAGGGAAGGCCATATTGCCCGGCAGGTACTGCAATCAGTTCTGCTCCGCCATGAGGACTCGATGTAAGTTTTGCTCAACCTGTCAATACGCAAATACAGGGCAGATATCGGAAGGAGCACAGAGTTATCCACTTCGGTGAGAGGCAGTGCGACCCCCTTTCTTGCCATCTCATCCGCTGCCTCGTTTCCTGCCACTCCAGAGTGGCCCGGAACCCAGCAGAGAGTGACTCGGTGATGTCCGATGCCGCGAAGTGCACTGCGACAACTCTGCACTACCTTTGATTTCACAGTCGCTGATTCCAGCGCTTTAAGGGCTGCCTGACTATCCACACAGATTGTGATATCCGTGGGTGATAATCCGCTGTCGCGGATTAATTTAGCAGCTTTCCAGATTGCATAAATCTCCGCCTGAAAGATGCTACAGAGGTCCGGGAGTCTGAAAGACCGTTGAGCCCCTAGTGCATCTGAGTGGAGACCAGCTCCTGTACCTTCCTCCATCTTAGAACCATCTGTGAAGATGGTGATGGAGGCGTCTCTTATCACACTTGTAAGTCCCCATTCTTCCCTTGAGGGAAAGGAGGTAAGTGCGCGCGAATCAAAATCCAGGTATGGAATTAAATAGTCCGTGCAGGAATCTAATTGATGTTCCGTACCTGGCCTCGTAAATGACCTTAGGATCCCAGAGTGTCCATAAGCGTGCTCTTTCCACAAGTTGGCCTCTCTCAGCCTGAGAGCGCCTTTAGCAGCACAGCACTTAATGAACTGCTCTATTGGGTGGAGATGTAGAATCATCTCTAGGCCTGCCTAGATTATTGTAGTAAATTTATTATACTTTGTGATCCAATATTGATTACAACCAATATGTTTACCCCGAACAAATTTTTCACTACTTCTCAAAATGGCTGCCAAATTCGGTTGTTGGCACTGCAATTAGTTCGGTTGTGGGCACCCGTCTTTTAATGATTTGGTAAGTTTTGGTAAGTTATTTCATCGAAAATGGTCTTTTAACGCATTTTTTGGTTGTTTTAGCTATATCTTCCGAGGGTAAATAACAAAAATCCTCCGATATTTTTTTAATGTGCTGGATGTAATTTAACATTGTTCTGTAAATAAGCTAACCACAAAATCGACTGCCGCAGCGTATACGATTTCCCGAACCACTCTCCAACACTACAAAAAGAAGGTGGAAGAAAATTTCGGAGACATCAAAGCTGTCGGCGGTGATGTTTTCTTCTTTTTCTTCTTTTCGTGGATGTTATCGAATCAGGTTGACTGGTGTTTTCCACCTTCTTCACGTCACAGCACTTGAAGAGTGTTGATTAATTAGGTTGAATTTCATTTTACTTTAGGTCTTCTTGACAGCCCAGGAGAATGACTTGGTCACTTACATTTTGAAATGCCCGTCCATCTAAAATGTGCCCACATGCGTACCAGCTACTTCACATGCGTGCATTGTGCTTCAAATAATTAAAACTTAATATTTTTCTATATTCGTGTTGGTTTTTCTTAATATTTCCCCGTTTCCAGCAGATTTTCCAAGGGTGCCCACAACCGAACCAAAAAAAAATTTTTGTTAAAAATGACTACTTTACAAAATTAAAAAAAAAAATTTTCTATTTGACGGAATCGATTTACTTTTGTCATTACTTGTTAGCTAAGGTTTCTAGCTTTCCATAGATGTCCATATGTCCGATTAAGAAGAACTTGGTAAAAAGTTATGAGCCAAAAACAAAAAGGTGCCCACAACCGGAACCATTCCCCTACATATACAGTGGCGGACAAAACTGTTCACAAAAAAATTAAATTTCACAAAATGTTAAATTCGCGGGTACTTGTTTGGAGTATAGCAATCGTAGTTTGCCACATTTTTACTTCAAGCCAGCATGTTATACCATGATAATTTTAGCTGTTTATATTTTCTGCAAAATACCGTTTTCTAAAGAAATATTTGCAGGCATGTGTGAACAGTTTTGTCCGCGATCGGGCAAAGCTACGTATTAGAGCATTTGTCTCGACAATCGCTATTAGTTCTATTCGGAACCGCGTCGGTGTATTGAGAAGATAAATAATATATAACATTATGCTCCAAAAAACTTTTCAAAGTACATAACTTCTAATTAAATTTGCTGATTTGAAATGGGTCGAAAATTGTTTGCAGAATTTAAAGAAAATTTTTGCAAAAGACATTGAAAGTAGTTTCACCTATCGGAAATTTGCTGGAAAACACAAAATATCAATCGGTGTAGATAAAAAAATTAAAGACTGCTATAATATAACACCCAGATCGAGCAAAAATGGTCGCAAGAAAAAGTAGTTTCCGGTGGTTCAGCTTGTTGTTCGCAGATTGATTTTAATTGTTGCCACTAACACTGCTGCAGACTTAGCAAAAGTACTACAAGCTGATTAATGTATACAAGTCACCACTAGAACCGTCCAAAAGACATTAAACGAAAGCGGATTTGTAGCCAAGATCAAAACATAAAAAAACATTGTTGACTGGTCGTCATCGCAAGGTCAGGTTGGCATTTGCTAAGAAGTACGCAATGACTCCCGTTGATGACTCGCGGAGAGTAACTTGGTAGGATAAAACAAAAATTCATCGTTTGGGGTCGGGCGGTAAACGTTACACTTGGGTAGACAAGCAAATTGAAGTCCCAAACTGCAATATAGAACAAACTCCAAAGTTTGGAAGTTGTTTCTCTTATAGCATGCGGTTGTTTCCGTGGAAGTGATGTCGGAATTTTGCGCCGTATCAAAAGTAGAATGATGGTAAGCGACTTTATTACGATTTGAGGGGGCTCCTACCTACTAAGTTTAGATATCTTTTATAAAAAGCCGGGTCACGAAAACATTTTTGTGCAGGACAACGATCTAAAACATACAGCCAGAGCCACCAGAGAGTGGATCGCCGAAAACGGCATACACATTTTTGATTGGCCACCCCAATTACCGGACTTAAGCCCCACAGAACATTAGTGGTTTGCCTTAAAGAGAAAAATTATGCCCAAAAAGACTCACCAAACGATATTGACAGATTATGGGAAAAAACTTCACCAGCGTGGTTGGCAATACCCTCAAAAATACTACACAATCTAGTACAAAGCATGCCGAATCAATATAAAGGCCCGCGGAGACCACCCAAAATATTAAAGATAATATCAATCGATTTTTGCTTATATGCGTCAAAACTGCTCACACCACTTTTGTTGAATTTTAGTGTTGCTTTATTTATTATTATATAATTATAATATTTTGTTTGTTATTTTTCAGTAAACAAATTATTCAATTTTAAAACTATGTACTTAAATTTTTGTTATTGTTGTTAAAAAGTAAAAAAATTAATAAACTTTCTAAATTATGAAAATTCGTGAACAGTTTTGTCCGCCACTGTATATGTTTCTTGTTTAAATTAGAAGTAAATTCCATATGTTGTTAAACATACATTTTAGCTTCGAATAATCTAATTTCGATGTTTTATTTTGTTTCCCTTGTCTCTCCTCAAGCCTCAAATAAAGCTGCTGCAAAATTTTGTTCGGCTTATTAATAATTTTTTTTATATAAATAATAATAATAATGATTGGCACGACAGCCCGCTTACGCGAGACTAAGGCCTAGCTTCCCGCAGCCACCCGTGTTGTGCGTGTGAATTTTGTACGCGGGTGGAAGGGAGCTACAGTTTTATGCCGGTTCCGAACGGCAGGTTGGGAGCTTTTTCATAGGCAATTTTTACTCTCAGAGGTTTGCCATTTCCAGCTGAGAGGACAGCCACCGAAAGAGAAAACGAGTTTCCCGTTATTTTTTTAGGTGTTACTACAAAAAAGAAAAAAAAAATAGTCAACAATATAAAAACCAATAGGAAGGAACCCGGCACAGGTTTAAGTGCGTAGAAGAACGCAAAATACAACTAATGTACAAATACAATGAAATACAATAACAGCCCTATTCTGGCAACTGTAACAATAGTCACCTCGGTAAAAATTGCATACTTGTGTGGCGGCACATACTGTACCGCTCGACATATCAGCAACGGTACCAGCGTGGCACATGTCACGTCGGTGCCAGCGTGGCGGATGGCATGCAACGACGTAACGGACCGCAGCTGTGCCACGACGACAGCATAGCGGTCCACGGCAGCGACAGCATAGCGGTTCACGGCAGCGACAGCATAGCGGGCCGCAGCTGTGCCACGACGACAGCATAGCGGTTCACGGCAGCGACGACATAGCGGACCGCAGCTGTGCCACGACGACAGCATAGCGGTCCACGGCAGCGACAGCATAGCGGTTCACGGCAGCGACAGCGTAGCGGGCCGCAGCTGTGCCACGACGACAGCATAGCGGTCTACGGCCGCGACGACATAGCGGGCCGCAGCTGTGCCACGACGACAGCAACGGCATAGCGGACCGGCAGAACGGACCACGGCCGGCTCGCTGCTATAAAAGAAGCGGTCCTGACACCAGCAATCATCAGTCAATCGAGCAGTCAGTCACCGTCAGGACGCGACACCGGCGGCAGTCGCATTGTTAAAATTTTTAAATAAAAAGTTGTGATTAAAAAAACCAAAGATTGGTGACCCCGACGACTACACGCACCCGATAACAACAAACTCCTGACGTCAGTACAACGCCTTTTCTGAGAACCGATTCACACGATAGCTCCAATGACCAGCGACGAGGAAGACACAGCGATGCTGGACATCTCGCAGACCCGGGCCAACTCGACGGTGCGACCCAATGATGCACCAGCCCGCATGGACGCCATCGAGCACGGCAAAGTCAAGTTACCTGACTTTGCGGAAGAGCACACCGACCTCTGGTTTTGGCAGGTCGAGGCAGCATTTGAAGCAGCGGGCATCACATCCGATAAGAAAAAGTATTGCACCATCATCGGACAGCTGCCCACACGGGTAATGTATAAGCTGGCAGACCTGCGCTCCACGCCTCCAGTAAAAAACGAAATGTACGACACGCTCAAAACACGCATCATCAACGAATTTGCTGACAGCACGCAAACTAAAATCACCAAACTGCTTGGCGCATTATTGCTTGGTGACCGAAAACCATCGCAGTTGTTGGCCGAAATGCGTTCCAAAGCAGCAGCGACGCCGGTGACCGAGGAGCTACTCAAGCAGCTATGGCTGCGCAATCTCCCTGGACAAGTTCGCGCGATTTTATCTGCTGACGCTTATGCTGCTGCTTATCACGCTTATCAACGCAGCAACGATGGCCGATCGCATCATGGAGGCCACCAGGACCAGCTCTGTCCACGTAAACACGATCCAGCCGGGTCCCAACAACCCTGCAACCGAAGCCGCACCGCCTAGCTCCATCGCGGACAACTTCGATCAACTACGCCGCCAAATCGATGAAATAACGCATCAACTACGTGACATGCGTTCATCTCGTCACAACACTCGCAGTCGCAGTTCCACACCAGTACGTTCGGCCTCTCCAGCTCCGAAGCAATACGACAACTGCTGGTATCACTACAAATTCGGAACGGACGCGCGTAAGTGCCGACAGCCGTGTAAGTTTGGCCATGTCGAACGCGCTGGATCAACGAATTCAAAAAACTAAGCGTTCGGGCCCAGGCCGGTGGAGAAACTTGCGCGCTCGACACAAACAAAAACCTCCGCCTTTTCGTCAAAAACCGCCTTACCGGTCAGCAATTTTTAATAGACACGGGAGCTGACATATCTGTCCTGCCAGCTACGACAGCCGATATGCAGCACCCACAACCAAACGCACAGCAAATTTACGCAGCAAACAACACGCCAATCAAAACATTCGGCAGCAAAAACGTCAAACTCAACCTCGGACTCCGCCGTGATTTCGACTGGACATTCTGCATAGCCAATGTCCATACACCTATCATCGGCGCGGATTTCCTTACACACTATCGACTGTTGGTGGACTTGGCGAACTCCTCACTCGTGGACCAAACAACAAATTTGTACACTTTCGGCGCCGTTGAAGCCGCAAGCATCGTAAGCATCAAACTCGTCACCAGCTGCAGCAAATACGCAACGTTAATTGGTGAGTTCAAAGAGGTCCTGACATCGCCCGACAACAAACCTCTTCCGAATTTGGAAACATGCCACCACGTCGTAACGAAAGGTCCGCCAGTTTACGCAAAGCCACGCCGATTAAACCCCGAAAAGCTCAAAATAGCAAAAGCAGAATTCGAGTTTTTATTAAAAAAAGGTATTTGCCAACCTTCAAACAGCCAATGGGCTTCACCACTGCACATGGCGCCCAAGAAGGACAAAACTTGGCGACCGTGTGGAGACTACAGGGCTCTTAACGCAATCACCGAGAGGGATATGTACCCCATACCCAACATCCAGACATTTCATCACGTGTTGGCGGGTAAGAAAATTTTTTCTACTATCGATCTGGAAAAAGCGTACCACCAGATCCCGATGAATCCAGCGGACATACCCAAAACGGCAATAATTACGCCATTTGGTTTGTTCGAGTTTCGCTACATGACCTTTGGGTTATGCAATGCTGCACAGACATTCCAACGGCATATAGACACCGTACTGCGCGGTTTGGATTTCGTGATCCCCTATCTCGACGATATTTGCATCGCATCGAAGGACGAAGAAGAGCACAAACATCATTTGCGCAGCGTTTTTGAACGACTCCAACAACACGGTTTGACGATAAACAGCAGCAAGTGCGTCTTCGGCCAGACAGAAGTAAAATTTCTCGGTCATCTGGTCACACCAAACGGTATCCTACCCTTGCCCGAAAAAGTTGCAGTCATCACAGCCTACGAAGAGCCAATTGTTGCGAAGGACCTACGACGTTTCGTTGCCATGGTAAATTTTTACAGACGTTTCATTCCAGCGGCAGCGCAGACGCAAGATCTGTTACAGGCGCTAATACCAGGCAACATCAAGAACGACAAACGCATCATACAGTGGACAGCTGAAGCAAGAACGGCATTTAACGACTTCAAAACTAAGTTAGCAAGCGCAACGCTGTTAGCTTACCCGCGAGAAGGTACTATGCTTACACTTTCTGTCGACGCATCAGACACAAGCATCGGAGGAGTGCTACATCAGGTGCACAGCAACAACACAGAGGAACCATTGGGGTTTTTCTCAAAAAAACTGTCTACAGCACAACGCAACTGGAGCGCTTACTCACGGGAGCTGATTGCAATCTACAAAGGCGTAAAACACTTCGCAGACCAGATCGAGGGTAGGGAATGTATCATTTATACCGACCACAAACCCATCACCTTTGCATTTAAGCAAAAGCCCGAAAAAGCAGATCCACGGCATATGCGGCAACTCCATTACATCAGCCAGTTCACGACCGACATTCGTCACGTGAAGGGTAAGGAAAACGTTGTCTCCGATTTTCTTTCCAGAATTAGCGCCATTCAGCACGACTCGATAAATTATGACGCGTTGGCACTCGAACAGGAGAAAGACGAAGAGGTGAAATCGATTTTGCAAGGCGACCCCCGCTACCATCTCACACTGACAAAGCTGCCAATCGTTAACTCCATGCAGCAGCTCTATTGCCACGTGACTGACAACAGATGTAAGCCGTTTGTACCAGCAGCTATGCGAAAGAAAATCTTCGACGCCGTCCACAACATCTCGCATCCGGGTATACGAGCCACTTGCCGACTCATCAAGGACAGATTCATTTGGCCGAATGTCTACAGAGATGTCGCTGCTTGGTCGAGGAGCTGCATACCATGTTAGAAATCGAAAATTCATCGACACAACAAGTCACCGCTGCAGTTCTACGACATCAACGAAACGCGATTCGACCATATCAACATCGACATTGTGGGGCCACTGCCACCGTCGAACGGTTACCGGTATCTACTCACGGCAATCGACAGGTTTACAAGATGGCCAGAAGTAACACCCATCTATGACATCACAGCAGAAACCGTCGCGAAGACGCTCATCGAAACCTGGATCTCGCGCTTTGGCGTCCCAAGCAAAATCACGACAGATCAAGGACGGCAATTTGAAAGTCAGCTTTTCCGGGAACTGAACGAGCGGCTAGGCATTCGTCACCTACGCACCACCGCTTATCACGCGCAATCCAATGGATTGATCGAACGGTTTCATCGTACCCTAAAAGCGGCTTTGAAATGCAAAGACAGCCTTCACTGGACGCAGGAGTTACCGCTGATCATGCTCGGACTGCGCTCAGCATTCAAAGAAGATATCCAGGCCACACCAGCTGAACTCGTATATGGCAAAAGTTTGCGGTTGCCATCCGAGTTTTTCATAGCACAAAAACCACGCGGCAGCGAGTCGGAATTCGCTCAACAGTTCCGGCAAATAATGTCAAAAATACGACCTACGCAGACTGCACACCATGGAGGTAAGAAACCATTTTTACAAAAAGAGCTCCATCACTGCAAGCAGGTCTTCGTCCGAAACGACGCCGTACATACGCCCTTGCAGCAGCCATACGACGGACCATTTACGGTGCTAAAGCGACGCCCTAAATTCTACGCGCTGAAGATCGGCAGCAGCACTAAAAATGTATCGCTTGACCGCCTGAAAGCAGCATTTACCGACCTTGGCAGCGAATTAAATACTGCAAAGGACATGCAACCACCAAGCAGCGATAACGGCACTTACAGCACGGCAGCGCCAACAACACAGTCAGGACGAAGGGTCCGTTTTCCTGATCGCCTGTGTCTCTAGGCCGAGCCACATGCTGGAGGTGGGCTGGTTGTGGCGGCACATGCTGTACCGCTCGACATATCAGCAACGGTACCAGCGTGGCACATGTCACGTCGGTGCCAGCGTGGCGGATGGCATGCAACGACGTAACGGACCGCAGCTGTGCCACGACGACAGCATAGCGGTCCACGGCAGCGACAGCATAGCGGTTCACGGCAGCGACAGCATAGCGGGCCGCAGCTGTGCCACGACGACAGCATAGCGGTTCACGGCAGCGACGACATAGCGGACCGCAGCTGTGCCACGACGACAGCATAGCGGTCCACGGCAGCGACAGCATAGCGGTTCACGGCAGCGACAGCGTAGCGGGCCGCAGCTGTGCCACGACGACAGCATAGCGGTCTACGGCCGCGACGACATAGCGGGCCGCAGCTGTGCCACGACGACAGCAACGGCATAGCGGACCGGCAGAACGGACCACGGCCGGCTCGCTGCTATAAAAGAAGCGGTCCTGACACCAGCAATCATCAGTCAATCGAGCAGTCAGTCACCGTCAGGACGCGACACCGGCGGCAGTCGCATTGTTAAAATTTTTAAATAAAAAGTTGTGATTAAAAGTGCAGTGCGTTTCATTTAAAAGTGCTGGTGGACACTAAATCCACCAAACTTGGTAACAATTGTCACTTTTTGGTATTCTGGAGCAAATTCAAAATCTCAAAAGGTGACAATTGTTTCGAAATTGGTTACCTCCGTAGGAGCAGGTGACAAGCATACAAAAATTATAAAATTAAAATTTCGCGTTCAAATGCGCCTTGAAAAACTGCAAAAAAAAATGCTTCAGCTGCTCCTGCGTCGCGACGCGTCGTGCGCTTGAACTTAGGAACTCTAAAAAACAAAAGAATATATACATGCATTTAGAAAAAACTCCAAAAAAATACTTACTTCGCCAGATTCTGTGCGTTTTCCATTTTTCGTTTGTTTATTTTTTTAAACTTTGATAGAAAAAATGCAAAAAACAGCTGTTTTGACAGTAAAAAAGCTTTCACCTCGAGTGGTGAATTGTTTGAACTTTCTTCTTGTCACCATTTTTCCAGATTACGGAAACAATCAAATTCAATTCAATTGTTACGGGGGTAACAATTGTTACGGTAGTGCCAGAATAGGGCTGATTGAAAAACTTCTTCAGATCCAACCGATTTCGTTAAAAGCTCTGAATACCGTCATTTGACCGCTCGTGGTGATAGTAGGTATGATCAAAACCCGGTACTCCTAGTGTTAATGTACAATACAAAAAATCTACCACATTTCATTCAAATCTGCCACATTTTTTCACTGAGTCTACCACATAAATGAAAAATTTAGTAAGCACACTGTCGGGTAGACAATTGGGTAGGGGTCACATCTCCGATTCGACATCTTGAGTACAGATAAAAAGAAACAACAAAAGGAATGTTGGTATCCGCGCCTAGCGCACAGGACACGATAGCAGCTATATGTAGGTATAGTGAGAGTGTCGTGTCCTTTTAAATTTGTATCGAGCTCGATCTGTACATAAGTGAATATTGCATGTGGCGAGGGCGGTAGGCGCGTTGGGGCATACGCCGCACAATGGCTCAATTTGTCATTTCAGGTTGCAAAATTAATAACTTCTGAACGAATAGAGATAATTTGAAATTTTTTTTGCTGTTGAGTAGAAATTCATCAGGCTATTATATTTCAAAAAATAAACTCTATCGAGGTACAGGGTGCTTCGTAATACTTTGTGAAAGTTCGACTTATTGTAAATAAGAATAATGCGAGCAACAATGATAAGTTTTAGTTGCAAAATGAATGAAAATACATTAAAATTAAATAAAAACATTTAAAAGATTAAAAGTAATAAAACATTTAAGAAATAAGCTGAAAGAGTCAAATTTAAAGATAAAAATTCATAAATTTTGCTTTCAAAATGAGAACCAGAATTCGAAAATTTACGTACAAAGTCAATTTTTTTGGACAATCCTAAGTTAAAAAAGAATGCTAAAGTTTTATTATGACTATATTTGATGGGTAGCACATTGGGTGGGGTGGGAATAGTGTTTTTTATTCTTTTAACACGACCCGGGCTTGCTGATACAACTGCTTCCACTATAACGCCTTTCATTTCCTCCTGATCCTTATTTTATTTTATGATGTGACAGGTGGGTGGTAGTTATTGTTTCCATTGCCTCTATAAGCTTCCTTTTTTAGTAAATGACGCACAGTCCTGAATTGAACTTTCGGCCTTCCCTTTGCCGCCTTTTATGTCGATGGTTGGTCATCGACATTGTTAAATGCATCGGAGTTAATAATTTGTTCCAACCACTCCTCAAGCTCCAACCAACTCCTCAACCACTCCAGCTCATTTCAACTTTATAGTGCGATAAGTCCTGGATATCTTCTCTTTAGTCGTAGGTATGTTGGCTGCAGGCAAACTCTCTTCGATGTAACCAATTTCTTTAGCGATAGCCAGAACGAACTTCTCCTTTGTCTTCGAAATAGTAGGGTAAAAGGTTCGGTTGTGGGCATAGTTCGGTTGTGGGCACCCCTTCGTATCTCTTGATAGAAAGCAGGCTGGGTTTTTTTGACTAAGGCCATTTGTTCATTATGGAACCACGATCTTTTTGTGCCAAATACTGAGTCGAACAGACACGCCTGCTTTGTGCTGGGACCATATATATATTTCTGTGCTTAAAAAATGCGACAAAAACTTTTTTATACATTTTAAATGGTGTCATAAATCGAAGTGAATCCATCGAGAAGGCGAGTAAAATGCATTTTTATTTAGTTAATTTATTATACTTTGTGATCCAATATTGATTACAACCAATATGTTTATCCCGAACAAATTTTTCACTACTTCTCAAAATGGCTGCCAAATTCGGTTGTTGGCACTGCAATTAGTTCGGTTGTGGGCACCCGTCTTTTAATGATTTGGTAAGTTTTGGTAAGTTATTTCATCGAAAATGGTCTTTTAACGCATTTTTTGGTTGTTTTAGCTATATCTTCCGAGGGTAAATAACAAAAATCCTCCGATATTTTTTTAATGTGCTGGATGTAATTTAACATTGTTCTGTAAATAAGCTAACCACAAAATCGACTGCCGCAGCGTATACGATTTCCCGAACCACTCTCCAACACTACAAAAAGAAGGTGGAAGAAAATTTCGGAGACATCAAAGCTGTCGGCGGTGATGTTTTCTTCTTTTTCTTCTTTTCGTGGATGTTATCGAATCAGGTTGACTGGTGTTTTCCACCTTCTTCACGTCACAGCACTTGAAGAGTGTTGATTAATTAGGTTGAATTTCATTTTACTTTAGGTCTTCTTGACAGCCCAGGAGAATGACTTGGTCACTTACATTTTGAAATGCCCGTCCATCTAAAATGTGCCCACATGCGTACCAGCTACTTCACATGCGTGCATTGTGCTTCAAATAATTAAAACTTAATATTTTTCTATATTCGTGTTGGTTTTTCTTAATATTTCCCCGTTTCCAGCAGATTTTCCAAGGGTGCCCACAACCGAACCAAAAAAAAATTTTTGTTAAAAATGACTACTTTACAAAATTAAAAAAAAAAATTTTCTATTTGACGGAATCGATTTACTTTTGTCATTACTTGTTAGCTTAGGTTTCTAGCTTTCCATAGATGTCCGATTAAGAAGAACTTGGTAAAAAGTTATGAGCCAAAAACAAAAAGGTGCCCACAACCGGACCCATTCCCCTAAATATTTCAAACAGCTTGGAATTTTTCAAAAACATATTTGTGATAAAATCTTCTTCGGTTTAGTTGCAGTATCGGAGTGGAAGTCTTGTCTAGTTCAAAGTAAATTCGAAACTAACTTCACTTACTCCAAACTCCTTTATTTATAAGTGGGATTTGCATATGCATTCAAATAGCAGGTACTAAGATTCTAGTACTAGCAGGTACCTAAACAGTTGTTAGGTTTTCCCGCGTTGTGGGATTTTAGAATAGCCCAGACACATAAGTGGGTTTTAGGCAATGCACATAGATATAAGTCTGCTTTTTGTTTTTCAATAACTAATTGTTTCATTGGCGCGGTTCAACTCTAAGACTAATGGCGACTGACTGAGTTTTGCTCAAATTAAAAAAAAAATGTATGCCAGGCACAGTGTAAGTATTTTGTTAAAAACAAAAACATTCAACAAAAGTACGCTTTACTTCGAGCTTACAGCAATAAACGTAAAAAAAAGTCGACTTAATATGGAGTTGCAAGCTTGTATCACATCTTAAATGAAGCCAAAATCCAAATTTGCATGCCCTGGCAACAATTATAATCGCGTGTAATTGATTCACTATCAAAATCTTGACGAATTTGTTCGTGAGTGGCTATGAAAAGACAACAACAACAACCAACTTTTTTTTTCTATATTTAATTAGTTACTACAAATGCCTTCTTTTACGATGCTGGTGCAAAAAGATTCAATGAATTTGCTCCTTTCCGTATTTTAAAACTTCAATTTTGCCGAAAAGTGCAAATTGCTGATATTATTTCACACTCTAAAAATTGCTCAACTTTGACGGGCTCTACAAGCAAAACTATTTGTCCAATTTAGTTAAGGTCCAAGCATTTATCTATCGGAAGAGTATAACAGTTTCCCCCAAACCGAACATGACAAAATTGACTTCGGCAACCTGCGTCGGCAGAATCAGCCACTGTGCGCCGCAACAGACGCCTCAACCGGCACACAAAGCGGCGTCGAGTGCCCTCAGTCAGTCAGCCAGCCGCAAAATGCTGCTGCCACCTATTTTGTCGACACTAAGTGCTGGCGGCGGGACGGGCGCAGGGTGGTGGGCGAGTTGGCGCCGCAAATTTGCTCATACGCGAGACATTTTTGCTTTTTTCGTGGCAATTTCATAGCTTTTTACACATTACCCGCGTCTTACTTTTTTTTTTTTTAAACTCGAACAAACGCGCAGGGGATGACCCCTATTAATGCGAGGCATTGCATTGGTTCAGGAAGGATATAAAGGATAGGAGATAGGGTTAAGAGTGAAGTGGTTATGGACTCTTGCCTTGAACCCATCGAGATCATAAGTGCTGGGGAAGATATCCGCAGGGAGACCATTTCACAGCCGCGCTGTGCGGGCCAGGAACGAACTTTCTCTGTAATGCGTAGTGCGCTGGAACATCGTTTCAACGTGGAATGCATGAGCGCCAGTATTCAAACGGGTAGCCCGTGGGAATACCCGGAGTGATGGCATCAAACTGCTCATCTCCACTGAGCAATTACCGAAAAAGTATCGGTAAAACAACACCACACACGCCACGTTTCGACGATGTTCTAAGGAGTCAATAGAGCTAGATGCCCTACTGTCCCCTATAAGCGCGATCGCACGGTTTTGCACCCGGTCCAGGAGCTCCAAATGGGTTTTTGAAGCCCCCGCCCAGAGGTGCGAGTTAAACTCAATTTTAGGTCGGATATAGGTAGTGTAAATAATGCGGAGATCAGACGGAGTGAAATATTTTTTGCACCGCTTTAGGCTTTTCCGAGGCTATGCCGTCTATTACAACACGAATAGAGCGATCATAGAGGAAGCTCGTAATCCAACGAGAGAAGATACTACCGACGCAATAAATTTAGACACGAGTGCTTTATGCCACACCCGCTTAAAGGCCTTAGAAATATCCAGTGCAACAACCTTGCTTTCACCGAGGTTTAGAATGCTATGGTTCCATTTCTCGGTGAGGACCGCCTTAAGGTCTCCCGTCGATCTCTGTCTTCGAAAGCCGTATTGACGGTCACTTAGCAGTCTATTGTGCTCCAGATATTTCACAAGGTTGAAGTTTACAATGCTTTCCATTACTTTGGAAAGTACCGAGCAGATTGCTATAGGTCGGTAGTTCGCAGGGTCAGTAGTCTTGCCTTTTTTAGGAACTGGTTGAACATTTGCTACCTTCCAACATGTCGGAAATACACCTGTAGTGTATGACATGTTGAAAAGTTTGCGTAATGGACAAGCCAGCGAAGTAGCGCATTTTTTCAAAACAAGGGCTGGAATGCCGTCCGGTCCTGAAGCCTTATTTACATCAAGATTTGCAAGCACCCTTTTAACTACCCGTGTCCGAAAATGAATTTCTGGCATAGAGCAAGATACGTTCTCGACTACGGGTAGTGGTTGATCGCTGGGGGGCAGGGAGGAATTCTTTGCGAAAATTTTAGCCAACAAATTAGCTTTATCAACCGAGTGAGCGATGATTTGATCATTGTTAAGAAGAGTTGGGATTGAAGACGATGTTTGGTTCTTCACCTTCTTAACGAATGACCAGAAGTTCCTACTACCACGCTGGCATTGAAGAACTTTTTTCCTTTGGCGCTGTTCGTGCAGAAACTTTTGGCGCCTTAGGATGGCACTTGTTCCGCATTTGTCTCAAATAACACGCGCGCGCGTGCAGAGTGCCGCAGCAGCGGTGCTGTACCGCAATGAGCACAAGTGGAATATAAGCCAGTAGAGTCCGACCGATTAATCGGCATCGGCCAAAAAAAAAGAATCGGCTTCGGCCTTTTTTGGCCGATGCCACATCGGGTTTTTTTGGTCGATTTTCCTGCTTTCATTTCTTGTTTGTTTTTATTTGCAGCTGAATCGCACTGTTCTTTTTCATATCCCGCTTTGTATATTCATTACATTTTTATTATACGTTAAACCCAGTGTTGCCTGATTAGGGGGTTTCTCCCTAGATTTGTTTGGATTTTATGAAAAGTATTTAAGGGGACAATATTTTACAGATATTTTTAATCTATTTTTGTTACATCAACACCTTGTTCAGCAATATTGGCTAGTGGGTCTTTTGTTAATTGCTTGTGCCAAATAGAATGAGCAATTTTCATGAAATATTAATTTTATGTGTGCATTATAAATTTGGGGGAAATTTTAGTTTTTAGAGGGAAATGGAATTAATTTTAGGGGGATTTCTTGAAATCCATCTGGCAGCACTGTTACACGCGTCTGCCGGTAACCCCTCAAAATAAAGAGAAACTGGCGCTACGGATGGTTTGATTGTGTTATTGGTAAGTAATTGCTTGCTAATTATTGTACAAGTCTTAAAAAATGTTTCGTACAAAAACTAAACCCGATTTGGAATTACTTTGAATGGCTAATTAACACGGCCAAGTGTAAAGTTTGTTCGAAAGAAATTTGAGAGTACAAATTTTAATATAATAATCGTAATTGTAAAAGAAGAAACTGAATTTGTATGCAATATTTATTAATAACCTGTGTTAACATCAGTATTTTTGTTTATCTCAGTGGAATATATGCGATACATTTGTTTTTTTTTAATAGATCTATACTTAGATAGATAGATTTGAAAGGGGAAATGTGCACTGAGACCAAAGTTGATCTATTGTGCCCCCTACAACTTTAGAGAACGTCCCCCAATCCCACCGACCTAATGAAGCTTAGTAACTCACGTGGGAGAATGTGTTTGACGTTCTCTTCTGCAAGCCAGTACTGGCCCAGGTGCTGTCTCCTACTGCGGCATACCGCATCACAGTGCAGTATGACGTGCTCAGGAGTCTCCTCCGCCGTTTCGCAGAGTCTGCAGACGCTTACCTGTTCTAACCCAATTGTGTGCATGTGTTTCCTCATCCTGCAGTGCCCGGTTAACAGCCCGGTTACCAGTCTAAGCTGGGTTTTCCCCAGTCTGAGGCATTCTTCACTCCATCTGGAGTTATAACCTCTGATGAAGATTTTCGATTGCCTAAGACCTGTGGCATTTGACCAGTGTTCTGAGTTCCTGGTTTTTTCCTCAAGTCTTAGTGACTCTGCTAGAGTGCTTTTGCCCAGCCCGATGAAAGGTTCTGGTGCAAGGGGGATCGTAGCTGCCCCAGTTCTAGAAAGGCTGTCAGCCTCCTCATTCCCTTCTATTCCTCTGTGTCCTGGAACCCAGAGGATTTTAACCTGGTTGTATGTACCCAGTTTATTCAATGCTTCTATGCATTCCAGCACCAACCCTGAGGTAATCTCATACGAGATTAGTGCTTTGATGGCTGCTTGACTGTCCGAACAGATGACTATGTCTTGCCCCCTGTACAAACGCTCGAGGTTGGTCTGCACACAGAGCCTGATGGCATATAACTCTGCCTGAAATATGCTGGGTGTATTCCCCATGGGCTCATAGTGCTTGAAGCGAGGTCCAAATACCCCCGCCCCGGTTCCCTCATGCGTTTTGGAGCCGTCTGTGAACCACGTAATAGTATGTGGTTTGAAATGGGACTGGTGTGCTTCCCAGTTCCAGTCCACTTTGTTACTCATATATACTGCGAAGTTTTTCTCGTAGTTATATGTTCTCGTTATTGTATCCATTGGATACAATACGTAGGGGTTGCTAACAGACAACACGTCTAAGTCTCTGCGACTTAGAATGTGATCCCCCCCTTTACTGGTTCTGGCCAGCCCAAGGACAGTGCGCTTGGCTGCCATTTCAATTGCTATGTGCAATGGTGGTATATTGATTATCACCTCCAGTGCCACCGTGGGACAGGTCCTCATAGCACCTGTAATACACGTGCACGCAAGTCGTTGGACCTTTTCGAGCCGCTTCCTCACAGTCGAGAGCTTGGCTCTTGGGGCCCAGGCTACTGCTGCATACGTGAGTATTGGTCTCACTATCATGGTGTACATCCATTTCAGTATGCTTGGTCTACATCCCCAATTCTTGCCTGCTAAGGATCTGCACACCATGATTGCTTTCGTTGCTTTACTAATAACTGCCTCAGCGTGTTTGTTCCAGAGTAACTTTGAGTCTAGTGTCACGCCTAGGTACTTCACCTCTGTTTTGTATGCTATGCTCTTACCGAGCAAGCGTATTGTACGCATGTGTGGCAGTTTTCTTTTCCACGTAAATGGTACTATGGCGGTTTTGTCAGGGTTTATCTTTAGACCTACCTGGACGCACCATTCTTGCGTTAGTTTCAATCCCCTCTGGATTACATCACAGAGAGTGTCCTCAAATCTTCCTCTGGCAATAATGACTATGTCATCAGCATAGCCTTGACAATTTATGCCATTGCTTGACAGAAGTTCAAGGAGCTCATCTACCACAAGGCTCCACAGTAGCGGTGACAGTACCCCGCCTTGTGGGCAACCTCTGCTAGTGAGCACGCTCCTAGTGGTATTTCCCATTTTTGTTACTGCCGATCTGGTGGAGAGCATGGCTCTTGTCCAGCGGCTGAGGGTGGTTTCTACCCCTCTTCTGCTGAACGCCCTCTCTATCGCCTCATGAGAGGTATTATCGAAGGCTCCTTCGATATCCAGGAAGGCGCACAGCGCTATCTCTTTGTTTTAAGAGCATCCTGCATTAAACTCGTGAGTTGGAATAGGGCAGTCTCTGTCGATCTGCCTGCCCTATACGCATGCTGTTTAGCATGCAGAGGTTGTCTCTTGAGTGTCACGGTTCTAATGTACTGATCTAACACCTTCTCCATGGTCTTCATGACGAAGGATGTTAAACTGATTGGTCTAAACGACTTCGGCTCTGTATAGTCCTTTCTTCCAATCTTCGGTATAAAAACTACCAGGGCACTTCTCCAGCTAACGGGGATGTATCCTGTTGCTAGACAGCTCCTCATAATACCAGTTAACCGCCTTAGCAGGACTTCCCTGCCCTTTTGCAAGAAAACAGGAAGGATCCCGTCTAAGCCTGGCGATTTGAAGGGTTGAAAGGTGTTCAGGGCCCAATCAACCTTTGCCTGGGAGATGACTTCATCTGCCACCTCCCAGTCCCTTCTGTTCGGATGGTATATTGTGCACTCGGCCGGCGCGTTCTGTATGGTTGCGCCGGTAAAGTGGGCACCTAGAAGAGCTAGAGCCCGTTGCTCCTCATTTCGCGTATAGCTACCATCCGAGAGTTTGAGTGCCATCTTGGTCTCCGTTCCCCTCTTCGCAAGCGCTTTATGAAGCCTCGCTGCCTGAGGAGTGGAGGAAATTTCTTCGCAAAACGTCTGGAAGCTAGCCCTTTTCGCTTTGCGTACTTCCTTTGTGTACTTGGTGAGTGACGCGGTGTATTCCCCCCATTCACCGGTCCGCTTTACCCTATTGAAGAGTCTTCGCGTTTCAGTTCTAAGTTTTGCCAGGGTGTTATTCCACCACGGTGTGGATTTTTTCCCGGACCTTCTACTGTCCAGGCAGCTTGAATGGTACGCATTCATTACTCCCTTGTTAAGGATTTCAACCGCTTGCTCGACTTCTAAGGGATGCCGCATCCTGCTTCGAATGTCAAGCAAGCGTCTATCCTCTACTAGCAGATTGGTGTATTTTTCCCAGTCGGTTTTCCTGGGGTTCTTGGTTGGAGGTATCTCCATAATGTCACCTGCTAACTTGAATTCAATAATCCTATGATCTGATAGGGAGGGTTCGGTAGACACTCTCCATTCAGACACATAGTCACTGATTCTACTATTACCTATGGTAAGATCAAGGACCTCCTGCCTAACCCTAGTGACGAATGTCGGGGAAGATCCCGTGTTAAATACGACTAGGTTAGTGGCTAATATGTATTCAAGCAGGTACTCACCCCTGGTATTGTCGTCGGTGCTGCCCCAGATGGTGTGGTGGGCGTTCATGTCGCCTCCTATGAGGAGCGGCAGGTCATTTGCCCTGCAGTGCTCCACTAGGCCCTGCACTTCGTGGGGGGGCACCGTCCTGTCCTCGCCCGGAAAGTACGCTGACGCCAGGACGTTGTCGAGGTCACGACCCTCGGTCTGTATCGTCAACGCCACTGCTACTAGATCCCTGGACATGTACTCTGAAATACAAAAATAGTTAGTATTCTTCTCAATTATGATGCAGGCACGAGGTATCTCATGCCTTGTATCATAAATTACCCTGGTATGGTGCGAGTTCAGTCCGCAGACTCTTCCGTTAAGGCACCAGGGCTCCTGAACTAGCGCCGCCCCGATGTGGTCTCGGGTGAACTTATGCGCTAGGACGGCCGATGCCGCCTTCGCGTGATGAAGGTTGATTTGAACAACCTTCATGTCCCGAGGGCTAGAGTTTAGGAGAGGCATCAAAGTCCATCTCCAGCAGCGTCGTTATCGAAATTTCGTCCGACAGCTGCTCCTCTTCCTCGTTCGTACTACCTTGAAGCCCCAGCGTTTCAAGGTTTAGCTCCTCAAGGGAATCTTGAGAGGCCTGCACTTCTGCCGCTACTTCTCCTCCGGCTACCTCTCCGCCTTCCGGTGTCTTCCCGGGTTCGGCAGATTGCGCTTCGCCTGAGGATTCTGCTTCCATCGGTGTATTCCCGGTTTCAGCTGATTGTGTGGGGGGGCCAGCCGCACTATTGAGGCCTCCAGGACTGGGGGCATGGACTGGGATGCTCCCATACCTGAAGTTGAGGGCGTTGCCGTTTTCCCTGATCTTGGCGAGGGATTTCTCGTCAATCACCAGGTTCCACAGCACACCCTTGCCCTCCTCCTTGGAAGTAACCACCTTCCAAAGATTTGTGTAGATCCCAGCATTTTGCGCTTGTAGCAGCGCAAAAAGCTTGCTGGGTTCTTGTCCAGCGCTCCTGGGAAGGAATAAGGTGACGTGGTGTGTCTTGGGGACATCGTTACCGAGGCACACACGAAGCCCTACCCCCTTCCAATCCTCCAGCTTCGGGACTGCCTGTTGAAGCCAGTCTGCAGTACCTTGGTTACTGCAGTCTAGAAGCAGGTGTCCCGGCCGGAAGTGGATGCCATTGAACACTAGCGGAGTAGCCCACCCTTTCGCTATCTCCCCCACGATAGCCCCCTCGAGAAAAGAGAGCTCCTCCTTACTCAGTGTCTTCTGGGGATATTCCGTAGGCAGGACCGCCACTCGAATGGCCTCAGGTGTTCTGAGGACACTCGAGTAGGTTGTGCCCGCCACTGGATGACCCCCAGACTGACTGCTATTTTGGGGCTTGCCCATCCTAGCAACCGGTGCCTGAGTGTTGGTCCTGGATTTCTTAAGCTCAGGACGTTGGGGGGGAGTGATGTTATCGCTCCCTCTCTTTCTCGGCAGAGTCGGTTGAGCTGCTGTGGCCGTGGCCGCGGATATCCCGCCATGCTCTAACGCTCTACTCCTCGCCTCCTCCTTGCTCAGGCCTTGCCTGAGGTAGCGGAGGTACCACTTTACCCTCGCACCGCTTAAACCGCGTCTTAGGGGGTCGTCCAGGCCACCTGGTTGCCCTAAGGGGGGTAATTCTAAGTTTTGCCTTTTAGGCCTCCTTTCCAAATTTGCGGCCCGCTCTACTGCCGGTGAAGTCGGCGGGGGTGTTCCCCGCGCGACCGCAGAAGCACTAGTACTAGGGGCCACTGCGTCAGCAGCCCGCCCTACCACCGGAGCCGCAGCGGAAGTTGACGGGAGTATTCCCCGCACGACCGAAGCGACACCGGTACTAAGGACAGGGCCTATAGGTTTTGCTCCCACCACCGGTCCGGAAGGTATGCTCCCGGGGCCGGTGGGAAGAGCTAAGACCGTGCTCACCTGGTTTGTGGTGGGTCTTGCGCTGGCAGATGCAGTCAGAGCAGAGATGTCAAACAGTGGTCTGTCCCGTATTGACGCCCCCCCCCCTGGCCGCACCCCCAGCCCTTCGACCGCCCCTGAGGGAGCCCCTCGCCACCCTGGAAGGTATTCTTCCTCGGCTGGTGCTTGGCCTCAGGTCTTCATTCGTAGTCCGGAGCGAATGCTCCGGCACAGCTGCTAGTTGTGTTGCGGTGTAGTCCCGCAGAGCGAGTGGTATTCCTCGCTTATTTTTACCGCATTTCTTTTTTGTTGTGCTCATGATTGCGGTGCGGCCGCCTGCCCGCGCGCAAGGCGAAGGCACTGGCGGCCAATAATTCTGGCAGGGACAAGGTTGGTCGACCATGGCAGAGCCCGCATACCATGGCAAGGCCATTGTACTTCCTGAGGTGACCCGGTATCAGGAAGGCACCGTAAGAATACAGCCGGTATACCCCCTGGCTGCAAACCACCCAATAGGCACGGTCCGCATAACACCCTGGGTTAGGGGGGGGTAGTGCTTAGTACGGGCTCCGCCCCAGACTATTCCATTCCGTTCATCACTCGGATTGGACTAGTCTGCGGCGTCCTTGCCCGCGACAAGCCCCCACACCACGACAAGGTGACTACCCTTGTGGAGGTACATCTATACTTACTATTATATAAAGCAAGTGTGACGTTTTTTGAGCTACAATCAGGCAAAAACCATTGAACCGATTTAGATGAAATAAGAACCAAACATTTTTTTATCTGTGGGAATGGTACATAGGCGATATGAGAATGACCACGCCCCCTTCTTACGCCCACTATAGTAACAAAACTCATCTATTGTATGCTTTTGTAAGGCAATATGGGTACCAAACGATTCAGCGTGTCATTCCGGGAAAGATATGCTATAATATAATCGGTCATGCCCACTTCCCGCGCCCACTAAACTAACAAAACAAAGCTATGGTACATGTCCGAAAATTAATGTTGATGTAAAATGATTCTATGTTTCATAGCGGTAAACATAAGCTATGTAAGGTTGATCACGCCCACCTTTTACGCCCATTATGAGGACAGAAATTAACTGTGGTATATTTGTGTAAAACAATATGGATATAGAAAAATTTTGCGAGTCATTGCCGCAAAAATCTATATTTTGTATATAAAAATTATTATATGTTTGTTTGTTGGTCCCACGACACTAAAACTCAGCGCATACGACCCGATAGGTAGGCGTGGCACCTCCCATACAACTTAAATTTTCAATATGGAATATTTTCGTAATGAGAAGTCGGACAGTATTAAAATTTGGTGCGGGGCCACCGTTTAGATGTTCCGTTTCACTGGTGAGCGTTGGACAAGGGGCGTGGCACTTATTTAGCAACTCAAATTTTTTGAATAACTTTGGAACTGCAAATCACACATCAAAGAGATTTGACACAAACTTACGATTTAGATGTGCCCTTCGACATAGGAAATGGGGTGGGTATCGGACGAGGGGGCTTGGCACTGCCCATACAACCCAAGTTTTTAATGTGAAATATCTCCGGAATTATAAGTCGGCCAGCATTGAAATTTGATACTGCATCATGGCTTAGACGTGTCGTTCAAGTGGTTAAATTGTATGTGCGTTGTCACACATCAAATGTATTTGGCACATACTTACGATCTAGACGTGCCCTTCGACAGGGAGAGTAGGGTGGGTATTGAAGGGGGCATGGCCCCCTTTCGGTCCTTTCTCCAACCCTCTTCCTGATCTTCATCAACGACCTGTTGTCGTCGACGAAGAATCCCATCTACTCGTTTGCGGATGACAGCACCATTTGTCATTCATACTCTTTCACAAAGCGTCCCAGCTCTGTGGAGATTGAGAGAGAACGGCGCCGTATGAATGACACACTTAATAGCGACCTACAAACAATCTCCAAGTGGGGTCAAGCGAACAGGGTCGATTTTAATCCCCGCAAGACCCAATGTTGCCTGTTATCTCACAAACGAGTCTCCCCACATCCCAACACATCCCTGGTTATGGGTGGTGTGGGTATTGCGGAATCGGCAGCTCTTGATGTTCTGGGCATGTCCATTAAGAACGATCTTCGTTGGAACGATCATATTTTTGGCGTGTCGAAAGAAGCAGCCAAGTGCATCGGCTTCCTAAAGCGGTGCAAAAAATATTTCACTCCGTCTGATCTCCGCATTATTTACACTACCTATATCCGACCTAAAATGGAGTTTAACTCGCACCTATGGGCGGGGGCTTCAAAAACCCATTTGGAGCTCCTGGACCGGGTGCAAAACCGTGCGATTAAACTTATAGGGGACAGTAGGGCATCCAGCTCTATTGACTCCTTAGAACATCGTCGAAACGTGGCGTGTGTGGTGTTGTTTTACCGATACTTTTTCGGCAATTGCTCAGTGGAGATGAGCAGTTTGATGCCATCACTCCGGGTATTCCCACGGGCAACCCGTTTGAACACTGGCGCCCATGCATTCCACGTTGAAACGATGTTCCAGCGCACTACGCATTACAGAGAAAGTTCGTTTCTGGCCCGCACAGCGCGGCTGTGGAATGGTCTCCCTGCGGATATCTTCCCCAGCACTTATGATCTCGATGGGTTCAAGGCAAGAGTCCATAACCACTTCACTCTCAACCCTATCTCCTAACCTTTATATCCTTCCTGAACCAACGCAATGCCTCGCATTAATAGGGGTCATCCCCTGCGCGTTTGTTCGAGTTTAAAAAAAAAAAAAAAAAAATGGCACCGCCCATATAACCCAAATTTTTAATGTGAAATATCTTCGGAACATTAAGTTGGAAAGCTTTGAAATTTTGTATACCATCGTCCCATAGATGAGTCATTCTACTGGCGAAATTTTATGGACATTGAACAAGTGGCGCAGTATATTTTTTGCAACTGAAATTTTCCGCGTAAATTTGCAACTGAAAGTCGTATATCAATGAAACCGGGTCACATCCTTCGACTGGAGGAATGGATTGGGCATTACGTAAAAGGGGTGTGGCATCGCCCATAGAGTGTAGTATGAAGAAACTTGAAACTTGAAATTTATTGGGCCCATTGACTTCAAGCTTGCGTGCAAAGCCGCAGGGACCCACTAGTTGTTAATGTATTTAAATTCTGAATTTTCTTGTAATTTTATTTAGTTTTTAGTTGTTTATTTTCTCGTTTTTGTTTGTTTATTTGTGATGAATGTGATGAAATGTACTATATATGTAATAGTTCCTTTTGTTGTTTTATAAAATAAACTGTGTTTTTGATTGAATTCATTCGTGTTGTTTTTTCTATGGAATCGGCATCGGCCGATTCTCGGCCTTCTGACCGATTAATCGGCATCAGCCAATAAATTTGGTATCGGTCGGACTCTATAAGCAAGACTCGCCAGCAGCCTGCACACCCACTCGGGCCACATGGTAGGGCGCGCGAGTTACGTCATCGTCGCAACCAAACCCCAATGGTAGTAGTTACTTCATATATTCTATATAAATAACTTAAATGTACAAATAACTATATAATTAAGTGAAGTTCAGTTTTGGATATTTCCGAATTTTTGAATGCTAACGAACTCAATTTATTGCTGAGCTTCATTCTGCTTTGTATAGATTTACTTTCGTCGCTTCACTTTTGTTGACCAACATATTTGCGAATGTCAATGATCTTACCAATCGTATAATAATGAATTACAACAAATTTAACTTTATTTTCTTTGCTTCACTTTTGTCGATCAACACATTGTTGCAAATGTCAATAAACTAAAAATATTAAATTACAACGAATTCAACTTATCGTTGAATATCGTTTTACTTCGCTTAACTTTATTGCATACATAATGAACTCAACCGATCGCTGAGCTGCACTTTTGTTTTTGCTTACCATGATAAATAAAAACGATTTCGTTTTGACTACGCAAACATTTTGTTGAATCGAAGACTAAGTCAAAAATTATGTACATAGCTTTAAGCGAATTGAATTGAAAAATAAAGATTCAGAATTGAGTTAAACCTCAACCGAAGCTCGCGCACACACACTCGCCGCGGCGAGGCGCGACCACCGCAAGCAGCGGCGGAATTTTGCTCCGTTTTCCTCCAATATTGCTTGCTGGGGCTGCTTTTTTGCATTGAGCGCGCACACTTGTGTGAGTGTGGGTCTGAGTCCCTGCAAGACATGACTGATGAGAACTCCAACACATTCACGAAAATGTGTGCTGAAACTAACACATAGGCAGTAACTAGGGCAGTGATTCTTAACCGGTGCTCCGCGGAGCACTGGTGCTCCGCAAAATTGTCCCAGGTGCTCCGCGAAACGAAAGCCAAACTCATATAATATGAAAAAAATATACATATAAATTTATTAGAACAAACTTTCAAATATATGTATACGCGGTATGTACTTAGTTATAAACAAAAATTTAAATCAAGTAGGCTGCATTTCAAATATATGTATATACGGTATGTACTTAGTTATAAACAAAAATTTAAATCAAGTAGGCTGCATTTCAAATATATGTACTATATATGCGGTATGTACTTAGTTATAAACAAAAATTGAAATCAAGTAGGCTGCACAAAAAAATTCTGATCAAATAAGCTGAAATATTTTATTGTTGTGTTGGACGTAAACTAATGTGTTTTCAATAATTATTTGATTAAATTTGTGCCAAAAAGTGAGAAAAAATTTATTTCAGTAAGTATATTACGTTATAATTGTAAATTAACATAAATTTAAAATAAAAAATTAAATAAATATGTGTACATACATATTTATTGCATTTATTTATTTAAATAAACTTAATATCAATCTCCTATGTTTTCATAAACAGAGTTTTCTTATTCTGCATTAAAAATTTCCGAAATATATCTCTATTTACGCGTTTTTGATAATTCACATTTCTGAAATGTTATTCTTATAAGCCCTTTATATATGTATGTACTTATTCTTATTCCCAATTTATTTAGCCATGGACAAGTTCTTGAAACGAAAATGTAATTCTGAGAAAAATATTAATGATGGACCAAGTACAAGTCGGAGTAGTATTAATAGTGGTAATACAGAAGATGTTTCAACATGTAATAACAGTATTCTGACGAATACATCAGTTTGGGATTTACATGGACCGGTGAAAAGGAGTGTCCAATTCCTAAATGTGTTGTATGCGGTGTAGAACTGTCCAATAGTGCTATGTTTCCGGCTAAATTAAACCGACACCTTACTACTACCCATGCTAATCTTGTTTAAAAAAATAAGGATTACTTTAAAAGGTTATTGGGCATGCAAGATAAGCAAGCAAAACAATTTAAATGTGCTATGACAATATCTGATAAGGCGCAAATTGCATCATACAAGGTAGCCGAGTTAATTGCATTGAAATTAAAACCACATACTATAGCAGAAAGTCTAATTTTACCGTCATGTTGTGAAATAGTCAAAATTATGTTTGGAGAGGATGCAACAAATGAGATTTTGAAAATTCCCCTATCTAATGATACAAGAAAAAAAAGAATAAAAGACATGTCACTTGATATCGAGGAAACGGTTAACAATAAGCTTTCAAAGAAATATTTTGCTTTGCAAATGGACGAATCTGTTGATATTAGCAGTAAAGCTCAATTAATCAATTTCTTTGCTGCAGAGAGCTTACAGGACATATAACAGGAAAAGATATCTTTAATTCTATTACCACATATTTAGAAAAATCCCAAATATCATGGGATTTCTGCGTTGGAATTTGTACAGATGGATGTCCATCAATGGCAGGATCTATTAAAGGATGTGTTACACTTGTGAAGGAAAATAATCCAAATATCATATCTACACACTGTTTTTTACATCGGGAAGTTTTAGTTTCAAAAACATTGCCAAACACTTTAAAATATGTTTTGGATGAAGTGGTACAAATAGTAAATTATATTAAATCAAGACCTCTGCAGGAACGCATTTTTAAACAGCTTTGTATATCTATGGATGCTAAGTATGAAAGTTTGCTATTGCACACTGAAATAAGATGGTTGTTTCGCGGTAAAGTCCTATGTCGTTTATTAGAGCTCAAAGATGAATTGTGTTATTTCCGAAATGCCGCTGTGGATAAATTTGCAAAAAATTTTGAAAATGATATTTGGTGAGCTAAATTGGCATATTTAGCTGATATTTTTAAATACTTAAATTCAGTAAATACAAGTATTCAAGGTAAACATGAGAATATTTTAACAGCCACGGATAAAATACTGGCATTCAATAAAAAAATATTGCACAGGAAAAATCGAATAATAAAAAACAATACGCTTGATATGTTTCCTTCAATTCAAACTAAAAATGTCGCAGATATTATTCCTGCCGTAATAGAACATCTAACAATATTGGAAGAAAAAATCGCATGTTACTTTCCATCTCTTAAATTAGAATCCTATGACTGGATACGAAATCCGTTTGGGACATTTGAATTTTCTAATTTGGAACTGTCTTTACAAGAAGAAGAAGAAATTATTTCCTTGTCTACAGATCGATCTCTGAAAATGGAGTTCACAAAATTGTCTAATGAACAATTTTGGATTTCCGTCCAAGATGAATACCCTTCTTTATCTAAGAAGGCAATCGCAATTTTATTACAATTTGCTACATCATATCTCTGCGAACTTGGATTCTCAACATTAACAAATATAAAAACTAAAAAACGAGAAAGACTTCTCGATTTAGAAGAGGAAATGAGGGTAGTAATATCTTATATTAGACCCAACATTGGCGAAATATGTAAAACTCACCAGGCTCAAATATCCCATTGAATTTTTATTATATTTTATGTCATTTTGAATTTGTAACAATTTAGTTTTGATGAATATATTGAATATATTTTAGTTTTTGTATATTGTAGTTATTTGAGTTGAATAAATAAATAAATAGAATACAAATTACTAGAATCAATGTTATTTGGTAAGGTGCTCCGTGAAGGTTTCATGTAATTAAAAGTGCTCCGTGAGCTCGAAAAGGTTAAGAACCACTGAACTAGGGACATTTTTCTATTTCAATGTCCAATGTTCAATGTTAGCAAAAACGAGAAGATTCAATCGGTTTAATTTTTCTGTATGCGAAAGCGAGATGGCGATATGCATACGGCACGTGCCATCATGGCGCGTGCGCCCATGCCAGATGACACCTGACTTTGCAAATTGTGTCCAACACAGGTTCGAGATGTTTTCAGCATTGCCATAGCATCTCATGTTTTTATATGTCAAAATCTCTAAACGAAACTTGCAGACTCGCCTCCTTGCAGCAGGCTGCAACATCTTAGCAGATAACCTAGTATTTCAATAAAATTCAGTAACAATCAAAATATATGATGTATATACGTCGTAAGATTGTACAAAACAAATCAACTAATAGGAGTGGGGAAAATCCCTAAATAACCAAAATTCCGAAATTGGGAAAAAATAACAATTAAACAAAAAACAATAAAAGTGGCAATGCTGAACGCAAAAAAGTCAAAACATTGTGGATAATTAAAATAAAAGTGCAATTGTTCGTGACAGCCAAAAAAGAAAAAAGCAAAGGAGAAGAAAGCAGAGGTTAAAGAAGGCAAAAAAAGGCAAAAAAAGGAGGAAAACCCAGGAAAACAAGATAAGTACAATATAAACAAATTAAAGTAATATAATAATGAATAAAAAGACAATCGCGAACCGCTTGAGCGAAGAAAAACGGATTTTCGAATCCAACGTAAAAAAATATAAAGAATCGGCTCAAGCGGAAGAATGTGCGGCAAATTGTGTTGATTTTCCTGAAATGGATGGTGTAATAGAGGAAAGTGCGTCCTTTTGTGTTTCGCCCATAGAGGCTAGTGGGTCAGAAGATAGTATATCTTCTAGTGTGTCCGGCGCGCTGCCCGTAGGTGATTTTTCCGCGCCTAGGGTTACAGAAGGCTTATAAAGTTTGTGATACTTATTCCTTTTATTTTTAATAGTTTTAAGATTTTTAGAATACCAGGGCAGCTTGTGCACTCTAGTTGGGAGAAGAGGTATATAGTTTGAGAAAGCCTTAAAAATGGCATCAATAAAAATGTCATAACAAACATTAATGCACTTGCTGGAAAACAGCTCATTCCAATTGGTGTCGAGGATAGTTGAATTGATGAACTCAAAATTAGCTAATTTCAGATTAAATGATTTACTCTCAACGATCGGAGGTTCTGGAAAGTCGTAGAAATCAATCTCAAGTAATAAGGGCTTATGGTGTTTGTCAGACACTGCAAAAGGGAAATCACAAACACACAACTTAGGGCAGACATTATTGCTGACAAAAATAAGGTCCAAGATTATATTTAGGCTATTCACAAACGAATTAATTTGAAGTAGATCAAGACTCAAAAGGCAATCGAGGAAATAAACTTCGTGCGAGTGGTGTACATTAGTGGGTGTTAAAACATGATCATCAGCAATATTAGACCAAACTATGTTATTCAAGTTAAAATCCCCAAGGATACAAAAATTATCATTACAATTCTTATCAACTAAGTGTACAATATTATCTGCATGTGAACAATATAGGGAATCTAAACTATTAGGCGGGATGTATGAGACACAAATAAAGAGGCGGTCCTTCGAGCCAGTAATGCAAACACAAAGTTGGTCAAGGAGGGTGTCAGCTATTTCCAAATCGATCAAGGCGGAGGGCAAAGTGTTTCTGGTAGCAATCAGAACACCACCACCCCTAGTAAGACCAGTCTGTAATGGATCTCTGTCCTTCCTATATACACTATAGAGTTTAGGATCAAAGAATTCCCCATCAAAAAAATCTTGGTTGAGCCAGGTTTCCGTGAATACTACTACATCAAACTCACACTGTGAGGAAGCAACAAAAATATCAGTTGCCTTTGTTCGCATCCCTGACATGTTTTGATAGTAGACCTTAAAAGTTCCAGATGAAGGCACAAGGTTTTGAGAGAGGCTTGTAGCTAAGCCATTGGCTCTACACTTGGGGGCTTTTGAAAAAACTTAAACGGCCGGACTTTAATATCAGTTGGCCAAAGAGAAGAGTTACAAATAGTACTAAAAGCACTAGGTGTTACTCCCAGCTTGAAGTTGACACTCTTCAGCTTCCCAATGTCGGTATCTTTTTTTACTAATTTAAAGCAAGCCAAATGATGCTTATCTAACTGAGTGTGGTTAGTGACATAAGAGATAATATCTTCTTCGGAGACTGAACTTTTGAAGGAAGAGAGGTGAACCCATTTTTTGCGCACAACTACATCAAGTTCGGCATTTTCGTTGCTACCAACAACCGTTGTCTGTTTTTTAGTCTTCTTCTTACTGACTCTCATCCAACCACCACCATTAGAAGCGGCATCGGCAGCCGAGACAGATACCTCATGGGTTCCAGTATCGGAGTTTCTAAGAGCAGCAGCAGCAGCACCAACATCAGCAAGAGTAGCAGCAGCAGCAGCAGCAGTATCAGCAAAAGTAGCAGCATAGCGAGTTAAGGCCTCTAATCATTTTCACAATTCTATTCTGTTCACAAAAACAGTACACAAAGAAAAACTAATAAAATGCAGAAAAACCAGCAAACAGATATGACCCAAGACCTAAACAAACAGAACCATAAACAGATAAGACATGTAACTAAACCAGCCAGCCGATAACAAACAAGAGACAGAACCAAACATGAAAATGTAATAACATAAGTAGGTAGCCTAAGTAATATTAAAAGTACAGATAGTTTGGCAGTTTAAGTTGAGAGTCAATAAAGAAAGCACGTTGGTGTTACGGACAAAATCCATCTCGTCTATTAACTGGGGGCTCAAGCCGGTCGTTAAGCCATTTTTATCCTACGGTGTTGAAAGAAGGATAGAATAAAATTAAAAAATTCCACGGGAAGTAGGACTTCCAGCACTAGTGTTTGAGAAAAGTGCTTAAATAATAAACAAAACACCAAAGTATAAGTCCTGAAACAGCGGATAATACTTTTGGAATAATCAACAGATCCTGAAATATTGGACAGTTAATTTAACAGCAAGTTTCAAGTCCTGAAAAAGTGGATAATATTTGCGTTACAACTGGCAGATCCTGAGATATTGGACAGTCAACAAGTAAGATTTTTGATAACTACAACATAAAACCTCGACCCATCACGAAGCGGATAGACTTCGTAGAAACCAACAAAAGTTTTCGACAAATACAAGCAGCAAATACAACAACAGAAAAAACAAAAATGGAACAGAAAATGGCCCAACTCACCGCACAAATCACTTCGATGATCGCGGCTTTGCAAGAGCAACAGGAAAATTTTACACAAAGGTTAGAATCGATAGAACAGCGGAATTCTTCACAAGCAACATCAATTAGTCAACACGAGGACATTCAACTCAGCATAAGTGACCCAAGGGAAATTGATCTGGATCTATTTAAATCTCTACCTAACTTCGACGGGAATAAAAGCCAGTATAGATCATGGAGGTCACAGGCATGGACATTCATGGAGGCGATTAAGAACTATAGCCAGCATCCAAAGTACTACAGTGCCTTAGGAATAGTGAGGACGAAAATTACGGGAGCAGCAGCTGATATCCTAACAAACCATAATACGAAAATGAATTTCTATGCCATCATCAACCGGTTAGACTACACCTTTGCGGATCAACGGCCTTTATACGTTTTGCTGGACGAAATGAAGAAGATCGTTCAAGGTAGAAAAACACTTGCGGAATATCATAGTGAGGTATCCAAAGCACTCAATTTAGCACTATCCAAAATTGAGATGTCCGGTGATCAAAGTAAAGAAGCTATGAAGGATTATGCCAATCAGGAAGCAGTGAGAACGTTTACCCTGGGATTGAACTCCAAATTCACGAGCGGTACATTGTACAGCAGCAATCCGATAAACTTAGAATCAGCATATGCGACAGCCTGCACGATTTACCATGACAACTTGGATCAACAGTTTGAGGTCCAAACAACGTCAGCAAGATTCAACGGTCAAGGATTTGGACAACGGTTCAACCAGAATCACAATGCTTATCCACATTTACACCAAGAGGACAGACAGCAACAAAGGTTTCAACCAAGGAGTTTCAACAGTCAACCGCAACAGCAGCAACAGTACAGACCAAATACCAGAATGCAGAAGAATGAACCCCAACAACAAGCATTTCAGCCAAGGAATTTTAACAACCAACCACAGCAACGGCAACCTGCACCAATCCCAATGGACGTGGATAATTCCAGGCAGTTCGTGAAGACAACAAGGAACCACAATGCCGTCAATGGTAATTATTATAATCATAATAATATGTTTAGAAAGGATAAGATAGGTAGTAACCAAAATGTAGCGACAACACGAAATAGAATGCAAATCAATCAAACTAAGCAGGAGGATTTAGAATCTGTAGATTTTTCTAACTATGAGGAACAATATGAATCAGGCAGTACTTTTTTAGGCGAATAAACGGGCTGCCTTGTATTCAAACAAAGTGCGGTCTTACTGGCACGCCCGTTACCCTCTTAGTAGACACAGGATCTACTAATAACTATATCAATATTTCATGTAATATGTATGCGTGTAATATCAATTAAAATAAAACCATTTAAAACTAAAACTTTACATGGCTAGTCAGTCATATATTCAAAAAAAATAATAACAATGTATGGGCATAACCTAACATTTTACGAAATAAATGAACTTAGTGAATTTGATATGATTCTTGGAGAACAAGGGTTGCGCCAAATGAAGGCAGAAGTAAATTTATTTAATTATATATTAAAATACCAGAGGAAGAAGGTTCCAAGAGTTGAAACAAAAATTAACTATACAATAAATAACGATACATTTAAAGACGAAGTGTATAAACTTATGGAAAGAAATAATTGTATTAGTGAAACATTGCCTTTTACAACCACTATACAAGCATCAATTAGGTCTGAATCGGAAGATCCGATATGGACAAAACAATATCCATATCCAATGTCTGATCACGACTTTGTCAGGAAAGAGATTGAGAAATTGTTAATTCACCTATATGGACTGTCCCAAAAAAGGGCACCGATGACCAAGGTAGACCTAAAAGACGGATGGTTGTTGACTTCCAGAAAATTAACTCTCATACGATTACTGACAGATATCCTATTCCAGATGTCAATATGACCATACAGAATTTAGGAAAGGCAAAAATTTTTTCTACAATTGATTTAGAATCAGGTTTTCACCAGATTTTAATTAAAGAATCTGATCGAGAAAAAACAGCATTCTCTGTCAACGGTGCGAAGTATGAATTTATTAGGATGCCATTCGGATTGAAGAATGCCCCATCCATTTTTCAACGATGCATCGACGACATTCTTAGGGAATACATTGGCAAATTTGCGTATGTTTATATAGATGACGTGTTAATATATTCTTCCACACCTGAAGAACATATGGAACATCTTCAGATTATAATCAACGCATTACACAATGCTAACATGAAAATTTCTGACAAAAAGTCAAATTTTTTCCAGGACTCGGTTGAATACCTAGGACATATTGTAAAACACAATAGGATAACGGTTGATCAAAAAAAAAATTGAAGCCATAAAAAATTACCCACAACCAAAAAATTTAAAATAATTAAGATCTTTTCTAGGACTTGCGATTTATTATAGAAAATTTATAAAAGATTTTGCTTAAATTACAAAACCGCTAACCGTTCATTTGAGAGGAGAATTAGGAATGATTAGTAAGAATCAAAGTGCTAAGACACTCATACATCTAGACACAGCAGCGGTAGAAGCCTTAGAAAAGATAAAAAACGCATTACAGGAACAGGTTGAACTTTTCCAACCAGACTTCTCGAAACCTTTTAGTTTGACAACAGATGCAAGCAATATCGCTATTGGGGCAATTCTAGCACAGAATCGTCAGCCAATTGCATTTATTTCACGTACATTAAGGGGGTCTTCTGCTTACGCGCCCGGAATTTTAGTCTATTTTTGGAAATTGATTGTAAGGAAACTATACAAGATAATTGAAAAATTTTTTTTTTATTATTTTTGTACATGTTTAAACTTGAAAAATGACAAATGCCTTATGTGTGTGCATTTCCGTTATCTTTAAACGCATTTTCCCGAAAATCACCTTTTTTATACTTTGTGGTATGACTTCGACAAGTAATTTTCATCGGATTTGACTAATTTTTTTTTTCACTTCTTCATAAAACACTTCTCTATGCTTCTCCGAGTACGATTTTTTTTATTTTTAAAATTTTTCAAATTATACGGTTTTTTGTGAAAAGTTGTATTTTCAACCACGTTTTTTGACCTGTTGAGGGTCATAAAAATTGAACAAAACAAAATTTCAAAAATCGTACTCGGAGAAGCATAGAGAAGTGTTTTATGAAGAAGTGAAAAAAAAAATTAGTCAAATCCGATGAAAATTACTTGTAGAAGTCATACCACAAAGTATAAAAAAGGTGATTTTCGGGAAAATGCGTTTAAAGATAACGGAAATGCTCGAAACGGCTGGAGGCGGCTATGTTTCCGGCTTCGAAAACCCAAGAAGGAATGTGTTTTTCACGAAACCGTTTATAAGACGTATTCCTTATATCCTCTATATTCAAAAAATGCAAAAAAAAAATATCGATTTTTTCAATCCGCGTAAGCAGAAGACCCCCTTAAATAACACAGAGAAAAATTATAGTACCAAAGAGAAAGAGTTGTTAGCAATCGTATGGTCTTTACAAAAACTTAGAAATTATTTATACGGCGCACACTGGGGTAATTCATGCCGATTTTGGCGATTAATTCACCCGGACTATTTAGACATGAAAAAAGTATTAGGTTTAGTTAATTACAGATAAAGAAGTAGAAAATAAATGTATTTGAACATACTTTAGTGGATTTTTTATTATTTATGACCAAAAATGCAAAATTGTTACAAAAGGGTATTATACAGAATTCCTCGCTTATTTATTAATTACTATCGGAATCATCATCGTATTCACCCACGCTTTCACTGTCGCATCCATTGTTATCATCATCATCATAATTCGTGTTCTTCTTCCGCAATTATCAACAAATCCAATGGTTCCCTTGGCATGCGCGTAACTGCTTTATGAGGCAATTTCATTTCTGTCGATATAATGGGATCAGAATTTATAAGCAGTCTGTTTAGAACGTCTTCGTTGGTTTTTTCTCAACTACTTTTTCGAGAAAAATATTTCCTGAAAGCCTTAAAATCTTTATTTCTCGCTTCCCGCGCTTCTTCAAATAATTCACCGATTCGCAACAAGGCGTGAGCTATGACCTCTGGTCCATTAATTAAATATTTATGAACAGTCGTAGGCATGTTATACCAGGGATAGTACTCAACGAAAGATTTGGCACAATTTAAGGCAATGAGTTGGTCATTATGTCTGTGGTCAAAAGCAATAACCGCTTAAGTCGACTTAAGAAGAAATTGAGTTATGGATGCCACCACGTTCCCTTAACTGTGCTCTACGTTTGTGTAAAATCGGGGAGTTTGTAACTTTAAAATAAAAAAAGTTATTAATAAAAACCTATTCGAGTTTCCATAACGAACACACTACGCGCTAAAACTTAAAAACATGATTGCTCGAAACAGCAATTTTCGACTTAGGTGGTTATTGCTTTTGACCACAGATGTAATAAAGACTTAAACGAGTATACCAAATAACATTGGATTTCGTTCCTAAATGAAAACAACCACCTTTTTTAATATCTTGAAAAAGTAGTCTTTTGCAGTTACCCTTTACCAAATTAGTTTAATGCACATCACTGCGGTTATTTCAATCGATTACTCATAAGTAATACAAACAATAACAATGCCCAATACTGCAACTTCTGATAAATAAGGTCAGCTGACCTAGTTTTGCACACACCGTACAACAAAGTCAAGTTAAATAACACCGGCACACAAACAAAAAAGTGGTCTGTACATTTGACTAGACCCACCTATCCTTATGTATTTCGGTGCGCTGAAACCGAATCCGAGGTCAGTTTTGTCCGTACAACCTCAAAATTTTGAGTAAATTGCAAAAAACTGCCATTATTTGCGATTTTTTGCCATTTTTTGCAGTTTTTTGCAATTTACTCAAAATTTTGAGGGTGTACGGACCAAACTGACTTCGGATTCGGGTTCAGCGCACCGAAATACATAAGGATAGGTGGGTCTAGTCAAATGTACAGACCACTTTTTTTTTTGTGTGCCGGTGTAATCTAAGATATTGAAATTTTATTTGGTTCTGCATCATTTGAGATTATTTTGTATTGTGTTTCATAAATATCTTAAAAACCAAAAATACTCACGTGTCGCGATATCCCGCCTAATATGACGTATAATATGCTGGTTAATATAAATCTAACATGCCGGCCCCCCGTAATGTAGGTTAAAAAGCATAAAGAAATACTAAAAACCATACATTGAACAACAACAAAACTAACATAAAACATATCGCTTGTTGCTTTTCTCATATTTTTTGCATTTACATTTATTGTTTGTCTTTCCTTTCACGGACCGCGTGCATATTTAGCCAAAACTTCACATACAAAAATCGAAATGCTGCAAAAGTGCGCAACAATAGCGCAATTTTTTTGTCATAGAAAGTTGCTAGAATATCCACAGATTACGACTATGACAATATTTTAGGTGAACATCACTGAACAAACAACTATATGTTTATGAATAGGGCCAAAATAAGGCTATTTTTAGGCTTTTTTTTTTTAAATAACAACAATATTTACGAACACTTAAAAAACAAAAAAAAATGTGTATTTTAATACAGTAGAATCCCCATTATCCGGATCAAATGAAACCAGGGGTATTCCGTATAATCGAAAATCCGGATAATCGATTTCAAAGCAAATCAAACAATATTAAAACTTTAATATTTTTTTATTATGTAACGGATTTTACATGTGTCATTTAGAAAATACTATATTATAAAAAACGAGTTTAACGATAGATAATGAATTACATAATACCTATGTAATTTAGAATTTTGATTGGAAATAACTTGTTATTGATCTTTGACGTAATGAATCACATCTTTTCATTGCGGCCAAGTCCCTGATGCGCTTCAGTTGTAGCAACTGTATAGGATCCAATTCGTCCTGTCTTTCAAGCCACTTAAAAGCAACATCTAGAGCTTCAAAAGCTTCTGCGTGAGATGGTACTTGACATTCTTCCCCAGTTTCAGTTTCTTCTTCATTTTCTCTCTCGTTACTGTTCAAATCATCAATGATTTCTTCATCAGTTAAAATTTGGAATCCAGTCAGGGTACACGGTCGGAGGCGGGAATAAACTTGTCGTAACATATCGCGTTACACCGGCAAAACATTTTTAAATTGACAGTTAGAGCCGAGACAAATGAGTCCGGATAATCGGATGTTCGGATAATCGATGTTCGGATAATCGGGATTCTACTGTACTTAAATACCTGAACAAGAAGCCTCCATCATCAATTTTATGCTACTTTAAAAACTTGTAAAACAAATTTGATTTAAATAATTGAAAAATTCACGTTTCACGCTGTGCGCACGTCAAATGAAAATAAATGTCAACTTTCAGAGTGCTTTGCGGGAAAACGGTAAACTATTTTGCAACAACTCTTTCACGTCGTGATGCAGAATTTTATCCACTTTAACCCGGTGCCAAAAACGTATATGTGTCTTTATTTTTCGTTTTTGAATTAATCGCCACTTTACTTATATATTACCCCAGTGTGCGGCGTAGCAGACTTAACGATTTACACGGATCACCAATCATTAATTTTTTCTATCTCTGAGAAAAACCCGAACACAAAATTAAAACGTTGGAAAAATTTAATTGAAGAATATGGTGCCAAATAAGTTTATAAACCTGGACATCAGAATGTTGTAGCAGATGCATTATCGCGTCAACAAATTAATATCACCACAAATTGCTCAGATCATTCGCAAAAAAGTTCGCCAAATAATATTATTAAAAACGTTAAACAGCCATTAAATTCATTCAAAAACCAAATAATTTTAGTAAATGATAACGAAAGAGGTGAAGTATTAACACAGACAATATTTCCCGAACGATTTAGACATACAATATTTTTCAAGGACACACCAGACATATTAACAAAACTAAAAGACGTCGTTAGACCAAATATCACCAACGCGCTAAAAATAGCAGAAGAAATCATTTTCCATTTAAAAGATATAATCATCGCCACTTTCCCAAATTGTACCTTTGTACTAGCGCAAAACCAACTGACGGACGTTACCTCAATAAACGACCAAAAGGAGATAGTTACGCAGGTACATAAACGTGCACATAGAAACTACAAGAATAACACGCAGGAAATATTGTTGACTCATTTTTGGCCGAACATTAGGGAAATGTGTAAACAAGAAGCAACATGTTGTGAAATATGTTTACAACACAAGTACGAACGACACCCAAACAAACAACCTATAGGAAAAACCCCAATTCCAACACGGGTAGGAGAGTACATACAAATGGACGTATTCCACATTAATAACATGCAATATCTCAGCTCTGTAGATAGATACTCTAAATATTGTTTCCTACGCAAACTTGACACGAAGATAAACTGCCACGAATCCATAGAAGAGGTACTTACACAAGTTTACCCAAACGCGAAGTATCTTATGACTGATAACGAAAGTATATTTAACGCGAACATTGTTAAATTTTTGTACAGCCGACTGAAAATAACGCATTCAGTTACACCAGTTCATCATTCAACGTCTAACGCTCAAGTCGAACGAATACACAGCACACTTATCGAACTGACACAGAGTTTAGCTGCTGAAAACAAAACCGCACCCGGTGAGGAAATTTTTAACGCTGTCCAACAATATAATAAGACCATTCATTCCTCTACAGGATACAAACCCGAAGACGTATTTTTCAACCGCGAAAAATACCTCGACATCAAGGAAAAACTTGAAGAAAAGCAGGATAAACTACTTCAATACCACAACAAAAATAGGAAGGTAATAACATATAAACCAGGCGATATAATATATAGCCGAACGGACCGTCGTAATAAACTGGCAGCGAAATACAACAAACACAAAGTGAAAGAAGATCGCGGGGACATGATTCCAACAGTGATGGGGAGAATAATACATAAAGACAGCATACGAAAACAAAGCACAACATGCACTTCACAGGAACAGAATTAATAACATTGTTGTTATCTACACTCGGTCTTTCCGAAAAAATCACTGACCTAACCGGAAAAAAATATGTACTAACCGAGACAGACGTTGTGTATATTTACAATATTAGAATATTCCGATGTCCATGTGTGTATCTTTAACAGTGCAGTTATTACAATCTACAAATACCCAATTATAAAAAACAAATGTCAAATGTATAATTTAATCCCATTAGCATTTAAGCACGGAAAATTTGAATTAAAACAAAAAGTTGCTAAATGTAATAGTGAGTTTATAAATTTATCGAAATGTCAAAATTTTATGGGAACAAATATTTGTAAACAGGAACTAATCGATAAATGTACTATTCCTTTGTTATTAAAACAAAAAGCTCAATGTAATATAATTCAAGAAAATAATTTCCCACTGCAAATTTTAGATCATGGTAACATTATAATCGACAATGAACACACATGGAATGGACAGAAAATAAATGGTCCACATCTAATTCAATTCAGTTATAGCACTACAATAGATAATAAGACATATATAAATCATGAGCAAGAAATAAAAGATGTAATTCATGCCCATCAAAACGATGAAGTAAGAGTGTTGGAGATTTTAAGCTCCAAATCTAATTATAAGTTTACTAACATACAAGAGATGTACAAATTTCTTATACCAATTGAGGAACATCCTTGGAAGTTTACTTTATATTTTATTTTAATGATAATAACCTTAATTTTAATTATACATTCATGTGTTAAATTGTATATGTACCGACAACTACAACAAAACATTAGAAACTGTAGGAATTTCGAAGAGGCATACGAAACCGAACTGCGCCGACTTAAAACCTAGATGTTTTGAAATGAGGACATTTCATTTTAACATTTTAACATCATTTTCACAATTCTATTCTGTTCACAAAAACAGTACACAAAGAAAAACTAATAAAATGCAGAAAAACCAGCAAACAGATATGACCCAAGACCTAAACAAACAAACAGAACCATAAACAGATAAGACATGTAACTAAACCAGCCAGCCGATAACAAACAAGAGACAGAACCAAACATGAAAATGTAATAAGTAGGTAGCCTAAGTAATATTAAGAGTACAGATAGTTTGGCAGTTTAAGTTGAGATTCAATAAAGAAAGCACGTTGGTGTTACGGACAAAATCCATCTCGTCTATTAACTAGCGCGAGCTAGTACCATCCATAGCCCAAACAACAGCAGCATCAGCGAGTGAAGTGACATTGTCACTCTTAGCAGTTTTAGCAGGTGTAGAGAGCGACTCAACTCCATCTATTACACCAACAGCAACATTAACAAACGGGGCGGCCTTAGCTCTCATTGTAGTACGAACATCAGACGAAGAGAGCGAAATCAAATCAACTCCACCAACAGTATTAGTGACAGGAGACTTTCTTATAACGACTTATCAACGACCTTAGCCTTTGATCGTGTCTGCAAAATCGTACTCTGAGAGTCAGAGTTGATACTGCTATTAATTCCCGCAGTGGCCGCGACAGCAGGACTGTTTATGTTACTGCTGCAAGTTGTTGTTGTATGCATCACTGCAAGTTTTAGTACAGAAAGCTCCGACGAGATATGAGCAAGGTGCTTAGTGTTTTCCTCCAACAGCTCCATATGCACTTTTTGTTGTTTAACCAACTGTGTATCCAAATGTTCAAATTTTGAAAGTAATGAGGTGCAGTTTGCATTAAGAATATTGCTGAACTTCTCGAAACCAGCCTTTTGGGATTCGATTATAGCATCAAGCGCTTTGGTTAACTTCCCAGTCAACCCAATGCAGTCCTTGCAGAAATATCCAAGATGTCTATTGATCTTCAACAGCTTCACATCATATTCGGAGACTGGTCCGTCGCAGCAGGCTCGATGAAACACCCCTCGGCAGAGGCCACTACATGGCACAATTAGGCTGTCATTTCTAGCAAAGCTTTTATCACATTTGCCACAGAAGTCGTCCATGGCGATGAATACACGAAGGGAAATATGCAGAGAAAAAGCACGAAGAGCGAGCAATAACACGTCTTTATAGCACAGTAGCTAGAGATTTTCATTCATTTTTTTAACATCTGCTCTTTTGATGAGCAACTTAAGCAATTTTTTAACTACGCCTAAATCAACTAAGTGCATACAGTCTAGTGGAAACTGGGAAACCATTTTGAAACCAGAATCTTCTAAAGCACTTTGTTGTTCTCTAAATTGAAGGCTATGGTGAGAAGGACTAATTCTCAATTTAAAAGATTCATCCGTTCTGAGCACAAAAATTTCTTTGGAAAAACAAACCCTCCTGTCTAAGTATTTTCCTTCCTGGCAACATTTTGAGCAGGCACTTTTCCCATTATGTGATTGCACGCCGGTCACGAAAGCTCGAGCTGGGGAATCACATGAAAACAGACGGACATTGAACTTTTTCAAAACCTGATTAAAACCACCTCTTAAACCATTTGCCTTCAGAAATGTTACTTCTGCACAAACATTTTTCATGAAGTCATTAATATTTTCTGGTTTTTTGAAGCCAGAAAAGCAACCAATTACAAACGGACAGACATTCGGACAATCGACAATTGCCCCTAGGATAGGCCATAAAACGCGATTGGAACTCTTGAACAGTTTCAATCCATCTACACCTACATCTATTAATATCTCTGATTTCTTTTCTAAATATTCGAACGAGCTAGAGATAAAAAATTTGTGAATCCCTACGTATAAAAATTCACCATTTGGCATGGTCGTAACATCTACTTTCTGGCGGCTAGTACTGAAAAGCGTTTTCGCTGAAATTGGCAAGTCATTTACCCCTATTCTACGTAAAGTCTGTAGCAAATCATCAACAGCGTTTTGAGAAACATTGTTTCTGATTGCCCAAGACTTAACTTCATCCCGTTTCCTATTTGCTTCAGGCTCTGTTGATTGTAAAGTTAAGTTTTAACGCTACATGAAGGAGTTTAATGTGCTCCATAAATTGTTATACCAGAGGTACATCTCTAAGTTTGAGAATGATTTAAAGTTCAATCCAAAATCTTTTTGGTCCTTTGTCAATTCTAAAAAAGGTTGCTCTAGTATTCCGTCCTGCATGAAATATAATGGCAAAACCTCTCATAACTTTCGGGACACTTCAAATTTATTTGCTGATTTCTTTAGCTCAACTTTTGTAGAGGACCATAGTAGTTTAACGGGAAACTCGTTTTCTCTTTCGGTGGCTGTCCTCTCAGCTGGAAATGGCAAACCTCTGAGAGTAAAAATTGCCTATGAAAAAGCTCCCAACCTGCCGTTCGGAACCGGCATAAAACTGTAGGTCCCTTCCACCCGCGTACAAAATTCACACGCACAACACGGGTGGTTGCGGGAAGCTAGGCCTTAGTCTCGCGTAAGCGGGCTGTCGTGCCAATCAATTAAAATTATTCATAGTAGTTTTTCTCCCTCGCCCATTTATACTTGGTATCTGCTATGGATGTTCGTGTAGCGATTAAAGACTTATCTTGTTCAACAAAACAAGACTGTGACGGTTTGTCCGCCTCCCTACTCAAAAGTTGTGCTTCTGCTATCTCTGCTCCTTTAAGCATTATCTTTAATCTGTCGTTGCGACAAGGCGTATTTATTGATAAATGGAAGGTTGCCTATATTACACCAATCTTTAAATCTGGTAAAAAAAATGAGATCTCAAATTATAGGCCAATCTCAAAATTAACAACGGTTTCTAAAATTTTTGAGAAGGTAGTCAAATCTAAAATGTTTTTTGCCGTGAAACAAATAATAAGCCCTAATCAACATGGTTTTATGCCAGGCCGCTCTACTGTGTCGAATCTGGCCGTCTTTTCTGAATTTTGTTTGTCGGCTTTTAAGAATGGTGACCAAGTGGACACCATTTATACTGATTTTTCCAAGGCATTTGATAGTGTTTCGCATGTTATTTTAGTTGCAAAACTTGCACGACTTGGCTTTCACTCAACCTTTCTTAATTGGCTAAAATCATATCTCACTAACAGAGTATGTAGGGTGAAGATCGATAATGTTAATTCTCGCATTTTTGTTGCCTCTTCTCGTGTCACGCAAGGCAGTATCCTCGGCCCACTTTTGTTTATCTTGTTTATCAATGATATTGGAGATTGTTTTCAACATGCCAATTTTCTGTTATATGCCGACGACTTAAAACTATTTCGTTGTATACGTGATCACACTGACATTCCTTTGCTTCAAACTGACATTAATAATCTTGCAATCTGGTGTCACAATAATAAGTTATCCCTTAACATCAATAAATGTTTTCATGTTAGTTTCTCTAAGTCTCATAGTCCTGTTCCCTCCTCTTACATGATTTCTAACTCCCTGCTATCTACTGCAGACAAATTTCGTGACCTTGGAGTGATTTTTGATACTCAATTTACATTCGTGCAGCATGTGAATTACATCATTCCAAAAGCATACTCACTTTTATCATTTATCCGGCGGTATGGACAAGAATTCAAGGACCCTTATACGCGTAAGATTCTGTTCACGTCTCTCGTCCGTTCTAAACTCGAGTATGCCTCTGTAATTTGGAACCCACTGTATGCTTTACACTCTTCCCGGCTTGAAAGAATTCAGCGTAGGTTTCTTCGTTTTGCCCTTCAGTCACTGCATTTTTCTGAACCACTTCCTTCATATAGTGCTCGTCTAATGTTGATTAATTTGCAGTCTCTAGAGGTTAGAAGATTCGTCCAATCTGTAATGTTCGTCTTTGATCTCGTCTCCAATGTCATTGATTGCCCTTGTCTTCTAGAGAAAATCCATTTCAATGGGTCCTATAAATCACTGCGTTACTCTCCGCCTTTTATGTAAAAACTGTCAAAGCTAACTACCTCCTTGCAGCACCTACAATACGGGCTATGCGTGACTTCAATAAGCTATCAAATTCTATCCCCTTGGATCTGTCTCTTCCTAGATCATGCTTCAAACGGCAAGTCGATGAAGTTATTCTTTCAGCACCTTAGTCAATTTTGTTCTATATTAATTTTGATTTAATTTTAAGTGTTTTTAATTTTAATTGTTTTGTTTATTTAATTGTATTTGCAAGTCAGTATGATTCTATTTCTATTTGACTATTAATAAATAATAATAATAATAATAATAATAATAATAATAATAATAAAAAAATAAAAAAAAAATATTAATTTTGCTTCAAATTTTGTTCCAACAGAATTTGGTCGCATGTGTAGGTCCTTTGATGAAATTAATAACTGGAAATCGACGGAGTTTAGGCAGTTTTTATTATACACAGATATATATTTTAAGGGATTGCATTAGTGGCGACCTGGCGGTCTGCTGCCTACTCTTCTGCTACTACCAGCTTGGTAGTCCAGCTGGTGGTGGCGGTAGAACTGGCGGAATGTGACTAGACCTCCTCGTGGTGGCCGCTGGAAACAGCCACCGGGGTACGGTCTTGTATATGCCCTTGGTGGCTGGCTAACTAGTCACTTCCCAATCTCCTATACATCCCTATGCCCAGGTTCCGTCTTATCCCTATCTCCTTTCCTCCCCCTAATCCAGGGTGTTATGCGACCCGTGCCCATTGGATGGTTTGCAGCCAGGGGGTATACCGGCTGTAGTAGTACGGAGCCTACCCGATACCTGTCCACCTCGGGTAGTATTTTGGACTTCCCATGGCATGGGGCTCTGTCATGGGCGACCTTCCCGTCCCCACACTTTGCAATGGCCACCGAAAAGCCTCGTCGGAGTAGGTGGCCGCACGAACCAGATGATGAGCTCTTCTACACTAGCCTCGGATGGTATGGACGTCGGAAAGACTGACGCCATTGATCAGCAATCTGCTGAAAGTTTGCCTAGCGGTTGGAGAGACCGACCGACTAGGAGCAGGGTGAACAGTGAGTGTTCACAAGGTAGTTCGACCACCACGTCAACTTTGGCAGTTGAGGGGGCACTATCGCAGGGTCTACCTGCGCTGGTAGAAGCTACCGAGGCCATCTCTCTGAAGAGAAAGCGGTTAACGACTTCTCAGAAGAAGGGGCTGAGGAAGCTGATGGCGGCAGGTACGCCCTACGAGGAGGCTCTCAAAGCTGTCTTGGCTGAGACAACGAAGGTGGTCGAAGCTGATGGCTGCAGCAGAATCGAAGCGGCGCAACCCGCACCGAAGAGGACGAAGTTTAGTCCGTCCTTTGCTGAAGCTGCTGCAGCGATCAAGGTAGGGATTCTGCCGGACGAATTCCCGGCTGTCCACTTAAACTTGGAGGAGCAGAGGGCGATAGAGGGGGCTATCAAGGAGGAGCTGCGTAAGCTGCCCGTTGATGGCCCTCAAATTCGGTTCCAAGGATGCTCCTTCAAGCCAGGGTGGATAATTGTGAACTGCGCCGATGAGGCATCGAGGAATTGGCTGAGGGGGATAATGTCGAAACCCCAGCTGGCGGAGAAGAAGGTGAAACTGGTGGAGGGTAATGACATTCCCAAGCCCAGCGTAGCCACTGCGTTCTTCCCCGGCTGCTCTCTCCCAGCCGACGATATTCTTCGGATGCTCCATACGCAGAACCGTTCACTACCAACAGGCAACTGGAAGGTACTGAACAGGTCTGTCGCGGCGCAGGGAACAACGTTGACACTGGCCATCGATGATCCCTCGGTTGCGCAACTGTCTGCGCTGAAGGACCTTCCCTTCTTTGAGCTGGGAAGAGTTCAGTTCAGGGTTAAGCGTGACCAGGGGACCAAGACATCGGTGACCAGGGTCGGCGGCACCGACAAGACGACGTCAAACGCTAGGGTGGATGAGGCAAGACCATCCACCAGCGCACAAGCACTGGCGCAAGTAAGCGGGGACCGACCGCCGGCTGGCGGACGGACGCAACCCGTCACACGGACCGACAAAACAGTTGAACGGACCAGTGACAGGACGCCAAGACAGGCATTGGTGGGACCCGCAAAGCCTACCTCAGCTAAGCCCGTCCGACAGACAAGGTTGACTGGAGTGGCAAATCCGTCCAGACGGCTGGGCCTGTTGGATAAGTCTGCAAATACTCCGGGCAGTATTGAACGGGTGCAGACGAGGGGTAGAGGAGGTAAGCGTGCGGGATCCCACACGAAGGGACCGCCAGCCTAGATGGAGATTGTTCAAATCAATCTCCACAGGGCGGTGGCAGCTTCGGCTGTCTTAACTAGGACCCTGAACACCTTGGGTCCTAGTATAGCCCTGGTGCAGGAACCATGGACCAGCACCAATGGACAGATTCGAGGGCTATCCCAAGCAGGTAAGGTACTATGTTGCCAATCGAACACGAGAGCCAGAGCCTGCATCATATTCAATAATATTTCCTTTTTCCCGTTAACAGATTATGTTACACCGGATCTCTGCGCGGGAAAAATCGTCTGGAACTCCAGGGAGGTCATCATAGCGTCCGCGTACTTCCCTGGGGATGACGAACACTGCCCTCCAAGACTAGCAGAACAGTTAGTTGCCTATGCTAGGGGCAACAATATGGAGCTGATACTTGGCTGTGATGCGAACGCCCATCACACCATGTGGGGCAGCTCCGATGTAAACGCTAGAGGTGAGTCACTTTTCAACTTTATACTCGCTTTAGACTTAAATATATGTAATGTTGGTGACAGTCCTACGTTTGTAACTAGGGTCAGAGAGGAAGTCTTGGATATGACCTTGACAACCTCAATGACAACAAACCTTGTCAGTAATTGGCGGGTATCCGATGAGCCGTCATGCTCAGACCACAGGCAGATCAGGTTCACATTAGGGAATCGGGAGCTTGAAAAGGTGTCATTTAGACCAAAAAGACAGACCGACTGGGGCAGTTACTGCAGCCAGTTGGAACAGCTTATTCCTTCTCGAATAGAGAATAGGATAGATACCATAGACAGATTGGAAAGGGCCTCGACAACGCTCAAGGGATCCATCCTCAATGCCTATGAAGAAAACTGTCCCCTAAAGACCAAGACCTTTAAGAGGCAGACGCCATGGTGGAGCGGTCACCTTAGCAAGCTAAGGAAGGAAGTAAGGAAACTGTTCAACAGAGCTAAGCGCAATAATGACTGGCAGACCTACTCCCAGACCCTCACTAAATACAATCAAGAGATCAGGAAGGCCAAGAGAGAATCTTTTAGGCGGTTCTGTGAGGACGTATCAGATATGTCCTCCAGTTGCAGGCTACAGAAGATCCTCTCGATGGAAAAATCCTGTCCAATCGGAACTCTAGTGGATGCAGATGGGTCCTCCACAAAAAGTGAGATGGAATCCCTTGCCCTACTCACTAATACACACTTCCCGGGATCGAACATATTGACAGCCGATCCTCTGATTGACAGTACGGGACAGTCGTATTGTCCAAGTAGGGAAGATTGGAGAACGGCCAAAGCCGTGTGCAATGCGCAAATAGTTAAATGGGCGCTGGAATCATTCGCCCCGTACAAAGCACCGGGAAGAGATGGCATTTTCCCGGCACTCTTGCAGAAGGGAATGAATATACTAGCGCCTATTCTAACAAAGATATACTCATGCAGTCTAGCATATGGATATATTCCAGAGGCCTGGAGAGCAGTAAATGTGATCTATTTGCCAAAACCTGGAAGATCCAACAAAAAGGACCCTAAATCCTTCAGGCCAATAAGCCTAATGCCCTTCGTGCTAAAGGGACTGGAAAAGGTTGTTGACCGCTTCCTGAGGGAAGAAATTCTAACACGGTGTCCCCTTAGCACGAATCAACACGCCTATCAGAAAGGTAGATCCACAGAAACGGCCCTATCAGTGCTGGTAGGCAAAATTGAGAAGTCCCTGGAAGTGAAGGAGATCTGCCTGGCAGGTTTCTTAGACATTGAAGGGGCCTTCAACTACACAACCTTCGAAGCGATAGAAACAGCGCTAGAAGACTTCCAGGTGCCTACCACTCTCATAAGATGGATATCATCAATGCTCGAAAGCAGGGTGATTCGGTCCAGCTTAGGGGGGGTAGAGCTCTCTGCAAAAACAGCAAGGGGGTGTCCCCAAGGAGGAGTCCTATCCCCGCTGCTGTGGTCTGTGGTCGTTGACGGACTAATCCGCTCTCTTACAGAGCAGGGACATGAAGTCATTGCATATGCAGACGACCTAGTAATCGCAGTCAGGGGCAGAGATGGACAAACCGTCTCAGACTTGCTCCAGAACGCGTTGAACACAGTGGAGTGCTGGTGCGTCAGACAGAAACTGTCTGTGAATCCAGATAAGACCATTGTAGTGCCTTTCACTCTTAAAAGGAAATTAAACCTAAGACAGGTTAGGATCTTTGGTAAAGAACTTAACTACTCGAAGGAGGTTAAGTACCTAGGGGTAACTCTAGACAGTAAATTGAACTGGAGACCCCACGTAGATCGCATGCTTACAAGAGCAGGTAATGCTCTCTGGAGCTGCAAGAGGATCTGTGGGAAAAACTGGGGTCTGAGGCCGAAATGGCTTCAGAAGATTTACTATCACTTATGGAGCGATAGTCTGGTGGAAGAAAACCACAGAAGTAACAACTGCGACTAAGCTAGAGAAACTACTGAGACTAGCGAATACCTGTATAACAGGATGTCTCAAAACCACTCCAACTGCAGCTCTCAATGTTATATTGGGAATGCTACCGCTGGAACTGAATGTGCAGATGGCAGCAACCAATAGCACACACAGGCTGATGCATAATGGATCCATACCAAGGGATGCACAGGCAATCGGCCACCGATCTCTGCTGAGGGACAGGAGGCGGGATGGAGGCTTTTGGATGCCTCTGGACCAGATGCCCCAGAAGCACCTCTTCAGAAAAAGTTACGCAACGTATATACCTCACAGGTTGGACTGGGCTGATAAAAAGATCAGTCTCACGTGTGAGGACATTGTCTGGTACACCGATGGGTCCAAGACAGAAGAAGGAACAGGGGCAGGAATATTTAGCTCCGGTTTCCAGTCTTCTGTAAGTCTTGGGGACAAAGCCTCGATTTTTCAGGCTGAGGTCTTTGCCATAAATGTGTGTGCCAGGAAATTACTAACACTCAATGTTAGAAGGAAAAGGATAATCATAATGTCAGACAGCCAGGCGGCAATCAAGGCCCTAGGCTCGATGACATTTGACTCCAAACTGGTCTGGGAGACAGCAAATGTTCTCCAGGATCTCTCAAGGGAAAACCAAGTGATAATACACTGGATCCCTGCGCACTGTGGGCACGATGGCAATGAGGAAGCGGACAGATTGGCAAAGGAAGGGGCTGCAAGCCGGCCCTACGGACCTGAACCAATCATAGGTGTTAGCAAGTCTCATTACAGACATTGTGTTAAACAGGAATTCATTAATCGAGCAAACCACAAATGGTCGAACACAATGGGGCAACGATGCTCCAAGCTTTTCTTTCCAGCCTACTCGGAAAGGAAATCCAGGTACCTAATTGACCTAAGCAGAAAGGAGCTCAAGGTCATGACGGGGATGCTAAGTGGACACTGTCTGCTAAATATGCATAAGGCGCGTCTGGGACTAACGGACAGCGAACTTTGCAGATTTTGTATGGAAGAAGAAGAGACTTCTATACATATTATAACTGAATGCCCTGCCCTAATACACGCAAGAAAGCGAATATTAGGGAAGGAGGTAATACAGACGAGAGATTTGTCTGAAATGAATCTAAGGAAACTAAAGGAGTTCCTAGATAACATTGGAGGACACGAACTCCTCCAATAACGTAGAGGGACATGACACAATAGTTCACTACTTGGACGCAGTGTCTCGGGCAGGTGTTGTCCGAATCCCAAATCTAATCTAATCTAGTGGCGACCTTTACTACCATTTTTTACTATTACATGCGGCCATTCGACTTCTTTCTTGTGAAAGGTCGTGTATAATAGAAGCTGACGTCGCCCAGCAAATATTAGCAGATTGTGTGAGTAATTTTGGAAGCTTATATGGCGACGAACTAGTTAGTTTTAATGTTCATGGATTACTCCATTTGCCTGACTGCGTAAAACAATATGGCCCATTAGATAGTTTTTCTACTTACAAATTTGAGAATTATATGCAGTATATAAAAAAAAAGTATATGCAGTATATAAAAAAAAACTGAGCTCAGTTGGTTAGTGCGCGGTCCAGCAAGTCGCATGCAGAGCGACGCAAGATCGAATACTGCATGTAGTAACACCTAAAAAAATAACGGGAAACTCGTTTTCTCTTTTGGTGGCTGTCCTCTCAGCTGGAAATGGCAAACCTCTGAGAGTAAAAATTGCCTATGAAAAAGCTCCCAACCTGCCGTTCGGAACCGGCATAAAACTGTAGGTCCCTTCCACCCGCGTACAAAATTCACACGCACAACACGGGTGGTTGCGGGAAGCTAGGCCTTAGTCTCGCGTAAGCGGGCTGTCGTGCCAATCATTATTATTATTATTTATATATCATAAAAAAAATTATTAATAAGCCGAACAAAATTTTGCAGCAGCTTTATTTGAGGCTTGAGGAGAGACAAGGGAAACAAAATAAAACATCGAAATTAGGATCGTTTGAAATAAATAATAAAAAAGAAAAGGATAGTTTTTGTTTTAGTTTAAAAACAGGACCTTCAAAGGTGTTAAAAATATTGAAAAGTTCTGAGCCTGAATACTTGTTTGCACAGTATTTCAAAAAACTGAGAACTTTTTTGAGCAGCCTTTAAATTCTTTTCCTAGTCTAGGTATAGTTGTTGCAAGTGATTTAGGTCAGGAAAATGTAGAACTTAAAATGGCAGATATAGATTATAAGTACTTTTCCATTCCCTATAAAAACAAGTTTTTACTTATACCTCTCTTGCACCATCTTTTCCATGAATTTCATAATTAGGTCACACATTTGATTAACCATGGAATACTAATCTTGTTCTCCAACTGTATTACAAAACGTTGGTAATGTTACTCGAATTGTTTAACATTAGTATTCCAGGGTTAAATTACACAGGCCGACAAAATTCGAACAAATTTCAGAACCAGAAACCAGAGTATACTTTTCCGAAGGTTTTTGGTGCGCTGAACAAGAATCTGGCCTCAGAATTGCTCCATCACGTCAGGTTTTCGAGATATCCTAACCTAAAAGTGCGAAAATTGGCAAATATCCAATTGAGATATCCAAAGGACCTTATGTTATTTGCCCGGCGACTAGGCGGAGCCACAAGGTGTATTCCAAACTTCAATTTTGGATATCTCAAAGACGAAAAATGACTTTTAAGCAAACTAAGACGCATTTGAAAGCGAAAGGCTTGTACTTTAAGATGCCAGCATAAAATAGCTATGCTACATAACCTCAAATATAGGCAAAAACCGATATCTCGAAAACCTGACGTGATGGAGCAGTTCTGAGGCCAGATTCTTGTTCAGCGCACCAAAAACCTTCGGAAAAGTATACTCTGGTTTCTGGTTCTAAAATCTTGTCGGCCTGTGTTATCATATAAATAAATATTATAAATATATATCATAAGTATATAATCTAACAAATTTAAATGGATTGCAGTCAAGCTCTTTTCGACGATTCCAACGACTCGTTGAGTCTAGAACAACACGGTAAGCACTAAAATTTTATTACACAGTACAGTTTTTTAAATTAAAAAATATTTATTTTCAGAAAAACAAGTTAATATCCAAAAAAGAAAATTTACGACAGGGGTTTTCAATGAAACCTTAAAAAAAAAAATATGATGAAGAAGACGAATCTTTTCAAGGAAGTAAGTATTAGTTGTATTTTTGTTTTTTATCCTTGTTATTATGTTTTTCTTGCAGAAGCATTGGACCTTCTCGCCCAACTTTTAAAAAATCAAAACGACCTTAAAGAAAGTCTGAAGTCTTTAAGCGAAAGAATGACGAAAATTGAGGTCGACGTCAGTAAAGTCATGCAACAGATGGCAGAAAAGAGCGAGATGCTGGCGCAAAACAAATTACTGCGCGAGTGCAAAGTATCTGCAAAAAAAATTGAACGATGTGTTAGCCGCATGACGGGGGAGGTCGAAGACAAAGAAATGCAAAAAACTGCTAGCACGCTTCCCTTCAGCACATTAGCTGATCTTCTGGACTCCGAAGAGCAGATTAAGCGTACGGAATATGCCAATGCCATGGTGAGCGTGTCAATATTTATCCTAATTGTCCTAATTTATTTTAATTTCAAGAACGCGTATTTCCACAAGCTGAAGGGGACGTCGGATGACCCCGGCAAGATCATACGGCAAATCTTTTCTGACCAGGTCTTGGAAGGGTTCAACTGGGAAGGCAAGTGGGGGAAGCGATCGCTGGCACAATTGTCAATTGTTGATAAAATTTTACGAGGTACGATTACTAGGCGATTCTTGTAAATGCACATACTAATTGTCAACTTTTTATTTTATTTAGACGTATTCAACAAGTCAGGCTTTGTTGGTTTCGACCAAACTATTAAAAAAGCAATAGACTTAAGCCACCACCGGTATAACCAACGCAAATACCATACAAAAGTAAACAAATCGCCCACACACTTGCCCGGTAGCAAAGCCGTGCGCATTAGCGCTGCTGTAGCACAAACAGAGGCCAAAGCGCCTGTGGACGTCGAAGTATTCCTCGACGACAATCCTGCGGTCCTGCAGCAACTCCAATTGCCGCATATGTCTGGTCGAGGTGAAGAAGAGCCCCAAGTTAAGTGATCGCGTTGGCGGTACCCTTGGTGCGTACTATTTATTCACATTATTATTTGCTTATGTTTGTGTTTATGTTGTTTATGTTGTCAAATACTACACTATTTTTATTACTACACACGACCGTTCAAAATAAAAAATAAGTAAAACTAAAAATAAATAAATAAAAAAATGTTCTTCAGTGTAATCAAAAGTTGTTTTTTATTTGGGATTGAGTCACCCTGCTGAACAGCTGATCGGCAGCAACGTCAATACCATACCACAAGCCTCTGTAGTGGGAGTGAGAAAGTATATCACACGTACACAAAAATCCCACAAAAATCCTCACACGTACACAAAAAATCCCATCAGAATTTTCCCGTGAGGGTACGGAAACTGACGAAACTTCTGATTCGCTTCCCGTCATTGCTTCCGATCAAATGACTAGTCATCTGATCGGAATATGTCTTGCAGGGGTGCCTGTTTGCGGTGGTGCTTAAGGAGGAATGCGGTGCGGAGCTCCAGGGAATAAAGCGTGCAGTATAAAATTATTGCTGGAGCAAACAGCACTGAGTGCAGCCAAAGAAATGCGGCTCATAAGAAGAAAGCTTAAGGGGGTCCTCTAGTACAGTGTTTTTTACAGCTTTTTTTTGGATTTTTTTTTCAGAAACTGCAAATGATAATGAAATAATTTTCCGTATATTTATTCTTTACATATTGAGTTATAAAAAAAGATTTTTTCCACGTGCTACCGCGAACACTGTTGCGGTCCGCCAGCTGAGTACCGGCCATGTTTTTTTTCTAAGGGTGCGTTTGCGCCATCCTAACTTTTCCCTGTTTGTCTGAAATGTAATCCAAAAATTTTCTCTTACAAAGCATTACTCCAATTAAAGGATGACCTATAATGAACCCGATCTAATCAAAATTGGACCGGCGGCATCGTTTTAACATGTTTTTTTTTCGAAATTTGCCCTTTTTTTGCTCTAAAAACTCCCTCCAAATATCGGCTAGTCAATGGAGCGCAATCTCCGTAGGTTAACCCGTGGAGCAAAACGTTTTGAATACAGCAAAACAAGAATCAAGTGAATCGGTCAATTAGTTTCGACGGAATCATGGCGCAATTGTCAAAAAATGTGTTTTCGAGAAAAACGCGTTTAAAGTTTTAAAACCGTACTACCGCGTAGTGAACGAGACGGATTTGAGGGTCTGTATCTCACAGACGTTTACGAATTCGACAAAATCCGTTCGTATACTTTTTCTATGATAGTTATACTATAAAAATATGAAATTAAGAAAAAAATCGATTTTTTCAAAATTTAAAACTAGAAGACCCCTTAAGCGCGAAGGCATTATTGAAGCGTACTCGAACTACGCCAATATTTCATTCTTGGCTGGCCTAGCAACCTAGAACGAAATAGGCAGAAAGGGAACTAGTTACTTAGCTAAATATTTTTGACTGAGAGTGTTTACAGATGTGTGTTTTAAAGATATTTGTTGCTTATTTTTTAATGTAATTTTTGGAATATACACATATGTATGTATTATTAAAAATTGTTAATATGCTCGTATAAATTCTTTTAAGATATATTTTTAGTATATTTGCAATATATTCCATATAGAAGAAAACAGATCTAAGGGGTTTATTTACTCCCGTCTGTACGCATCCTCATTGAGTGTCCTTGAGTAATCTTATCGGAGTTCCAGTCAGAAATCAAAGTATTCATGCTGTTGAATTTGCTTTCTCAGTTGAAATAGAGGAGCGCCCATCATTCTACTTCACTGATTGCTTTTTGGTCTATGAGGTAGTGTAAGTATTGTACTTGCATCTCTTCGACTGGCCCTGTAGAACGACATAGCAAGTGGTGAATTGATGCCACCTCTGGTTCAACGTGCCTTTTGCTAAGTGAGTACTAGTGTGTACAGACCTACGTTTGAGCTTAGGTGAATATCCCGCCATTATTGCACAAAAAGGAACGCAATGTTTTGTGGAAAGCTTTCCTCGAAATTCTTTGTTTACGTCCGCCAATTGTACACCAATTTAAATCACAGCTAGAATTCGCATATCCCAAAGAGTATTGGCTAAATGAGTGCTGTAGTTGTTCAGTGTTCTGTCGATCCCACCTCTAATCCCTTCCTTTTCCTCTTGTACTGATGTTCCCCCTATTTATGCTCCCCGGCTTCGGCCGTTTGTCTCGTTCAGTGTTTCTTATATTCTATAAACATTCGTTATTCGTACTCCCGCGAATAAAGAGCCCCAACAAACTCGAACACTCCGGTCTTTTATTTCTACCGCTCCGCCGACGTCAACATGGTCCTTCGAGCCGCTCGCGATTGTGCCGACGCGGAAAACAAACATTTTTAAAATAAATAACATCAACAATTATAAAGTGACACAAAAACTACAAACCGTGGAAAGTGACACAAAAAAACCAAATACGAAGAGTGACAACGCACTAAACAGTGAAACAATCCAAAAAGTGCGATTACAAATAATTAAAACAGTGCACGAATTACAGAAATTAAAAATAAAACATTAAACAGTGAAAAACAAAACATTGACACTAGTGAACACAAAACACACACCCACAACAGACGCAAAGGAGACGAAAAGAAAAGCAACAACAGCACAAACGGCGGACAAACAACATCAAGCAACGCAGTACAACACAGCAGCGGACACAGCTTGATAAAGGATATTCCCATTCTCGGGCACTGGGCCCCAATAAGATAAGCCCAAACATTTTTATTCAAAATTAACAAAAATACACTAATATACACTAACACAAAACATATTAAAAAAAAAATAAATGAATAAATAAATATACCCATTCCCAAAACCCTCAAAAATCCAAAAAGTTAAATTTGTACCCCGCCACTGTTCGCTTATCGCAGTAAGCAATCCCGCTACTGCAGATTACTTTGCGCTTTTTCTCATTCCCTTTGTGAGATCACCGCTGGCAAAGCAGCAAAACTCCGGCTACAGCCAGCATCCAACAGCACGCACTTCCCCTCTTCTTTCGTTTGCATTGCACTTTCCCAGTGGCGTACATTTTTGCGTTTCGCTTTGTGCGATATACGCAAGCACCAGCAGCAAGCACTCCCGCTGCTGCCTCCCAGTGCACTCATATTTTCATACTTCTGCCTAAGCAATTCCCCTCCTTCGCTAGCAGAAGTAAATAAACGCAAGCACAGTGGGACGAGTCGCATTTTTTTCTGCAGCACATTGAACAATTTTCTAGGACTTAGAAAATTTTCAATAGTGCTGCACATACTCATTCACTGCACATTCGCTGCCACCCCAAGTGCATACAGTGGGACAAATATCCGCCACTTGCACACAAAAATTGTTTGTACACAAATTTATTTTCACTTTTTTAAGTTCACTAACACACTAATACAAATAATCACATACACATATATGTACATATATATACAAATATATATATATACATACCAATTTATACACATACACTTACATACGTGCCCTGCAGGAAATGTAACTAATTTTAAACTAATTTATAACTAGTCCTTTTCTGTACAGGACTGATTACAAATTAGTTATTTTGCTTGAAGAAGTTATTTTAACGTGGCGATGTCCTAGCAGCACATCAATTGTCTACCTCTGCATGACTTCCCAACTAGTTTATAACTAGTTGTTTCCAAACCAATTAATAATTAGTCCGCAATGGACTGATTTAAAACTAATTGTTTTGTGACTAGTTAAAAATTAGTTAGTTTGTAACTGATTTTAAACTAGTCAAGTAGTAACCAATTAAAAATTACTTGCATATAACCCCATTAAATGAATTTTCAAATATACTGAATTCAATTCATACGATTGTGTTATTAAATGTTTTCAAAAACAAAGTACACACCTTTTAAATAATATTTACAACTAATTACAAACAAAACAGCAAAAATGTAAAACATTTCATAAAAATAACAGTTCAAATCATTTTACAAGAAAAATTAATTTAAAGAAAGAAAAGTAAAAGAAAACAATACTTCAGCCAATTCACTTAAGGCACTAAGATATTAAATAAATTCAAGTTTAACGCCGGCAATAGCTGCTCTCAGCTCTTCTGGGATCAGCTGCATTTATTGAATCTAGTTAAATGAGGAACGAATTGTAGAATTAGTTATGGGAATATTATGCATAGTGAATGTAATTTTGCATATGTGTACGTGCATACATACCAAGCAAAATGTTAAAAAATGTGTTGTAGTCCTTCTTAAGCCTTTTCCCATTAGTCCCAAAAATGTTCACGGCAACAATGACAGCAGCTTACAGGCACGCTGTAATTTTCCGCGAACAAATGTTCCACTTGCACATCTTCAGTCGTGCCTTCAGCCGCATTTTCAATTCCACTTCTGTTTTTGTTATTTTGCGACATATATTTTTTGATTTTAAGGCATTTTTTTTAACGGGTGATGACAAGAAAATGAGAATAACTTTGCATACCTATAAAAACAAAACGACTGCTAATACAAAGTAGGCCGTCCCCACGTTGGTTTCTATGGAAACCGTATATAATCACGAAATATTTTCAAAATTTTATTTCATTTCATTCGTCCGGAAATGATGTCTAAGCAAGAAGCTCTTCGTACACGCATTGTACAATTTTACGAAAAAAATAATTTGCGTGGAAAAAAGTTTACAGTGGACCATTTCAAGGCGGAAAACATTCCAATTTCGACTATTTATAGAGATCTAAATACGGGAAAATCAGAAAGGAAGTGTGAAACCGGGAAAAAACCACAAATAATGACCAAAAGTGCGGTTGAAAGACTTAAAGGAAAATTTAACAATAACGATAAGTTAAGGGGGTCTTCTGCTTACGCGCCCGGAATTTTAGTCTATTTTTGGAAATTAATTGTAAGGAAACTATACAAGATAATTTAAAAATTTTTTTTTTATTATTTTTGTACATGTTTAAACTTGAAAAATGACAAATGCCTTATGTGTGTGCATTTCCGTTATCTTTAAACGCATTTTCCCGAAAATCACCTTTTTTATACTTTGTGGTATGACTTCTACAAGTAATTTTCATCGGATTTGACTAATTTTTTTTTCACTTCTTCATAAAACACTTCTCTATGCTTCTCCGAGTACGATTTTTTTTATTTTTAAACTTTTTCAAATTATACGGTTTTTTGTGAAAAGTTGTATTTTCAACCACGTTTTTTGACCTGTTGAGGGTCATAAAAATTGAACAAAACAAAATTTCAAAAATCGTACTCGGAGAAGCATAGAGAAGTGTTTTATGAAGAAGTGAAAAAAAAATTAGTCAAATCCGATGAAAATTACTTGTAGAAGTCATACCACAAAGTATAAAAAAGGTGATTTTCGGGAAAATGCGTTTAAAGATAACGGAAATGCTCGAAACGGCTGGAGGCGGCTATGTTTCCGGCTTCGAAAACCCAAGAAGGAATGTGTTTTTCACGAAACCGTTTATAAGACGTATTCCTTATATCCTCTATATTCAAAAAATGCAAACAAAAAAATATCGATTTTTTCAATCCGCGTAAGCAGAAGACCCCCTTAAGTCAACGTGACGCGGCTAAAGAATTTAATTGCCATTTTCATCTGCAAAACCCTAAAAAAGCTCAAAATAATATGTCGCAAAAGGAGCAGAGCTCCAGAGTATTCTGAAACACAAATTTTGGCAGTTAAACGACAGTGTCGCTGGATGGTTAAAAATTATGCAAAAAAATCATTTGTTTTGGATGACGAAAGTTATTTTCCATTAAGTAAGCCGCAAGTCCCTGGAAACGACCGTTTTTATAGTGATGATGTTTCTGGAACTCAGAATAATGTAAAATATAAATTTAAGCACAAATTTGAGCCAAAAATTATGCTGTACATCGTGCTTTCCGAAGAAGGAATTTCAAAGCCATGGTTCAAACAGTCGGGTTTAGCAATTAACCAAACAGTGTATCCAGAACAATGTTTAAAGGAAATTCTTATACCATTTCTGAGAAAATACCATAACGATAATGATTTCATATTTTAGCCAGACAAAGCATCATCACACTATGCAAAGAAACCGTTGACTTCTTAGCATCGGGAAACATTCCATTTGTCCCGAAAGAGCGCAATCCAACAAATCTTCATCAGTGTCGTCCAATTGAAGATTTCTTTGGGAATTTAAGCTCAATGGTGTACAAAAATAATTGGAGAGCAGCAAACTGCGAAGATCTGAAAAAACGCATCCGATTATGCATACGCAAAATGGACAAAAAGTCTGTCCAACGTTCTTGTGAAGGTATACGGAGAAAGTTACGCCGCACAGCTGACAACGGGCCACTTTTAACCCAGCATTGATTTTTTTCATTTACATTAGTATCCAATTACAATTACATTTAGTATCCATCCGATGTATATAAAGTCAGAAACGCAATATATAACAACATGTAAACTATTAATACCTAAACCGATTTACATTTTCTTGTCATCACCCGTTATTTATTAAATAATTTATTTTACACACCTCTTTAAACTACGCACTTATTTACACTTTTTCACGCGCACGCTTTGACTAAAAAACACGATATGGCGTCGGTTATATTGCCAACCCATTGGATTCACTTACAAATTGTAAGGATCGAAAACGTGACCCCAGAAAATATCAATTTTTAAACAATAGGCAACCCTTGTTCATCGCGCAGACGCCAATGGCGACTTGTCGTTTGTACGAACAACGCAGCGAGTACGGTGCATGCGCTCGTGAACTGTGTAGCCATGCATGATTTTTCAATCAGTTACAAATTAGTTGTCAAATAATTAGTTAAAAATTAGTTACTTTTGCCAACTGGCTTCTTCTTTCCTGCTGGGTGTATATTCACACACACACACATACAAATAAGTTCACTTTTTTTACAAACTAAAACAAATAATCATACACACATATATATATTTATACACATACACATACAGATGCGGATATTCTCACACATTCACATTCCCATACAAATAAATTCACTTTTCACAAATAAAGACAAATTTTCACACACATTTGACTACACATTTATATTATTTTTATATTCTAGTACATACATTCCCCATTCTTGTAAATACATTCCCCATTCACATTTACAATTTATTTGTCTCCCATATACATTGTCACCGAAAAGTTTCCGGAAATTTTAAATAAAACGCAAAATGCTTAATCTTCATCAATATTTATTTTATCTCCAGTCTTCGACTAGCCCTCGTACCGATCAGTTCGTTTCGTCTCTAGCTCTCGTTGATTTCTCTTTCGCCTCTTGCTGCGCGCGCGCGTGTTCACTGTGTTGTTCATTCTTCTTCTACTTTCCTTACCAAATATCATTTTTTTGCACTAGGAAACAGGTTGGTAATAGCACGATGGCCCCTGGGCCCCCCATCCTAGGGGAAAACCGCTTTGCTCTGCTTAGCGATATCCCCGTAAAGAAGCGCAAAAAAGATCATCACAAGCCCTTAACAATATTTCCATCCCTACCTACAATAAAAAAACCAAATCCCAGGTTTGTAGTTATCTCTTCAGCAAACACCGATAAACCTCTATCAAGCTACTCCTGCTCAACTCTCCACAAAGCCTTACACCTTATTAGTAAGGAAATACTGTCAATTTCCGAGCTGCGGGATGGCAGCCTCCTTTTGTTATTGAAAGACAAGCCAACTGCTGAGAAATTCCTGTCAGCAAACATATTACATGGTGTATGCGCAATCACAACCAAATACCACGCAATCTAAATTTTTGTAAGGGAACAGTATACACCCCTTATCTTAACAACGTCCCAGAGTCGGAAATAATCGACGAATTGAGTTCACAAGGTGTGGTAGCTGCATACAAATTCACTAAAACTGTAGACGGCAAAATTATTCCATGCGGAGTTATCCAATTAACTTTCGACTTATATCATTTGCCTGAAAAGATCGATATAGCTTGGAGATCTGCCGAGGTACGTGAGTTTATTCCTAACCCAATGAGGTGCAAAAATTGCCAGAAACTCGGCCACAGCCAAATACTGCAAAAAACCACCTGCTTGTGTGCAATGCAACCTCCCACCTCACTCCCCTGAAAAATGCACTAGAACACTATGCGCGAACTGCTCTGATAACCACATGGCTTCTGCAAAAACGTGCAAAAATTTCATTCAAGCAAAGGAAATATTGACCTTGAAAGTTAAAAATAAATGTTCAATGCGCGAAGCGTTTAAACTATACAAACAACAACAAAATATACCCTCTCTTGATGAATCCTCTCATCTCTATTCCACAATTGTCAAAAAGCCCGAAATGAACAACGTGCAACCAAAAAACACTAAAGCAGAATCAATAACTACAGAAAAACAAGAAACTCCCTTGGAGATCACACCTACAACATCATCAATTAAGCAAACTAACTATCTCTCAACAGAAACAACAATAAACAATAGTTCCAATTCCAGACCATTTCACTCAGCCTCAAAAGACTCTTTATCCACAAAATCTTCTACAAAACAAGCTCACAGCACCTCGCAAAACCTTGGCTCTTCACACTCCCGTACTTACATACCGGTGTGCGAAATCGATTCTGAGTAAGATCGACTTCGGTCCACAAGCTCTGTTATCTCTTAAAAAGTACTCAGTTCAGCTCCCATTCTCCCTAAAGCTGTGTACTGTATAAGAGAGCATCTTGGTAGGGAGGGACCGATGCTCACAAAATTAAAGATTCACCTATTACTACCCCACGTTATACTAACTACCTATGACTACATTAGTGCAGTGGAACATTAACGGATATTTTAATAACTACACCGAACTCGAAATAATTATGAAGTCTCGCTCACCATCAATCATATGCTTGCAAGAAACACACATCGCGATAAACCACTCTCCAGCCATTCTACACAACTACTCAGGTTACTTCCACAACCTTCCACAAAACGTGCAAAATAAGCAAGGTATAGGCATCTTAATCAAGAAGAAAATACCGCACGTCCATATCCCCATAACTTCAACCATTTCTGCAATCGCCATCGAGGTCGACGTAGGCACTAAAATTACAATTATATCTATCTATATACCTCCATGTCAGAACTTCAACTCTAGCGAAATACTCCAAATTCTCAACCAGTTTTCAACACCGATTATGCTTCTAGGCGATGTTAACGCCTGGAGCCCACTTTGGGGCCCCGATGATTCCAACGCCCGCGGTAAAATAATAGAAGATGTAATTCTAGCGACGGAGCTTGTTGTACTTAATGACGGGTCTGCGACCCATTTCTCAACCCATAGGTCGTTCACTCACGTCGATATCACCTTGTGCTCAGCTGGGATAGCCAACAGATGTACATGGGCTACACTAGATAATCTACATGGAAGCGACCACTTCCCGATTTTTGTTGAACTTGACGTCGCTAGACAATCCAATTATAGAAAACCGCAAAAAAAGTTTAGAACTGATTTGGCTGATTGGCCTAGATTTCATAATCTTAGCATTCAAATAGCAGCCGACTTCCCCGTATCAAATAACATTAATAAGGAAACTAGGCAGATTCAAAAGATTCTAAGAACTGCAGCGCATTACGCCATCCCGCAAACTAAAAACAAAAAATGCAAAACAATAGTGCCATGGTGGAACCCAATGTTGGCCTCCCTAAGAGATATTAAGCAAAGCGCCTGGGCAACATTCAAATATTGTAGATCCTTAGAGAATCTAATAAAATACAAAAAAGCTAATGCCGCTTTCAGATACAATTGCAAAAAAGCAAAACGAGAAAGCTTAGAAAACCTTACCAAAAATATTAATCCCCTATCTAACCCAAAAAAAATTTGGGCCGATATAAAAATCCTCACGGGCTCTTATAAGCTCTCCTGCATCTCTCATCTACAATCGGCAAATGGCCCACTCTTCTCCACATCAGACATAGCAAACCACTTCGCCCTCAAGTTCTCCGAGTATTCGGCGGACTGCAACTTTTCCCCCCTCTTCGTATCGGACAAGACCTCAGCCAGCTACTGGCTCACCGACCCTTCAAGGCGACTCTCAAATTCGGCGAAAGAAATAGAAGCCAATATTACACTGCTGGAGTTAGATGCAGCATTAGCACTAGCTAAAGGTAAAACTCCGGGTTTCGACCGGATTTCATACCCTATGCTGAAAAACCTGCCAAACGTTATTAAAGGGCAGCTCATCAAACTTTTCAACAACATACTTGACCAAGGTATATTCCCCCAAGCATGGAGACTAGCGACAATTGTCCCGGTCTACAAGCAAAATAAACCAGCAACTGACGCATCAAGCTACCGTCCAATTTCTTTACTATCTTGCACCAGCAAAATATTAGAAAAAATCGTAGCTAAAAGACTAATGTGGTACGCCGAAAGAAACAAACAATTATCTGCCACAACCAAACGGCGTTAAAAAAAAACCGCGGCACAATCGACGCCCTGCTGCACCTAGATCATTTCGTAACGAATGCTCTTTCGTCTAAAAATCATGTAACAATTTTGGCAATAGACTTCGAAAAGCATTCGATAGGATCGGTATACACGTAGTGCTTAGACAATTGTTGAAGTGGAAGGTTGGTCCAAAAATGTTTAACTTTGTCAAACATTTTTTGACCAACCGCAAAATACGTGTCAAAATAAATGACGAAATGTCCGAGATCAAACCACTGTTCAATGGCATCCCACAGGGGTCACCACTGTCAGTGGTTCTTTTTATCATTGCCTTTAATGAGATAAGCACGATTATTAAAAAATACAGAAACGTAGACCACAATCTTTACGCCGACGACGTCATAATCATTTCAAAAACAAATGATCTCCAAATTGTAGAAAACACATTCACAAGTATTTTAAACGACCTCTCCGAATGGTCTAAGTATTCAGGCGCCAATATAGCGCTCGAAAAATGCAATACACTCCACATTTGTAAAAAAAGCAACTGCGATAACATCAACCTTAGCTTTAACAATTGTTACATAAAAAATACCAAAACCTTAAAAATACTTGGAATTACATTTGATTGTAAATACACTTTCGGCACGCACTGTAAACTTATAAGAAAAAACTTAGACTTAAGATTAAATATAATTAAGTATTTATCATCAAAACACTGCCTGATTCATCCAACAACTCTTATCGACGCCTCCAGAGCTCTACTACTGTCAAAAATCGATTACGGCTTACCTATCTACGGGCACTGTGCAAAAAAGCATATCGTGCTCTTAGGCGCGCCGTACCACACTGCAGTACGAAGAAGTCTTCGCGCCTTTCCAACTACGCCCATCAAAAACATCTTGGCCGAAGCCGGCCTGCCCACAATCAGGGAAAGATACTTTTACGCAACCGCTCGTCTACTGCCCAAACTTTACCATACACCAAACCGCATCATCTTTGACGACGTCAAAAAATCATTAGCTCGGAAACGCACTCCCAAAACCCCCTCAACAATCGTAAGGAGCATACGCATCGGCAAAGATCTTGACTTGCAGCTTAACCAATCGCGCATTAAACCCGACACATTTCCTCCATGGTCACTCCGTCCTACGCCTTTATGCTCAGCCTTACGGAGCACAAGAAAGAAGAGACTGCGCCCGAAGTCTTTAAACAAACATTCATAGACTTAAAACAGGAGTTTTCTAAAAGCGGATGGAAATTTATTTATACCGATGGTTCAAAAACTGACCAGCACACTTCCTTCGCAGTTGTAAAGGATGACGGATCGACCATCAAATACGGAGCTCTCCACAGCTACTGCTCGGTATTCACCGCCGAAGCGTTAGCAATAGCACACGCCATCGCATACTGCGAGCATGCGAAACAGAAAACCATCATCTGCACCGACAGTCAAGCTTGCATCAACGCGATTCGCTCTAACTCCAACCAAAGCCTAACCCTGACTTCCGTGAGAAATAAACTAATTCAGTTTCCCAACAAAATTAAACTAATGTGGCTTCCTGGACACGTGGGAATACACGGCAATGAGATTGCAGACGCCTCCGCAAAATCTATCTGCAAAACACCAACATTCTGCTTTTCAGCATTCGAAAAAAATATATCTACAACGCCATCAACAAACACATAAAAGCTAGCCAGAACGAAGAATGGATGTCATACATACATTCATATAAAAATCTTAATCCGACGCGTTCGAGACCAGCATATCCTCCATCAGCTCATTGTCTTGCAATCAATTGCTTCACACGACTACGCATGGGCCACACCCGGATTACACACGAGCACCTATTGCGCAAGGACGCCGCGCCTGGTTGCCCCTTCTGCAACTTTGGAACACTGACCATTGGCCATATTCTCAACACCTGTCACATTTTCAACACTCAAAGGAACCAGAAATTCGGTAGTCAACAACCATCCAGCCTTTTAAAAATCACTACTCTGGATAACATCAACACCATCTACAAATTCCTTTCCCACTGCAAACTGCTAGACCAAATATAAACCAAATATAAATTAACATAAATATATATAGGGTGTTTTTTTTAGAGGTATAGAACTTCGAATTGAAATAAAACACAAGAAAATCGTTTTAATGTCCATCAATTTGGCTTTATTGGAAGGATAATTTTATGCCATTAATGTTTAAATATGATTTCGGGCATGTGGCCGCCGCGGCTGGCTCGAATAAAGCCAATTTTACAGGTCCAATTTTCAACCAGCTCCAATTGCTGTGCACGGTGGCGAATCGATTCATTCGGGTCCTCTTCAACATTTTGCTCTACAGCGGCAATTGTTTCTTCGGTGCGCACTGTTCGACGTCTCTACGGATGCGTATTATCACATAGAGTAAACGTAGTGCGAAAACGACCCATGGTTAACCGAATTAATTGCTCTGATGGACGATGTCGACCATAAAATGGACGGAGCTTGCGGTAAACTTCGCGAACTGAACCATTATTTTCGAAATAAATTTGCACGATTTGCAATCGTTGTTCTTTTGTCAACCTGTTCATGATGAAATGGCAAACCAAACTGAACATAAATGACATTAGAGTTGCCAGATTTGACCACAAAATGCCAGCTTTATCTCTATTCGAAAAACAAACCTCTAAAAAAAACACCCTATAAAATATAAAAGTTCGTTAGCTAAGTTTAGCAGCGAATTCTAATGTTTTAAAAAAGCGAGCCGAAAGTCTTTGATGCTAGCGCTTACACTTTTTTTTGTAGAATAATTTATTATTGTACAAACTTTTAATAATAATAATAATAATAATATTTTATCTCCTTCAAAATATGCTCCATTAGAAGCGATACACATATGCCAACGTTTCTTCCAATCATCAAAACATTTTTTATAGGCGCTTTCCGGTATGGTTTTGAGTTCCCTCGAATTCTGTTTTACGTCTTCTATGGATTCAAAACGCGTTCCTCTGAGTGGTAATTTGAGTTTGGGAAACAGGAAAAAGTCACACGGTGCAAGATCAGGTGAATACGGTGGCTGTTCGATGGTATTTATTGAATGTTTGGCCTTAAAATCGTTGATAATGTTGGCTCGGTGCGAGGGAGCATTATCGTCATGAAAAATCCATGAATTATCCTTCCACAATTGAGGCCGTTTACGGCGGATATTTTCACGCAAACGTCTTAAAACAGTCAAATAATAGTCTTTACCGACTGTTTGTCCTTCAGGGACGAATTCATGATGCACCACACCACGAATATCGAAGAAAACAATCAGCATTACCTTGATTTTCGAGCGACTTTAGCGTGATTTTTTCGGTTTCGGCTCGTCTTTTCCTCTCCATTCCGATGATTGTTGGCTTTTTTGCATGTCGTACTCGTAGACCCATGTCTCGTCACCAGTTATGATGCGTTCCATGAAAGTTGGATCGGAATTGGCACGATCAAGCACGTCCAGAGACCTGTTCACGGTACTCATTTTGAAGAAAATTCTCAACAAAATCGCAACGCACTACTGAGGTGAACTGGTTTCAACAGCTGCCGTAAACAAACTGTCTGACAGATCGCGCTCATTTTTGGCATAGTAATTAAGGACAGTGCTACCAACCTACAGAAACTTAAAATATCGAAAAATATACAGCGCGCGAATTTTAAATGAGAATTTCCGGAAACTTTTCGGTCACAAGGTACATATATATTTCGCTCGACAAGTATTCAAATTCGTTCCAACGAATTTTCCCATTTCCAACTCTTCCCATACTCACTAATCGTTCGCGCGGACGCGGTAAGACTACACGTCTATTTCTCCCATACCCTACATTTATACAATATTCATTTAAATCTTTTAACCTTTGTCGAGCTTTTCCAATTAACATGCCCGTTGAGCGATCCCCTAAACGACAAAGTATCACAATGGAGACTCCGTCCTCCAGATATGCAAAATCATCTAAAGCACATTATACAGTTCCTGTCACTCGGGAGCCACCAAACACTCGCTCCAAACTCTCTAGTCCGAAAGCAACCGATCCCAGTGTTGCCAAATTTACTTTCGAGTATGACAGACTCGTGCTATTATGCACACAATTTTCATCGGCTCCCATTGACGATTTGACCAAATCCCTGGTTCAAATTAAGCAGAAAAATCTTGAAGCCCAATGGGAGAGGCTTTTGCGCGCAAAAGAGGCAGTCTTTATTGCTGAAGACAACAGCCAGCCCGACGCACAGTGTAGCATTTTGCATATCTAGCGGAACTTTATTCAATAATTCGAATGTCAAAAAAAAAATAAAATCATAATTATATAATAGCTAACACATTGAGGGATTCGATTCTCGTAGTATTTTCTGTTTGGCAAAATCACCTGGCGAACGATCATCTTGAATGTGCAGTTATTTGTATAAAAGAAAATTGTTCAAATTTGTGAGTCTTGTGATTTAGATTATCACGGCGAGCGCGCATATACAAACTCTGTTATTATTTAGCTATCAGCACCTTTTTCGCCACCTTATCAGGTAAACTTGAATATCGTTATGTATATTATTAGTGGTTACAGAGCAATTTATTCGGACATATACAAATTTTTCAAATGTTGTGATTTTGCTTTAAGATTACAAAATGTCTCCGTGTGTATCCTATTTAAAATGTCTCTTAATAACTGCTTTGGTTCATGTTTTTGAAGATTCAGTTGAATTTGGCTGCCCATATTTGCCCCACTCATACAAAGTTGTTTTTTTCCTTGGTCTCTCCACGCTACCCGCGCTTTGAGTGATATATTATTTCAATTTCATTGATTATAGTGAGTGATTCAATTGATTGAACAGTATTAATAATTGATTAAGAATTGATTAAATATTAAAATAGTAATTCTGTATCGAAATAATAATGCCTTGTGGTGGGTAACATTGCGTCTTGTGGTGGGTAACATTCTTCTTTTGCCTTCTTAACAAGATTGTAGGATGGATAAACGTTTAAGTTTATACCCTTCAGCTGCTGTCTCATCATGTTATACTGGTGCACGCTCAAATGGGCATTGACTATTAGTCCCAAAGCCGCTTCTGCTGTGAGCTATCTGACTGTTGTTTTTTATAATGAAGTACGCGAGATGGCGATTCTAAGGCGATGCAAATTGACGAAGAAAACCAACTAAAGGAAGAGGAGGAGCTACTGATTAACGCAATCGAGGCCCACAAATCAGCAATGTTGCTGCTAAGTTTCAGTAAAGAAATGGACTGCGCTTGAACCAGATTTAAATTATATGGGCGGTGCCACGCCCCCTTATTCAATACTCCCACACTGTTCTCTGTCGAAAGAAAAAATTGTAGGTTCGTACTAAGTTTCATTGCTGAAGGACATGACTTAATAGTAACTTCTTAGTGAATTTCATTGATGGTTGACTAATGGTTCCAAAGTTATCGTCTGAAAATTTTCAGAATTCACGGCAATATGGCAGGAATTTTCCAACTTTTCCAATAGATTTTCCGAAAATTTCTTTTCGCACGAACCTGAACTGACTCAATACTAATTCAACAAAAACAACTCCATGAAAATCGGCCGTTCCGTTTGAGCGTGATGCGCTTACACACATACATCCACTTTCTTTTATATATATAGATGGCAACCTTACTTGAAAATAGGTGGACCATGCCCATATGCATACCAGTTCTCAGGTGAAACACCAACAGTATCTGTACAAAATTTCACCACGATATCGTTACGCATTCAAGAGTTATTAATTAAGTTCCGCTACATTGACCATTTCGCACACTGTGCGACGGTTTTAAAGAGTCGGCTAGGCAAAAAATTGACGCCTGCACAGACCAGTATGAGTTGTGCAGGGCTCAGATGGACATCATTGAGATGCTCCAAACTCAGTCCCCCAGCCCGCTGCGCATATGGAACCGGTTCGACCCCTAGAACCAGCAAATACCCCTTACATTTGCCTACAAGTTCCACCTTGTGATACCGAAACCTTTTTCGGGGGCTATGAGCAGTGGCCGTCCTTTCGGGACATCCCAGCTCACTCCAGCCCAAAAATTGTATCACCTCCGATACAAGACGCAAGGTAAAGCCGGTGCTATTGTCAAGCAATATGCATTAACCGATGAGAATTTCGGACTCGCGTGGGAAGCCCTAAAATCCCGTTATGAAAATAAACGCACACTCGTTGACACTCAAATCCGATCCCTTCTGAATATCGCTCCTGCCCACACTGAAAATAGTGAGGCACTACAGCGGATCCAAAACACAATAAACAATTGTCTGTCTGTTCTCAATTCTCAGGCCGTAGACACTGACAATTGGGATCCGCTGGTTTACATATGTTGTACCAAATTGCCCCAAGAGACACTCGCTCTATGGGAGCTATCACTGACATCCCGGAAGGATCTGCCACCCTGGTCGCAAATGGATGAGTTCCTGACCGGCAGATATGAGGTACTTGAACGGTTGCAAAGTATTCGCCCTTCTAAGCCGAAACCGTCTCAACCTTCGACTTCCAATGTCCTCCCAAATCGGCCACACAAATCCCTAAATTATTACACTCAAGTAAAAAGGGACTTCGCGTGCAAACTCTGCAACGCAAATCATCCCATACAGACTTGCCAGAACTTCAAAGGACTCACCCCCCAAAATCGATTTAAATACGTTAAGAAGCAAAATCTCTGCGTGAATTGTCTTGCTACATCACACCTCACTAAAGATTGTACAAGCAATTTTACGTGCGTATACCAGGGTTGCCTTTTATGTTTCGGGATTTGGGAACTCTGGTGGTGCAATCTGGAAACTGACAGCTGTATCGTAAAGTTGGACATTTTTGAGGTTATAAGTACTCTGAACATTTTGACATACGAGCGCTATTTATATTATTTACAGTGAGTTGAAAAATTCATCTCGGCCCAAAAATTGAATTAAATCGTGAACATTTTCGTGCGATTATTTTTTACAACTTTCGACGTGGATTAACTCAGCAACAGTGCATAGATGAACTTCATTTAACTTTTGGTGATCAGTCTCCGACTAGCTTTCGTACAGAGCAGACGTGATAATCTCCAATTATTCGCGCTTCTTCTCTCTCTAAGCCGCTCATACGCTCCCACTACAACTTCACGTGGTTTAATTATTGCCTCACTCCGCTAACCAAATCAAAACTAAATAGGTGAAAGTTTCTAAGCAAAACAATGGCTCCCGGGCCGCCAAACTTAGTTGGAAATCGTTTCCAACTATTATCCGAAATTCCACCTAAAAAACGAAAACCTACTAAGAACGGAACGGTTGAAATATTTCCTGAACTACCATCAGTGCAACAACAAAATCCAAAATTCGTCGTAGTAGCTTCGACCGAGAGCGGCAAACCTTTGGCACAATATTCCTGTTTTGGAGTACACCGGTCCCTAAACCTTATCTGCAAAGACATCTTATCCATTTCGGAACTCCGGGACGGCAACTTGCTGCTGTTGGTAAAAGACATAAAAGCTGCCTAAAAGTTTTTGCACGCAAAGCAACTGCATGGCATTTGCCAAATCACTTCAAAGCTACACGATAACCTCAATTACACCAAAGGCACCATTTACGCCCCATTCCTCAACAACTTACCGGAACAAGAAATTGTCGATGAGCTACGCTCCCAGGGGATTGTATCAGCGTACAAATTTCAGAAACAAATTGACGGTTAAATGCGCCCCACAGGAGTCATCTTGTTGACTTTCGACCTCTACAACCTGCCACAAAAAATTGACATTGCCTGGAGAAAAGTAGAGGTGAAGCAATACTTTCCGAACCCCATGCGCTGCCGAAATTGCCAACTGCTTGGGCACACGGCAAAATATTGCAAGCGATCACCCACGTGCGAGCAATGCAACCTCCCTCCCCACGCTCCAATCGACTGCATTCGCACTTATTGCGCTAATTGTGCTGCTGCACACCCAGCTTCTTCAAGAGACTGCACTAAATTTCAGCAAGCAAAAGAAATACTAAAAATAAAAATCACCAACAAATGCACTATGCGAAACGCAATGCACATGTAATAATTAATAATTGATTGGCACGACAGCCCGCTTACGCGAGACTAAGGCCTAGCTTCCCGCAACCACCCGTGTTGTGCGTGTGAATTTTGTACGCGGGTGGAAAGGACCTACAGTTTTATGCCGGTTCCGAACGGCAGGTTGGGAGCTTTTTCATAGGCAATTTTTACTCTCAGAGGTTTGCCATTTCCAGCTGAGAGGACAGCCACCGAAAGAGAAAACGAGTTTCCCGTTATTTTTTTTAGGTGTTACTACATGCAGAATTCGAACTAGCGTCGCTCTGCATGCGACTCGCTTGGACCACGCACTAACCAACTGAGCCACGGCGGCTGCACATGCAATGCACATGTACAAACAACAATTCCCTCTGACGGTATCGCCTCCTCACTCCTCCTATGCCGCAGTCGCTACACAAGCAAATAGTAATACTTCCAATAGCTCCGAACCTGCAAACGTCTCTCCAAAATGCACAATAAATGACACAAATGAACCAAAAAAAAATGCCAAACTCTACTGTTTTTACTACAAACTCTCTCTCACCAAACACGGACTCTCTCAACTCTAACTCAAACCTTACTCTCTCCACCTCAAGCCCTGCTACTAGCACAGTCAAGTCTACTCTCCAAACGTCCACAACCACTACTGTCACCACCGAAACTCCAACTAAACCAGCAACTAATTTTCACACCACCTCACAAAACGATCTCGCCACTAACCCCTCGCCCTTATTTCAAGATATTACACCAGAATCACGCTCGCAGAAACGCATAACTCAAAACACAAACCATACACAATCAAACCCAAAGTACATTGATTTTAAGCCCCTTGTTTCTCTTCCACGCGTACTCTCATCTTCTATTATCTCCTCTGACGACGAAGATTAAGTAAATCTAACACACAAAGAAAATTACACTTACTAACACTTAACAATAGACAATAGTCGGTATGACAAAGATTCTTCAATGGAACCTGAATGGGTACAGAAACAACTACGAAGAACTGCAACTTTTGCTCAACGAACTTAACCCTTCCATCGTAGCACTACAAGAGACCCACATCCCCTCTCAAGCCCCTGCCATCTCTCCACACAACTACAAAGGATACTTCCATAACCTAAGTCAAAATACCAAAGCAAAACAGGGCATTTGTGTATTAATCAAAAAAGAAATTCCCCACAAAGCGTTAAATATAATATCTAGCATATCAAATATTGCTATAGAAATTAACATCGGCTTCAAATTTACTTTACTTTCAATCTATATTCCCCCAAATCAAGACTTCAACGTAACAGAAATTACCTCAATGATGAGCAATATCACAACACCCATGATATTGTTGGGCGACTTAAACTCTTGGAGCCCATTTTGGGGTTCCCACACCACTAACCCAAGGGGTAAGATTATCGAAGACATTATCCTTACATCCAACTTTATAGTATTAAATGATGTTTCGCCGACTCATTTTTCTACACACCAATCATTTACTAACGTCGACGTCACACTCTGCACGGCCAACTTAGCACCTAAATGCACTTGGAAGATTATCCAACATCTACACGGCAGTGATCATTTCCCCATTCTCACCACAATTGATTCACAAATTTTTAAAGAGAAAACAAAAAAATCGTCAAAATTCATTACCGATAAAGCCGATTGGGGAAAATTCCAAAACTGCTGCCAACGTGAAGCTGCCAAAACACCTGCCTCCAATAACATCAACAAGGAAGCAGCTAACATAAAGAAAATCATTCGGGTAGCCTCCCACTTACATATACCCCAAACAAAACCAGTTTTCAAAAAGCCTTCAGTTCCGTGGTGGAACCACAATTTAGCTGTGCTTAGGTCCGAAAAACAAAGGGCTTGGGCAAAATATAAAAACCAGCGAACTGTTAACAACCTGATACACTACAAAAAAACAAATGCCTCTTTTCGTTTTCATGCGAAAAAAGCCAAAAGGGCCAGTTTTGAAAATCTAACAAACTCAATCAACCCCAACTCCAACCCGAAACAAATTTGGCACAACATACGACTACTAGCTGGAAACTTTAAACAGACGAAAATCGCTATTATAAACTCCGAGAACGGCCCACTGGTATCTTCTAAAGACATTGCAAACTACTTTTCTTCTTTTTGGTCAGCATATTCTCATGACACTAATTTTGCCCCAACGTTCATTTCCGATAAGATATCTACTCTCAATGATCAAATTTATAACCCTCCAAATATATCCTCTGCCGCAAAGCAAATTGAAAAGCCAATAACAATAATCGAATTCGAAGAAGTCATACAAGCTGCCAAGGGGAAAACACCAGGGCACGATCGAATCGCTTATCCCATTATACAAAATTTGCCTCTGAGCATGAAAAAAAGAATAATTAACCTTTTCAATCATATTTTTGAGTGTGGTATCTATCCACAAAACTGGAAAATCGCTGACATTGTGCCAATCCTAAAACCAAACAAGTCTATAAGTGAAATACAAAGTTACCGACCAATTTCGCTTCTCTCATGCCTTGGTAAAACCATAGAAAAAATAATAGCTAAACGTATAATGTGGATGGCCTTAAGCAACAATCTTATTAGCCCCAACCAAGTGGCATTTAAAAAAGGGCAAAGTACATCCGACGCTCTTTTACGATTAGAACACTATCTATCAACGGCACTATCGAATCGAAATCATGCCAGCGTACTTAGTCTCGATTTTGAAAGGGCGTTTGATAGAATTGGAGCACACGTTGTTTTGCGACAACTAAATAAGTGGCAAGTTGGCCCAAAAATTTACAATTTTGTCAAAAGCCTACTAACAAATCGCCACTTCCGGGTTAAAATCAAAAACACCTACTCGGATAGGGTACCACTGTACAATGGCATTGCACAGGGGTCCCCCATCTCAGTTATCCTATTTTGCATAGCCTTCGATGAGGTCAGTAAAATAATTACGAAATATCGAGTTGAACATTCTATATACGCCGATGATGTCTTAATATATTCAAAAAATAATAATCTAAATCAAATCCAAACAATATTTACACACATTTTAAATGACATTTCGGCATGGTCACTCAGCTCAGGCGCCAATATATCCTATCAGAAATGTAATACTCTACATATATGCAAAAAACTAAATTGTACAAGCCTAAATCTTACATACCGAAATCAATTAATCCAAAATGTAAATCAACTAAAAATATTAGGAATTATATTCGATAAAACATTAAACTTTAAAGAACACTGTATTAGTATTAGAAGAAAACTAAACATAAGACTTAACATAATAAAATATCTAGCATCGCAATATAGCAATGTACACCAAAATTCCCTATTAAACGCTACCAAATCCCTGATCCTTTCGGTAATTGATTACTGTCTCTCCATCTATGGACGTGCAAATAACACGATCAGACTTTTAGCAGCGCCTTACCATGCTGCTGTACGGAAAAGCCTTCGCGCCTTCCCCACGACGCACAATGGGGTAAACATGCCAAAAACCCGCGCATTGCCTATTTTATGCTGTAGTATCTATACGGTTAAAGATAAATACCTCAAATTTGAATCTCCTTCAGGACTCTTCAGAGATTTGTTCACCATAATTTTATTTGATTTACTGTACCGTGCACCGGCACCCTACAGTCGGCAATTAGGCACTTTTAAAATCTTCATTAGTAAAAAACAAAACCAAAGTTAAAGTATTTAAATCGACCCAAACTGACTTATGAATACTCTAGATTGTAGCCACGCCCCCATTTTTTCCTCCTTTCATAAAAAACCCACATAAAACACATACATGTAGGGTAATTCGTATTTAAGCAAAAACCATTTGATACGGGTTGATACGGCTCATAACGGGTTAATGGGGAGTACCATGCCCACTTACCGTTATAAATAACCACAAAAGGGCAGATGACGTTGGTAAGTATATAAATATAATACATTTTCCCAATTTAACCAAGTATGCTTATATGGCCACCCTACTTAAAAGTGGGCGTTCCATGCCCATTTTTACGTCAGAGTTTAGTTAGGTTACTCGTAAATTCCACACAAAGTTTTATTGAAATATATTGCCTTTTTCAAGAATCATCATGCGTACCCGCCGAAAAAATTGATACAAAATATTTGTTTAGCATATTTATTAATTCAGGTGATAAATCACATATATTTTTACTTTATTTATTTTTTTTAATACTATATATATGCACCAAGTGTTTTAAACGTACCGACCCATACGCGCGTTAAAAAGTTTTCAGTTCATATATATTTTTTTTCTTACTAAGAGAAGTGAATACAAGTCCAAAAATCTAACCATTCCGCAGCTTTCCGCAGACAAGTTGGGTATCATTTTTTTTATGAAGGTTCCTACTTACCTTCCCTAAAGATTTTCGATTATCCATGATTATCCATAAAAGTTATACACCACGAAAGTAGGACATTTTCCTAATAAAATCGTTGTTTTTGCCCAAACTTTGAGAACTTATATCTTTACAAGAAAATGTGCCATGGAAAAGAATTATATGTCAAATTAAATATAGGAATATGCTTATTATATGTACCAACAATTATTTGATTATATTTAAAAATAACGATTTAATTGACATTTCAGCATCACCATCAAAATAGTTGCATCGACAAAATGATATTGAGTATAAAAACACCCAACTTTGAACGGCTATACAGCAGACAGTTTCGGTCCAATTTACATGCAAAAAGCATTTTCTGACTGCTACATGCATGTAGATTACGAGAAATAAAAAAAAAAAGTTAGGCCCGTAACTTTAAGATTAGCCGTAATGCGCGGGTTTTCGACATGTTTACCCCATTGTGCGACGCCCATAACGAACCTACTCGCAGAAGCCGGACTACCCACTATCCAGGAACGAGTTAAATATTGCACTCTGCGCCTAATCCCCAAGCTTTACATCTCAAACAACCCACTGTTACACAACGATTTAAAAAAGGTCTTGAATAAGAAAAGGCCAATGAAACGATCATCTACAATCTTTAAGGTCACCCAATGCATTAAGGAAATCGACATCCCGTTAAAGCCCAGTTTCACCAAAAGCCCCAAATACCCAACTTGGCAACTTCCTCAACACACAATTATAACAAGATTGCTCAAACACTTAAAGCAACACACAAACCCGATCGTTTACATACAAAAATTCCGGGAAGTCAAAAACACTTTAGAGCTGGACGCCTGGAGCTTCATATACACGGACGGATCGAAAGATGCAGAAAATACAGCCTTCGCAGTAGTAACTGCAGACGGAAAAGCGATTAAAACAGGACTTTTATTTCCTTATAACTCCATATTTACTGCAGAAGCATTGGCAATTGGCTGCGCTGTCAACCACGCATCAACTACCCATGGAAAATATGTTATATGCACCGACAGCAAGTCTGCAGTCTTGGCTCTGCAAAATTTAAACAACGACCAACCACTCATTGTTAATATACGAGAGAAGTTAATACAATACCAACATAAAATTAAAATCATGTGGGTACCGTCACACTCTGGCATACATGGCAATGAACAAGCAGATACAGCAGCTAAACTCGCAAGCAAGTCACCTCAATTCTTCATCGAAGTCACCACGAAATCCGACATCCTACGCAAAATCGACCAACACCTTAAACAAGTTCGGACAGCAGATTGGGCAACCTACCGGCATCATTATAAACTCTTCAATCCAGACCACATCAAAGCAAACATGCCAACCACAGCGACAAGGAAACAGGCGGTAATATTCACAAGATTGCGTTTAGGGCACACAAAGCTAACCCACGAGCACCTACTAAGCGCAAAAGCTGCTCCAAGGTGTTTGATCTGTAATTGCACATTATCGATAGAACACATTTTTATCCACTGTCCTAAATATTCCACTGTAAGGCAAAGCATCTTCAAGCACAACAACCCTTTTGAATTCCTTAAAATCCCCTCCCAAGATAACATAAACACCATATATAATTTCGTTGCAGAATGTAAGCTAAACAATCTAATCTAAAATATTCTAAGAATAATTTATATTTATATATGTATAAAATTCATTAGAATAAAAACGGGCCGATAGCCCAGGTTGCTAGTGCCCTCTGGCCATGTAATATAATTATTTATAATTATATTTCATTGTTATAAATAAATAAATAAAAAAATTTTTGGTGATGAAGCTCCATCAAGGACCACTGTTTATCGATGGTATGGTGAATTCAATCGTGGTCGTAGTTCACTCCAAGACGAATTTCGTGAAGGTCGTCCAAAATCAGTTGTTGTTCCGAAAACCATTGATGCTGTGCGCGAACTGATATTGCAAGATCGTCATGTGACCTATCGTGAGATTGAGACAACATTAGGCATTAGTGGGACCAGCATACATTCAATATTGCATGAACATTTGACCGTAAAAAAAATTTGTTCGCGTTGGATCTCACACAATTTGTCAACTGCTCAGAAAAAGACTCGTGTCGATTGGTCGAAAGAAATGCTCAAAAAATTAATTTAATATTTAATATTAATTTAATTAATCAATAACACCGGCACATAAAAAAAAGTGGTCTGTACATTGACTAGACCCACCTATCCTTATGTATTTCGGTGCGCTGAAACCGAATCCGAGGTCAGTTTTGTCCGTACACCCTCAAAATTTTAAGTAAATTGCAAAAAACTGCCATTACACTGGCATACAAAAAAAAAAGTGGTCTGTACATTTGACTAGACCCACCAAACCTTATGTATTTCGGTGCGCTGAAACCGAATCCGAGGTCAGTTTTGTCCGTACACCCTCAACATTTTGAGTAAATTGCAAAAAACTGCCATTACACCGGCACACAAAAAAAAAGTGGTCTGTACATTTGACTAGACCCAACTATCCTTATGTATTTCGGTGCGCTGAAACCGAATCCGAGGTCAGTTTTGTCCATACACCCTCAAAATTTTGAGTAAATTGCAAAAAACTGCCAAAAATGGCTAAAAATCGCAAATAATGGCAGTTTTTTGCAATTTACTCAACATTTTGAGGGTGTACGGACAAAACTGACCTCGGATTCGGTTTCAGCGCACCGAAATACATAAGGATAGGTGTGTCTAGTCAAATGTACAGACCACTTTTTTTTTGTGTGCCGGTGTAATTAATTAATTAATTAATTTAATATTAACAAAATTAAATTAATATTTGTTTTTCTTCTCTAATCCCGAAATATAAAAGGCAACCCTCGTATTGCCAAAAGAAACACCATTCCATGCTTCATTTCCCTAAAGGCAATGCGCAACCCTCTCAATCTCCTAATCGGTCGCATTCGACCACTCCACAGGTCGGAACAGCTCCAAAACGAACGCACAACAACTCTGCTACTCATTCCCCCCTTTCGGATGCGCAACCCCGCACATCTTCCAGGCAAAGCACGCTCAAAGTACAAGCCCTCCACTCCAATAATGGCACCCAATCTCTTCTGCCTACGGCACTGGTGTCCATTGAACACTCAGGAAAGTTGTTTAAGGTTCGAGCGTTGATCGACCAAGCCTCTCAGCGGCTTGGTCCAGTACCCCTTTCGCATTTCGTGCCACAGAGGTCCCAAGTCACCATATGCATACTGGACCCGCCCTTCAAAATAATCTTCCCGCACTAAAGAAAGCCCTTTCACAAGAAATTGCCGCCCTCAATCCCGTAGGGTTTTCATCCCGGAAATAATGGAAAATCACTTTGAACCCACCACTCCTGCAAACCCATTCTCAAACCGGCAAATTTCCCCCTTCGTTGCCAAATGTTTCGGCCCCGAAGGATGGCTTTCGCCTCTAATGAGGTCTCCCACATTCACAGCAACTGACGGAAATTGCAATCCCTCGCAATTCCTCATTGCACCGACTCCATCCCGTGTCCGAAAAGAGGGCAGTCGCCACTCCAGTACGACATGCTCCAAGAGCTGCAAATCCCGCAGACGTCTGACTGATCGGGTATAAACTCCAAGATCTATAAGATCGCCCTCTCTGGTGGAACGCCTCCAGTAATTCTCATGCTCACACAGTTCCAATTCCGGGTCAAAGAACTGTTGACTGCCACCACCCTCTCGAAGAGCAAACCGACATGCTCGATCGGTTCTCTTGCTTCTCTCTCGAGCCCTGCGAACAGGAATATATCCACCTAAAAATACTCCAAAAATCCCCCTTAACTTGGAAAAAGTAAATGGCAACTTGGCCAATTGTTATACACTAGTCAAAATAAGTTTGTGTACAAGGGATACGTGGTTTTTTCATATGAAAAATAAATCACTTAAAGTAATTTTTCAAAAACAAAATATTTTTTATTTTTTCCGTAAACTTAGTTTTTTTATTCCATTAAGATAATAATATCAAAAACTTGACCAAACTGTAAAAGAAGGTCCAAAAACAAAATATGTTATGAATTCAGCTCAGAAAAAGTTTGCGTACAAGATAAGGTTACGTAGTTAAAATGTAATTGAAACTGAATTGAAATTAATATCATTGTGAATATTATTTTCTCGCTTGAAGTCCCTGCAGAAGTTTCGGCGCAAAGTTTTTTAAATTCGGTGTTTTTTTAGCGGTTATTTTGTTATATCATTGAATTGTTATATTGGTTTACTATATCTTTGAAGATGGAGTGTTTTTGGCCTCAGGGTTCAAGTAAACCCCTTATATACTCAATTAGATGCACGTTAGGCGACCAGGGAGGAAGTTTTTCAACTTTGTTGAGCCAGTTAATAGCAAACATAGCTTCTCATCGTATGCATTGCATTAGAATATGTAAATAACCCCCCGAAAGCATTTCTGAATAAAAAAAACAGCCTGCTCACTTCTTTTCCTGACATGCAGCCCCATACCATATCCTCACATATGCTATGCTTCACTGTTAACTTCAGATTTTTGTTATTAACAGGATCCTCTTCAAATTAGTTGATGCCTTTTATTACCATTATCAGATAATAATGAAATGTCCCACTTTCTATAGATAACAAGATATCGTCCAGGAAATCCGGTTTTCTAGACTGCTTGATGGACTCTTTTCCAAAAACAATTCTGTGTTTCTTGTAAATAAGCTAAATATGGGGGGCATGTAAGAAACATGCTGTTATGTAGAGGAAGTATGTTTTTTTCAGAACTTTTCTTATAAAGTCACTGCTACTGGGTTTTGTAAAATATTTGTGTACATTTCTGAAGATATTGGATGCAACTAGCCTTAGATTGTGATGCACTGATCGCAAACAATGTAATCCTCTTGCTCGGGTAGCTTAAGAAATGGCCAGATCGTAGTAACCAAACAAGATTTTCTTTTTTGTTTTAGATTTAAGATGGGTTTTTGAAATGACGAATGTGCTCTCCCAAAAGTTTCCCTAATTTCATGAAATTTTTTGTCAATTTTGAAAAGTTTTTGTAAGATTATCCTTTATCCATTTTTTTTCTGTTGGATTCTATTGCTTTCTATAAAATTTCAAGCACATATACGGTTCCAAATAATTTACAAGTCCGTTTACTGTTCAATGGAATACAAATTTTCCAAAAAAAAATTTAAAGCATAACCGGAAAATCTCGTTATTATTTTCTTACGCAAACTTATTCTGCACCGTTTTGTTAGTACATATATTGTCAATAAATGCAAATATATGCAAAATTATTATTTTAATTCATCTAAAACAGAACAAAAAGTGCAGTTAAGGCATATATGAATAATGTGGCTAAGTTTTTATAAACAGAGAACCAATTGTTGAGGTCAACATTAATCATAAAATAATTTTGACTTGCCTGTACGCAAACTTATTCTCACTAGTGTATGTATTTTTCCCATATTCCCTCGGCTTACGCAAACCCTGCAGCTTAGCCACTACACCTAAGTCTGTTTTTACACGGTAGATTGGTTCCAGAAGAAGCCGTGTAAAAAAAAACCGTGTAAAAAAGACATTGATCGTATACAAAAATGGGTGATTTGTTCCTAATCTCTAAAACCTATTAAAATTTCTTTACCAAACACGTCTTATTGCATTGACAGTTCACAAAATATTAACACGTTTCAATTGCTCTGACCAGTAAATTTTATTGTATGCACATAAAGGGAATTCCCCTAAATTAGTGCTATTCACATTTGCTTTGACCAGTAAAAATTGCTTGTACGCGCTAAAAGGGAATTCACTTAAATCTTTAAGCTAGTGTTCGCAAACTATCGATAGCACTATCGATACTATCGATGGTTTCAGACTTTTTTCTTTCATAAATACTTTTTTGTGATATGAACATACTTCGCAAAAATTAAATTTGACAAAAAAAATTTAAGTACATAAAATTTCAAATCGTGCTAAATGGAATAAAATCGTGTAAAAAAATTAAAAATATTCAATTTTCAAACCGTGTTATATCAAAACCGTGTAAAAAAAGACCGTGTAAAAACAGACTTAGGTGTATTTCCCATTCACACAATGTCCACATTATAATTTCAATCCTCTGACATCTCACCTTTTTTGCAGATCAGCCGACCATCGCAGCAGGTTCCCCTGAGACTGCCCCACACGGCCGGATGGGTCATCCCCCGCACGAAAGGTCATCGGCGCACCCCAAGCGCACCCACAGCCAGCCAGCCGTGAGCCGTACCAGCACCAGCCAGACCTCAGCCGCGTCTCGGCGACCCTCCCCCGGAAACTACTTCAGTAGTGGTTGTTCAGTGTTCTGTCGATCCCACCTATAATCCCTTCCTTTTCCTCTTGTACTGATGTTCCCCCCTATTTATGCTCCCCGGCTTCGGCCGTTTGTCTCGTTCAGTGTTTCTTATATTCTGTAAACATTCGTTATTCGAACTCCCGCGAATAAAGAGCCCCAACAAACTCGAACACACCGGTCTTTAAATTCCACCGCTCCGCCGCGCATCGATTTTTACAAGTATGGTTACATTTTCAAATAGATGTTCGAAGTGTTGTTTTGCAGCCTTTTCGTCAGCATTCAAAATAAATTACGCAAAACAACAAATATTGTGAGCGATGTTCTATTTAAAATATAAATTTCAAATAAGAAACATAAATGAGGAGGTCCATAACAAAACGCAATAAGTCCACCTTAACAATTTTTTGGATAAACGAACAAATGTAATTAAAGTCAGTAGAATATATATATTTTTTTAAATAGTTGCTGTGGAATAATACTTTTCTAGGAACAATACAAATCATAAATCAGTTAATTTATTTGGGAATTTTTTTTTTAGTTATTTAGAAAACAAATTTGGAATTGTTGCGTTTTGGTCAAATACATAGTATTTATTTCATTTTGCTATGAACCCTATGGAGATGTTGCGTTTTGATATGAACAAGGTTTGGAATTGTGGCGTTTTGCTGTGTATAACATAGAAATAAAATCTTTTTGATTTGAATTGCATAAGTTTTATTGTATCACACAAGTACATTCAAGTATTACAAAATTATATAAGTATTCAAGTATAAAAAGAAATTAACATTGTGTTACACTCTCATCCCAGTGTCCTCCTCCAAACACTCACATAACATAAGGCTACATGGGTTTCATTGGAACTATTTCCTTGTTCGTCTAACAATATCTTTGTATAATATTCTAACCCGGACATGTTTGACCACTGTTGGCCATAATATTTTTCCAATAGTTTAACAATATCTTCTTTTCTGAATTAATTGCAACACCAAGAGGAATTCCATCAAGCAAACGAGGGTGTATTTTGCCTCTTTTAAGATAGCTGGTAAATTTTTCTTTGCCTTCAACTTTGTAAGCTTCAAAAGTTTTGACTACACATTGCTTGTGCTGTTTTACGGAGGGTTTAAACTAAATTCTTTTCATACTCTGTATGCCGTTTATAGGACGGTAATATTCTGCCAACTTTTTTAAATTCTTAAGGTGCCAATCCTTTTCAAAAATCTTAACTTGCCCATGCGCAGAATAAACTTTCTGATAACCTTCATTAAAACAAATTGTAGTATTTTTTCGCAAATCTTATCAACACGCCCAAAAACGCGATCAGCTGGCAAAAAACTATGACCTCGGACAGGAAAATATAATTATACTTGTTTCAGCTGTTTTGGTGCACTTTTTAACATCCAATGCATTAAGGCATGTATGATATGCATATTTTTATTTTGTCCACCACAACCGTTGCAAAATAAGCGTAAGGTATCCACATTCAACAGGCTGAGTGCATCGAAATGTGCCAATAAAGCAGAACCAACGCAAACAGCACCTCTTCCAGCTTGATCTTCTGTCCAGGTGTAAAACACTGGAACCTTAGATTTCATGTCGACAACACATAGAGTATATAATATATACTATATATATAATAGTAAAATTAATATATACAATTGACTTTCCACTAATATCTCGAAGTTATTTATTGCATATATATGGAAATGTTGCATTTTGGTCTGAACCATTATTTTTGGTTTTGAATTACAGCGAAATTATTGACCTTTGGTATGTTTTATAAAAATTGTTACATAGATTTTATCATATAGAATTGGATTCAGTCAAAAAAACGAAAAACTTAAAAAGTGGAATTATTGCGTTTTATGGACCTTCTCAAATGTGCAACTATTTGGTGAGCAAACTTTCGGTTCCAAAAAATGAACTATTTGATATTTGTAACACCCTGGCGATCTTCTTTCTGTTCCTAAATGTAAACTGCATCAAATCTTTATATTCAATGAGAACATTTGATGCCAACTGTAATTTCTCGAATGCCAATTTTCATGGCTCTCCGTACTTACAGTGCGTTTCAAAATTAAGTGTTGACCATATCTTCTTAACTGTAGAAGTTTGCCATGTTTTTAATATCAGATTATCTTCTATATTAAAATACCGTTTTCGCATGTGTTTCTGTTTTCTTAGTTGGGTTCAAGTTGTCGCGAAAATATCAAGAATTAAAAATGAGTGCTATATTTAAAAAAGTTTCGAAGTAGTGTTTTTGGTAAACCATCTAAAGGGTCCAAAAATGGAGCCTCCACAAGACGCAAAATACACGAAAACATCAGTTTAATTTGTGAGGAAGTGGGTCAGTCGATTCAAAAAGTTCGGAAATGTTGACAACGAGCCACGGAGAGACAGGAAGAGAACCACTCAGAACAAAGCGGATAAGGCGAAAGTCCGGATGTTTGATAACACTTCAACTCTTAGCTTGAAGCAAACGAAGAAAATACTGTCGCAGAAGAGAGTCGAAGTATCAACGCCCACTATCCGACGCAGGCTTCTGAAATCTGGCATTTTTCATAGATGTACCATGTCGAAATCGCATTTGGGTGAAAAACATGTGGAAAATCGTCTGAAATGGGCTAGACGGTCGGTAGTTCGCTGACCCTGCGAACTACCGACCTATAGCAATCTGTTCGGTGCTTTCCAAAGTAATGGAAAGCATTGTAAACTTCAACCTTGTGAAATATCTGGAGCACAAAAGACTGCTAAGTGACCTCCAATACGGCTTTCGAAGACAGCGATCGACGGGAGACCTTATGGCGGTCCTCACCGAGAAATGGAACCATAGCATTCTAAACCTCGGTGAAAGCAAGGTTGTTGCACTGGATATTTCTAAGGCCTTTGACCGGGTGTGGCATAAAGCACTCGTGTCTAAATTGATTGCCTATGGCGTCGGTAGTATCTTCTCTCGTTGGATTACGAGCTTCCTCTATGATCGCTCTATTCGTGTTGTAATAGACGGCATAGCCTCGGAAAAGCATTCCCTTAGCGCGGGAGTGCCGCAGGGTTCGGTACTTTCTCCAACCCTTTTCCTTATCTTCATCAACGACCTATTGTCGTCAACGAAGAATCCCATATACTCGTTTGCGGATGACAGCACTATTTGTCATTCATACTCCTTCACAAAGCGCCCCAGCTCTGTGGAGATTGAGAGAGAACGGCGCCGTATGAATGACACACTTAATAGCAACCTACAAACAATCTCCAAGTGGGGTCAAGCGAACAGGGTCGATTTTAATCCTCGCAAGACCCAATGTTGTCTGTTATCCCACAAGCGAGTCTCCCAACATTCCAACACATCCCTGGTTTTGGATGGTGTGAGTATTGCGGAATCGGCAGCTCTTGATGTTCTGGGCATGTCCATTAAGAACGACCTTCGTTGGAACGATCATATTTTTGGCGTGTCGAAAGAAGCAGGCAAGTGCCTCGGCTTCTTAAAGCGGTGCAAAAAGTATTTCACCCCGTCCGATCTCCGCATTATTTATACCACCTATATCCGACCTAAAATGGAGTTTAACTTGCACCTATGGGCAGGGGCTTTAAAAATCCCATTTGGAGCTCCTGGATCGGGTGCAAAACCGTGCGATTAAACTTATAGGGGACAGTAGGGCATCCAGCTCTACTGACTCCTTGGAGCATCGTCGAAACGTGGCATGTGTGGTGTTATTCTACCGATACTTTTTCGGTAATTGCTCAGTGGAGATGAGCAGCTTGATGCCATCACTCCGGGTATTCCCACGGGCAACCCGTTTGAACACTGGCGCTCATGCATTCCACGTCGAAACGATGTTCCAGCGCACTACGCACTACAGAGAAAGTTCGTTCCTGGCCCGAACAGCGCGATTGTGGAATGGTCTCCCTGCAGATGTTTTCCCCAGCACCTATGATCTTGATGGATTCAAGGCAAGAGTCCATAAATTCCTCACCCAACTTCCTCTCTATCAACCTATATATCCTTCCTGAACCAGCGCAATGCCTCGCATTTATAGGGATCATCCCCTGCGCGTTGGCTCGTCTAAAAAAAAAAGGATTTTTTTTAAAAGGACTTTGAAATTTGAAGGACATGTTTATTTCAAAAAATTATTTAAAAAATAGAACGCATTGTAGAATAACAATATGGGTATCAAATGAAAGAAAAAAATCCTTAGAATCTTAAACAAATAATTTTTTTTGGTGTAAAAGGACGAAGAGGTATTGAAAATGTTTTTTTAAAACTTTATCCTTGAATATCCTTGAAAATTTCCAACATTTTTTTGAAAAAAAATATATCTTAAGGACTAATATGTACACTACCACATCTTCGAATTTCGTTCTTCTAACGTCAATAGTTAAGGATATACAAAATTTTATATTTCTCATTATAAAACAAAGATATATTGCACCGTACGACAAAAATAAAATATTTAATTAACTCATGTATAAATCGTTATGCTGCTAATACTGGAGGTTAAATACACTAATTCTGCAACTTCAAAATTGCGTTTGAACCTAAGTATTTGTTTTCACAAGACATTGAAAATTAAAAAATTGAGTTTTCTTGAATAAAACTCATCCAAGAGGAACAAGATGAATGCATGAGGATACGTACTTACTGTGAATACTAGTCCTCATAACTTAATTTAAAAGTTAACAAAAGTCATTCAAAATGCATTTTATGAATGATTTATTTTGAAACAAATTGTTTAAGAAAAATGTATGCGTTTACTTTGCCGTTTATGTTTTTGGTACGTGTCACGGCACAGCGACCAACAATACTCGGAAAGCATGTGGCACATATCTTTTTAACAAAAATTTTTCGCGACTTCTTTATGCTTACGAATAAGCCACAACACAAAATTTATTCCGATTCAGGCACTGCATTTTTGCTTGTTACCCCGTCGATACGATTTTGATTTTGTTTGTTGGCGATAAATTTTCTCGCTTTTGAAATAGCACTTGTTTCAGAGCCTACTCGTGCTTATCTTATTTTAAATATGTTGTTAACGGGATTATTATTATATTATTATTATATATTATATGTTATATATCCCGTTAGCGATTTGTTGTTGGTCGCTGTGCCGTGACACGTACCAAAAACATAAACGGCAAAGTAAACGCAAACATTTTTCTTAAACAATTTGTTTCAAAATAAATCATTCAATGCATTTTAAATGACTTTTGTTAACTTTTAAATTAAGTTATGAGCACTAGTATTCACAGTAAGTACGTATCCTCATGCATTCATCTTGTTACTCTTGGATAAGTTTTATTCAAGAAAACTCAATTTTTAAATTTTCAATGTCTTGTAAAAACAAATACTTAGGTTCAAACGCAATTTTGAAGTTGCAGAATTAGTGTATTTAACCTCCAGTATTAGCAGCATAACGATTTATACATGAGTTAATTAAATATTTTATTTTTGTCGTACGGTGCAATATATCTTTGTTTTATAATGAGAAATATAAAATTTTTTATATCCTTAACTATTAAAGTTAGAAGAACGAAATTCGAAGATGTGGTAGTGTACATATTATTCCTTAAGATATATTTTTTTCCAGAAAAAATGTTGGAAATTTTCAAGGATATTCAAGGATAAAGTTTTAAAAGGACATTTTCAATACCTCTTCGTCCTTTTACACCAAAAAAATTATTTTTTTAAGATTCTAAGGATTTTTTTCTTTCATTTGATACCCATATTGTTATTCTACAATGCGTTCTATTTTTTAAATAATTTTTTGAAATAAACATGTCCTTCAAATTTCAAAGTTCTTTTAAAAAAAATCCTGACGTCAGAGAGAAAAACTAAAAACGCAGTTTTACTACGTTTGGCCCCTAGTTTTGCGAGTATACCGATTTGTTCATGTGTTTTGAAATTTTTTTATTTTTGTCGCACGGTGTAATAATGCAACATGGCAAATAGAAAAAAATCAAAACAGCTGACCCCTTGTTTCTATCTGACCAATGTGCCTTGATTTTGTTGGTGTTGGTACAAATTTGTAGAAATTTTTAATAGAAGTCGTTTGTGTACGCGAAATCTCTTGCAACGCGAGGGAAACTAAAAGCGTAAAGTGACAGTTCATTTCGTGAGAGCGTGCAAGTTTTTACTGGAACGTGAAAAACATGGGCTGCAAACATTTGGAGGCAAATGGAACTAGTAGAGAAATTTTGCGTTGGTGAGTCCGCTGAGCCACAAACGTTTTACTTAACTTCACCTGCTACAGCTGCAAGGGAAGAATCGCAGATTGAGTCCAACCACCCATTTGCCTTTTGCATTAATGTCTGATTAAACTTGTTTTTTTTTTTTCCTTTGTCGGAACGATCTAGCAAGCGCAGCACTCAGACAATTATACGTCCATTGTACTACGATTTGTTGTTCCCTGTTAATATGCTTTAAATCTACCCGGTTTCCGAAGAAACCTTGATAGATCCTGGGGTGCCAAGGAGCCAAGGTGGTCGCTTCTTAGCACATCAGTGCCAAACGTCTCAAACCTTATACGAGCGAACGCGGGGCAGAGACACAGGAAGTGTTCCGCCGTCTCAACGTCCTCCCCACAGGCAGGACATAGGGCACTGTCAGATATGCCTACCATTTCCATGTGCTTCGCCCATAGGAAATGGCCCGTCATCAACCCGACCATCTGCCTGCAGTCTCTTCTGCCTAGTGACAAAAGAAACTGTGAGCATTTGTCGGATATGGCGGGAAGCATAAGATTCGTCCACCTGCAGCCGCTCTCAGCCTGCCATGCTCGCTCCTGGGTCATAGTGACCCATTCGTTAACTGTGGCTTTGATGGCTGCAGATGGGAGTGGCAGAACAGGCTCAGGGCCGACAAAATCAGCCTCAGAGCCCATTCTAGCTAGGGAATCCGAGGTCTCGTTACCCACAATTCCTGCGTGTCCCGGGACCCAGGTGAGCATCAGGCTATTGTATTTTCCAACATAATTAAGCCTGGATTTGCAGGACCTGACTAGCATAGAGGTGGTTGGAGGGCTGTCCAAGGCCATAAGCGCAGCTTTGCTGTCGCTACAGACACAGAAAGACCTCCCTTTCCACTTACTCTCTACGACAAAGTTCATCGCCTCAAGTATCGCATGCACCTCCGCCTGAAACACAGATGCGTGCGAGCCTAGGGCAAAGAACCGTCTAGTCCCGTGGATTCCACGAAGACCCCAGAGCCAGAACCATCTTCCGTTCTGGAGCCGTCCGTGAATATACGGAAGCAGTGTTTACCGGGCTCATCCTCAGGATACAACCAAGAGTGAGCCTCAGGCAGCAACACCATGTACCGCTTTTTTAGTATGACAGTTGTAGGCATGGAGTCGAGGGGCATGGACATGACTGTGAGGTCTATGTCGGTGCCAGCACAATTATCCAGTGCCGGACAAGCGCCATACCACTGGCCACTGTGTTTTAGTCTTCGGATGGCCTTTAGGGCCTCTCCTTGGATGAAAACATCAAGTGGAGGAAGGCTCACCAGGGCATCTAGCGATGGGCCAGAAGTAGTTGGAAAGGCTCCAGTACAACATATGGCCACAGTGCGTTGCAGTCTGGACAAGGTTCTCTTGACCCCTGCAAGAGAGGGTCATCCAGACTACCGATGCGTAGGAGATGATGGGTCTTATCATAGCTTTGTAGATCCAGAGGATCTTGCTAGGGGAAAGACCCCACGTTTTCCCAAATACACCTCTGCATTGCCAGAAAGCCGACAGTGCTTTCGATGTCTTTAGTTCTACGTGAGATTTCCAAAGGAGTTTATCATCTAGGATGACTCCGATATTTAATCTCCTTGGATAGCTGGATAGTGACCCCCTTGAGTGTGGGCAGAACGACTCTATCAAGCTTCCTCCACCTGGTAAAGAAAACCATACCAGTTTTGGCGGGATTAGCAGATAGCCCGTTCGCATTACACCAGGTGTCAATCATATCCAGAGTTTTCTGCACCTTTCTGCAGATATGCATAAGGGAGGGGCCGGTTACGAGACAGGCCACATCGTCCGCGTATGCTTGTGCGTAGACTCCAGAGTCATTCAGAATGATGAGCAGGGGATCAATCACCATGCACCAGAGCAATGGAGACAGCACCCCAACTTGAGGGCAGCCTCTATTTACACCGGATGACACCAGTGATCGTCCTCTGCCCGCACCGTCATGATTCTTTGGGCTAGCATTGAACGTATCCAATTTACCAAAGCCCGGTCTGCGCCGTGTCGGCTAGCAGCGTTACACATACTGTCAAAAGTCGCATTTTCAAAAGCGCCCTCTATATCCACAAAGATTCCCACCGCGTAGTCCTTCCTGTCGATGGCTCGCTCTATCCTACCAACCAGATTTTGCAGAGCCGACTCGCAGGACTTCCCACTTTGGTAGGCATGCTGAAATGGAGACAGAGGATGCATCTTAAGCGACTCCTTACGTATCCGTAACTCCACCAGCCGTTCGAGACTTTTTAGCATAAAAGAAGTCATGCTAATAGGTCTACAGCTCTTGGGGCTAGTGTAGTCGTCCTTTCCGACTTTCGGAATGAACGCGACTCTCACCATCCTCCAAGGGCGTGGTATATAGGCCAGTGCCAGGCATGCCGTGAAGATTTTCTTCAGTGCCATGACTACTGACTCTATACCTTCCCTCAACACGATAGGATAAATGCCATCAGGACCGGGCGATTTGAAGCTGTCAAAGGACTTGATGGCAAATCGAATTCCAGCTTCATTCGCCATAGTTCTGGCAACGTACCAGTCATGTCGAGAGGGTGTGATTGCCCTAACAGTAGTTCCATCCAGGGACGAATGCTGCTGGGCAACAGTGACCTGATTTCCTGGAAAGTGAGACTCCATCAGTAGACTGAGTGTCTCACTTTTCCTCTCCGTGTAGGAGCCATCAGGTTTCCTAAGCGACCCCAGCTTCGCGGTTTGGTCCTTTTTCAGAACTTTTACCAGCCTAGCTGTGTCGCTCAAGGATTCAATGCCACTACAGAAATCTCTAAAAGAGGCCTTCTTCGAACCTCGAATAAGCCTCTTATAGTTCTTCTGAGTGCATTGGTAGCGCTCCCAGTCCTCGTCAAGATTCGTCTTGAGGGCCCGGTTGAGAAGTTTTCTAGACTCACGCCTTAGCAACTGAAGCTCCCTATTCCACCACGGAACAGGGGTCCGGCCAAGGGAAGGTATAGTTGGGCAGGCTAGCTCGAAGCTTGATGTTAGGGCAGTATTGAGATGCTCAACAGCCGCCTCAATACACCGCTCCTTACGAATTTTCGGTGGCGTCGCGTATTTATTCCGCAATGCCTCCCGAAATTTCGGCCAGTCTGCGTTTTTCGGGTTCCTAGAGGGCAATGGCATTTGTGCCTCCTCGCCGCACTGAAACTCGACCTGTGGTCCGAACACGATTCTTCGTTAAGGACTCTCCAGTTGTTGATTGACCACCCCAATCTAGTATTAGATAGAGTGATGTCAATCACCTCCTGCCTTCTTGTAGTCACAAACGTAGGCTGATTGCCAGTGTTGTGAATATTCAGGCCGGAGGATGCAATCTACCCGAACAGCCGAGAGCCTCGGCTGTTGCATTTGCTGCTGCCCCAGATTGTGTGCTGGGCATTAGCATCGCAACATAAAATGAGACCGAGATTGCGCTACTCACAAAACCTCACGAGACTAGCGACCTTCCCAGGTGGCGGCGCTTCCAGTGCATCGTAAGGAAAGTACCCAGACGCAATCACGAACCTCGACCATCCGTGCATACCCTTGAAGCTCACCTCAGCAGTAACCAGGTCCTGACAGCAGAAAGGGTCAGGACCTGATTAAACTTAAGTTTCCCTACAGCTTCGAACCTCAAATAAAACTTTGAAATCAGTTGTTTCAACCTTTTTCCTGTGCATTGTGAATGTACCAGCAAGTCCCATTGGTGTAACCAAGAGTTAAAACATGCAAATTCTTACAAATTTCTGTTTGTTTATTTTTTTGGACTGTTTCATCTTCAGGAGCGTTAGCTGGCTTACTCTCGCAATATTTTTTGATGGATAACACAGTGCAACGAATTCAAAAAAAATTTCGAGGGACAAGGTCAAACCTATCTCATTCGATAGAGGACCTCAGTAGATGAAAAAGTGCCAAGGGATTTTTCCCGGAATGTTCGATTTTTTTTTTAAATGCAGTTTAACCCATTTCCTTCCTCTGTTGCGTATACGCAACGTTACTATTTAAAAAATTCGTATGTGCAGTGTGTGTGAGGTATTGCGATAAATATTTTTTTGGTATATCCTTAGGCTTTCTTCCCCTCCATATCTCAACTACCTACAAAACACACACTGACACACACACTTGTATATGTAGACACATGTTTTTCAGACAAATTTTGAATCGCACACTAAAAATTGTCAAACGTTAATTCTTTTTTTGGTCGACATGAAAATACGTTCACATAAAGGCAAGGAAAAATTATAATTGGTTTGTGAATTATCTGGGTGTCATTATGCGTGTTCTAGATAAGTCTCGAATCTGTGTTGCGTGTACGCAACGTTGGCGCCACGTCGACAAATGAATTTAAATTAAAATGAAATTATATAAAATAAGTTTTTTAAGAATAACTGATAGCATATATATCTATTTTACTTGAATAATACGTTTTTTCGCAAAAACGGTGAAAATGGGTTAAAGATGGCGGCTTAATGCCCCTTCCCGAAACTTTTAAAACATCATATCTCTTGACTCAAATGTCAGAATTCTTACGTCAAATGAAAGCTAATGATATGCAGTCTATGACTCAATATCCTTTTTAGAACAATTTTATGAAAAAGGATATGAAGGACCTCAATTAAACTTTTATCCTTGAATATCCTGGAACGAAAGAGAGCTAAATTTATATAAGTTACTTCTGGTAAAAGAGCATTCAAAGATCTATACTGCATATTAATTTCATTTCAATCACTCGAACTCGAACATTCCGGGAAAAATCCCTTGGCACATTTTCATCTACTTCGGTCCTCTATCGAATGAGATGGGTTTGACCTTGTCCCTTTTTTCAGTGTTGCACTGTGTAATTTTTATTGGAAACCCAAACAGAAATAATGTTCGCTAGTCCTGCTAAATTATTCGACAGAGATTTTTGTCAGTATTGTCACGCAAAATAATTATGGATAAGTCAGCCGCGTATTTTTATGGCTCGGTTAGTGTACAAATTTAAGCTGTTTTCCGAATTTTATTCTCCTCGCTAAATAAAGACAACAAATTAAGTCCTTAACCTGGCATTGGTGTGGTGGTGTATCAGTGTTGATATTTTTGGTACATTTGTACTTTTTTGATACATTTTGAGATTGAAAAGTACATTGATACTACATTGATTTATTTGGTACATTTTCGTTAAGTGGCTTCACCTGCGTCACGATTGATTTATTTGGTACATTTTCGTTAAGTGGCAGCATTTCTCCACCTGTGTCATGAAATGTAACAGATTTACAAAATCTCGATTACGAATTATCTTAGAAAGTAAAGATAGCAATAACCGCTAAGTAGTTGTCCTTTTCTACCTCATCTGACCATGCGTTTGATTAATAGTGCGTATTCATTTTTGTGCGTATAACGGTAAGAAATAATCAGTTCTTACCGTCATTCGTCACTCCATCTGCACACATTTTAAATTTTATAACCACAAAGACGTTGAACGCTCCAATTGAAATGGAAAAATTTTTAAAAAGGTAATTTATACAAATTCTTGAATTAAAAATTGCTTCAATAATATGTATAACTTGATGTACATAGGTGCAAAACTGAAAGCAGCGTAAGGCAACTGGCGCTGCCCGAAAATATGAATTCAAACGCAGTCAATGCGTGCCTAAGCGATTCTGATGCGTGAGTATTTGAAATGCATTTACATATTTATGAGGTTTATTAATAGTTATTAAACATTTTAGGAAAGAATCAAGCCGTGAAAGGTACAAAGTGCCTTTCAGACAGCAATGGAAAGAAAAATTTTCGTGGCTAGAAGAAGAAAATTCGATTCAAGGAAAAAAATGCCACTTTTGCAATTCATCGCTCGTCGGTGGGTTTTCACACATTCAACGCCATGCATTGTCCGAAAGCCATATCAGAGCAGAGAAAGTAGCTAAGTGCACACCAAAGTTGCCGGAGTATATAGTCTCCTCGAAGGACCCGGCAACCTACGCTGCGAAAAAAGTAGAGGTAAAATTAAGCATTTTCGTGGCAGAGCATAATCTGCCTTTCACAGTATTGAACCATTTAAATGATCTTTTAAAAAATTGTGTTACTGATTCACAAACCATTCAAAAGTTAAGTATAAATAGAATAAAAGCTCAAAAAATAATAACTGGAGTAACTGGGCCGGAAAATTGCAAATCTATAACTCAATTTTGTCAAAGTAAATACTATTCATTAACTGTAGATGAAAGTACGGATGTATCGGTGACTAAAAATGGACAGATTTTTGGAGTTGGTGCCTCTAGATGGTAGTGGTGCTGAAACCATTTTTAATGCAATCATAAAAACTTTAGAAAAGTATTCAATTCCAATAGAAAACATGTTAGCATTCGCAGCTGATAACTGTTCAGTTATGATGGGCCAAAAAAGCGGTGTACAAGCTCGGCTTAAGGAAGTCGTTCCTAACTTATTCGTCAATGGCTGCGTTTATCATATTTTAAATTTAGGAGCAATGGCTGCCTCAGAGGCTTTACCGAAAAAAATTGATACATTTTTAACAGATGTAAATTTCCATTTTTGTAATAGTCCATTAAGAAAATCGGACTTTAAACAGTTTCAAGAATACTTTAGTACGGACATGCATGCCATTTTAAAATATGCTCCAACAAGATGGCTTTCTAGACAAGCTGTTATTGACAGAATTTTAGAGCAATGGAATGCTCTTAAATACTACTTCACTCTTTCAGACTACGAAAGTAAAATTGATCAGGAAAATATTAAACAGATATCTGAAATTCTTTTATGTCCTATATATAAAATCTATGTTTTGTTCCTTTCATATGGGCATCTCCCAAAAAAGGTCCACCACGAGTGAAAAATTCAAATTGCTCAGAAAAACTTTTTATTATCCAATAATACAGCTTAAATATCTATATTTTATAAATGTAAAAGAATTTTTAATTTTTTTTAATTTTTGACCGAAATATACTACTTTAAAAGAAAAAAAAATTTTTCTGAGCCTTTTGACGAATTATATGCACAGTTTGTCTTTCCGTTTTTATCTTATTCAAGTAATATTATATTTTTCTTGTAATGCAAAAGTTTTCTACTAACAACAATCTTATGTATTAGAGAAAGCGAGAGAACGTGGAGTTCGAAGAACGGAAGTTTTTTTAGTTTGCTTCTTCCTGTATCCTATTGTCGCGTCCGTGCCCAAAAAACCTTATTAGTTGTTCCCATTAGTGGACAAACTTTTCAAATGCAAGTAGCTGTCAGTTTTTAAATAGGTGCATTGTTCCCGTTAGGAAAATATAATAATTGGTTCCCGGCAAAATCGGAAAAACATTTTATGGGTGTTTAAAATTTGTCGCGTCCGTAACCGGAAGCTCTGAATCGATTCGATTGTTATTCGATTTCCGGTAAATTTCCGCATTTCTTGAGATACAATTTTTTTTTCAAAATATTGACTCTCATTGAACATTTTAGCAATAAAATACAAGAAAATATCAAAAAAATAATTTTGGTTGAGAATAACAGCTTCATCAATTTTGTACGATATAACGTACAATGGTCCGCAAAGAAGTAAAAATGCATTAAACTTTTTTCGTTTTTTTTAATTTTATGAACAATTCATTGGTTTATTTGATAAGAAAATATAAATTTAACAACAAAAATCAAAACGTGATTTCATTTTGATCGAAAACTATATAAATTATAACTATTTAAACAATTGAGTAACATCTATCAGGCCTTATAAAACCGTTATTGCTGTTGCAAAGCCCTTTTCCCCTCAATAAAACACAGAATCAACTAAACACCATATAGCTTTGTAAAAAGATACCGAATATAGCCAATTCTTATTATCGTAGTGGGAGTGGCAAGTACTCATGTCTAACCTTACATAATCTGTGTCTACCCAGTGAAACACAAAATCGTTAAGTGATTGTTATTTCTGAATAGAAATAGTCGATTAGTCGAATTAGTAATACGATTTAGTGATGGGCGTGGTATTCAAGCAAACAGAAAAATTCTGTTACCAAATCCATAACTTAAAAAAAAATGCTAACATCACTTGCAACCTTTGCCTGCCATTTGTACGATAAATCATACTGTGGTCATTTGTACGATATATCGTACAATTTTTTAAAGGCTCGGGAAAAATATTTAGAAGCAAAAATTGTTAAATTTAATAAGTTTTATAAATCAACTGAGATTCAAACTTTGAAATTGTTTGTCCTTTTGCTACTAAAAAGTATTACATATTTAAAAATTCCTCCGCAGAAGCATCGCATCGCCTATTGTGATTTATATTTTCAAACAGAATGGTAAAACATAACCTACTTACTTAATAAGAATTTAAAAGCCGTTTCATAAAAAAACGTTCGCTGTCAAAAAAAAATCTTTAAAAAAAATTGTACGATATATCATACAAATTTCCGGAAAGGGTTAATGAAAAATACTGTACAAATATGTTCAGCTAGTTAATTAATTTAATTTAATTAATTTAATCAGTTATTTCTACAACCAGTGTGCTGCGATGTGATGAATGAAAGGTGCATTGCTAATGATTGTAAGAGCTGTGTGCGCGATATTAAACAAGATCTAATTCCAATAGAGTTCCTCAGGAAAATTAAATAAACCACACTAAGAACTTTTAACTTTAATTTTTCCTTATTTTGATTGCTGTAACTTGAATTTTACTTGTTATGTGTTATTTTTATTAAAAGTTGAAGTGTTATAATGAAAACCATTACTGTATTTAATAAGGGAAATACCCTTGGAAAAATTTGTCGCGTCCGTGATGTCGCGTCCGTATTCATGATATACCTAATTAAAAAAAGGTAAGACAAAATTCTCATATTTCATAAGTCTACGAAGAAAAGTTATCCTTTGACCTTCATTTGCATGTATATATATAAAAAAAAAGTTTCCAAAAATCGCTAAATTTTGCATATTTCTATAAGAGCTTCAAAAAAACTTCTCTTTTTTGTCGCGTCCGTTTCATTGCATAATTGCTTGTTATTTTGTACTAAGTTGTACTAAATTTTTCCAATATATTTCTAAAATGTAGCACTATTTCAGCGCGTTAGAACACTAAAAAAACATATAGACTTTTTGTGTTACTTTCTTGTTTTTGGTGTAATTGAAAGCGTGCGAATGTCGCGTCCGTGCCACTGGGAGATGCCCATATGTCTTAAACCTTATAAATGGTGTAAACGTAGAAATGCAATCAGAAAATGCTCGAATACACATTTTTATTCCGAAATTAAAAAATTTATTTTATCAAATGGCAAGAAATTTTGTAAAAAAATCGTATTTAGACTCGAAACCCATTTGGCTTTTAAATATAAATGAAGAAGAAAATCACCTATTGCCAAATGAAGTGTTTTGCGGTGTGAACATAGACATTTACTTAACTTCTAATTCTTTAAAACACGAAGATATAAATACTTTCAAAAAGTGTGCGAAGCAATATTACATGCAATTTTGTAATACCTTAAAAAAAAGGTTAATTTTAATGATAATGTTTTGTGTTGGGCCACTAAGTTTTCCCCTGAGTGGATTTTAAATGGCGAAACAAACAGTATTGTCCCATTAATAATGTATTTGTTTCCAAAATGTGAAGTCAAAAAACTAGAGAAGATAAATACTGAATTCCGTGCTTTAGCCGAACATGAAGGGCTATAACTGTTGAACAACTTAGATATTTGTGACTTTAGGGAAAAAATCAGATTAATAAAAAATGAGTTAAATGAACCTATGTTTCCTAACATTTATAGAATAGCCCAGGGAATTTTATCGATTCCGCATTCTTCTGCTAATGTTGAAAGAGTTTTTTCTATTCAAAACCTAATTAAAACTAAATGCAGAAATCGACTGCAAGTGAAAACAATCTCGGCATTAATACAAACCAAAGACCTTTTAAAAACAACAAACAATTTTTGTTATAACATTCCAATTTCGAATGACTTACTTAATGTTGAAATGCCCAATGATATGCAGGAAACTGATGAGCTGTTAAACTAAGTACTTAATGTGCACATATTTATTTTTATGAATAAATTTCCCAGTTGAATTGTTAATATAAATTAAGATTTTGTTCAAATTACAAAAAAATTGAAAATAAATGTTCGATTACAAACATGTACTTGTTAATAAAAGCATTTGATACTTTTTTGTGTAATTTAGTACATTTTTTTTGGCCTCTTGGTACAAAATGAAAAAACTCATTTATCAACACTGTGGTGTATAAGTTAACATACTGGCCAAACATAACAACAAAGCACCGTTAGCTCAACCACAGACAAGCAACAACAACACCTGAAAAACTCGTCGGCAAAAAGTACTTAAGGTCGCTTCTGGTTGTCGATAGGAGACAGAGATCTAAAGATCTTAGTTTTTTTTCAAAACTAAGTAAAGTATAGTGAAATTTAAATTAAGTGAAATTAAAATTAAGTGAAGTGAAGTTAAGGTTGTAAAATAGTCTCAACCAGCGACAAGCAACAACAACGCCTGAAAAACTCGTCGGCAAAAAGTACTTAAGGTCGCTTCTGGTTGTCGATAGGAGGCAGAGATCTAAAGATCTTAGTTTTTTTCAAAACTAAGTAAAATTAAGTGGATTGAAATTAAGTGAAAGTGAAATTAAAATTAAGTGAATTTAAACTAAGTGAACTTAAGATTGTAAAAGAGTGTCAACCAGAGACAAGCAACAACAACGCCTGAAAAACTCGTCAGCAAAAATTAAGTGAAACCTAAACTAAGCGAACATAAAATTGTAAAATAGTGTTAAGGCAAATAAATAAATACACGTGTTTGGACAAAACTAATAAATGTTTGCACCAAACTTAACTTATACTAGACATTTACGCCGCCGAGCCACGCCGCCGCCGCCGCCGCCGATTTTTTCTTTTTCTGACACGCCGCACAGTCAGGGCCGGATTAACAAGTAGGCAGAATAGGCAGTTGCCTGGGGCCCCCGATTTTAGGGGGCCCCCGAAAAATGAAAAAGACTTCTAAAATTTTCTTACAAACATAAAATTCTAGAGAGTGAAAGAAAAATATAATCAGAACTGAAAATAAATTTTACTCAAATAAATAAAATTCAATTGACCGCATTCAAAAGGCGATGACCGACGAACTAGTCAACTACACGCTGGGAAGCACATTCGAATGCGACGAATGCAGTTTACGATTCATTTGATATCATATTAGAGGCTCTAGAAATCATTGCCGATGATGAATCACAAAATACTGATACTCGTTATGAGGCGACGTGTATCGCAAATAAAATGCAAAAATTCGAATTTGGTTTCATGTTGATTTTATGGAACTCTATTTTGACTGCTATGCGTTCAGTGAGTAAGTCATTGCAAAGTGAAAAAGCAGATTTGCAAACGTGTGCTTTTTTGTACGGATCGTTAGAAGAGAGTTTAGTTTCATTCCGTGAAAAGTTCAATGATTTCGAGGAAAAAACAAAACAATTATTACCTGGTGTAGGTTATACAGAAATCGTAAAACGTACTCGTCGTAGAAAAAAACAACCTAATGACGGAAATGCTCCAGAAGTAGAATTTTTGCCTCGCGATGATTTTAGGACAAAAGGTTTCCTCGAAATTACGACAATCTTCACAGTGAAATCAAACGACGCACATTGGGAAAAAACAGGCAAAAACGCTCGCATCGCCTGTTTTGAACTCTAGAATCTATAGTTTTTGCCCTAGAGAACTGAAATTTCGCTACTATCTTTAGAATTCCTCTTAGAATTGTAGGGTGTAATTTTTTTTTCATTTCCTTTACCAGGAGCTGGTACCCTACAGTCGGAAGTTAAGAGTTTTAGAAATATGCATAATCAGAAGCAAAAAAAATAATTCAATATTTTGATAACTGATTCCAGTAGAAGATCAAAAATAAAGTTAAACGTGTTTTAGGGTTTTTTAATTTGAGCACTTTTGTGCAGCACGGTTTATGTTTTCCGAGTGTATAACAAAAGATTTAATAACTTCGGAAATAAAAAAGATAAAGGATTGAATTTTCGCATAACTGTTTCCCATAAGTAGAAGATGATTTATTCCAAAAATGAAAAAATTCGCCCACTGCCACGCCTACTCTCCATAGAGACTTTATTTTTCACAATATTAAAATAAGCTAAAACTTTGCTGTCATGCATTAAAATGTTTTTTAGAGACACTTAGCCCACTTTTATAAAAGTAGGCAAACTCTTTCTTAAAAAAATCTAAACTATTCATTTACTTTTATAAAGCACGGAAAAAGTAAACTGACAAGTATAATATATATTATGTATCTCAAGGGGTTAAAGAGGCATGTCACACCTATTTCCAGACAAACATATCCCTAAACGGACGGTAAATATTTAAAAGTTCATATTTTAAAAAATATCTTTATATGGCAACCCTGTTAAGAATGGGCAAACCAGTGTATATGGAAGTTTCAGAGAGATTTGCATTTCTCATCAACTGTTCTCTAAGTGATGGAGACCTCCACGAAGCTATAAATAACTTAGTTCGTTTTTATTCTAGAGATTTGGAAGAATTTTTCATTGAAATGAAACAATTCCAAAGTTACGTGAACTCCAGATACACTGATGCACAAAAAACTCATAGTCATTTGTATAAGATTCTAATGGAAGATCAATTAGCCGATGTATTTCCTAACACAGAAATAGCTCTTCGGATTTTTTTAACATTAATGATCACAAATTGTTCTGCCGAACGATCCTTCTCGCAATTAAAAAGAATCAAAGCTGCTGAAAGAGCTACAACGCGACAAGAGCGACTCGAGATATTAGGTATACTTTGCATTGAGTCAGATTTATTGAACAAAATCGATATTGATGATATAATTGATGAATTTGCCGAAAACAAATGTAGAAAACGACATGTTTAAAATGTAGATAGTAATTTTATTGATATTATTACATTGTGACAATAAAATTGTTATGAAAGATATAAGTTTGTATTTCTTAATCGAAAAAAGAAGGGAACGGACGTGAAAAAAGGGCCCCCAAATTGATGGTTGCCTAGGGTCCCGTTGAGGGTTAATCCGGCCCTGCGCACAGTGGCTGATTCTGCCGACGTAGGTTGCAAAAGTCGATTTTGTCATGTTCGATTTGGGGGAACTTTTATACTTGTCCGATAGATAAATGCTTGGACCTAAGAAATCCGAAAACCTTAACTAAATTGGACAAATAGTTTTGCTTGTCCGTCAAAGTTTAGAGTCCGTCAAAGTTGAGCAATTTTTAGAGTGTGAAATAATATCAGCAATTTGCACTTTTTCGGCAAAGCTGAAGTTTTAAAATACGGAAAGGAGCAAATTAATTGAAACTTTTTGCACCAGCATCGTAAAAGAATGTATTTGTAGTAAATAATTAAATATAGAAAAAAAAAATTGGTTGTTGTTGTTGTCTTTTCATAGGCACTCACTTGAAGCACTGTTTTTATCACTCTTTTTGAACTTTCGATATACTTTCAAAAAAAAGGCCATACTTGCCACGGTTCCGTCTTTGGGAAAATTGTTCACTAGTCTTCTGTGAGTACTGCCCTGAAGAGATCGGGTGCCCGATTTTGCCCGACTGGATTTTACAGCGATTTTTCTGTGGCCACCTCGCGCAATTTTGTGCTTTCGGGTGCGTGCGTTCGAACAAGTTCGTCAAGATTTTGATAGTGAATCAATTACGCGCGATTATAATCGTTGCCAGGGCATGCAAATTTGGATTTTGGCTTCATTTAAGAAGTGATACAAGCTTGCAACTCCATATTAAGTCGACTTTTTTTTTTGGCGTATATTGCTGTAAGCTCGATGTAAAGAGTACTTTTGCTGGATGCGCAGTTCGCACGTACGAAAAACAAGTTGGCTTTCATTTCCGGCAATCAGCTATCATGTATCCTTTGATTTAATGCTTTTGTTTTTAACAAAATACTAACACTGTGTCTGTCATACAATTTTATTTTAATTTGAGCAAAACTCAGTCAGTCGCCATTAGTCTTTGAGTTCAACCGCGACAATGAAACAATTAGTTATTGAAAAACAAAAAGCAGACTTATATATATGTGTACTGTCTAAAATCCACTTATGTGTCTGGGCTGTTCAAAAATCTCACAACGGGTAAAAACCTAAGAACTGCAGGTACCTGCTATTACTAGAATCTTAGTGCCTGCTATTTGAATGTAAGTAAAGTTAGTTTCGAATTTAATTTAAACTAAACATCACTTCAACTCCGCCACTGCAACTAAACCGAAGAAGAAGCACAAAAATGTTTTTAAAAAATTCGAAGCTGTTTGAAATATTTACTATTTCGAAGACAAAGGAGTAGTTCGTTCTGGTTACGTCGAATTGGTTACGTGGAAGGAAGTTTGCCTGTAGCCAAAACATCTACGTTAAAGTGAAGTTATCCAGGACTTATCGCACTATCAAGTTAAAATGGATTGCGGCAAATCGTACCAAATTCCATTTTGTCCAGAGTAATGAGGAGTGGTTAGAAAAAATAATATACTTCGATGCAAGAGATGCATATAGCATAAGCGATGACCAACCATCGACATCAAAGGCGGCAAAAGGAAGGCCGAAAAAGTCAACTCAGGACTGTGCGTCATTCACTAAAAAAGGAAGCTTATGGAGGCAACGGGAAAAATAACTGCCACCCACTTTTCAGAAGCTTTGATCATAAAATAAAATAAGGATCAGGAGAAAATGAAAGGCGTTATAGTGAAAGCAGTTTTACCAGCAAGCCCGGGTCGCGTTAAAAGAATAAAAAGCAGTTTTCCCACGCCACCCAATGTGCTACCGATCAAATATGGTCCTAATGAAGCTTTAGCATTGTTTTTAAACTTAGGATTGTCCAAAGAAAAATTTACTTTTTTTGTATATTTTTCGAATTCTGGTTCTCATTTTGAAAGCAAAATTTATGCACTTTTATCTTTAAATTTGACTCTTACAGTTTTTTTCTTAAATTTCTTATTACTTTTCATCTTTTTAATGCATTTTCATTAATTTTGCAACTGAAACTTATCATTGTTGCTCGCATTATTCTTATTTACAGTAAACCGAACTTTGACAAAGTATTACGTAGCACCCTGTACCTCGATTGAGTTTATTTTTGAGAATACAATAGCCTGATGAATTTCTAATCAACAGCAAAAAAAATTTTCCAATTATCTCTATTCGTTCAGGAGTTACTAATTTTGCAACCTGAAATGACAAATTATCCAGCCACTGTGCGCCGCCGCCGAATTAGGTAAAAACCGGCGCGGCGGCAGCGGCGTTCGGCGTCATATAAATTAATTAAGGAGCACAAGAAAAGCTTTATTTTTTTTTGTTTAACAATTGTTATTGTTTTTTTTTAATGTATTAATATATGAATATATCTATGTAAATAAAAATGAAGTGATGTGCGTTAGAAAAAAACTCAGAAACCGCTTGACCGATTGTAATAATTCTTTTTGGGGTTTTGTTTGTCTTGAATCAGAGAAGGTTTTAAAACTTGCGTGAAGTTAGCATCGGGCGAAGAATCGACTTAACAGAGTTAACTTAACAGAATGTTAAAACTTAACATTAACAGAAACTTAACAGAGTAATAACAGCGATTTAACAGAGACATAACAGACCCATTTACGGCGAAAATTTTGTTTTCGCCGCAGCATACCAGATAGTTAGCTATATAACAGATCAGCAAACTCTCAATAGTGCTGTGTTTGGTCGAAAATGTAACGCTTTTTGCTTTAATCCCAGGGACACAAGTTCAAATCTCAACGCAACGGTTTTAATTGGAGAGGGATAATCTCCAGGCAAATAAAATCTAGTTCAGTGCGAATATTATGAAAATAAATAATAATGGTGCACTCAATAATAAAAATAAATATCCTTTTTCAAAAAGAATCCAATTACATAAACACTTTAAACTGAAACAAGCTGACTGAAAACCGAGCTATAAAATACGAAATCCTTACAAAATCCTTCTCAAAAATACATTAGGGACCGCTTATCCCACTTATGCGAACCCAATCCAAATATCTCACCTATATCAGAGGGTGGCCAGGACGGCTGTGAACATATCTGAGCAAATCTAGCCAAATCTGAACAGACTTTTTTTTAAATAATTTTTCGAATTTTTTCCCCATACGGGCTGACCACTGTGCTGGCTATTGCTCCAAACTGGAGATGTGACCGCATATCTCACCTACATCAGAGGGTGACCAGGACGGCAGTGAACATATCTGAGCAAATCTAGCCAAATCTGAACAGGCGTTTTTCCTTTAATCATTTTTTCGAATTTTTTCCCCATACGGGCTGACCACTGTACTGGCTTTTGCCAGTAGCGGTTTTAGGTGCGGCAAACCTGGGCCACCGCCCAGGGCCTCGCGCTTGTAAATGAAAAAAATTTATACATTGATCAATTTTTTAAAGTGCATTTATTAGTGTTTGCATGGACGTTTGAATGTATCATAGTTCCATTTGAAACGATTTTCAAATATAATCGATTGTCGAAAGGCGTGTGTATCGATAACAATATATCGATACTGACGCCATGTGATCAGTGAGCACACTGTCTGCAGACGTGTTCCTGCGTGTTCCGTCGAATGTCATTGAATGTTGTGATTCAGTGCAAGCTCACACACGTCGTTGTGGATGGAGCTTTGTCTGCTGTGTCTGAACGGTTTGAGCAATTTGAGAATTACGAAAACCTCTTTGGATTTCTGTACGATCCGAAAAGATTGAAAACAATTTCTGATGACGATTTATTAAAGAATTGTAAAGATTTAGATTTAGCGCTACGTCACGAGAACGAGAAGGACCTGGATGGTGCTGAGCTTTTTTCGGAACTCAAAATTTTCCGGCATTTCATTACGGATGAAATGCGAAGCGCTATTTAGGTTCTTCGATTTCTCCGTTCTTACGGTAGTGGTTTCCCGAACACCACTGTTGGATATAGAATTTTATTGACCATTCCCATATCTGTGGCGAGTGCTGAAAGATCATTTTCAAAATTAAAATTAATCAAAAACTATTTGAGATCAACTATGGCTCAGGATCGCTTGACATCGCTCGCAATTTTGTCAATCGAAAAGGATATTTCGATTGACTGATTTCGACACTGTCATCGACACATTTGCAAAACTAAAAGCTCGCAAGGTTAACTTACATGTCTAAATTGAAATGTATTTGATGAAACTTATATCCTTAAGAACACTAGATATTGAATAAAACAATTTTGATCTTCCGCAGTAATCAGTATATTATTTTGAAAATGATAAAAAAACCCATTCAATGGAGTATCGATTGAAAAATACCATAACAATACTATTAAATGATGATGATTATTCAAAGAATTCGCAGTATTACTACAAACTTTCTTCCCAAATGTTACTTGTGGTGAAACCTTGAGCTGAAATTTAATCTTAACCGCGAAGGCCTCGCGAAAAATCCACGGCCCAGGGCCTCGCGTTGGCTAACGCCGGCACTGGCAGTTGCTCCAAAAATGGAGATGTGACCGCATATCTCACCTATATCAGAGGGTGGCCAGGACGGCTGTGAACATATCTGAGCAAATCTAGCCAAATCTGAACAGACGTTTTTTTTTAATCATTTTTCGAATTTTTTCCCCATACGGGCTGACCACTGTACTGGCTATTGCTCCAAAATGGAGCTGTGACCGCATATCTCACCTATATCAGAGGGTGGCCAGGACGGCTGTGAACATATCTGAGCAAATCTAGCCAAATCTGAACAGACGTTTTTTTTAATCATTTTTCGAATTTTTTCCCCATACGGGCTGACCACTGTACTGGCTATTGATCCAAAATGGAGATGTGACCGCATATCTCAGCTATATCAGAGGGTGGCCAGGACGGCTATGAACCAGGGTTACCAACTGTCCGGGTTTCGCGCAGTGTCGATTTAGACACCGAGCAGTGCGGTCGTGCGTTGGCGTGTGCTTTTTGCGAGTGCGTTTGTAGTGCGTGGTTTAAAGCGTGTGCAATTGTTTTTGCTCTAGCAGTAGCGGTAAGCGTTTGTAGCTTGGAAAAACAAGTTACCGTAAGTAACTTGTGTGCAAGTGTTGTTGTGCGCAATTCGCGTAAACAAGTCACCGTTGGTGGCTTGTGTGCAATTTGTTGTTGCGCTTTTTGTATAAACAAGTTACCGTAGGTAGCTTGTGTGTAATTGTTGTTGTGCACAAAAGTGTAAACAGGTTGCCGTTAGGTGGCCTGTCTGCATTGTTTGTGCAAGTGAGTGAGGTCAAGCAAGTAGCCGTAAGGCACTTGTGGTGTGTATAGTAGTTGTTGCTACAACTACTTGAGTTGCGTGATTGCTATTGTTGTTGTAGACTAAATAGAATAAATTGTCTAGTGTTAGTTGGTAGTGTAAGTAGTGAGTAAATGGGGCGCCCTAAGCGCAAAGGAAGTGTGACGGGGGACTCTGCCCGGGAGCCGTCCGGTCGTGAAACGACCGATTTGACGTCTTCTGACGCGGAGTCAGTGTCGGCGGACGTCCGGTCGCCCCCTCGTAAGAGGGTTGGGCACGTGGCTTCGCCCGGCAAGGGGCGCGCGGCTTCGCCCGAGGTAGGGCTTGGGCGCGCGGCTTTGGCCGGGGGAGGCAAGGAGCCTGGGCGCGCGGTTTCGCCCGCCGACACTTTAGGCGGAGAGGTGATGGATGTGGCCAGCACGAGCACGGAATGTGCTGAGTCGTCGGTCGTGAAGTCGGGTGCGAAGGTATCCGTCGTTGCGGCTGGCGGTGAGGTGCCGGCTGTGTCGTGCTTGGCAGTGCGAATGAGGAAGGGGGTGAAGGCGGCGGCTGTTGACCAGCGGCCACCTATGTCAGAGGCGCAGGCGTCGGTGGTTGCCCTGAAGGCCATCACAGCGAAAGTCATGACTGCTGTGATTGGTGCGGATGGTGTCAGCGCCGTCGCCATGAAGAATGTGGTTGAGGTCGCGGGCGAGTATGAGCTGTTGCTCATGAAGCTCGTGGCCGAGAATGCCACGTTGAAGGGCCGCATCGCTGGCCTGGAGAGTGCGGGGGCTCCGGCCTCACGGGCCATGCCGGCGCCGAGTGCGGTGCGTGTGGGCGCCCCCCAGGCGGCCGCTGCTTTGGCGTCGGTCCCTGTACCGGTTGCGCAGGCCATGACTGTGCAGCCGGCGCAGACGTGGTCGGTCGTTGTCCGGAGCCGTGATGCTAAGGCATCGGGGAAAGAGGTGGCTACCAAGGTCGTCAAGGAGGCGGGTCCTTCACTGGGCGTGAGGGTTCACGAGGTGAAGCCACTGCGTGGTGGCGGTGCGATTATTCGCACCCCCTCCAAGGCCGAAGCAGTGAAGCTGACCACGAACGCCAAACTGCACGAACTTGGGCTTGACGTGGCGGCGAATGAGAAGCTAGGCCCGAGGGTTCACTCGGAAATTTCTCCGAGTGAATTCATGGAAGAGCTCTATGAGTTAAACCTCAAAGAGCGGATAAGCCCGGCTGCCTTTAAGAAAGGCGTCCGTATGGTGAGTCGCCCGTGGACGGTAGGCTCTGGTGGGGCATCCAACGTCGTGTTGGAAGGGAACGAAGGCTTGCTTTCGTCCCTTCTGGAGGCGGAGCGATGCTACATCAAGTGATTTTCGTTCCGCGTGCGGCCCTTCATGCCGATGCCTGGCTGCTTTAGATGTTTGAGTTTTGACCATAGAGTGGCTGAGTGCCGTCTGAAAGCGGACGTTTGTCGGCGCTGTGGCCAGAGCGGTCATCGCGTCCAGCAATGCAGCAATGAGCTGCATTGCCGGAATTGCGCGTTTCGGGGCAAGCCGGCTGGACATTACATTATGTCCACCGACTGCCCGGCGTACATTGATCATTCATCATTCGTCATTGATGGGTCTGCAGGCAGTACAGTTAAACTGTCAGGGCGCATATGCCGTGATGTGCGAGTTAGGTGCGTGTATGAGTGAATGTGGCAGTGCAATTGCCCTGGTGCAGGAACCGTACGCCACCAATGGTGTCGTACGGGGAATACCTGCAGCAATGCGGGTCTTTTCTGACACCAGGGCAAATGCGGCTGTAATTGTGAATGATGTCCATTTGGACTGTATGGTTGTGTGTGCGACTGAATATGGTGTTTGTATCAGTGTGCAAGGTCACTTTGGCAAAGTGATTGTGGGCAGTGTCTACTGCAAGTATGGTGAGCCTCTAGAGCCCTACTTGAACTACCTGGACACGGTGTTCCGTCTGGCAGGCGGCGCACCTGTTTTGGTAGGTGTGGATGCGAATACCACATCTCCGCTGTGGTTCAGTAAGGTATCGCGGCATTCTGCCGGCTACCAGAGCCACAGTAGGGGTGAGGCAATGAGTGAATGGCTGGTTCCGCGAGACATTGTTGTTCTCAACGAACCAAGTGAATGGTATAGGTTTGACGGGCCTAGAGGGGTGAGTGACATTGACGTGACGCTAGTGAATGGGGCAGCGAGCAGAATGTTTGAATTCAGCTGGCGTGTCCGCGGTGGGTGGGGCATAAGCGATCACAATTTGATTGAAATTGTGATTACTGTGCCTGCCCACAGTGTGAATGAAAGGGCGGGTGTGTGTGAAAGGCGATGGCGCACCTGTGGTGTGAATTGGGAGACTTATAGTGAATTTGAAAGCATGGATGTGGACGACCAGGTCGCTCGACTTAACGAGTGTGTCTGGCGCGTGAATGATAATATGTTGCAAAAATGGGAGAGAGTGAATGAGAGGCAGGTGAAGTGGTGGACGAATGAGTTAAGTGCAAAGAGGCGGTCGGTCAGGCGTCTGAGACGAAAGTTTCAGCGCGCCCGGGCGGCCAATTCTGAGCACTCGGCCCATCGCAGGTCTGATTTTAAGATGTATGAATGAGTATAAGAGTATGCTTGTTCGCGTTAAGGAAGACAATTGGCGGGAATTTGTGGCAGACCATAGGGATGATCCATGGGGACATGCCTATCGGATCTGCCGCTCTAAGAGGAAGCAGGTGGAAGTGAGCGCCCTCCGTGTTGGTGACATTATGACATCAACATGGAGGGACAGTGTGAACGTTCTCTTAGCCGAGTTCTTTCCTAGGGCGGTTGAGCAGACGCCACCAGCACAAGTGGCAGCTGCTGAGCCGTTAGAAGACGGAGAATTAGGTTATGCATTTGGCCTGGTTAGGTCTAGACGGTCACCGGGTGTCGATGGTTTGACTGGCGAGATGTGCAAAGCCTTGTACAAAGTCATTCCGGAGTACTTGGAGGCCATCTATGAGAAATGCCTTAGTGAGGCTTATTTTCCACTCGCGTGGAAAATAGCTAGGGTCGTGGTGCTCTTGAAGTCTCCTGATAAGATCAGGACTAACCCCCGTTCTTATCGGGGTATCTGCCTCCTACCGGTTATGGTGGATCGGCTTCAAGCGCAACTGGGTGGGCTATCGGATAGGCAGTTTGGGTTTCGAAAGAGACTCGGCGTGGAAGATGCGTGGATGTATGTTAAATCGGTGGTGCGTGAGAGTAGAGAGAACTATGTTCTCGGTGTGTTTGTGGATTTTAGGGGGGCGTTTGATCACCTGCGCTGGGATAAAGTGGTAGAATGGCTGAATCATGCTGACTGCCTGGAAACAGCTCTCTGGAAGAGCTATTTCTCAGACAGGAAAGCATGTGTGATTGGGGAGAATGAACGGGTTGAAATAGATGTGGCCCGAGGATGTCCGCAGGGATCTGTCTGTGGTCCATATATATGGAACTACATGATGGATCCACTACTGCGGCGTCTGGCAGCAGTATGCAAGTGTTGTGCGTATGCGGATGATCTGCTTATCCTTGTGGAGGGCAGATCTAGAGCGGATGTAGAGCGCTTGGGGGAGCAATTTATGTGTATGGTGTGTGAATGGGGTGAATCGGTGGGTGTGGATGTGGCAATGGACAAGACTGTGACCATGCTGCTGAAAGGCAAATTGGCTCGCAGTCATCCGCCCATTGTGCGTGTGAATGGTGTTAGCCTCCGGTATGAGACGCAAGTCAAATACTTGGGGCTAACAATTGGCGAACGAATGAGTTTTGCTCCTCACTTGGTCAGGCTGAAAGAGAGGGTTGTAGGCATAATGGGTCAGGTGCGCCGGATACTCAGGAGTGACTGGGGACTCGGCCGACGCGCAGTTCGTACCAGTTACCACGGTCTGTTCGTGGCTTGTGCTGCGTACGGAGCGTCGGCATGGCACGAATATGCCGCGACGGTTGTAGGCCGCAAACACTTACTGTCTATTCAGCGTGTTATGTTGTTAGGTTGTATGCCTGTGTGCCGCACTGTATCAACAGATGCATTGCAAGTGTTGATCGGTGCGGCTCCTCTGGATCTCGTAGTCATACGGCGTGCCGTGGGCTTCGGGCTAAGGAGGGGGAATAGAGAGGTGCTGCTGCAGTATGAGAGGCTGCAAGGCGAAGGTGTGGAGAGTGGAGGACTATGTTCTGCAACGTTGGCAGCAACGTTGGGACGAAAGTCCCCATGGCAGAACGACCTATGAGTATATACGGGACGTGAGGTTCGTGGTAGGGCTCAGGGATTTCGGCTTCGGCTTGAGCCTTGGGTTCCTACTCACTGGACATGGGTCACTCAATGCATTCTTGCATAAGAGAGCCCTGAGTGCAAGTGCAGAGTGTATGTGTGGGGCTGCGCGTGAGGATTGGTTGCATGTGTTATGTGAGTGCCCGTTGTATTCAGATTTGAGGGACCTTGGGCGGATGGGGATTTGTCGGACTGACGGTGTGTGGTGTGTGCGTGAAGCACTCTCCACCAGCCAGCTGATTGCCATATTGAATGAATATGCGAATGCTGTGTTTCGGCGGCGACGGCAGTTTTGTGTATTGCCAAGTGTGAATGTGTGAGCGGGCTGTGTGGGGGGGCCGGTCTATTGAGTGGATGAATGAATGCGCACGTGAATGAGGTCAAGTGCGGTGCGGTGGTCACCAGTCCACGAGCTGAATGGGGCTCAACTGGTAGTAGCACGGCTACGAGGTCTGACCAGAGGCTTTGTCTGGTACCACGGGAATCAGGGTGCCCCTGGAGCCTTGTGCTTCAGCCTGCTTATGGGAATGGCCCCCTCGGGGAGTTCCGTGGTGGCGTGGTTTAACACCCAAATGCGGGTAGAGTTTCGACTCGGCGTGGAGTTGCGTTTACAACCGGATGCCGGACCCATAGCACGGCAGAGGTTTAGATAGGCCTCGATCCCTACCAAGGAGGGGAAATGTCCATTTACATTAACCCAATTGGTACCGGGAGCTTGCTCTCGGGGCGCTTATCAATGCTTAATTTTGATACGCTGTGCTTTTGAGCACCATGGGGTTAGGCCACACTGTGGCGGCACTCACGTTAAAAATACGACATTCAATGTCCGGGTTTCGCACTCAGTGTCGATTTAGACACCGAGCAGTGCGGTCGTGCGTTAGCGTGTGCTTTTTTCGAGTGCGTGATTAGTGCATAAATTCAGAGTGGTTGCAATTGTTTTTGCTCTAGCAGTAGCGGTAAGCGTTTGTAGCTTTGTAGCTAACAAGTTACCGTAACTTCTGTGCAATTGTTGTTGTGCGCAATTTGCGTAAACAAGTCACCGTTGGTGGCTTGTGCGACATTGTTGTTGCGCATTTTTGCATAAACAAGTTACCGTAGGTAGCTTGTGTGTGAATTGTTGTTGTGCAAGTTAGCACCAGATACGCTGACCAACGGCTCAGCGAACAACTAAGCCAACACCGAAATGCTGACATCGCAACACTGGGGACGATGACCAACGGCCCAGCCAGCAAAACATCAGAATGCTGACACCTCAACACTGGGGACGATGACCAGCGGCCCAGCCAGCACAAAACCAAAATGCTGACACCACTTTGGTGGATTTACAGCCCGATTCTGTACACTTGATAAATTCATCATATTGACTATTTGTCAAGTTTTTATTATTTGTCAAGAATCGGTATTCTATCCCAAAAGTAAAAGCTCTTTTCTTGATAAATTGTCAAAAGTGTGAATGCTATTGACAACAGCATACAAATTGAAATTTTGCCTATTGAAAATGGAAGAATTGTGCATGTTTACACTTTTACTTCAGAGAAAATAAAAAAAAAATCCGTTACCTCCCACGAATTATTTTTTGTATGCAAAAAGCGCCTATTGTGATGAAACTATTAAAAAAAAACGTTCGAACTTATTTCCAGCCCAGCCAGGATTCGAACCGGGGGCGCACGGTATGAGAAGCCAGCGCGTACCCGCTGGGCTATTAAGGCCGGTTTTTTTCTGCAAAACTTACTTTAGTTAAACTTTTTGTCTTATTTTTTGACAATTTGACAAATGTCGCATATTCACCTTATGTTGAATTAAATGAGGTTTTTACTTTATCAATGTTGCATCAGAACACCAGCAAAGCTTTTGCTTGATAAAAATCTTGACAAAATTTCTTGATAAAAAATTTGTCAAGAATACACAGAATCAGGCTGTTAGTGTCCCCCAGCACTTTTAAATGAAACGCACTGCACTTTTAATAACAACTTTTTATTTAACAATTTTAACAATGCAACTGCCGCCGGTGTCGCGTCCTGACGGTGACTGACTGATCATTGCTGGTGTCAGGACCGCTTCTTTTATAGCAGCGAGCCGGCCGTGGTCCGTTCTGCTGGTCCGCTATGCCGTTGCTGTCGTCGTGGCACAGCTGCGGCCCGCTATGTTGTCGCTGCCGTAGACCGCTATGCTGTCGCTGCCGTGAACCGCTATGCTGTCGTCGTGGTACAGCTGCGGTCCGCTATGCTGTCGCTGCCGTGGACCGCTATGCTGTCGTCGTGGCACAGCTGCGGTCCGCTATGCTGTCGCTGCCGTGGACCGCTATGCTGTCGTCGTGGCACAGCTGCGGTCCGCTATGCTGTCGTCGTAGCACAGCTGCGGTCCGTTACGCCGTTGCATGCCATCCGCCACGCTGGCACCGATGTTACATGTGCCACGCTGGCACCGTTGCTGATATGTCGAGCGGTACAGTATGTGCCGCCACACCACCAACACGCGCTGCATGGCAAGTCAACGACCACCAGCGAGTCGAGAAGCCGTGTCAGCCAAAATAAATATGAAGCAGCAAAACGCAGGTGGATCACGATGTCAAACCCAAACAATTTAATTAGACCACCAGTGCTAGGTACTCAATCCTCTCAAGCATCCACCTCAAATCCTACCCCTTACCCTCTCCAAGCATCCCCCGAACTAGCCGAGTTAATCAAAAATATAGTAACACAAGTAGCTAGGACAGAATGCGCGACCATAGTACAGAGAATGACCAACCCCACTCCCGACATAGCAACTGACCAAACTATTGACCAACGATTTAGTAACGAATTGTCCGACATGGACAAGATCCCCGAAGTAGTCAGGTCACTTAGAGAATTCAACGGAAACCCGGCTGAATTCAGTAGCTGGAGAAAAAGCGTAGAACGAATACTGAATATCTACGAAAACCAAGTAGGCAGCCCAAAATATTTCTGAATATTGAATGTAGTAAGGAACAAAATCATAGGGAAAGCAGACCAGGTTCTCGAATCGTATAACACCCCGCTTAATTGGAAGGCAATATCCAAATGCCTAAAAACCCACTACGCCGACAAAAGTGATCTAAGCACTTTGGAGTACCAAATGACGTGCCTTATACAAGGACGTCAATCCGTACAAAATTTCTACGCCCAGGTATATTCACATCTTTCATTGATCTTAAATAGAATCTCTTGCATGGAAATCAGTGAGGAATCTATGCAGATTCTGTCCCAAACATATAGAGAGAAAGCATTGGACACATTTATACGAGGACTTTCAGGAGACCTTGCAAGATTGTTAGGAATGAAAGAACCATCAGATCTACCAGAAGCACTTCACCTCTGTTTAAAATTGGAAAATCAAAACTTTAGGGCAGCACACGCTTATAGCCACCAAGGCCAACAACAAAGACCAGAAAGACCACGATACGGAGCACCTCAACCACCCCCACGACAACAATTTCAGCAATTCCCATCAGCAACAACAATTCCACCCAGAATTGGCCTACATACCATACACGCAACGAGCATTCTCACCGAATGCCAGCGCAACACCGAAATGCTGACATCGCAACACTGGGGACGATGACCAACGGCCCAGCCAGCACAACATCAGAATGCTGACACCTCAACACTGGGGACGATGACCAGCGTCCCAGCCAGAACAAAACCAAAATGCTGTCACCACCAACACGCGCTGCATGGCAAGTCAACGACCACCAGCGAGTCGAGAAGCAGCAAAACGCAGGTGGATCAATAGGTTACATTTTAGCTTAAGAACAATATTGTGATCAGTTGGAATTTATCAATAAAACTCAGCGGACATAGTCCGAACTAAAAATCATTTTTTTTAATACGATAAACAAAAGTTTATCTAATATGGCGTTCAAACTGACTCATTTAAACTAGTTTAAGTAAAAAGAGCTTTTTGTTGAACACAACCGTCCAGACTGATCAATGAAGTTTGATTTGACAGCAGTTTGTTTACAAACAACAAACAAATAATTTTGTGAACTGATGTGCTGGGAGCATAATTCGAGCGAAATATTGGCGCATATTTCATAAGCCACGGCATCGTACTCAACTTCATTCAATATTAGACGCCTTGTATTCAGATTCCACAAAAAGGCGATGAATGGAATGAAAGCAGTGCGAGCAAAACGATAATTTTTATATATTTCAAAATTTTCACATTTTCAATGTTTGTTTGGTTTTGTCGTGATAAATTCACAGCTGAATCTGTAGGGATGTTTTTTTCTGGTTTGCGTTTAGGGTGTGCGCTGTGTTCAGTTGACAAAAAAGCTTTTTCATAGAAAGCTTTCGGATGCAACCTTGCGTTAAACTCGTTTCAAAACATGTTAAATGGTTTAACACGTTTAATTTCCAACAACAATTGCATGTGAATGAACAGGTTTTCGAACTGGTTTTGTTCATTTAACGTGTTTAAGCACATTAAACACGTTTAAGTCGTCAGTTTGAACGCCATATAACTTTCACAAAAGTGTAAACAGGTTGCCGTTAGGTGGCCTGATTGCATTGTTTGTGCAAGTGAGTGAGCTCAAGCACGGCTACTTGCAGTGTGCACAGTAGTTGTTGTACAACAACTACTTGAGTTGAGTGATTGTTGCTGTTGTTGTAGATTAATAGAACACATAGTCTAGTGTTAGTTGTTAGTGTAAGTAGTGTGTGAATGGGGCGCGCTAAGCGCAAAGGAAGTGTGGGGTGCGACTCTGCTCGGGAGCCGTCTGGTCGGGACACCACCGACTTGACGTCTTCTGACGCGGAGTCTGTGTCGACGGACGTACGGTCGCCGCCTCGTAAGAGGCTTGGGCACGCGGCTTCGCCCGGCAAGGGGCGCGCGGCTTTGCCTGGTGTAGGGCTTGGGCGCGCGGCTTTGCCCGGGGGAGGCAAGGAGCCTGGGCGCGCGGCTTCGCCCGCCGACACTTTAGGCGGAGTGATGAGTGTGGATGAGGCCAGCACGAGCGCAAAAGGTGCTAAGTCGTCGGCCGTGAAGGCGAGTGCGGTCGTACCCGTCGTTGCGGCTGACGGTGAGGTGTCGGATGCCTCGTGCATGGTAGCGCGGAAGAAGAAGGGGGTGAAGGCGGCGGCTGTTGACCAGGGGCCACCTGCGTCAGAGGCGCAGGCGTCGGTGGTTGCCCTGAAGGCCCTCACGGCAAAAGTCATGGCGGCCGTGATTGGGGTGGATGGTGTCAGCGCCGTCGCCATGAAGAAGGTGGTTGAGGTCGCGGGCGAGTATGAGCTGTTGCTCATGAAGCTCGTGGCCGAGAATGCCACGTTGAAGGGCCGCATCGCTGGCCTGGAGAGTGCGGGGGCTCCGGCCTCACGAGCCATGCCGGCGCCGAGTGCGGTGCGTGTGGGCGCCCCCAGGTGGCCGCTACTTCGGCATCGGTCCCTGTACCGGTTGCGCAGGCCATGACTGTGCAACCGGCGCAGACGTGGTCGGTTGTTGTCCGGAGCCGTGATGCTAAGGCATCGGGGAAGGAAGTGGCCACCAAGGTCGTGAAAGAGGCGGGTCCTTCACTGGGCGTGAGGGTTCACGAGGTGAAGCCACTGCGTGGTGGCGGTGCGATTATTCGCACCCCCTCCAAGGCCGAAGCAGTGAAGCTGACCACGAACGCCAAACTGCACGAACTTGGGCTTGACGTGGCGGCGAATGAGAAGCTAGGCCCGAGGGTTCACTCGGAAATTTCTCCGAGTGAATTCATGGAAGAGCTCTATGAGTTAAACCTCAAAGAGCGGATAAGCCCGGCTGCCTTTAAGAAAGGCGTCCGTATGGTGAGTCGCCCGTGGACGGTAGGCTCTGGTGGGGCATCCAACGTCGTGTTGGAAGGGAACGAAGGCTTGCTTTCGTCCCTTCTGGAGGCGGAGCGATGCTACATCAAGTGATTTTCGTTCCGCGTGCGGCCCTTCATGCCGATGCCTGGCTGCTTTAGATGTTTGAGTTTTGACCATAGAGTGGCTGAGTGCCGTCTGAAAGCGGACGTTTGTCGGCGCTGTGGCCAGAGCGGTCATCGCGTCCAGCAATGCAGCAATGAGCTGCATTGCCGGAATTGCGCGTTTCGGGGCAAGCCGGCTGGACATTACATTATGTCCACCGACTGCCCGGCGTACATTGATCATTCATCATTCGTCATTGATGGGTCTGCAGGCAGTACAGTTAAACTGTCAGGGCGCATATGCCGTGATGTGCGAGTTAGGTGCGTGTATGAGTGAATGTGGCAGTGCAATTGCCCTGGTGCAGGAACCGTACGCTACCAATGGTGTCGTACGGGGAATACCTGCAGCAATGCGGGTCTTTTCTGACACCAGGGCAAACGCGGCTGTAATTGTGAATGATGTCCATCTGGACTGTATGGTTGTGTGTGCGAATGAGTATGGTGTTTGTGTTAGTGATTGTGATTGTGGGCAGTGTCTACTGCAAGTATGGTGAGCCTCTAGAGCCCTACTTGGACTATCTCGACACGGTGTTCCGTCTAGCAGGGGGCACACCTGTCCTGATAGGTATGGATGCGAATGCCGTATCTCCGCTGTGGTTCAGCAAGGTATCGCGGCTTGCTGCCGGCTACCAGAGCCACAGTAGGGGTGAGGCAATGAGTGAATGGTTGGTTCCGCGAGACATTGTTGTTCTCAACGAACCAAGTGAATGGTATAGGTTTGACGGGCCTAGAGGGGTGAGTGACATTGACGTGACGCTAGTGAATTTGGCAGCGAGCAGAATGTTTGAATTCAGCTGGCGTGTCCGCGGTGGGTGGGGCATAAGCGATCACAATTTGATTGAAATTGTGATTACTGTGCCTGCCCACAGTGTGAATGAAAGGGCGGGTGTGTGTGAAAGGCGATGGCGCACCTGTGGTGTGAATTGGGAGACTTATGGTTTCCATGTGCGTGAAGTGGTCACGAAAGTGCCACTTAGTGAATTTGAAAGCATGGATGTGGACGACCAGGTCGCTCGACTTAACGAGTGTGTCTGGCGCGTGAATGATAATATGTTGCAAAAATGGGAGAGAGTGAATCAGAGGCGGGTGAAGTGGTGGACGAATGAGTTAAGTGCAAAGAGGCGGTCGGTCAGGCGTCTGAGACGAGAGTTTCAGCGCGCCCGGGCGGCCAATTCTGAGCACTGGGCCCATCGCAGGTCTGATTTTAAGATGTATGAATGAGTATAAGAGTATGCTTGTTCGCGTTAAGGAAGACAATTGGCGGGAATTTGTGGCAGACCATAGGGATGATCCATGGGGACATGCCTATCGGATCTGCCGCTCTAAGAGGAAGCAGGTGGAAGTGAGCGCCCTCCGTGTTGGTGACATTATGACATCAACATGGAGGGACAGTGTGAACGTTCTCTTAGCCGAGTTCTTTCCTAGGGCGGTTCAGCAGATGCCACCAGCACAAGTGGCAGCTGCTGAGCCATTAGAAATTGGAGAATTAGAGTATGCATTTGGCCTGGTTAGTTCTAGACGGTCACCGGGTGTCGATGGTTTGACTGGCGAGATGTGCAAAGCCTTGTACAAAGTCATTCCGGAGTACTTGGAGGCCAATTATGAGAAATGCCTTAGTGAGGCTTATTTTCCACTCGCGTGGAAAATAGCTAGGGTCGTGGTGCTCTTGAAGTCTCCTGATAAGATCAGGACTAACCCCCGTTCTTATCGGGGTATCTGCCTCCTACCGGTTATGGTGGATCGGGTTCAAGCGCAACTGGGTGGGCTATCGGATAGGCAGTTTGGGTTTCGAAAGAGACTCGGCGTGGAAGATGCGTGGATGTATGTTAAATCGGTGGTGCGTGAGAGTAGAGAGAACTATGTTCTCGGTGTGTTTGTGGATTATAGGGGGGCGTTTGATCACCTGCGCTGGGATAAAGTGGTAGAATGGCTGAACAATGCCGACTGCCTGGAAACAGCTCTCTGGAAGAGCTATTTCACAGACAGGAAGGCATGTGTGATTGGGAAGAATGAACGGGTTGATATAGATGTGGCTCGAGGATGCCCGCAGGGATCCGTCTGTGGTCCATATATATGGAACTACATGATGGATCCACTACTGCGGCGTCTGGCAGCAGTATGCAAATGTTGTGCGTATGCGGATGATCTGTTTATCCTTGTGGAGGGCAGATCAAGAGCGGATGTAGAGCGCTTGGGGGAGCAATTTATGTGTATGGTGTGTGAATGGGGTGAATCGGTGGGTGTGGATGTGGCAATGGACAAGACTGTGACCATGCTGCTGAAAGGCAAATTGGCTCGCAGTCGTCCGCCCATTGTGCGTGTGAATGGTGTTAGCCTCCGGTATGAGACGCAAGTCAAATACTTGGGGCTAACAATTGGCGAACGAATGAGTTTTGCTCCTCACTTGGTCAGGCTGAAAGAGAGGGTTGTAGGCATAATGGGTCAGGTGCGCCGGATACTCAGGAGTGACTGGGGACTCGGCCGACGCAGTTCGTACCAGTTACCACGGTCTGTTCGTGGCTTGTGCTGCGTACGGAGCGTCGGCATGGCACGAATATGCCGCGACGGTTGTAGGCCGCAAACACTTACTGTCTATTCAGCGTGTTATGTTGTTAGGTTGTATGCCTGTGTGCCGCACTGTATCAACAGATGCATTGCAAGTGTTGATCGGTGCGGCTCCTCTGGATCTCGTAGTCATACGGCGTGCCGTGGGCTTCGGGCTAAGGAGGGGGAATAGAGAGGTGCTGCTGCAGTATGAGTGGCTGCAAGGCGAAGGTGTGGAGAGTGGAGGACTATGTTCTGCAACGTTGGCAGCAACGTTGGGACGAAAGTCCCCATGGCAGAACGACCTATGAGTATATACGGGACGTGAGGTTCGTGGTAGGGCTCAGGGATTTCGGCTTCGGCTTGAGCCTTGGGTTCCTACTCACCGGACACGGGTCACTCAATGCATTTTTGCATGAGAGAGCCCTGAGTGCGAGTGCTGAGTGTATGTGTGGGGCTGTAAGAGAGGATTGGTTGCATGTGTTGTGTGAGTGCCCGTTGTACTCAGATTTGAGGGACCTTGGGCGGATGGGGATTAGTCGGACGGACGGTGTGTGGTGTGTGCGTGAAGCACTCTCCACCAGCCAGCTGATTGTCATATTGAATGAATATGCGAATGCTGTGTTTCGGCGGCGACGGCAGTTTTGTGTATTGCCAAGTGTGAATGTGTGAGCGGGCTGTGTGGGGGGGCCGGTCTATTGAGTGGATGAATGTGTGCGCACGTGAATGAGGTCAAGTGCGGTGCGGTGGTCACCAGTCCACGAGCTGAATGGGGCTCAACTGGTACTAGCACGGCTACGAAGTCTGACCAGAGGCTTTGTCTGGTACCACGGGAATCAGGGTGCCCCTGGAGCCTTGTGCTTCAGCCTGATTATGGGAATGGCCCCCTCGGGGAGTTCCGTGGTGGCGTGGTTTAACATCGAAATGCGGGTAGAGTTTCGACTCGGCGTGGAGTTGCGTTTACAACCGGGTGCCGGACCCATAGCACGGCAGAGGTTTAGATAGGCCTCGATCCCTACCAAGGAGGGGAAATGTCCATTTACATTAACCCAATTGGTACCGGGAGCTTGCTCTCGGGGCGCTTATCAATGCTTAATTTTGATACGCTGTGCTTTTGAGCACCGTGGGGTTAGGCCACACTGTGGCAGCACTCACGTTAAAAAATACGACATTCAATGTCCGGTTTTCGCAGTGTCGACTTAGACGCCACACAGTGCTTCGACTCCATACAAAATTGCGGCAAAAATAGAAGAAGTACGTGAAATTCGCTGAAACTTTGCAGTCTAAGTAATTTTGGGCTGCTGACTTCAAAATTTGTGTTTGTTTCCAAAAAATATATATAGTTTCATAAAAATCGAATATATATGGTTATATACGTATTATTTTATCATCACCGAGCTCAAACCGCTGGAGCTATAATGATGAAATTTGGTCAAAAGTTGTATTTTGTTGTCGACCTTTACAGGGCGGAAAGGGGGTGGTGAAGCTTATATGGACGGACATTGTTTTTTGGTCGGATTGTTTAAAAATTGTGTATATGTATACTAAAAAAGCAATAACAAAATACGTATTGTAGCGTTTTTCTAAATTCGACATTTAAAGGGGGGGAAAAAGTGCTGTAAAGTTGCTTAAAGGATATATTTTTTGTTTATTTGATATCCGTAGAACTGAACATGGAGATGAGACAAGTGAATATGCAATGCAGCTCAATTTATAACGGCGAGACTATTTTATAAATTATTCTTCAAAACTAGGGCTTCTTTAAAATGAGACATTCCTCCTTTTTTTAGAATATCTTAGCGTTGAATCACATTTTAGCATACAAATTCCATAATAATGAGAAAAAAACCGATGATATGGCTCATAATAGTTTAAATAAGCGTACCAAACCTATTTTTATAAAAAACATTCGTAGTTTGTGGCTTTTACTTGTTTACACATTTTGGTCGCAATTTTAACTCAAGCGATTTCTGTAAAAAAAATAAACATTAACAGTTTCAAAAAAATTGAATATTTTCCAAATGCGCAAAAAGACGCAGCATTTTGTTTGCGGACTTAAGAGAAGAAAGTCCATCTAAAAAAAATCATAAAACGGATTTACGCCAGTTAACGCCATTCGATTTAAATTTCCTTTCTAAATTTGGTTATTTTAAGGGGGCTTTCCCGTTTTTTCGTCGAAAAATGAGGTGTTTTTCAAGAATTAATTTTGGAAAGACAGTTTGATAAAATGTTGTAATTCTTTTTTATTTTGTTTGTTGTTACAATAGTGAGTTGAAACAAATTTTTTTTTTGGAAAAAAAAACAAAATGGCCGCCGGCTTGCCAAGTACTTATGTTGCCTTGTTTGGAAAACATACTCCCAGGTTTTTACACTTTTCTCGGGTACGGTTTATCTGAAATCAAATTGACCATCATTTTCATTAATGTGCGATAGAGAATTCATTTGTGAACACGTGAAATTCAGTTTTATCCAAATCGGTTCATTAGATCCGAAAAAAAGTGTAAAAAACGTCACAAAAACATGGTTTCGAGGAAAACGCGATTAAAGTTTTTTTTAAAGCGTACGGGAGGCTGTGCGCGCCGAAACATTTTTGGCTATAACTTCAAAACTATTGCATATTTCATTATGAAACTTTGGCTTCATATTGTTATAGTATTTATAAATCGATTTCTGTAAAAAAAACGATTTTTTTGAAACCGAAAAACGGCCCCCTTAAATTTTCATTGGTTAAAAACCATTCACTTTAGGAAATTCGTACAAACAAATTGTTTATGCTAAACAAAAAAAACACTGATCAGTGGTCTCGCTCCTATCAATGTAGTTTTATTATTAAAAGAAATTGGTGGCCTATCTACAACAACACATTTTCTACAATTTTTTTTATACAAGCACCTAAATTTCATTTTTCCCCTTCATAAATTTTTCTAAAAATATATCCGACTTTGACAAGCTATATCTCCTAATCTCCACAATTGTTCGAGAAAATATTTTGGATACAGCTTAATTAAAGAATTGCCTTTAACATGATACTACTTTTGTCAAAATCCGCGATAATTTTTTTTCTTATTTTTGTCCACTCTCGAAGCACTGTGCGCCAGTGCGAACGGACGTGTTTGTGAGTGATTTTCCCAGTGCGAAGTGTGCTATTCAGTGTGCCCGAGTAGCGGTATATTATGAGTACATTTTTGTAAACAAGTTACCGTTGGTAACTTGTGCGAAATTGTTGTTGCGCATTTTGCGTAAACAAGTTACCGTAGGTAACTTGTGTGTAGATTGTTGTTGTGCACAAAAGTGTAAACAGGTTGCCGTTAGGTGGCCTGTCTGCATTGTTTTTGCTTGAGTGCTTGAGCTCAAGCAAGTAGCCTTAAGGCACTTGTGGTGTGTATAGTAGTTGTTGCTACAACTACTTGAGTTGCGTGATTGTTGTTGTTGTTGTTGTAGATTAAATAGAATAAATAGTCTAGTGTTAGTTGTTAGTGTAAGTAGTGAGTGAATGGGGCGCCCTAAGCGCAAAGGAAGTGTGGGGTGCGACTCTGCCCGGGAGCCGTCTGGTCGGGACACCACCGACTTGACGTCTTCTGACGCGGAGTCGGTGTCGACGGACGTACGGTCGCCGCCTCAAGGCAAGGGCAAGGGGCGCGCGGCTTTGCCCGGGGTAGGGCTTGGGCGCGCGGTTTCGCCCGGGGGAGGCAAGGGGCCTGGGCGCGCGGCTTCGCCCGCCGACACTTTAGGCGGAGTGATGAGTGTGGATGAGGCCAGCACGAGCGCAAAAGGTGCTAAGTCGTCGGCCGTGAAGGCGAGTGCGGTCGTACCCGTCGTTGCGGCTGCCGGTGAGGTGTCGGATGCCTCGTGCATGGTAGCGCGGAAGAAGAAGAAGAAGGGGTGAAGGCGGCGGCTGTTGACCAGGGGCCACCTGCGTCAGAGGCGCAGGCGTCGGTGGTTGCTCTGAAGGCCATCACGGCAAAAGTCATGGCGGCCGTGATTGGGGTGGATGGTGTCAGCGCCGTCGCCATGAAGAAGGTGGTTGAGGTCGCGGGCGAGTATGAGCTGTTGCTCATGAAGCTCGTGGCCGAGAATGCCACGTTGAAGGGCCGCATCGCTGGCCTGGAGAGTGCGGGGGCTCCGGCCTCACGGGCCATGCCGGCGCCGAGTGCGGTGCGTGTGGGCGCCCCCCAGGCGGCCGCTACTTCGGCGTCGGTCCCTGTACCGGTTGCGCAGGCCATAATGATATAAATAAGTAAAATAAATGTTGAAAAAATTTCCCTGCTTCATAAAAACTATTATAAGTAATTCCAATCAAGTAGCCGTGCCATTTTAAACGAAAACATTAATCACAGGGATGTGCGCTATGTTTCCTCGGTGGCATTGCGCTAGCGCTATGGTAGCGCACTTCGTGATAAAAGATGCGGGTTCAAATCCCCATAGGACTTTTTTTTAATTGTTTTGTTTATGACTTTTTTAAGGTACATTTACGACCTTTTTCAATTAAGACATTCATAAAAGTCGAAGATACTGAATAATTATAGTATTCACAATCAAATCACAGCAATTGAAAGCAGACATCAGAATCAAATTTTTACTAAGCATTTGCGAAACCATGTTTACTTGCCCAATACTTTTTCAATCAAATATCTATAAATTAATGTGTTTTGAAAATTAAAAAAGTCATTGAATGCAAAAGAAAAAACTGACAGAACAAACCCACGACGATTAATTGAACCCGGACTGAGCAACTCGCTACGACGAACAAACAATCACCACCGAAGACAAGAGCGCTAACGCAGTCAACCATGGCCACCACCTCCACGTTGCATTTTAACAATCAATTTTACAAACGAAGAAAAAGAAGAGACACTTTATTCCATAAAGATTTATCAAATATGCCTAAGACAAATCCGGCACCTTTCGGTGTACAGAAAAACGTACATTTACATCTTGCAGCTCTGCTATTTACATTTCTACAGCTTTTGAGTAGCAGAATGACATTAACAGAAAAAGTCGATTCTATGCTAACAACAAAAAAAGTGCTAACTTCACAAAATTAACAATTTTTTGTAAACAATCATCGATCCAAATTTCAAAATAATAGATACAGTTCTATTCACGAAAACAATGTCTCCCCCTCAACACGACTCGATTTTGGAGCAATAACCAGTACAGTGGTCAATACGTAGGGAATATTTCAAAAAATAATAAAACAAAAATTGTCGGTTCAGATTTGTCTGCATTTCTCCAGAAATGTTCACAGCCGCCCTGGCCACCCTCTGATATAGGTGAGATATGCGGTCACATCCCCATTTTGGAGCAATAGCCAGTACAGTGGTCAGCCCGTATGGGGAAAAAATTCGAAAAATGATTAAAAAAAGGTCTGTTCAGATTTGGCTAGATTTGCTCAGATATGTTCACAGCCGTCCTGGCCACCCTCTGGTATAGGTGAGATATGCGGTCACATCTCCATTTTGGAGCAATAGCCAGTAAAGTGGTGAGTTCGTATGCAAAAAAATTCAAAAATACACACAGTTTTGAGACATATTACTTTTTAATATTGTTAGTTTAAGTGGATCGCATATTACTTGGTTTTAAAAGTAACATAGTTGTAAAAAAAAATCCGGCTCGAAGGACCATGTAAAGTTTCGGGCGGGGCGGGAGAAATTAAAAGCAGTTAATTCGGGTTGTGGTGAGTCTTTATTCTTCAACGTACGAATGACAAGTTACAAGTAGTAGGGGAGCAGAAAATAGGGGGAACATTAGTACAAAAGTACAAATGATTCTTGTTGAATACCTATTTTGTAATTTCCGTGAACCCTTATTTGTTATTAACAAGCTTTGTGATATTTTTCATTCATTGAAACTTAACAAAAAATAAAACTATTCCCCATAACTATTTTATCACCCGCTTTATCGTTTAATTCCCGAAAATGTTTCACTTCTGCTTTAAAGGGTTATATACACTTGCGTTGGTCAAAAAAATCGAAAATTTTTTTATTGCATTTTCTGAAAGTACATATCTTAGAGAATATTTTCCCCAAAAATCATAAAGATCCGAGCATTAGAACCAGATTGGCAGCTATTGATAGCGCGCTATCTGCAACTACGAGTCAACGGCGAGTCACGCTTCACGAGCGATTATCTCGAAACTGTTTTTTCAAAAAGTGTGGTTGCGGTGACCACGATTACTAAAGAACCGTTAACTCGATCAGTCTGAAATTTTCCAGGCTTATTAAAAACAATATTAGCCTGTTCGTGAACGAAGGATTTTCAATTTGAAGCAAAATTTGTTTTTCCTGATGTAAAAACCCGAATACGTTCAAAACTCGAACTTTTTAGAAAGACGATTATAATTTTCGAAAAAAATTTTATTTTGCAAAATCCTTCGTTCACGAACAGCGTATAGGTGTAAACTACATACATTTTTTTGGTTTTTGTATTTCAGATGAGCAGATCCTTCGTTATCGTGGTCACCGCGGACGATGTTGGGAAAATTGTGTTTTGGCATAATGGCTACTGTGACTAGTATTATAAATATTTTCTTTTGAAAAAATTCATGAAGCATCTCTCGAAGTGTATAAATAAATAGGCATTTAGTGTTTTAAGAAAAGTTGTGTTGTTTTTCCAAAAAAAAATCGTAAAAATTCCTTTTTTTTCTCGCGCCCAAGTGTATATAACCCCTTAAAGTATTTATGGTGACTCAAAAATAATCCGTTATAATTACACGTAAAACTTGTTTTTTAGTTTTTTTTTATAGAAACCTATTCAAATTTGCATTAAAAAATTTAATTTTTCAAATTAAGTTAGTTAATTAAGTTAGTTATATTTACTACGTAATATATTACTCCAATCATTGAATATTATGTCGCCTTTTGGAGCAACGTATGTTAGAGCATCAGATAGAGACTGAATTCAAAAATTGTTGTTGTTATGAAAAGAGCCAAAAGAACGATTTATTCGCGATAGATGACATATAAGAGGTGAACCAGAAACATTTTAGAATTTTTACGGGATTTTTTTTGGAGTGAAAATATGTATGAATATTGCAGTTTCATGCTAAATTAGTCAATTGCAAAACCGAAAACTCTATGACAATTACGCAACTAAGTTCGGTTGCGCGATTCTCGATGATGGAACCTACTGTAAGGCGGACTTCAAGCAGTTTCTAATGAAGCAAACCTTAACCCATTTCCTTCCTCTGTTGCGTATACGCAACGTTACTATTTAAAAAATTCGTATGTGCAGTGTGTGTGAGGTATTGCGATAAATTTTTTTTTGTTCGGAAGGTATATCCTTAGGCTTTCTTCCCCTCCATATCTCAACTACCTACAAAACACACACTGACACACACACTTGTATATGTAGACACATGTTTTTCAGACAAATTTTGAATCGCACACTAAAAATTGTCAAACGTTAATTCTTTTTTTGGTCGACATGAAAATACGTTCACATAAAGGCAAAGAAAAAATAAAATTGGTTTGTGAATTATCTGGGTGTCATTATGCGTGTTCTAGATAAGTCTCGAATCTGTGTTTCGTGTACGCAACGTTGGCGCCACGTCGACAAATGAATTTAAATTAAAATGAAATTATATAAAATAAGTTTTTTAAGAATAATAGCATATATATCGATTTTACTTGAATAATAATTTTTTTCGCAAAAACGGCGAAAATGGGTTATGAAAAACAAACAAAGTTTGCAAACATGATGTACAGTTCTGAATTCGATGGAAGCAAGCCTATGCAATAGCCACCGAACGTATTGTCCAGTCTCTAACTAAAAACGTTAAGAAAAATATTAAAATAATAATTATATTTCATAATTTTTTTTTTGTGAATTAGAGTTTAAGAAATGAATAAGAAACTGCAGCTTATTTTAGTAAAATCACACTATTACTTTTTTAATGTGTCCTTAAAAATTCTAAATTTTTTCTAGTTCACTCCTTATGGTAGTTATCACTAAAGAATTTGCCATCTAAAATTTATTTGTATAAAAATTGCAGATGAAGGCTATTGAAAATAAGCCATCGAAATATGTAAAAAAAAATTAATTTCAATATCAAAAACATCACCCAATAACAGCGTGTTTTGAACTCGCGACCTACGGTTTGCAACCAGTACCAACGGTCCGTCGCGCCACTTAACGCAACAATTGTCTTGGAATATGTGCTGTTAAATGTCAAATGATTTTCGCCGCAAATTTGTTTCTGTTACGATTTCGCCGTCTTATGTTGCTTACAGACCCGTTTAACAAAAAAATTCGATTCTAACTTGAGGTTAACAGAGAGAATCGAGGCTAACTTCACATCGGTGGTTTTAAAGTAAAACAAAGTTTAAATTTGAAGACCGTTGGACAAGGGGCGTGGAACTTATTTTTCACTCATTTTCGACTTAAATTTTCCGCATAACTTTGGAACTATAAGCCACACATCAATGAAACTTGGTACGAGCTTACGATTTAGATGCGCTCAGCGACTGAAAGAATAGTGTAGGTATTGGACAAGGGGGCGTGGCACCACCCTTAAAATTGGGTATACCATCGCCCCATAGATCTGTTGTTCCACTGATAAAATTGTATGGGCGTTGGTGTTGGTGTTTTCGGTTGCTATGATGCGAGCGGGAAGAGCGAAGCGTAGACATTTGAAAATGTTAGGTTCATAACATTTTCTGTTAGATTTGCGTAGGACAACAGCAAAAAGCTATGTTATTGTTCGCAACGGCTTCACTCGTGTAAATTGAAGTGGTGGTTGTTGCAGCGTAGTGTTCGCTCAATCATTTTTTGCATGCATGTTTCTTGATCTTGTTTGCCGAAGCGCAAGCAAAAAACAAACAACGAACGAAGGCATCGTCATGATCGTTTCAACGAAGATGACTCGGGATTCGCTAATGTTTTTGTTGTTGTCGTTTATTGTGTGTATGCTTTTTTGGTTTTGCTGTAATGTCACTATCAATCGAAGCTTTGTGGTGTATGGCTGTTTGCTCAAATGCTGCGCTTTGATTGATTTTTAAAACCTGCAAATTTTTAGACGTGGTTGAATCCAATTTGAAATTTTCACAAATATTTTTACGTGGCGAGTTCCAAGTAAAATCATTTGTTTATATTTTGACGTGGTTGATACCAATTTTGAACCTTTTGCAGCGGTTTTTTTTTTACGTGGTTGAATCCAATTTGAAATTTTCACAAATATTTTTACGTGGCGAGTTCCAAGTAAAATCATTTGTTTATATTTTGACGTAGTTGATACCAATTTTGAACCTTTTGCAGCGGTTTTTTTTGACGTGGTTGAATCCAATTTGAAATTTCTACAAATATTTTTACGTGGCGAGTTCCAAGTAAAATCATTTGTTTATATTTTGACGTGGTTGATACCAATTTTGAACCTTTTGCAGCGGTTTTTTTTTGACGTGGTTGAATCCAATTTGAAATTTCTACAAATATTTTTACGTGGCGCATTCCAAGTAAAATTATTTGTTTATATTTTACCGTAGTTGATACCAATTTTGAATTTTTTTAAGAAGTATTTTAACGCCATTGTCCAACATTGTAATTCTATTTTGTGTTTCGGCTTGTTACAATATGGCTACAAATATAAAGACAAATAGAAATTCCTCAACGTCTGGAATTCAATGTTGTGTTCGCAGTTGCAACAAATCGAGACGACAATGCGAGAATCTTAGATTATTTAGATTCCCCGCTGCTGATTTCGTGTTTGGCCAAATTTGGCGCGAAAAATGCAATATATCTTATGACGACTATAACCGAAAACTGTATATTTGTGAAAATCATTTCTCCAGTACTTATGTAGGAAAAAGGTTTCTAAAAAAGGATGCGATTCCAACCTTAAACTTAGACGAAGATCATGAGATTTCTAATGAAGAATTTTTAGAACCAGATTCTTCATTGAAACGACCACGTTATGATGACATAGTATGCAGTAATTGCGAAAAAAAAGTCAAAATAACCCATTATTACAAAAAGAAATACAGCGACCTATTAAAAAAATTCAAAAAAATTAACGAAAAATTGCGAAAAGAAAAGCGCTTTATTTTAAAATCCAAGAATTGTTGTTCAAAGACTTTAAAAAATTCAATTGATTCTGTAAAACATATCAACTTGGAATCCAAAACATTTTGTAAACTTTTACTTAGCACCCGGCCAAAAGAATATTCTGACGAAGTGAAATATTTAGCGCAAAATATTTTTTATATTTCACAATCAACATATTCTTTCCTTAGAGATAAGTTAAATTTCAATTTGCCACATATCAGCACCTTAAATCGGTGGGCTCCAATAAAGTTCCTTCAGCCCGGTATCAACAATGTGGCTTTTGAATTCATTAAAAAGATGTGCTTAGAGTTGAAGGAAAAAAATGAAAATAATATGGTTCTTTTAATGGACGAAATGGCAATACGTAGAGAATTACGATACAATCAAAAACTAGATTTAATTGACGGATTTGAATGCACAGGCTTCGAAAGAACAAAAAAAATTTGTAAGCAAGTATGTGTATTTATGTTGAAGTCCATGTTCTCGAGTTGGTGTTCAATTTTAAACTATTTTGTGTCAGAGAATGGATTAACAGCAGATACGTTGTGCAAAATAATTAAAGAAAATCTTAAAATTTTAAGCAATTTTGGTATAGTAGTGAACGTTTTGGTTTGTGATCAGGGGTCTTCTAATAGAAAGTGTTTCTCCGACTTAGGCGTATGTATAGAGAAACCATACTTTCAATTTCAAAATCAAAAAATTTATTGCATGTTCGATTTCCCACATTTAATCAAGTCATTGCGAAATGGTTGGCTTAAATGCGACTTGAAAACGCCTGATGATTTAGTTAGCTTTAAAGTAGTTCAAGAGCTTTGGGAGAGGGAAGAAAATTGTAAAACCAAAATGTGCCCAAAATTAACTAGACAACACATATTTCCAAATTCATTTGAAAAAATGCGTGTTAAATTTGCCACGCAAGTGTTCAGTAAAACAGTTGAAGCTGCTATCAGAACAATTTCAGAGTGGATTTAAAAAAATCTCACAAGAGGTAGTGTTATCCACAGCTGATTTTATAGCAAAAATTGATCAAATATTTGATTGCATGAATAGTGGATCTTTGTATGCAGATAACTGCTACCGACCTGCTCTTCAGATTAAGAAAGAATCGCACACATTTATTCAAACATTTTTATATTACCTAGAGGAAGTGAAATTTGTTGATGAAAAAAAACGAGTTTTCTTCCTAGATGGCATGAAACTATCCTTAAAATCGGTCCTTCTACTTGTAGATGAAATATTAAAAGATAATTCGGACAAGTTTTTTATTATGACAAAGGCCTTTAACCAGGACAAGTTGGAGAATACGTTTGCTGTGTTAAGGCAAAAAGGAGGTAATAACTGTAACCCCTCTGTAGCCGAACTTAATAATATCTTAGCCAGGTTATTAGCCTTTAAAATAATAAAGTTTAGCTCCCCTACCAATTGTGAAGAGACGCAAGATTCAATGACTAATTTAATTTCAAGCGCTTCTTTTAATGAGGATGTTTTGCAGGCTAATGGCGATGATAATGACAATGAAATCCTGGAAAATCTTGATCTAAGTAGTGAGATGCACGAGGCGTATTTTGTAGGTGACACCTTTTGTAATCCGAAAGATATTAACTTAGAGCTGGTTTCCATGAGGTATTTTGTTGGATACGTAGCGTACAAAATCATTCCTAAATTAAATTGTGAAAACTGCGGTGACGAATTGAGAAAAAGGGATGAAGTTTTGACTGCTCCAAGTGAAATTTTTATTTTTCACTAAAATTATCAGTAAATTTCTGATTTTGGTAATCTTTTTGCTCCTTCCAATTCCCTAATGAATGTATGCATAAAACATATTTTAATTTTTCATAAAATCTTCGAAGCAGAACCTGAAAAAATTGGTATTAAAGCACACGTTTTACAATCTTGTAAAAATGCTACACCTGAATGGTTCCATGGTGCGTGCTGTAACCATAGAGTCCAAATTTTAGATTTTCTTCTTTTAGTTCTTCTACGAAAACACTGCATGTGGGCTGTGCAAAAAGGAAGTTCGAAAGAACGAAAATTGAAAATAATTGTTGACAAATAAAAAAATTCTTATTAAAAATTATTATTTATGAAAGATAAATTTAAACGAAAGTAAAACAATAAACATAAAACCTTACAATAATATTTTTAATAAATAACTATAAACGCTCTTGTGCAACATGTTTGCACCCATATTTTACTACACCAAGTTCACACATTTTTTTTGCTAATTGTAATTTGCTTGTGATTATAAAAAAGAAAGCAGAAATAGCGACGCAACAATTACCAACAACAATGCTATCTCGCCTGCACGGCACAGCGCAAAAAACAGTATACCGCTAACTTTTGTTTGTTTGCCAATAATATAATGCTATTCCCCGCGACAACAAAAGCAGCGTTCATCGTCATGTTTATCAAGTGGCGCAACAGCAGCGAGAATACGAATGAGTACAGAAGCGACTTCAATTCACATGTTACGCCGAAGTTACAGACATTTCTGCTGTCAATAACAGAGGGTACTACCAGCAGTACCCACCATACAACGCGTTTGCTTGTATGAGATGCGCGTTCTATCCCTGCCAGACACGTGTGATCGAAACTCCAACACATTTACAAAAATTCTCGCTGAAACTAACACATAAACATTTACAAAGGAAATTTTTAAGTATGTTCCATGCAAGCGGGAAAAAGAAGTTTCAGTACGCCAAATTTCCCTGTATGAGAAAACGAGATGGCACTATATGTACATACGGCACGTGCCGTTATGACGCTTGCGCCCATGACGCAATTGTCAAATTGTGAAAAGTGTAATAAAAGTGTGTCAAAAGCAGGTCAGCGGTGGAAAAGTTAAAAAAAGATAAGTACAATTGTTTATTAATTTTGTAAAAAATATGTTAATTAAATTGTATTTAAAATAGATGAGAAGCGTATCAAAATAATTGTTTGCTAGCATTCTTTTAATTTAATCTTTGCAGATTGTGTTCAGCGCTAGCGCTCCTAACCTCAAAAATGTCGTGGACTGAGGGTCAATTTCATTTCATTACATTTGCCAAATTTTTAATAATTTAATTACTTTGGTTCGCACTATAAATGTGTAAATTAATGATTTTTGAATAATAAAAACCTTTTTTATAAAAATAGGCATATGAAATAATAAAATGCCAAGGCTTTTTTATTTTCAATCAGCTGTGATAGGTTTATGCGTCAAGTGTGATGCCTTTTGATATCACTGATGAGAGAAATTTTATCAGCAGTGATTAATCACACGTGATTGGGATTTGATCATTGCTGATTAGAGTGAGCGAGACAACTATATGTTGGACCACGTTTTAAATCGCATGTGTACGAAGGTGATGCAGAATCACATGGACACAAAAATACCCATCACATTTTTCACACTGCTAGTGGAAAAATGATGGAGATTGTGATCGAAATTTCATCACATGTGATTGTCATATGATTGATCAAATGATGGTCACTGTCCTTGCAGGGATATTACTTCATATTCTTTGACGCGAGGCAACCACTCTCATTTTGTCATACTTCTAACTGTTAATTTCCAATCAATTCTCTTTTACTTACTGTCACTTTACCTTTGCTAAATTTTCTTTCTTCTTGTTCAACGTCTTCAACGTGCAGGTTGCACCTCTTACAATAAAGTCATTATAATATTAAACTTAAACCGTCTGTATTCAATTCTTAACAACACCAAAAACGTAACTTTTTGTGTAAATGATTTTTAATGCAAATTGATATTTAAGATAGTCTAGTAGTCATCGATTTATTGATAAATTCCCTGCCCAACTGCTGAGTGCAAGAAAATCTCCCAGTTCAGTATTCACATTTCGTCGCCGTAGAAAACGAGTGTCGTATGTTCCATTGAATTTAATAGCACATACGACAATCGTTTTCATCGTATCATAAATTACATATATGTTCCAAAAAATATCATTAGTTTTCTACATCAAGCTGTACCAAAACGTCGTCAGTGCAGCACACAATGTTCGGTTTGTCCGAGTGCAAAAACAGAATACGACTTGCGAAAAATGCGCTACTTTTGAGACCCTGTAATTCGCTACTCTTTCAGGGTAGCTACCAAAAATTTAATGTCACATGACTATATCTGTGGCATTTTGACAAAACAACCTAAGTCTAATTTTCAAAATGTTCAGGAGAGCGAAAAAACGGATAAAGTGCAGACCAAATCTCATACAAAACTCGAGAAAAGTTGAAATTATACACGTCATATCTCTGTAACTAAATGTCATAGAAACAAACCGATTACACCAAAGGAGCGTCTTGAAATTGTTTATGATTAAAAAATTGGAAATTTGACTTAAGTCGACTTAAGTGCTTTTGTCAAAAGTCCACAGATATGTATTTCGTTTTTAAAACAGGTTATTCTTTTTGGAAAATTATATAAAGAAATTTTTTTTAAACCCCATTATATGGAGTTAACTCATAAATATCAGTATTTTTCGTTTATTATTGTTATATTTGTTATTTTCCTTTACAAATTGCTTGCACACGAAGTGTTTTTGCATTTTCTTATGTAAAAGTAAATGAATAATAAAAGGTATATATTAGAGTCGTGGGGTACACCAATAACGTAATTTTTTTCCACCACAACAACGCCGGGTTCACATATAAACATTTATTTTTTTAAAACGATTAATTGTATTTCCTCTTTCATTTCATATTCATATTTGTATCATTGCATGGGTGCAAGTATTTAAATTACATATATCGTCTATGTCGTTTTTTATGGATTTCCATAAAAGTCGTCTTTTAGTGTTTTAATTTGTTTTTGTTCTTTGTTGTTATGTCTCACCGTGCAATGAATGCAACGGATGTTTTTTTTTGTTATTTTTCAGAAATATTGTTTTAAAGTTTGTTTTTCAATAATATTTAATGTCACAATGTCCAATGTATTGGACTACAGCCCATACAATTCATACAGGACGGGTTTATTTTCATGTCGGAAAGGGTTAAACAATGTTTTACAGTTTTATTATTTTGAGTAAAAACACCCTGTTTACGGTCCTGAAGAATGGATGTTTTTGCAAGAGAATACTGGAAGAGGATATGACTGTCTGCTTTGCAAATACTTGGAGTAGGGGCCAAACACAGTTTCCATCTTTGAGCCGTCGACGTCGACACCAAAGCCTGTAATCTGATCCTCCTCACAACCCTACATTGTCAGATATTGAGTAGGGATCTTGGCACGAAAGTGTCAGACCGACCTACATAAAGCTGTGGCAACTATTAAAACAGCTTTGATTCCGTCAAAATTTCGTTATATTTCACATCAGACCATTGTTGACTGGTTTTCCCCTTGTGCTTCTCCAAACCTCTGAATGTAGACCTCTAACGCTATCAACAGCCCACCCAAAAACGGCCGCTATTAAAGCAGCACGAAAGCGGTCGAAAGTTATATAACCGGTATAAATAACCAACATATCGGATAAAATTCTAGACAGATTTGTTTTAGCCGTGTGAAAAACCTGACTAGTCCTTTTGTGTACGTGTGACTTCGTGTATGTGTGATTTGATATCACCTTTTAACATAACGTACATATTTGGTATATAAACTTATAAATCAGTTACGCCTACCCAAACCACCAGTTAGATCTATCTGGTAGACATAGCGGACATATTCGATATGTCTACCGTAACAATCAGATACGTCTAACCGACAAACAAGTCAGACCTGTCTGTATGGTAGACATACCGAATGTAACGATACATTCGGTATGTCTACCATAACAATCAGCTACATCCAACCAAATCACCAGTTAGATGTACCTGATAGTCACAATTTATTTATTTACTTTAACACTATTTGGACCATTCATTTAGTAAAAAATGTATTTAGTCACTGTAAGAAAAAGAAACGATTAGATCAAAACTACAACTGCAACTTTCTTCCGAGGCCGGTTGTTTTGTGGTTCTTCTTCTTGAAGTTGAACTCCGAAAAACACCTAAGTATATAACACGATATTGGTATAATAATTTAATGTTTTGTTATTTTATAGTAAGATACAAAATTTTACCAATTAAAACAGGTTCCTCCAAAACAGCGGACGCTTGATTCGTCTGACTCGTAGCGCAACAATGTTTTGTGTATAAAATCAGGTGACGCTCCACGTTTATAGCGCCATCTCGCTCTTTCATACAGAGAATATGAGAATAGGGTACTAATGCGAATATATCGTTTCATTCGCACTTACTATTGGATGATTGCATAAGTTCGTGCCCGATTTTACTAGGTGGCGTTTCAATCATTCACGGTTGGTACTCATGACTGAAATGTATGCTTGTTCTAATTCTTTGTAAAGGTGACAAATCAAACTTTGAATTAAGTGTCAAATCGTTTTGATTTCTTTGAGTTTGCTTGTTGGAAAAGCGCATTGAAAATGTATAACGAAAACGAACATTACCGTCATATTAAGTAATACGAGTTTCGGAAGGGAAAAACTGTTGGCGCCGCAACGAAAGGTATTCAAGCAGTTTATTTGGACCGTGTACCAGCGCTTCGCACAGTGAAGAAATGGTTTGCTAAATTTCGAGTTGGTGATTTTAACCTCAAAGACCAACGTCACGCTGGACGGCCTTCCGACCTTGACGACGAGGTTATTCGCTTGTTCTTGTTGAGAACAATTCACGCATTTCAACGGAAGAGGTTGCCCAAGAACGGAACGTCAACAAATCAACTGCATTTCGTCATTTAAAAAAGGTTGGGTACACTTTGAAGCTCGATACTTGGGTGCCGCATCAGTTGAGTGAAAAAAATAAAGTGGACCGTGTAACAACAGCCATTTCTTTGCTTCGACGTATGAAAAATTAGCCTTTTCTGGATCGGTTTGGGACAGGTGACGAGAAATAGATTCTGTACAACAATGTCCAACGAAAACGAACATGGCAACAGGCACACGAGAAGGCGAAACCGGTCTCCAAAGGTGGATTGCATCCGATGAAGGTGTTGCTGTGTGTTTGGTGGGATATCCGAGGAGTGATATATTTTGAGCTCTTGCCCGTTGGCGAAACGATTACCGCGAAAAGTATTGTCAGCAATTGGCCCAATTAAAGAAAGTAATTGAAGAAAAACGTCCGATTTTGGCCAATCGCAAAGGAGTCCTCTTCCACCACAACAACGCCAGACCACATGTTGCAAAACCGACTGTGCCCAAACTGAAGCAGATCAACTAGGAAATCATGTCGCATCCTCCATATTCACCAGACATCGTGCCTTCTGATTACCACTTATTCCGATCATTGCGGAACAATTTGAATGGAAAAAGATTTAAAACCGTGGACGACGTTAAAAAACGCCTTGTCCTCTTTTTTAACGAAAAAAAGCGGGATTTTTATGAATCCGGCATCCGTAAGTTGGTTGATCGTTGGGAGTGGATTGCCGAACATGATGGCGAATACATAATTGATTAATAAAGACTTTGTTTTGAAAAATTTCAATTTGAGTTTTGACTTCAAATCGGGCACGAACTTATGGGGCACTCATTCAATAAATAAAATCCCAAAATGTAAATTGAAGATTTGTATGAGTTAGTGAGATTTGGGATATTTTTATGCATGTGTTAGTTTTTAGACAAATTTTGAACTTTTTTTTTGGAGTTTCGGTTAGACATTCCTTGTAGGGATGCCGTTTTAGTCGTTGTTGTTGTTATTTTAGCCTTTTTTGCTGGAAATTATGCTTGACTTAATTATACTTTGACCGAAGGCCGCACAGTGCGGCCAAAAGTCCAAAAAAACAAGTTTCTATTTAGGGTTTTTGCACCCTTGAGTTGGCTGCAATGATCCTTTAAGAAACTAAAATCGTTCATAGTGATGACTAATTCGTCATGCCCCTTCCTTAGGCTCAGTTGGAATGTGGCCTTCGCTCGAGCGTCACTCTACAGTTAATACACTGAGAACGGTTATACAGGTGAACAATTTTATGTAATAAAGAAAATCAAATAAGACCAAATGGAATCCACTTCTGAAGGTGATTAGAACATGTAAAAAAAGTACTAATTATCAATTGTTAAGTAGTGAATTAGGGAAAACATCAACAATAGTGTCATTTTTTCACATAAGTTTTCCGAAAATTAGACTTTTCAAATGATATTGCACTAAAACGCTGCAAAACGCTGCTTTGAAACCTTATTGAAATGATAATTAAATATATTATCTACCAAATAAAACAAGATTCAGCTGCCAAGAGCTGCCTATTCATCTTTTATGCCCTCTTTTCGAAATCGATGTGAACAAATTTAGGCAGTATTGCAAAGAATTAGCTGAAAGGATCGTACATGCATATGATTGGTATTACATGCTTACCTTAGTGCATAGACTTCTAATTCACGGCCCAGACATCATTAAACAATCAATACTACCTATAGGCCAAATGTCCAAGGATGCCCAAGAGGTATGTCATAAATTTTTTAACATTTACCGCGTTGCTTATGCAAGAAAAAACTATCGGCAAAAAACGATGGAGGACGTTTTCAAAAAATTTCTGATTTCATCCGATCCTTACATTTCTACTTGCCGAAAATTACTAGTAAAACCACTTAAGTCTTTATCACCTGATACAATCGATTTATTATCAGCTCCATCTGTACATGACGAAGAAAAAGAGCCGGAAAGTTTGAACAGTTCCTCTGCCTCAGAGTCAGAAGCAGACGTAGATGTGGATTCCTACGAAACCAATTTTTTATTACAACATAATTGGCCTACCAATTATTTGTAATTAAAAATGTTTTGTATATTTTTATGCTCAATAGAAATAAAGATTGTTATAACAATATTCAAAAATATATCTTTCCTTATAACATAAAAACTCAAACCACGAATTTTCTTCGATTACAATTTTTTCTTCAAAGCATTAGCACAAAATATTTCGGAATATAATTTTTAAAATATTTATTCTTGTGACTGTAAATGTTGTGAATTTACAAAATCCCTATTTTATAATCAACTTTTATCTATACCATTATATAAAACCAAGTGTGACGTTTTTTGAGCCACAATCAGGCAAAAACCACTGAACCGATTTCGAAGAAATAAGGACCAAACATTTTTTTATCTGTGGGAATGGTACATAGGCTATATGAGAATGACCACGCCCGCTTCTTACGCCCACTATGGTAGCAAAACTCATCTATGGTATGCTTTTGTAAGGCAATATGGGTATCAAACGGTTCAGCGTATTATTGCGGCAAACATAGGCTATAGCATAATCGGCCACGCCCACTTTCCGTGCCCACTAAACTAACAAAACGAAGCTACGGTACATGTTGGTAAATCAGTATTAATACCAAATGATTCCGTGTTTCATTGATGTTAACATAGGATATATAAGATTGACCACGCCCACCTGATATGTCTTTTCACCACGCCCACTATAATAACAAATCAGCCAAGGTATATTTGTCTTAGCAATATGAGTATCAAACCATTCAGCGTATCATTGCGGCAAACATAGGCTATAATATAATATAATCAGTGGCGGATTCAGGGGGGTGTTTTGGGGGTTGAAACCCCCCCGAAATATTAGGATCGACATTAAAACTACATACAAATTAAAAGACAATTTATGAATATCAAAGAATTACTTTTTGAAACCCCCCCCGAAATATTTTTCTGAATCCGCCCCTGAATATAATCGACCACGCCCACTTTCCGTGCCCTCTAAACTAACAAAACGAAGCCACATGTCGGTAAATCAGTATTAATATCGAATGATTCCGTGCTTTGTTGATGTTAACATAGGATATATACGATTGACCACGCCCACCCGACATGCCTTTTCGCCACGCCCACTATAATAACAAATCAGCCATGGTATATTTGTCATAGCAAGATGGGTATCAAACGATTCAGCCGTTCATTGCGGCAAACATAGGCTATAATATAGTCGGTCACGCCCACTTTCCGTGCCCACTTTCCACGCCAACTGAACCAACAAAACGAAGCTTCGGTACATGTCGGCAAATCAGTATTAATAACAAATGATTTCGAGTTTTGTTGATGTTAACATAGGATATATAAGATTGACCACGCCCACCTAATACGCCTTCTCGCCACGATCACTATAATAACAAATCAGCCATGATATTTATGTCACAGCAATATGGGTGTCAAACGATTTAGCGATTCGATAGGGGGAATGGGGTGGGTTTTTGATAAGGGGGCGTAGTACCGCCTATACAACTTAAATTTTCAATATGGAATATCTTCGGAATGAGAAATCAGGCAGCATTAAAATTTGGTGCGGTGCCACCGTTTGATGTTTCGTTTCACTGGTAAAACTTTGTGTGCGTTGGACAAGGGGCGTAACACTTTTTAAGCAACTCAAGTGTTTTGAATAGCTTTGGAACTACAAATCACACAGTTAAGAGATTTGACACAAACTTACGATTTAGATGTTCCCTTCGACATGGGGAATGGGGTGGGTATCGGACGAGGGGCCTGACATTGCCCATAGAAACCAAGTTTTTAATATAAAATATCTTCGGAATTATAAGTCGGCCAGCATTGAAATTTGATATAGCATCATGGCTTAGACGTGTCGTTCAAGTAGTTAATTTGTATGGGCGTTGGACAAGGGACGTGGTACTTTTTACGCGACCTTATTATTTTCAATAACTTTGGAACTGAAAATCACACATCAAGATATTTGGCACATACTTACGATTTCGACGTGCCCTTCGACAGGAAGAGTAGGGTGGGTATTGGACGAGGGGAATGGCATCGTCCATAGAACCCACATTTTTAATGTGGAATAGCTTCGAAATTTGGAAAGCTTTGAAGTTTTGTATACCATCGTCCCATAGATGTGTCATTCTACTGACGGTATATTTTTTGCGACTAAATTTTTTGCGACTGTAACTTTGGGAATGAAAGTCGCATATCATTGAAACCGGGTCACACTCTTCGACTGGAGGAATGGATTGGACATAACATAAAAGAGCCGTGGCACCGCTCATAGAGTGTAGTATGAATAAACTTGATTTATTGGGCCCATTGACTTCAAACTTGCGTGCAAAGCCGCAGGGCCCTACTAGTTTACAATAAACACAAATATATATTTTACATTCTACAATGTATCGATACAGATCGTTTTTTTTTAATTTATCCATTTTTGGCTGTATTAGGTGTGGCGATATGATGCTATATTGGACCCGCCATCTTGAATTATGTAATTCCGACAATGAATTCGTAATCAGCGACCCCAAAAACCCCCGAGTACAAGATTTCAGGTCGATCGTTAGTGTTTTCGAGTTTTGGCTGCAAAGTGAGTTTTGGTTGTGCGGCGGTTAGCGGCAGCGGAGGCGACAACGGCAACGACGACGTCGTTTGATATGCTTTTAGCGCGCGTATGAATGCCGTAGAAAACTTTAAATTTAGTCGTGCGCTGGTAAGGGTTGCTGCTGCTGCCTGTCGCCGTTGCCACATCTCTCTAGCTGTGCGTGGCTTGTTTGCCATTTTGTTTTCAGCTACGGCGCTGCGGTACCCACCACCTACTACCAAGCAACCATTACCCGCCACCACCGTTTTGCCAACGCAAAGATTACACTCTGTGACAAGACCATGACTAGTTTCTACTTTCTAGATTTAAATTTTTTTTTAAGTGTTGCGTTGTAACGATTAGTTTTTTTAAGGCGTGTAGTGCACTAGTGATGCTTTTAAGTAATGAGTAACGATATATAATGATTCGACAGTGGGTATCGTTCGATTCAAAGTGTAACGCACAATTTAATACTAAAAATGTTGCTATACTAAGTAACCGTTTGATACTGAGTACTTTTCGTTACTGAGTATATGAGTGCTTTTTAACATGCTGATATCTTTAGAATGTCAGCAATCTTCCCCACTTTCACTTTACGGTCGGACATAATGATTTTCAGTGTTTTTTCAACGTTTTCCGGAATAACAGCGTCATTTGGCCGTCCAGTAGATGGAATGTCATCGGTGTCTGTACGACCACGTTTGAATTCGGCATACCAATAACAAATGGTTCTTTTTGATGGAGCAGAGTCGGAATAATGTTTTTCAAGCCATTCCTGGCATTGAACAGTATTTTTTTTCTTTAGAAAACAATCAGCACACGGAATTGCTTTGAATTCATTTTTTTTGAAAACTCAAAAGTAGTGTCACTTAAAGCACTGTAACTTGTAAACTAATGGTCGGATTGACATATAATTTTGACAGTAAGCCTAAAAAGATTCACAATTTCGAAAAAAAAAATATTGATTTAGTATTAGTGCCGCCATCTATGTGTCAGTTACACACATTATTGAACGAAGTGTTATTATATTGATTATTTTAGTTACTGAGTGCAAGTATAAATTTGATATTGTGTTGGTACTTTAAGTACTTTCTGTACTTATTTAGTACAGTAAAAAAATATAAAGTACCGACTCGATACTGAGTATTTATTGATACTGAATTCGAGTATGGTTTGATACTGAGTTCAAGTATTGGCTGCAGGTACTGATAAACCCTGAATTTTATAGATTTTTGTAAACACTTTATAGCAAAGGTTAGGCATTGGGGAAAAAATCCTATGCGACTTTTCACCCACGACCCTCCTTGCAGGTGTTTCAGTGTGTGTTGCACAGTGTCACACGGCGTTATTAGAAATTCAGTTTTATGTGTGTGGACTTCTTTTTTGGGATACATTTTTAGCAGCCATAAGCATGTCCATAAAGTTGCTTCCGCGTCAACCTCCCCCGCTGGTCCCTTGCGTTTTCCTTTTTCAGAGAATTTTTGTTGGCTTTTCTTGTAGTCGGTTCTATGATTATTTTTTGCCCTTCGTGAAGAAATCTACTCGCTCTACTTGAAGAGCGGCGTGAGCGCTGAGCGGGAGGCAGCGAAACGGCGTGTGACAGAGAAGGCGAGCTTCGTTGATTGTGCATGCGTGTGAAAAGGACATGGAGGCAAGTTGGAAGGGGAGTCGAGTGTAGTGTGACAGCGCGTTATGCTTGAGGGGTGGTGAAGCGTTGGCATAATAAGAAGCTGAAAAGGTCCTTTGGCTGATGAGCGGAAAAAGGAACGAAAATGGCGGGGGGCAAGAATTTTCATTAATTTTTCTATTAAAAAGCAAATAACAAGAAACGCACAACAAAAACGACAAAAGCTAGTAGCGGCGGTGGAAGAATTTTAAGTGGAAAAAACGCAGAACGTAAGAAAGCAGGTACAGTTGCGGCAAAGTGTCGTTACAAATAGTGGTGAAAACTCAATCGAAATGGCAGCGGTAAGATGCCGACTCGAGCAAATCACTGTAACGTTTGGACTCACAGTAGTTAGCAATGCGGTGATCCACAGTTGGCGAGTGCTGGGACCGCTCGAAATAATCTGTGTATTTGAGCGGCGCTGAGAACTATGCAACGTTCTGCGCCACTGACGACGTGCCCAGAAGTTACCCTGTGGGAAATCGGACTGGTCCAAGTCTAGTTTTTCAACTGGTCGCTTGACGCAGGCGGTGGCGGCATGGCGGTGTCCTAGGCGAGGGTCAATTGTCCCCGTCTGCATCCATTTGCAACTAGTCCAAGGTTAGTCCGAAGCAACCAGTTTTCAAACCAGTTGCAAAGTGACTAGTTTACGAACTAGTTTATTCTGGATTAGATTTCTTACCACTCGATTTTTATGAAGAAAATAAAACAGTGCATTTTTTAATTAATTATTTTATTTAAAAAATATTTAAAAATAATAACAAAAAATCATCGCGAATAAAAAAAGTATTGGTGCACGTAAAGATGAACTTCGACTTGTTGACACATTTCAGTCAAAACTGTTTGGGGTCTGACGCAGTTCAACATCCTGACTTCGCCTGCAATTAATAAAAAAAAAAAATTTATAAATAATTACATAAATTTTTTAATACATACCATTCGTTTTAATACGCAATTCGTTGCTTCACGCAACCACGCAAAATTCTAACTGAAATCATTCAAGACAAAACGTGCAAATCGAGCGAACTTCGAGTCATAGAAACAGAAAGAAAGAAACATTTCTACGTTGTTGTTGTAACAAAAGCATCGCAAGATCAGCCGCAACAGAATAATGTTGATTATTTCACCTCTGTTTCGTCTTTCGTTTCGTTTCGTATTTTCATGTTTCTTCTCGCCTATGAACGCGCACGCAGAACGTGAACGATTAGACGCGAACTGACCGACTTCTGCATCCGCTGACAGTCCCTTGCACAACTAGTTGCCCAATTGACTACAAAAAACCAGTTGAAAGACCAATGAATTTTTGGAACTAGTTGTCTCAGGTCCGACAGGGTAGTAGTCCTTTTTAAAGTCTTTTAAAAAGGACTTTGAGTCAGAAAATTAAAAACTGACTATGCCAGAATATTATAAATAACCTCTAGTTTCACGTCTATATCAACATTTGGATGGGTCTCGGAAAAATAAAAAAATGTGTTCCCACGGTGTAATAAATGAAAAGTTGATTTTTTCACTCCGTGCTTTATAACATTGTCATTTTTCTTTCGACTCAATTGATGTTAGGCTTAATATTTGCTCAAATAATATATGTTTCATCTAAGATTATAAAACCTGAGGAGATAATTTTTTGTATCTATAAAAAAACCATTCGAAAATGTATAATTTTTGAAAATGGTCAACAAATTTAATTTTTTCAATTTTCACCGTCAGTAACTTCCCTAAATCTCATCTAATTTAGACAATCTATATATCGTTGGAAAGGTAAAATTTGTTTTTCAAAATAATAGTTATCGGTAACGTAAATTAATAAAAACATTAATAAAAGGTATGAAGCAACGTAAACAAAAAAAATCCCAAAATAATAATTATCGGCAACTCAAAAATATTGATTACATGATAACACCGTGCGACAGCATTTTTCACACTGGAAAAAATCCATATGGACGTAAAACTAGAGACCAAACATACTGCGTACTCAGTTTTTCATTTCTACATCATTTGTCCTTTTAATGGGACTTCAAAATTTTGAAGGGGATAACAAATTAAAAAAAATATAAAAAATACTTAATATGGCTATATGTATATCAGATGTTAGAACCCAAAATCTCCTTGATCACATGTCAAAAACTCTGTCATTACTCTAAATTTATTGGTTCGAAAGTATTAAAAAAAGGCGGAAGCTGCACGTCTAATGAAGTACAACAATTCTAATTTATTTGCGTATCATTATTTTAAATAATAAATAGATACAAAATCAATTAAGCGAGAATAATGAAATTTTGACACTTGATCAAGGTTATTTTAGGCTTTAACATACTTACTTTTCAAGAAAATTCTACATAAGTTTTCAAGGAGATAAAGGACTATAATTTTCAAAGGACCGTTTTCATATCCTTTTTTTTACAAATAGATAAAAAATAAATTTTATTTTTTAATTTAAATTCTTGAGCCTTTCCTCTTTCATTTAATATACATATCGCCATATTTTAATGAGGTTAAGTATTTTTTATATTTTATTTATTTTTTTTATTTAGTATTTTTTATATTTTTTTTATTTTTTATCCCCTTCAAAATTTTGAAGCCCTTTTAAAAGGAGAAAGGATGTAAACTGAGTACGCAGTATTACTATGTTTGGTCTCCAGTTTCACGCCCACATGGATTTTTCCAGTGTGAAAAAATTTTTTCATTTTTGTCGCACGGTGTAATAGTTATAGGCGACGTAAAAATGTCTTATTGGAAACAATTATTACAAAGCAATAATTATAGAAATTTCTTAAATTAGGGCAAGCTCTGGTCTCTGAAAGCAACAAATTTGGGTACTTCGCCGTAAACTGAGCGCACTTGAGTTCGCCTTTTGCCCCTTCAATCCCTCCGACGTTTTCCTGCTGGATCTGCACGTTCACCGAAACCTGTTGCCTACTACATGGCGCAACAACAATGCCAGCCAAATAAGAAAACAACGGCAGCGAAAGAAAAGGACCGGCATTAATTATAAAAGTTTCGGCTAATCACTGGATAACAACGGCAACAACAACACAAAAAAACACGCACACACACCGGACGAAAGGTTGAACAGGGTAGCAAATTGAAGAAACTGCAGTCAAATAAAATATGTAAGAAGGCAAGTCAGGAGGGAAGGAAGGCTGGTAGGGAGGGGGACTGGGACGTAAGGGGCAGTGTGTTAGGCTTGACCAGTGGTCAGCGGCAAGCTGGGAGATACCTGTAGGGCAGCAATAACAAAAGCTGCACGTGTGGCGAGCAGCGGCGACCGGAGACGCAGACTTGAAGGACTGCTTCGAAGAAAAGGATGCGAACTGTTGCACCGAAGCGGCCGGCAGCGACTATGATGGTCAGGCCAGTTTTCTACAAAGACTGGACGGATTTAGCAATAATATTTCGAATTTGTATCAGAGACGAAAAATCTGTGGGAACGTAAACTAGTTTGCTGTAAGCAACTGACCGTTAGCCAGAAACCGGATATTAAAAAACATTATAAGTCTATAAAAACAACAACAACAGCTAAATACGCCGTCAAGGGAGTAGTTCAGCGACGTGTCCGTTTTCCTGCTGCTGAAAAATGCAAATTTTTATATCACTTTTTAGTTATTTAAATTACAGCAAAAGGGCGTTCGGGTAGTGTGCGTGCATTTCGGTTTGTCGTTATACGGAATTTTTAACCAAAAAGCACAGAACACTGTGTGTTCTTTTTGGCTAGAATTTTTGATATTTGACTAGCTGACCATTTGCCAACAAATAAAATAATGGAATAATTTATTATAAGTTTGTTTTAAATTTTTCCTCGAATAAAAATCATGAAATACTGCATTTAAGAAAAAGTATCTCTCGAACATGAAGTGTTTTCCATAAATATTTTGTAATATAATTCTTTGAACGGCATAACATATGCTTTTCTATAACTGCCACGCCCCTTTCGATGCGTAACAGGCTCATAATTAGACAAATAAATGAACTGAGAGACGAAAATTGCTCCAACGATTCCATACCGGTCACGTCTACTTCTGAACAAAATCCTGTTCAGAGCCTTGCGACTACAGTGCTGGGTCAATCATTTCATTTTTAATACTCTCAGCTTTTTGGTGTTTACGGCGAAGGCTGCAAATTCCATGTGCCACACTTCTTACTTCTTTAACCCACTTCCGCTCTTGGCAGCGTCTGGTAACTCTGGTATTTTATTTACGTATTTTTACCGAATTTCACGAATTGAAAATAGTGGAAATTTTTGTTCATCCGCTGCTCCGCTTGACCAGGTGGCTGCGTACGCGCGACCAACCCCTCGTGTCGGGCACGCGCAATTTACATAAAGTGTGCATATGGAGTCCTAAGCTCGGCGGACAGCTGCCCCGACTTCCCGTACATGAAGGATTTTCCGTAATTTTACGCACATATTTTGCATTTAATTTTCTGACAATTCATTCCTGTCGCTACAGTTTTCAAATGTGGAAAAATTAAACGCCGCTCAACTGCCTCGCCACCCCACCGACTCCAGCGGCAGCAGCGATTGTATTAAAGCGGTATGTGGCGCCTGCAGTCACTTAGTCGTGTCGACTAAAGCGATGAACTGCAGCAGAATGTCAACCACAACCATTGACTTCATTAAATACACAAGAGGAAAGCGGTGAGAGCGGACGGCCGAAAAACGCAAAAGCCGAAGCGGTGAATACAACAATCACAACGACGAAACAATGCCGCAGAGTCGTGTTTAATAAGCCTGATTTATGGGCCTCTGTGGCTGCTGTGGCCTTTGCGGTGCACCGGCTGGCTGCGTAAAAAAACTGCGACGTAAAAAAGCCAGGCCATGAAAGTAGCGAAACAATGCAAAACAAAAAGAAAACACAGCGCATTTATGACAAGTAACTGCAAACAAATTTCAAAGCGAAAAATACAACAACAAAAATTTAAAACGTCATCAAAAACACACAAAATAATGTAAAGGATGCAAAGCTGAAAGCAAGTGAAGAGTCCTCTGCTTGAAGGTGCGCCGATGAAATTTAACGCAAAAAAACGACTCCAATTTCTCGTTTTTAAATCAGGGACTTAACTATTATAAGTTTTTTTAAGAAATTAATTGCAATATAACTATTACAATGCAACATCAATTCTATTTGTTGATTATAATTATTTTTTGCGACAATTAATTTTTACGTTGCATAATAACTGTTATAAGAAATAAATATTTTTTTCATTCTCGATAATTATTTTTTGGGATTTTGTTTTTTACGTTGCTTCATAACTTTTATTTATGATTTTTTTTTCATTAACGTTGCCGATAACTATTACACCGTGCGACAAAAATAAAAATTTTCCAAAACACACGAAAAAATCGGTATACTCGCAAGACTAGGGGCCAAACGTAGTAAAACTGGGTTTTTAGTTTTTCTCTCTGACATCAGGATTTTTTTTAAAAGGACTTTAAAATTTGAAGGACATGTTTATTTCAAAAAATTATTTTAAAAATTGAGCGCATTGTAGAATAACAACAATAACAACAATGGGTATCAAATGAAAGAGAACAATCCTTAAAATCTTAAAAAAATAATTTTTTTGGTGTAAAAGGACGAAGAGGTATTGAAAATGTCCTTTTAAAACTTTATCCTTGAATATCCTTGAAATTTTTCAATATTTTTTTTGGAAAAAAATATATCTTAAGGACGAATATGTACACTACCACATCCTCGAATTTCGTTCTTCTAACTTTAATAGTTAACGATATAAAAAATTTTATATTTCTCATTATAAAACAAAGATATATTGCACCGTGCGACAAAAATAAAATATTTAATTAACTCATGTATAAATCGTTATGCTGCTAATACTGGAGGTTAAATACACTAATTCTGCAACTTCAAAATTGCGTTTGAACCTAAGTATTTGTTTTTACAAGACATTGAAAATTTAAAAATTGAGTTTTCTTGAATAAAACTTATCCAAGAGTAACAAGATGAATGCATGAGGATACGTACTTACTGTGAATAGTAGTGCACCAATTATTTTTTAAAGATTCTAAGGATTTTTCTCTTTCATTTGATACCCATATTGTTATTCTACAATGCGCTCAATTTTTAAAATAATTTTTTGAAATAAACTTGTCCTTCAAATTTCAAAGTCCTTTTAAAAGAAATCCTGACGTCAGAGAGAAAAATTAAAAAGTTTTACTACGTTTGGCCCCTAGTTTTGCGAGTATACCGATTTTTTCCTGTGTAAAATTTGTTGTCGCACGGTGGCACCACCTATACAAGCAAAATCTTTAATATAGAATATCTTATAAATTGTAAGTGTAGGTCGCACAGCTTGATCAATAGTTAGTCGAGTCTTTCTACCGGGGAAAATTGTACAGGGCTTGGGCAAGTCACCGGCATGAAAACATTGCAAGACAATATCGTGCTCAATTGTTTTGGGCCTTTATGCTTATTGAATTACAGTCAACCCTCCTATAACGCGGTACTCTCAGAACACGGTTTCCATATAACGCGGAGCTGAATTTGCGACATCCCTCCTATAACGCGGTACTCTTACAGCGCGGTTTCCGTTCAACAACGTCCCATCAGTTCTTTCCGTGCACCCAGTGAATGGTTTTAACTGGATAAGTTTATATAAACATTCAAGCTTATCTCTCAGCCGTTTACGGCTTCGGTTTCAATCGTCTCAGAGCTCTTTCACAGTACGAGAAAGGATGGTTTGAAAAACTAAAAAAAAGGTACAAATTGCACGATATTAAGTTTCAAGGAGAAATGGCCTCAACAGATGCTAAGGCTGACGAAAATTATAAGCTGTAGCTAGCTTGAATTATCAATGAAGGAGGTTATTCACCTGATCAGATTTTTAACGACGATGAGACGGCATTATATTGGAAAAAACTACCAGCTAGGACCTTCATTTCGAAAAATCAAAGGCGTGCTCAGGGCTTTAAACCTTCAAAAAAACGTCCAATAAAAAGAAAAGATGAATTCAATAAAAATAATTTTTAATTTATCTTGTCGTTTGTATTTATTGGTCTCCCTATAACGCGATACGAATGATGTGATTTGTACTAATTTTGAGTTTCTTATAGCGCGGTTTCCATACAACGCGGTAGACGGTTTCCCTATAACGCGGTACGAATGATGTGATTTGTACTAATTCTGAGTTTCTTTTAGCGCGGTTTCCATATAACGCGGTACGCACTCACCGCGTTATAGGAGGGTTGACTGTACCAGATATTTTTAAAAAATTAATTACGAACTCATCGTGAGCTAAGCCAGGAACAACCAGTATACAGGGTGGGAGGAAAGATTCTGCATACATCGTTTTAATTGTAATATAGTTAAAATTCTGATTGCTTGTTTTATTTAAAAACGAATCCCCAATTATGTGGTGCTTTGAAAATCCTATGCAATTCCCGCGTACATCTACAGCGATTTTAATGCAGGACGATGCGCGAAGTCATACGGCGAAACAGTCAATAAGTGTTTCTAAAAGTCTATTTAAGCTAGTATGGGAGGACTGGCCGGGAAATTCGCCAAATCTTAATCCTAACGAACATATCTGGTCCAGGATTCAAGATTTAGTATTTCGGAGTCCAAAACCTGCTAAAATCATTGAGAGAGTAAAACAAGAGTGGGATGCCATATCATTGGCCGAAGCGTCGGTCTCGTGCGAAAGTTTTCGAAAGCGAGTCCTAGAGTGCTACGAAAAAAATGGCACACATACAGAATATTAATGATCAATTGAATTTTGCTTGGATATGATTTAGTGGTTTAAATAAAAAAAATTTGAAAAGCAATACAAATGATCCTTAATGGTGTTTTTTTTTTATGCAAAAACTTTCCGCCCACCCTGTAGATATAAGTGCTTCGTTAGGACAGCAGCAGTAGCTGTACCAAATCTCAGCCTGATAACTTTGCTAAATATCCCTTACTTTCATTTCAACCAGCCGGCAGCAGCAACGTGTCATCAATTGGCGCCAATAAACGCACACACAACAACAACAATTACGTACAGACATTGAATGGACACATATGTGGCCCCGCGTGTCGATGGGCGCCGGGTGTTAAACGCCAAAGAGTGCGTTGCATGTGTCCTGCAGCAAACATGCAGAGCAGCAGCAACGAAGCACAAAGGAAATTCTGTTGGCCATATACAATGGATTTTCATTAACACATGCCTCTATATACATTTATATATATATAAAGTTCCTCCCGGAACTAGCGCTTAGTATTTCGTCGGGAGGCTGTCTAAGCATTAAAACTCAATCGTCTGTTGTTGGTCAAGTCCGTTACCGTCCGCTATGGGGTTCGGCCACTGAACCCATGATTTCGCGTCGTTGCGCCGCGCGTTGGCGCTCAATCCACCGAAGTGTCGTCATGATCCGTGCTGCCGTCGCACATTTGGGGTACCAGGTTGGTTGTCGTGGGGGCTTCACCGAAGACTTTCGTGATAGAAGTGTGGGCAGCATAGCAGGACATGCTGAACGCATTCGATTTTGTTAGGACACCGAGGGCAGAAAGGATCGTCCTCATGTTTGAAACGGTGAAGGTACTGCTTAAAGCACCCATGCCCGCTTAGCAACTGCGTCTCCTTGTTTCCGGTGATCCAGACCTCAATGTGAGGGATCAAGGCAAACGTCCATCTTCCCTTCTCCGATTTGTTCCACCTTTGTTGCCATTCATGTACGCTACACCGCCTTTCGTCCGCTTTCGATGCTCTAGAACCCGCTGTGTATATGCGATTGAGTTCTCGCACTAGGATATATATTGGGGGCATGCTTGCAATAACCAATATCGCGTCGTCATATATTGTACGAAAGCCACTGGCTACTCCAGACATGTACGTGGCTTTTAGTGGCTAGCGCGTGGTCCGCCAAGATTCGCCATAATTCGTGATAACGCTCCGCCTACTTTTGTAGCCTTGTCGTTGACCGCAGCCAGGTGATCTTTAAAGGACATTCGGGTGTCGATACGTACACCAAGGTATCTAATGTGCGACTGTTAAGTTATTTCGTGATCGCCAACTTTAAAAGTGAATATCTCTCGTATTTTTTGAGTACTCAAGAGAACCGCCTCTTTTGTTTCGGCTGCTAGCTTTAGTTCTGCGCTACGCAACCATTTCATAACTAACATTATGGATTCATTACACAGCTGCTGTACTTCAGCTATAGTTTTTGCGACTATTACCAGCGCAATATCGTCCGCGTAGTCAACTAGTTTGCTATCCGTCGGGAGACCGATCCTCAATACTCTTTCATACATGGCATTCCACAAGACCGGGCCCAGTACCGATCCCTGTGGCGCCCCTCGTGAAACGCGATACTGCTTGAGGCCATCGTCGGTGTCATACAATCTATTCTCAAAGTAATTGACGATCATTCTTATAAGGTAATTCGATGTCCGGATCTTCGTGAGTGCTTCTATTATGATAGGCGAGCTTGTTGTATTAAAGGCGTTCTTGACGTCAAGTGCTACTATCACGCAGTACTTTTTGTCGCCCCATCTCCCCCTTGTTCTACTAGTCGCATCGCGCGCAATCTCCATGACCGTTTTAACTGCGTCAACAGTGGATTTGCCTCGCTTAAAACCGAATTGCGCATCAGATAAGCTATACGGGCCCACCAGAGTGTCTTGTAGGCGGTTGACGATTATCCTCTCAAGTATCTTGCCCATGGAGTCGAGCATACACAATGGTCGATACGCTGATGGTTGGTCAGGTTGCTTGCCTGGTTTGTGTAGGAAAACTAGTCGCTGTCTTTTCCAAATATCTGGAAAGATACCCTTCTTCAGACACATGGTGAACATCGTCGCAAAGGTAGCAGGGTTCGCTCGGATGGCGGATTTCAACGCTATGTTGGGGATGCCGTCTAATCCTGGTGCCTTATTGTCACCCATTTTGTTCAATGTCATGAGCACTTCTTCTGTCATTACTTTCGGATTTCGACTTCGGCTTGAGCCTTGAGTTCCTGGACACGGGTCACTCAATGCATTTTTGTATGAGAGAGCCCTGAGTGCAAGTGCTGAGTGTATGTGTGGGGCTGCGAGAGAGGATTGGTTGCATGTATTGTGTGAGTGCCCGTTGTACTCAGATTTGAGGGACCTTGGGCAGATGGGGATTAATCGGACGGACGGTGTGTGCGTGAAGCACTCTCCACCAGCCAGCTGGTTGTCATATTGAATGAATGTGCGAGTGCTGTGTTTCGGCGACGACGGCAGTTTGGTGTATTGCCAAGTGTGAATGTGTGAGCGGGCTGTGTAAGGGGGCTGGTCTATTGAGTGGATGAATGAGTGCGCACGTGAATGGGGTCAAGTGCGGTGCGGTGATCACCAGTCCACGAGCTAAATTGGGCTCAACTGGTAGTAGCACGGCTACGCAGTCTGACCAGAGGCTTTGTCTGGTACCACGGGAATATGGGTGCCCCTGGAGCCTTGTGCTTCAGCCTGATTATGGGAATGGCCCCCTCGGGGAGTTCCGTGGTGGCGTGGTTTAACACCCAAATGCGGGTAGAGTTTCGTCTCGGCGAGGAGTTGAGTTTACAACTGGGTGCCGGACCCATAGCACGGCAGAGGTTCAGATAGGCCTCGATCCCTGCCAAGGAGGGGTAATGTCCATTTACATTAACCCAATTGGTACCGGGAGCTAGTCTCTGCTTAACCTTCAATCGCCCACCCTGAGTCCAGGGGACTCACTACGAACTTTAATAAGTTGGTACAGGTTTAGTTTTTGTGCTTTGGCGTACAGCTAGAGTTATGTAAAGATATGGAATGAGATCTTTAACAAGCGGTCTTAATGTGGCCTGCAGATAAATAAAAAACCATAAAAATTTAATAGATGTTGCATTATTTCGTAAACAAAATATGTGAGTCCCGGGGACTCAGGGTGGGTAGATACGTGATTTGAATAGGGGTGGGTGATTGAGGGTTAATTTTGATACGCTATGCTTTTGAGCACCGTGGAGTTAAGCCACACTGTAGCGGCACTCACGTTAAAAATTCGACATTCAATGTCATTACTTCCGGAAAATCATCTTCTTCGGTGGGTTGGTGATAATACGTAGGTCTTTCGCCTTCTGAAGGGAATAGTGTAGTGACTACAGCTTCCAGAAGTGCTGGGTCTGATTGCTGCGGTGCTATAGTACCTCTCACTTGGCTCATGACCACTTTATAGGCTGTACCCCAAGGGTCTATATCTGCGCAATCACGCAGATCTTTGAAGCACGAGTCCTTGCTTTTTCGTATCGCCTTTTTCAGCTGGTTGCGGCATTTTTTGTACTCGTAGCGAAGCATATCGTAATTTGGTTGGTTTCGTGAGCGCTGCATTCTCCTGCGCGCGTGATTGCAACACTTCCTACACTCGGCGATGTCTTGATTCCACCAGTAAACTGGTTTACGACTCGGCATTTTCGACCTTCTGGGCATTGCTGCATCGCAGGCTTTACTAATACGCCTTGAGATCCCTTCTGCCATAACTTCGGGCTCACTGTCGGTGACTTCGCCGTCACCCCACACCTGTAGGAATACATCCTCATCGAAGAGACTATGCTTCCAGCCCCTTGTCTGTGCCATTGCTATTCGTTGTCGTTTCGCTATCTGCAGCTCAGCTCTAATGGCTCGATGGTCGCGATGCGTATAGAAGTCGGCAACCTTCTGAGTTGTGTGACGCGCGACCGTTCTGTGGGCGAAGGTCTAATCAATAGCTGATCGTCTGTCCCCGGCCTCGAAGGTGTGCTGTCCGTCGTTTAGGAGTTCAACGTCTAGTGTCTAGGTTTGTGCTTCTGCTATCCCACGATTATTGCCGGTTGTCTCGTTCTAGCCTCTGAGACCATCTCTTCGATCATCTGTTCGAATTGGTTCAACTCCAAGCTTGGATGACCGTAACACGAAAAGGAATAGACGCCATCCATTTTGGCCCATGTGAAGCTGTTGTACGCTATTGACGCGCTACTCTGGTATGCTTTGCCATTGGTGGTCCATATTGCCGCTTTGCTCGATGCATCCGTTGTCCATTTGCAGCCATCTACGTTGTGGTGTTGTTCACACAGGATAGCGAGATCGAACTGTTGCTCAAAAATAGTTTGCTGCAGAATATCCTGCGCCGCGATACAGTGGTTTAGGTTTAGCCGAACGATTTTCATCGCCCGCCTTTCCTTATCGCCTTTTGGTGTTTGGGACACCTGGAGTTTCTTGCCGCATGGCTACCTCCGCATAGAACGCATTTATGCGCGTTCCTGCAGTTTGCCGCTTGATGACCTTCTTGTCCACATTTTCTGCACAAATTTCTCCAATCTACGTCTTCTTTACAGTTTACAGTTTTAAGCTATGTGCTTATATCCCAACACTTAAAATCTAAAATGAATTATATACATAGGTATTATTTAGCAAATACTAAGCCTACCATCAATAGGATTGAAAGAAAAATGAAAAACGTTATGATGCACTGAGTGAAAACACAAACTTTACATATATTACACAGTGCAAAGAAAACAAATTTTTTTTTGCCGAGACCCATCCTAATGTTGATATAGGCGTGAAACTAGAGATCATTTTTAGTATCCTGGCATAGTCAGTAGGTATTACATTTTAATTAATTTAATTAAATTATTATTTAATTAAAATTTGAAGGACATACACATTTCAAATAGTTTATTAAATATATGTGGTAGTGCAATGAACTTTTGAACTTTCAGGACCAAAATATGTCAGGTATGGAAAACATACATGTTTTGAATTTCAGTCTGTAGATTCATACATCTAAATTTTATTATATTTCAAAGTTCTAGTATAGAGAACACTTATTTTTAAGTGCATTTTCGTGTCGAGTAGTGTAATATAAATCTTCAGAAATGTACAGAAATATTTTATAAAACCCAGTAGCAGTGACTTTATAAAAGAAGTCCTTAAAAAAAACATATTCCCCTACGTAACAGCATGTAAGAAGCCCATATTTAGCTTACTTACAAGGAGCATAGAATTACTTTCGTAAAAGAGTCCATCAAAGAAGAAAACCAGATTTCCGGGACGATGTGTTGTTATCCAACCAATAATTATTTTAATAATAATAATATCTGTGAATTTGTTTGACTTCTACAAAGTTTAATGAGGTTAAGTAATTGTATAATTTACACTAGTTTACAAGCAAACTCTAAGATTGCGATATTTAATTTTTAACTTAGAATTTTGTATTTGCATATTTTGTTGACCCCGTCAGATTTTGATTAAAAAAAAATATGTCTATTATCTTGGATATCAAGTTCTAAAAACAGTGAAGTCAAAAGGCCCTTTAAATCATGAGTTTTCACATTTACTCTAAACAAATTCTTAACCCTTAGTTCACCACGGTAGATTTAGATTTTCAAAAATATGAAAAGCACATTTTAATTTTTTCCGGATTGAAGTGCTTTTTGTGTAAGTTTGAAGTCAAAAGGACCAATAAATCGTGTTTCTCCATACAAACTGTTAACCAATTGTTAACCCCGTTGGATTTTGATTTTCAAAAAAGTGAAAACTTGTGTCAAATTATTAGTACTTTCACAAAGTTTGAAGTCCGTGGCCCAATTAATTCATGTTTCATTACATTTGAAGTATTTTCACCAAGTTTGAAGTCAAAAGGCTAAAAAAAATGGTTTCTCCATACATACTGTTACGAAAATTCCAAGCTCGTCTTCCAAGGTTCGTTTTGAAAATAAAACAACTGCAATTATTCAGCGCAAACGGCGTAAAACTAACAATCACTTTATTTACAGAATTACACTTTGCTTGTATCTACACTTGTTACCACTTTGCTTATTCAACTCAGACTCGACCCCTTGCGCTGCCACGGCTGCTTTTATACCAGTTTTCTTATCGCGCCGAAGTTTCTTGCAACTTCCAATTGGAAAGCGCTCGACCATTCTCGCACAGCCCATTTCTTCGAGAACCATCCTTGCCATATCGGACTATACCAAGCGAATTTATACCAGTTTTGCTGTACTTCAAAGTGCATGCCTAAAAGTATGCTTGGAAAACATTCGTGCGGAGAAAGGCATTCCTGTACAGTACGGTACGTAATTTCTCATCGTATCAATACTTTTAACCCGTCGTTCATTCAGTTAGATTTTGATTTTGAAAATAATGAGAAACGCGTGTATACTTTTTTTTTATTTCAAGTATTTTGACAATTTTTGAAGTCAATAGGCCTTGGTTGGTTGGTTGGTTTAGTGGCTGCCTCTGTATGAGACACACTTAGGCCTATGACACACTTAGGTATGAAATGTGTATGCAACACTGTTTTTTTCAACATTTGATACAACACACATTCCAAACGGATGGGGAAAGGGAGGGAGGGGACCTACAGTTTAACGCCGAATCCGAACGGCGATTGGCAGTTTTCGTTCACACTTGGAGGTGCCATTGCCTGCCAAGAGCGCACTTGTGCGATTCTTGTAATTCTCATTCCCTTCATGTGGATAGCGATAGAAGTAGATGAGTGTTTTTTCCAGCCCAAGCCAGGAATCGAACCTGGGGCGCTCGGTATGAGAAGCCAGTGCGCTACCCGCTGAGCTATCGAGGCCGACTCAATAGGCCTATCGGTTCATGTTTTTTTCGAGTCTACCCTTAAAACGGCAGCCGCCGTGGCTCAGTTGGTTAGTGCGCGGTCCAAGCGAGTCGCATGCAGAGCGACGCTAGTTCGAATTCTGCATGTAGTAACACCTAAAAAAAATAACGGGAAACTCGTTTTCTCTTTCGGTGGCTGTCCTCTCAGCTGGAAATGGCAAACCTCTGAGAGTAAAAATTGCCTATGAAAAAGCTCCCAACCTGCCGTTCGGAACCGGCATAAAACTGTAGGTCACTTCCACCCGCGTACAAAATTCACACGCACAACACGGGTGGTTGCGGGAAGCTAGGCCTTAGTCTCGCGTAAGCGGGCTGTCGTGCCAATCAATTATTATTAATTAATTATTACCCTTAAACAAATCTTAACCCATTGTTGGTCCAGTTAAATTTTGATTTTCGAAAAATTATAAAGTAGGTTTCGAGTTATTTTTGGTCTATAGTATTTTCAGGAAGTTCGAAATCAATATGTCTCTTAAATCACTTTTCTTCATACAACACCTTAACACATGTTTTGCCCCTTTACACCCCGAATTTCAAAATGCCCGTCTTAGCGGAGGTTCATTCAAGATGTACCTATAGTTCAAATTTCATGTTTGTAGCTTCAGCGGCTTGGGCTGAGCGAAGATGAATCAATCAATCAATCAATCAGTCAGTCAGTTAGGGTAAACAATCTATGTATATAAAAATGGGGGCAGTACCACGCCCTCTTGTCAAATGCCCTAAACTTTCTTCTAGTCGAATTGTGCTACTAATTGGAAAGTTCGTACCAAGTTTCACTGATGTGTGTGTGTACTGCATAACTGTTGGATCAAAAAAATGTGCCACGCCCCTTGTTCAACGCCGATCAAATCTCATCAGTAGAATGACACTTTTATGGGACGATGGCATATTCAATTTCAATACTGTGCGGTTTACAACTCCGAACCTATTTGATTTAAAAGATTAGAGTTGTATGGGCGATGCCACACCCCCACACCCTCTCAATTCCAACCCCATTCCTTCTATCGAAAGATATGATTAAATGGTAGGTTCATACCAAGTTTCATTGACGTACGTCTTACAGTTCTGCTGCATAAAACATGTGCCCATAAAATTTTAACAGTAGAATGACACGTCTATGAAACGACGGCACACCAAATTTAAATGCTGTGCGACTTACAATTCCGAAGCTATTCTATTTAAACGATTTGAGTTGTATGGGCGGTGCCACACCCCTTTGTTCAATACCCACCCCAATCCCTCTATTGAAGAACATGATTAAATAGTAAGCTTGTACCAAATTTAGTTGAAATGTGACTTATGGTTCCAAAGTTATTGTCTAAAAATTTATTCTTGTGGTGCCATGCCTAGGTATGGCAGCGATTACTCATTTGATTAAAATAATCGATTACTTTTGTACAATTTTTGATTTAATTGTATCGTAACACTCCATTTGATTAATCGAGTGTTAATCGATTAATAGCAAAATAATCGCAAACTACATTTGATTTAAATAAATAAATAAATAAATAAATAGGCTTTTAAATTTCATATATATATACATTCTGACCGAAAAGTTTACGGAAAGTCATTTAAAGTTCGCGCGCTGTATATTTTTCGATATTTTTGGTTTCTGTAGGTTGGTAGCACTGTCCTTAATTACTATGCCAAAAATGAGCGCGATCTGTCAGACAGTTTGTTTACGGCAGCTGTTGAAACCAGTTCACCTCAGTAGTGCGTTGCGATTTTGTTGAGAATTTTCTTCAAAATGAGTACCGTGAACAGGTCTCTTTGGACGTGCTTGATCGTGCCAATTCCGATCCAACTTTCATGGAACGCATCATAACTGGTGACGAGACATGGGTCTACGAGTACGACATGCAAAAAAGCCAACAATCATCGGAATGGAGGGGAAAAGACGAGCCGAAACCGAAAAAACACGCCAAAGTCGCTCGAAAATCAAGGTAATGCTGATTGTTTTCTTCGATATTCGTGGTGTGGTGCATCATGAATTCGTCCCTGAAGGACAAACAGTCGGTAAAGACTATTATTTGACTGTTTTAAGACGTTTGCGTGAAAATATCCGCCGTAAACGGCCTCAATTGTGGAAGGATAATTCATGGATTTTTCATGACGATAATGCTCCCTCGCACCGAGCCAACATTATCAACGATTTTAAGGCCAAACATTCAATTAATACCATCGAACAGCCACCGTATTCACCTGATCTTGCACCGTGTGACTTTTTCCTGTTTCCAAAACTCAAATTACCACTCAGAGGAACGCGTTTTGAATCCATAGAAGACGTAAAACAGAATTCGCAGAGGGAACTCAAAGCCATACCGGAAAGCGCCTATAAAAAATGTTTTGATGATTGGAAGAAACGTTGGCATATGTGTATCGCTTCTATGTTAATGGAGCATATTTTTAAGGAGATAAAACAAATATTGATGACGATTAAGAATTTTGCGTTTTATTTAAAATTTCCGGAAACTTTTCGGTCACAAGGTATATTTCAAGAAAATTTAGCAACTTTATAAAGAGCTTAACATTTTTAGACGATGGATATTGTAAGATTTTGATAAAGTTTGTTTTGTGTATGGTGCAATCGTTTTTTATAGGTGTGCATGAAAACGTTAAGTGGGTTATGGAGATTGCTGATTCGCGACAGATAATGCATAGTGCTGGGGGTGTATTTTCCATTAGGTGTTTGTGTGTTAATCACGTGTGACCCATGCGAAATCTGGCATATTTGTGTATATGAACTTTTCTTATGTCAGATGGGTATATGGGTGCTTTTCCTTCCAGGTTTAGTTGTTTGTAAAAGTGAGAGTATGTTGTCCAGTTTGATAAACGTTTCAGTGAAAAGTGATTTTCGATGCTGTGCTTTAGATCTTTCCTGTTGTGTGTCTGTTAAAGGATGATTGGGCCACCAGGGGCGCACAATGGGGTAAACATGCCGAAAACCCGCGCATGACGGCTAATCTTAAAGTTACGGGCCTAACTTTTTTTTGGGATTTTTTGTAATCTACATGCATGTAGCAGTCAGAAAACGCTGCAAAACTGGCTGCTATATAGCCATTCAAAGTTGGGTGTTTTTATACTCAATTTCATTTTGTCGACGTAACTTTTCTGGTGGGTGTGCAAAAATCTCAATAAATCGTTGTTTATAAATATAATCAAATAATTTTTAGCACACATAATAAGCATATTCCTACAATTAATTTGACATATAATTTTTTTACATGGCACATTTTCTTGTAAAGATATAAGTTCTCAAAGTTTGGGCAAAAACGACGATTTTTTAGGAAAATGTCTTACTTTCGTGGTGTATAACTTTTATGGTTCATCATGGATCATCGAAAATCTTTAAGGAAGATAAGTGGGAACCTTAATAAAAAAAATGGTAGCCAACTTGTCTGCGGAAAGCTGCGGAATGGTTCGATTTTTGGACTTTTATTCACGTCTCTTAGTAAGAAAACAAATATATATGAACTGAAAACTTTTGAACGCGCGTATGGGTCGGTACGTTTATAACACTTGGTGCATATATGTATGCATTTTGTTAAATTGGGAAAATTTATTATATTTATATACTAACCAACCTCATCTGCACTTTTGAGCTTATTTATAACGGTAAGTGGGCGTGATACTCCCCATTAACCCGTTATGAGCCGTATCAACCCGTATCAAATGGTTTTTATTTAAATACGAGTTACCCTACATGATTGTATTTTATGTGGGTATTTTATGAAAGGAGGCGAAAAATCGGGGTGTGGCAACAATCTAGAGTATTCATTAGTCAGTTTGGGTCGATTTAAATACTATAACTTTGGTTTTGTTTTCACTAATGACGATTTTAAAAATGCCTAATTGCCGACTGTAGGGTGGCGGTGCATGGTACAATAAATAAAAAAAATTATGGTGGGCCAATCTCGGAAGAGTTTTGAAGAAGGTTTCCAAATTTGAGGTATTTATCTTTAACCGTTTAGATACTACAGCATAAAATAGGCAATGCGCGGGTTTTTGGCATGTTTACCCCATTGTGCGGCGCACAGTGGCTGATTCTGCCGACGTAGGTTGCAAAAGTCGATTTTTTCATGTTCGATTTGGGGAAAACTGTTATACTTGTCCGATACATAAATGCTTGGACCTAAGAAATCCGAAAACCTTAACTAAATTGGTCAAATAGTTTTGCTTGTAGAGCCCGTCAAAGTTGAGCAATTTTTAGAGTGTGAAATAATATCAGAAATTTGCACTTTTTCAGCAAAGCTGAAGTTTTAAAATACGGAAAGGAGCAAATTAATTGAAACTTTTTGCACCAGCATCGTAAAAGAAGGCATTTGGAGTAAATAATTAAATATAGAAAAAAAGTTGGTTGTTGTTGTTGTCTTTTCATAGGCACTCACTTGAAGCACTGTTTTTATCACTCTTTTTGAACTTTCGATAGACTTTCAAAAAAAAGGCCATGCTTGCCACGGTTCCGTCTTTGGGAAAATTGTTCACTAGTCTTATGTGAGTACTGCCCTGAAGAGATCGGGTGCCCGATTTTTCCCGACTGGATTTTACAGCGATTTTTCTGTGGCCACCTCGCGCAATTTTGAGCTTTCGGGTGCGTGCGTTCGAACAAGTTCGTCAAGATTTTGATAGTTTATGAATTACACGCGATTATAGTCGTTACCAGGGCATGCATATTTGGATTTTGGCTTCATTTAAGAAGTGATACAAGCTTGCAACTCCATAGTAAGTCGACTTTTTTTTTGGCGTATATTGCTGTAAGCTCGAAGTAAGCTCGAGTACTTTTGCTGGATGCGCAGTTCGCACGTACGAAAAACAAGTTGGCTTTCATTTCCGGCAATCAGCTATCATGTATCCTTTGATGTAATGCTTTTGTTTTTAACAAAATACTAACACTGTGTCTCTCATACAATTTTTTTTTAATTTGAGCAAAACTCAGTCAGTCGCCAGTAGTCTTTGAGTTCAACCGCGACAATGAAACAATTAGTTATTGAAAAACAAAAAGCAGACTTATATATATGTGTACTGTCTAAAATCCACTTATGTGTCTGGGCTGTTCAAAAATCTCACAACGGGTAAAAACCTAAGAACTGCAGGTACCTGCTATTACTAGAATCTTAGTGCCTGCTATTTGAATGTAAGTAAAGTTAGTTTCGAATTTAATTTAAACTAAACATCACTTCAACTCCGCCACTGCAACTAAACCGAAGAAGAAGCACAATAATGTTTTTAAAAAATTCGAAGCTGTTTGAAATATTTACTATTTCGAAGACAAAGGAGCAGTTCGTTCTGGTTACGTCGAACTGGTTACGTCGAAGGAAGTTTGCCTGCAGCCAAAACATCTACGACTAAAGAGAAGATATCCAGGACTTATCGCACTATCAAGTTAAAATGGATTGCGGCAAATCGGACCAAATTCAATTTTGTCCAGAGTAATCAGGAGTGGTTAGAAAAAATGATATACTTCGATGCAAGAGATGCGATAAGCGATGACCAACCATCGACATCAAAGGCGGCAAAAGGAAGGCCGAAAAAGTCAACTCAGGACTGTGCTTCATTCACTAAAAATAGGAGGCAACGGGAAAAATAACTCTCACCCACTTTCCAGAAGATTTGATCATAAAATAAAATAAGGATCAGGAGAAAATGAAAGGTGTTACAGTGAAAGCAGTTTTACCAGCAAGCCCGGGTCGCGTTAAAAGAATAAAAAACAGTATTCCCACCCCACCCAATAAGCTACCGAACAAATATAGTCCTAATGAAGCTTTAGCATTGTTTTTAAACTTCGGATTGTCCAAAGAAAAATTGACTTTTTTTGTACATTTTTCGAATTCTGGTTCTCATTTTGAAAGCAAAATTTATGAATTTTTATCTTTAAATTTGACTCTTTCAGCTTATTTCTTAAATTTCTTATTACTTTTCATCTTTTTTAATGCATTTTCATTAATTTTGCAATTAAAATTTATCATTGTTATTCGCATTATTCTTATTTACAGTAAGCCGAACTTTGACAAAGTATTACGTAGCACCCTGTACCTCGATTGAATTTAGGTTTGAGAATACAATAGCCTGATGAATTTCTAATCAACAGCAAAAAAAATTTTCCAATTATCTCTATTCGTTCAGGAGTTATTAATTTTGCAACCTGAAATGACAAATTGAGCCACTGTGCGGCGTGTTTTGCTGAGGCGCACGTTGGGAAAGAATAGGCAAAATCGCTCGCATTGGAGGAAATCCAAAAGTTGCGAATCTGAATTTTTTTTTACTTGTCGTAATATAGATAGACTAGTGAGACAGCAAATCAACTTTTCAAGTCTCTTTATCCCATGACCTGGACTTTACGGCCTTTCAAAGTTGAACGTTTTATTATATTATTTTCACTCCTAGAAAATCATCGTTAACAAGGCTGTCTTCAGATGCCCGTAGAATCTATATTTTTTACTGAAATCCCATAGTTTTTCACATGTGGGGTTATGATATTTAAGCACTTAATATATCCAAAAATTGTATTTAAAAAATGTTTCTTTTCAAAAAAAAAAATATCTTACCTTTTCCTAATTTTTTGATAAAAATTAGAAAAATCGGGATTTTCTCTGGACTGTAACTTTTGAGATTCCACAGCATTCCACGAAATACGTATACACTGATTAGGTGGGACGTTCAGCTAAATGATGATACCAAACTCATCTGCGGAGTCCTGCGACTAAATGAATGCGAGCATGCCAACCCAAGCACTTTTTGTACCCAGTTCTGGTGGGCAACGATATATTTTTGATTGCTGAGCAAAACTATAACGTATGAAAAACAGCAAGGCTGGTGTTGAAAGGAATAAATATGTATTTAAATGTATAGAATTGAGATATGTAGTACATACGAGGGCGGGTCAATAAGTCCGTGACTTTTTGAATTTCCCGCCTCTTAATTGAAATGGCAACACTGCTCCCGTCAACAGTCATCTGTCAGTTGACTCTTGTCAAAAATTGAACAAGCTGCGACATTTAGTTTGTTTTTGACAGCCGTTAATATCAGACTACCGCGTTGACTGAGAAGAAAATGGAAAAAAGTGAATTTCGTGTGCACGGGTGCACACATGTGCAGTTTCCATGGCAAAAATCCATGAATTGGGCTACGAATTGCTCCCTCATCCCGCCCATTCACCCGATCTAGCTCCAAGTGACTATTTCTTGTTCCCAAACTTGAAGAAATGGCTCGGCGGAAAGAGATTTGCCTCCAATGACGAAGTCATCTCACAAACAAATGCCTATTTTGAAGACCTCGACAAATCATATTTTTCGGAAGGGATAAAAAAAACTGGAGAAACGTTGGGCTAAGTGTATAGATCTCAAAGGAGACTACGTTGAAAAATAAAATAACTTTTTATCTAAAAACCTGTGTTTCATTCAAAAAGTCACGGACTTATTGACCCGCCCTCGTATAAAGGGTGTGCACACCAAAATCGGGACACTTTAAAACCCCTGTATCTTTTAAAATAAAACTCTTTGGAAAGTAAAATTTTAGACGTAAGTACTCCATGACTTGGTTTTTAATATTCAATTGAAAAAAATTTGCAAAACCCGTTTTATTAGTAACAAAATGGCAAACGAATACGAACGTAGAAAACTCATCTTGCACGAACACACTACGAATCTCAAAGTCAGTATGAGCCGAAATACAAAAAAGGTAAATTTCGCACCATCGACATGCAGTAAAGTGTTGAGAAATTTTAATGAAAGGCTGAGGGTTGATCGTAAGGCGGGTAGTGGTGGTGACAATAACCATAAGAATGTTAGCTGCACGAAGAAAGTGATCGCCGCATTTAAAAAAAATCCGCGAATGTCAAGTCGTTCGGTGGCTTAAATCGTGGAGAAATCGTTATCGCTCGTCCGGAAAGCCCAGAGGCGAGCAAGCTTGAAGAGTTACAAGGCTCAAAAAGTACCAGATCGGGACGTGAGACGAAATCTCACCGTGTAGTACCGTTGTCGTAATTTATTCGAAAATTTGCTAAAGAAATTCAGTAGTGTGATCAATGATGATGAAACATACTGCTTTAACAACTTTAAATTTTTAGCTGGGCAAGATTTCTACATAGCCACGAGTCGCCAAGATGTTGCTGATGAATACAAGGTGAAATCAAGGGCAAAATTTCCAAAGAAGACCATGGTTTGGCAAGCCATCCGTTCGTGCGGTGTTAAAACAAATCCTTTTGTAACAGTCGGTACAATGAATGGCAATATTTACCGGGAAGAAAAGAGAAGGAAAAGAGACTGCTGCCTCTCATTCGTCACCACACATCAAAGCCGTTGTTTTGGCCTGACTTGGCTACTTGCACAGAATAAACAGTATATAGAAGGCGCATCTGAAATAATTTTGCGATTTCATTTCAGACGCGGGCGGGAAGCAACTAAGGTGAGGAAAATGTAAAGGGAACCGAGAGAGTAAGCGCGAATTGATGTATTGTATACGCATAGATTCGATGGTTTTGGGCTTTATTCTCATTTCGACAACAACACGCAATGTTGTTGCTTTCCGCAGCAAGCAAACCTCTGAGACCTTTTTTTATACGATAGATAACAACATTACCTGTTGAAAAATGCAAACAAAAAAAAAATCGATTTTTTGAAAATTTTACTACAGAACACCCCCTTAAAACCCTAAAGGCTTGATTACACGTAACGAGTCGAGTGACGAGACATCAAAATGGTACTAGGCCGAAAGAATTGGGATAGCGAGCAAAAGCGACGAGTTGTTCAAAAGTATTTCGACACGCGGCGAGTCAGTTCGGTTTTACAATACACAAAATGAACTAAGCAACTCGCGCAATTAAACTCAACCGAGCGAAAAGTGGTGTGTGACGCATACCGCATGTCACGAGCGATGCCGCATGTGACGAGCGATTGCACGAATCGCTGCGAAAAGAGAAAAATATAACGGTAAAGTAGTGGTCGCTCGGCCTAGCAAACAAAATGTGATTCTAGTGGCTCTCTCGCCACTTTCATCGATCACTGACTCAATCAAGAACTCGCCTTACCGTTTAGACGAAACGAGTACTCGTTCGAGTTGCTGTCTACTCACTCTACTCGTTACGTGTAATCAAGCCTTTAAAGTCTGGTCCAACGACGGCGCGCAGTGTCGCGAGTCCATAGTAGCGAGGGACAAAAATAGAAGGAATAGTCGTACGACAATAAAATTTTGTACATATGATTTTCTTATAAAGAGAAGTTAATACACCAAAAATTACTTAAATCGCTCCGCGGACACGCCCACCTCCCATACAAACCAAATACTAAGTTGACAGTATCTACTAGACGTCTGCATGAATGGACTCAAAACGTGTTTTGACTCATTCACTCTGAAATTACCTACTCCCTCACTCACATTCATTTTTGTGAATGGGAATGAATGAGTCATAATTTCTCTCCGAGCGAGAGTTTTGAGTGTATTCATAAATTGAATGAGTCATTTTATACTGTACTCAAAGAGAAACTGTATTCACTTTATGATATGAATACAGCAAAATCAAATGAATGCATCGCGTCATTCATATTGAGTAGTGTGTCCCAAAATGAAATGAAATGCTTCTCTATCAAGTTTTAGCAAAGTTTGTTGAGAATAAAACTATTAAATAAGTTAAATTAAATCGAACTATAACAATAATTATATTTAACTAGCAGGTTTTCGCACGCAAGTCAACATAAGCAATTAATCAAGTTTCTCTTTTGTGTCCTCATAAGATTTTTATGAAAAATACTTTTCTTACTATTTCTAAGTGTAACGTTGACTTTCACATGGTGTGAATATACAACTTTTAAAAAAAAATTTCCGAAAAATAACAAAACAAAACATTCATTGCACGGTAACATTTAACAAATAAGATCAAAAACATACTAAAACACTACAAGACGACTTTTATCGAGATCCATAAAATAGACGTGAAACTAGATATCATACAAAGCCACCATCATCTTGATCATCATCTGATCATCTTGCGTACTCAGTTCTTAATTTTCTGATTTTTGATTTTCTGAAAGGGTTTTAGTATTGCAATGATATAAGAATTTTAAAAAAATTGTTCAAATAGCCGCGCTCATACAATGATAAAAATAAGAATATAAAATGAAAGAGAAAATAAGAATTCTTCGCCGTTTGCAAAACTCTTATTTCTGAACCTCTCTAACCCCTGCCCCCTAGCTACGGCCTTGTAAAACAGCACTCTCTTTAGTGAATATTCAATACTCACTTGTACGTAAGTTTATCAACATTCTTTAGCATCATTTATATATGACAACGGTATATACATTCTTTGTTTCCATTGCTGGTAGTCGTTGATAATTTATTCACTTAGATCTAAACATTATGTTCTAAACCCTTCGCAAAATTGCAAGTGTCGGAGTGCCAAAATAATAAGTTAACGATAAAAAAAGTTGAATTTTGTGGTAAAAAAACCGAAATTTTAATAAAGTGATATATTGTAAAGGTAAGTTTATATTATCTACTGAAAGTATGGGTTAGCTGCAAAGTACTTGCTTAAGTATAAATACAATAAAGCCCTTATACCAGATGTGCCGACAAGCTTAGTAGTGCAGTATTTTTGCTGATTAATTTAATTTAATTTAATTTAATTTAATTTAATTTAATTTAATTTAATTTAATTTAATTTAATTTAATTTAATTTAATTTAATTTAATTTAATTTAATTTAATTTAATTCAATTTAATTCAATTTAATTTAATTTAATTCAATTTAATTTAATTTAATTTAATTTAATTTAATTTAATTTAATTTAATTTAATTTAATTTAATTTAATTTAATTTAATTTAATTTAATTTAATTTAATTTAATTTAATTCAATTTAATTTAATTTAATTTAATTTAATTTAATTTAATTTAATTTAATTTAATTTAATTTAATTTAATTTAATTTAATTTAATTTAATTTAATTTAATTTAATTTAATTTAATTTAATTTAATTTAATTTAATTTAATTTAATTTAATTTAATTTAATTTAATTCAATTTAATTTAATTTAATTCAATTTAATTTAATTTAATTTAATTTAATTTAATTTAATTTAATTTAATTTAATTTAATTTAATTTAATTTAATTTAATTTAATTTAATTTAATTTAATTTAATTTAATTTAATTTAATTTAATTTAATTTAATTTAATTTAATTTAATTTAATTTAATTTAATTTAATTTAATTTAATTTAATTTAATTTAATTTAATTTAATTTAATTTAATTTAATTTAATTTAATTTAATTTAATTTAATTTAATTTAATTTAATTTAATTTAATTTAATTTAATTTAATTTAATTTAATTTAATTTAATTTAATTTAATTTAATTTAATTTAATTTAATTTAATTTAATTTAATTTAATTTAATTTAATTTAATTTAATTTAATTTAATTTAATTTAATTTAATTTAATTTAATTTAATTTAATTTAATTTAATTTAATTTAATTTAATTTAATTTAATTTAATTTAATTTAATTTAATTTAATTTAATTTAATTTAATTTAATTTAATTTAATTTAATTTAATTTAATTTAATTTAATTTAATTTAATTTAATTTAATTTAATTTAATTTAATTTAATTTAATTTAATTTAATTTAATTTAATTTAATTTAATTTAATTTAATTTAATTTAATTTAATTTAATTTAATTTAATTTAATTTAATTTAATTTAATTTAATTTAATTTAATTTAATTTAATTTAATTTAATTTAATTTAATTTAATTTAATTTAATTTAATTTAATTTAATTTAATTTAATTTAATTTAATTTAATTTAATTTAATTTAATTTAATTTAATTTAATTTAATTTAATTTAATTTAATTTAATTTAATTTAATTTAATTTAATTTAATTTAATTTAATTTAATTTAATTTAATTTAATTTAATTTAATTTAATTTAATTTAATTTAATTTAATTTAATTTAATTTAATTTAATTTAATTTAATTTAATTTAATTTAATTTAATTTAATTTAATTTAATTTAATTTAATTTAATTTAATTTAATTTAATTTAATTTAATTTAATTTAATTTAATTTAATTTAATTTAATTTAATTTAATTTAATTTAATTTAATTTAATTTAATTTAATTTAATTTAATTTAATTTAATTTAATTTAATTTAATTTAATTTAATTTAATTTAATTTAATTTAATTTAATTTAATTTAATTTAATTTAATTTAATTTAATTTAATTTAATTTAATTTAATTTAATTTAATTTAATTTAATTTAATTTAATTTAATTTAATTTAATTTAATTTAATTTAATTTAATTTAATTTAATTTAATTTAATTTAATTTAATTTAATTTAATTTAATTTAATTTAATTTAATTTAATTTAATTTAATTTAATTTAATTTAATTTAATTTAATTTAATTTAATTTAATTTAATTTAATTTAATTTAATTTAATTTAATTTAATTTAATTTAATTTAATTTAATTTAATTTAATTTAATTTAATTTAATTTAATTTAATTTAATTTAATTTAATTTAATTTAATTTAATTTAATTTAATTTAATTTAATTTAATTTAATTTAATTTAATTTAATTTAATTTAATTTAATTTAATTTAATTTAATTTAATTTAATTTAATTTAATTTAATTTAATTTAATTTAATTTAATTTAATTTAATTTAATTTAATTTAATTTAATTTAATTTAATTTAATTTAATTTAATTTAATTTAATTTAATTTAATTTAATTTAATTTAATTTAATTTAATTTAATTTAATTTAATTTAATTTAATTTAATTTAATTTAATTTAATTTAATTTAATTTAATTTAATTTAATTTAATTTAATTTAATTTAATTTAATTTAATTTAATTTAATTTAATTTAATTTAATTTAATTTAATTTAATTTAATTTAATTTAATTTAATTTAATTTAATTTAATTTAATTTAATTTAATTTAATTTAATTTAATTTAATTTAATTTAATTTAATTTAATTTAATTTAATTAATTTAATTTAATTTAATTTAATTTAATTTAATTTAATTTAATTTAATTTAATTTAATTTAATTTAATTTAATTTAATTTAATTTAATTTAATTTAATTTAATTTAATTTAATTTAATTTAATTTAATTTAATTTAATTTAATTTAATTTAATTTAATTTAATTTAATTTAATTTAATTTAATTTAATTTAATTTAATTTAATTTAATTTAATTTAATTTAATTTAATTTAATTTAATTTAATTTAATTTAATTTAATTTAATTTAATTTAATTTAATTTAATTTAATTTAATTTAATTTAATTTAATTTAATTTAATTTAATTTAATTTAATTTAATTTAATTTAATTTAATTTAATTTAATTTAATTTAATTTAATTTAATTTAATTTAATTTAATTTAATTTAATTTAATTTAATTTAATTTAATTTAATTTAATTTAATTTAATTTAATTTAATTTAATTTAATTTAATTTAATTTAATTTAATTTAATTTAATTTAATTTAATTTAATTTAATTTAATTTAATTTAATTTAATTTAATTTAATTTAATTTAATTTAATTTAATTTAATTTAATTTAATTTAATTTAATTTAATTTAATTTAATTTAATTTAATTTAATTTAATTTAATTTAATTTAATTTAATTTAATTTAATTTAATTTAATTTAATTTAATTTAATTTAATTTAATTTAATTTAATTTAATTTAATTTAATTTAATTTAATTTAATTTAATTTAATTTAATTTAATTTAATTTAATTTAATTTAATTTAATTTAATTTAATTTAATTTAATTTAATTTAATTTAATTTAATTTAATTTAATTTAATTTAATTTAATTTAATTTAATTTAATTTAATTTAATTTAATTTAATTTAATTTAATTTAATTTAATTTAATTTAATTTAATTTAATTTAATTTAATTTAATTTAATTTAATTTAATTTAATTTAATTTAATTTAATTTAATTTAATTTAATTTAATTTAATTTAATTTAATTTAATTTAATTTAATTTAATTTAATTTAATTTAATTTAATTTAATTTAATTTAATTTAATTTAATTTAATTTAATTTAATTTAATTTAATTTAATTTAATTTAATTTAATTTAATTTAATTTAATTTAATTTAATTTAATTTAATTTAATTTAATTTAATTTAATTTAATTTAATTTAATTTAATTTAATTTAATTTAATTTAATTTAATTTAATTTAATTTAATTTAATTTAATTTAATTTAATTTAATTTAATTTAATTTAATTTAATTTAATTTAATTTAATTTAATTTAATTTAATTTAATTTAATTTAATTTAATTTAATTTAATTTAATTTAATTTAATTTAATTTAATTTAATTTAATTTAATTTAATTTAATTTAATTTAATTTAATTTAATTTAATTTAATTTAATTTAATTTAATTTAATTTAATTTAATTTAATTTAATTTAATTTAATTTAATTTAATTTAATTTAATTTAATTTAATTTAATTTAATTTAATTTAATTTAATTTAATTTAATTTAATTTAATTTAATTTAATTTAATTTAATTTAATTTAATTTAATTTAATTTAATTTAATTTAATTTAATTTAATTTAATTTAATTTAATTTAATTTAATTTAATTTAATTTAATTTAATTTAATTTAATTTAATTTAATTTAATTTAATTTAATTTAATTTAATTTAATTTAATTTAATTTAATTTAATTTAATTTAATTTAATTTAATTTAATTTAATTTAATTTAATTTAATTTAATTTAATTTAATTTAATTTAATTTATTTAATTTAATTTAATTTAATTTAATTTAATTTAATTTAATTTAATTTAATTTAATTTAATTTAATTTAATTTAATTTAATTTAATTTAATTTAATTTAATTTAATTTAATTTAATTTAATTTAATTTAATTTAATTTAATTTAATTTAATTTAATTTAATTTATTTAATTTAATTTAATTTAATTTAATTTAATTTAATTTAATTAATTTAATTTAATTTAATTTAATTTAATTTAATTTAATTTAATTTAATTTAATTTAATTTAATTTAATTTAATTTAATTTAATTTAATTTAATTTAATTTAATTTAATTTAATTTAATTTAATTTAATTTAATTTAATTTAATTTAATTTAATTTAATTTAATTTAATTTAATTTAATTTAATTTAATTTAATTTAATTTAATTTAATTTAATTTAATTTAATTTAATTTAATTTAATTTAATTTAATTTAATTTAATTTAATTTAATTTAATTTAATTTAATTTAATTTAATTTAATTTAATTTAATTTAATTTAATTTAATTTAATTTAATTTAATTTAATTTAATTTAATTTAATTTAATTTAATTTAATTTAATTTAATTTAATTTAATTTAATTTAATTTAATTTAATTTAATTTAATTTAATTTAATTTAATTTAATTAATTTAATTTAATTTAATTTAATTTAATTTAATTTAATTTAATTTAATTTAATTTAATTTAATTTAATTTAATTTAATTTAATTTAATTTAATTTAATTTAATTTAATTTAATTTAATTTAATTTAATTTAATTTAATTTAATTTAATTTAATTTAATTTAATTTAATTTAATTTAATTTAATTTAATTTAATTTAATTTAATTTAATTTAATTTAATTTAATTTAATTTAATTTAATTTAATTTAATTTAATTTAATTTAATTTAATTTAATTTAATTTAATTTAATTTAATTTAATTTAATTTAATTTAATTTAATTTAATTTAATTTAATTTAATTTAATTTAATTTAATTTAATTTAATTTAATTTAATTTAATTTAATTTAATTTAATTTAATTTAATTTAATTTAATTTAATTTAATTTAATTTAATTTAATTTAATTTAATTTAATTTTAATTTAATTTAATTTAATTTAATTTAATTTAATTTAATTTAATTTAATTTAATTTAATTTAATTTAATTTAATTTAATTTAATTTAATTTAATTTAATTTAATTTAATTTAATTTAATTTAATTTAATTTAATTTAATTTAATTTAATTTAATTTAATTTAATTTAATTTAATTTAATTTAATTTAATTTAATTTAATTTAATTTAATTTAATTTAATTTAATTTAATTTAATTTAATTTAATTTAATTTAATTTAATTTAATTTAATTTAATTTAATTTAATTTAATTTAATTTAATTTAATTTAATTTAATTTAATTTAATTTAATTAATTTAATTTAATTTAATTTAATTTAATTTAATTTAATTTAATTTAATTTAATTTAATTTAATTTAATTTAATTTAATTTAATTTAATTTAATTTAATTTAATTTAATTTAATTTAATTTAATTTAATTTAATTTAATTTAATTTAATTTAATTTAATTTAATTTAATTTAATTTAATTTAATTTAATTTAATTTAATTTAATTTAATTTAATTTAATTTAATTTAATTTAATTTAATTTATTTAATTTAATTTAATTTAATTTAATTTAATTTAATTTAATTTAATTTAATTTAATTTAATTTAATTTAATTTAATTTAATTTAATTTAATTTAATTTAATTTAATTTAATTTAATTTAATTTAATTTAATTTAATTTAATTTAATTTAATTTAATTTAATTTAATTTAATTTAATTTAATTTAATTTAATTTAATTTAATTTAATTTAATTTAATTTAATTTATTTAATTTAATTTAATTTAATTTAATTTAATTTAATTTAATTTAATTTAATTTAATTTAATTTAATTTAATTTAATTTAATTTAATTTAATTTAATTTAATTTAATTTAATTTAATTTAATTTAATTTAATTTAATTTAATTTAATTTAATTTAATTTAATTTAATTTAATTTAATTTAATTTAATTTAATTTAATTTAATTTAATTTAATTTAATTTAATTTAATTTAATTTAATTTAATTTAATTTAATTTAATTTAATTTAATTTAATTTAATTTAATTTAATTTAATTTAATTTAATTTAATTTAATTTAATTTAATTTAATTTAATTTAATTTAATTTAATTTAATTTAATTTAATTTAATTTAATTTAATTTAATTTAATTTAATTTAATTTAATTTAATTTAATTTAATTTAATTTAATTTAATTTAATTTAATTTAATTTAATTTAATTTAATTTAATTTAATTTAATTTAATTTAATTTAATTTAATTTAATTTAATTTAATTTAATTTAATTTAATTTAATTTAATTTAATTTAATTTAATTTAATTTAATTTAATTTAATTTAATTTAATTTAATTTAATTTAATTTAATTTAATTTATTTAATTTAATTTAATTTAATTTAATTTAATTTAATTTAATTTAATTTAATTTAATTTAATTTAATTTAATTTAATTTAATTTAATTTAATTTAATTTAATTTAATTTAATTTAATTTAATTTAATTTAATTTAATTTAATTTAATTTAATTTAATTTAATTTAATTTAATTTAATTTAATTTAATTTAATTTAATTTAATTTAATTTAATTTAATTTAATTTAATTTAATTTAATTTAATTTAATTTAATTTAATTTAATTTAATTTAATTTAATTTAATTTAATTTTTTAAAAATTAAATTAAATTAAATTAAATTAAAATTAAATTAAATTAAATTAAATTAAATTAAATTAAATTAAATTAAATTAAATTAAATTAAATTAAATTAAATTAAATTAAATTAAATTAAATTAAATTAAATTAAATTAAATTAAATTAAATTAAATTAAATAAATTAAATAAATTAAAATTAAATTAAATTAAATTAATTAAATTAAATTAAATTAAATTAAATTAAATTAAATTAAATTAAATTAAATTAAATTAAATTAAATAAAATTAAAATTAAATTAAATAAATAAATTAAATTAAATTAAATTAATTAAATTAAATTAAATTAAATTAAATAAATTAAATTAAATTAAATTAAATTAAATTAAATTAAATTAAATTAAACTTAAATTAAATTAAATTAAATTAAATTAATTTATTTA